>JAUIMM010000392.1:10000-1235000 GCA_031769625.1 Taudactylus pleione
ATGAGGAGAGGTATATTGGTGTGATGAGGGGTATATAGGATGAGGAGAGGGGTATATAAGTGTGCTGAGGGGTATATAGAATGAGGAGAGGTATATGGATATCATGAGGGGTATATAGAATGAGGAGAGGTATATATGGATATCATGAGGGGTATATAGGATGAGGAGAGGTATATATAGGTGTGATGAGGGATATATAGGATGAGGAGAGGTATAATTGGTGTGATGAGGGGTATATAGGATGAGGAGAGGGGTATATAAGTGTGCTGAGGGGTATATAGAATGAGGAGAGGTATATGGATATCATGCGGGGTATTTAGAATGAGGAGAGGTATATATGGATATCATGAGGGGTATATAGGATGAGGAGAGGTGTGTATATAGGTGTGATGAAGGGTATATAGGACGAATAGAGGGGTATATAGGTGTGATGAGGGGTATATAGAATGAGGAGAGATATATGGATATCATGAGGGGTATATAGGATGAGGAGAGGTATATACGGATGTGATGAGGGCTATATATGATGAGGAGAGGTATATATGCATATCATGAGGGGTATATAGGATGATGAGAGGTATATATGGATATGAGGGGTATATAGGATGAGGAGAGGTATATATGGTTATCATGAGGGGGTATGTAGGATGAGGAGAGGTATATATAGATGTGATGAGGGGTATATTGGATGAGGAGAGGTGTGTATATGTATATATATATTTATATTAGGGGTGAGCGGGTTCGGTTCTACTCGGTTCCATTCGGATTTAAAAACCGAATCTTATTGGCTATCAGCTGTCACAAGTTTTGGATAGCCAATAAGATTCGTTTTTTAAATCCGAACGGAACCGAGTAGAACCGAACCCGCTCACCCCCTAATTTATATATGTGATGAAGGATATATAGAATGAGGAGATATATATAGACAAGAGTACTGGACAGAGGGAGGAAATGGCCGGTACAGGAGTACTGGACAGAGGAAGGAAAGGGCCGGGACAGGAATACTGGATGGAGGGAGGAAAGGGCCGGGACAGGAATACTGGACAGGGAGGAAAGGGCCGGGACAAGAGTACTGGACAGAGGAAGGAAAGGGCCGGACAAGAGTACTGGACAGGGGAAGGAAAGGGTTGGGACAGGAATACTGGACAGAGGAAGGAAAGGGCCGGGACAGGAGTACTGGACAGAGGGAGGAAAGGGCCGGGACAAGAGTACTGGACAGAGGGAGGAAAGGGCCGGGACAAGAGTACTGGGCAGAGGAGGAAAGGGCCGGGACAGGAATACCGGACAGAGGGAGGAAAGGGCCGGGACAGGAATACCGGACAGAGGAAGGAAAGGGCCGGGACAGGAATACCGGACAGAGGAAGGAAAGGGCCGGGACAGGAATACCGGACAGAGGAAGGAAAGGGCCGGGACAGGAATACCGGACAGAGGAAGGAAAGGGCCGGGACAGGAATACCGGACAGAGGAAGGAAAGGGCCGGGACAGGAATACTGGATGGAGGAAGGAAAGGGCCGGGACAGGAATACTGGACGGAGGGAGGAAAGGGCCGGGACAGGAATACTGGACAGAGGGAGGAAAGGGCCGGGACAGGAATAGTGGACAGAGGGAGGAAAGGGCCGGGACAGGAATAGTGGACAGAGTAAGGAAAGGGCCGGGACAGGACTACTGGACAGAGGAAGGAAAGGGCCGGGACAGAACTACTGGACAGAGGAAGGAAAGGGCCGGGACAGGAATACTGGACAGAGGGAGGAAAGGGCCGGGACAAGAGTACTGGACAGAGGAAGGAAAGGTCCGAGACAAGAGTACTGGACAGAGGAAGGAAAGGGCCGGGACAGGAATACTGGACAGAGGAAGGAAAGGGGCCGGGACAGGAGTACTGGACAGAGGGAGGAAAGGGCCGGGACAAGAGTACTGGACAGAGGAAGAAAGGGCCGGGACAGGAATACTGGACAGAGGAAGGAAAGGGCCGGGACAGGGAGTACTGGACAGAGGGAGGAAAGGGCCGGGACAAGAGTACTGGACAGAGGAAGGAAAGGGCCGGGACAGGACTACTGGACAGAGGAAGGAAAGGGCCGGGACAGGAATACTGGACAGAGGGAGGAAAGGGCCGGGACAGGAATAGTGGACAGAGTAAGGAAAGGGCCGGGACAGGACTACTGGACAGAGGAAGGGAAAGGGCCGGGACAGGAATACTGGACAGAGGGAGGAAAGGGCCGGGACAGGAATAGTGGACAGAGTAAGGAAAAGGCCGGGGCAGGATTACTGGACAGAGGGAGGAAAGGGCCGGGACAGGAATACTGGACAGAGGGAGGAAAGGTCCGGGACAGGAATAGTGGACAGAGTAAGGAAAGGCCGGGACAGGACTACTGGACAGAGGGAGGAAAGGGCCGGGACAGGAATACTGGATGGAGGAAGGAAAGGGCCGGGACAGGACTACTGGACAGAGGAAGGAAAGGGCCGGGACAGGAATACTGGACAGAGGAAGGAAAGGGCCGGGACAGGAATACCGGACAGAGGAAGGAAAGGGCCGGGACAGGAATACCGGACAGAGGAAGGAAAGGGCCGGGACAGGAATACCGGATGGAGGAAGGAAAGGGCCGGGACAGGACTACTGGACAGAGGAAGGAAAGGGCCGGGACAGGAATACTGGACAGAGGGAGGAAAGGGCCGGGACAGGAATACTGGACAGAGGGAGGAAAGGGCCGAGACAGGAATAGTGGACAGAGGGAGGAAAGGGCCGGGACAGGAATAGTGGACAGAGGGAGGAAAGGGCCGGGACAGGAATAGTGGACAGAGTAAGGAAAGGGCCGGGACAGGACTACTGGACAGAGGAAGGAAAGGGCCGGGACAGAACTACTGGACAGAGGAAGGAAAGGGCCGGGACAGGAATACTGGACAGAGGGAGGAAAGGGCCGGGACAAGAGTACTGACAGAGGAAGGAAAGGGCCGGGACAGGAATACTGGACAGAGGAAGGAAAGGGCCGGGACTCTGGCAGCCAGGAGTGGTCAGCACCAGGTGGGACGGGAGATGGGTGAATTCTGAGTAGCTGGATCTGTACATGACCAGTGCAGCACTATGCGTGTCTGTGCGGGATCATCCTCTGCACCTAGGCCTGTATTGTCAGCCAGATTACATTACTAAGAGCCGCTGCTATAACACATGTGTCAGTGATCTTATTCTGCGCTGAGATCCTTGCTGTATACGGTGTATAGACTGTGCTGCACGGGTCCTAATGTCGCCAACGCTCTGTGTATTATGGAGACATCTGTAGCTGCCGGGAGGAGCGCTGATGCCCATTTACCATCATTGTCTCCTCACTGAAAGTGCTACTTGGTTTTATGATCCTTATTTATTAGGCGCCACAAAAGTCGCAGCGCCGTACAATGGCTAATAGAAGAAAACAACAAATCACATAGCTGGGAGCAGGAACATACAGAGCGTGAGACGCAGTGGGAGGAGACCAGGCTGAGGGCACCAGGAATACCAGGGTGACACTGAGCGGGGGAGCAGGGGGATGAGGTATTAGGACTGGTTGGCTTAATGCTGTAATTCTCAGTATCTGTTCCTATGCTACATATATGTACACCCGCACAGTGCCACTTCTGTATGCTGGGTGTAATTCTCAGTATCTGTTCCTATGCTGCATATATGTATACCCGCACAGTTCCACTTCTGTATGCTGGGTGTAATTCTCAGTATCTGTTCCTATGCTACATATATGTACACCCGCACAGTGCCACTTCTGTATGCTGGGTGTAATTCTCAGTATCTCTTCTTATGCTACATATATGTACACCCGCACAGTGCCACTTCTGTATGCTGGGTGTAATTCTCAGTATCTGTTCCTATGCTGCATATATGTACACCCGCACAGTTCCACTTCTGTATGCTGGGTGTAATTCTCAGTATCTCTTCTTATGCTGCATATATGTACACCCACACAGTGCTACTTCTGTATGCTAGGTGTAATTCTCAGCATCTCTTCTTATGCTGCATATATGTACACCCGCACAGTGCTACTTCTGTATGCTGGGTGTAATTCTCAGCATCTCTTCCTATGCTGCATATATGTACACCCACACAGTGCCACTTCTGTATGCTGGGTGTAATTCTCAGTATCTCTTCTTATGCTGCATATATGTACACCCGCACAGTGCCACTTCTGTATGCTGGGTGTAATTTCTCAGTATCTCTTCCTATGCTGCATATATGTACACCCACACAGTGCTACTTCTGTATGCTGGGTGTAATTCTCAGTATCTCTTCTTATGCTGCATATATGTACACCCACACAGTGCTACTTCTGTATGCTGGGTGTAATTCTCAGTATCTCTTCTTATGCTGCATATATGTACACCCGCACAGTGCCACTTCTGTATGCTGGGTGTAATTCTCAGCATCTCTTCTTATGCTGTATATATGTACACCCGCACAGTGCCACTTCTGTATGCTGGGTGTAATTCTCAGTATCTCTTCTTATGCTGTATATATGTACACCCACACAGTGCCACTTCTGTATGCTGGGTGTAATTCTCAGCATCTCTTCTTATGCTGCATATATGTACACCCGCACAGTGCCACTTCTGTATGCTGGGTGTAATTCTCAGCATCTCTTCTTATGCTGCATATATGTACACCCGCACAGTGCTACTTCTGTATGCTGGGTGTTATTCTCAGCATCTCTTCCTATGCTGCATATATGTACACCCACACAGTGCACTTCTGTATGCTGGGTGTAATTCTCAGTATCTCCTTCTTATGCTGCATATATGTACACCACACAGTGCCACTTCTGTATGCTGGGTGTAATTCTCAGTATCTCTTCTTATGCTGCATATATGTACACCCGCACAGTGCTACTTCTGTATGCTGGGTGTAATTCTCAGTATCTCTTCTTATGCTGCATATATGTACACCCGCACAGTGCTACTTCTGTATGCTGGGTGTAATTCTCAGTATCTCTTCTTATGCTGCATATATGTACACCCACAAAGTGCTACTTCTGTATTGCTGGGTGTAATTCTCAGTATCTGTTCTTATGCTGCATATATGTACACCCACACAGTGCTACTTCTGTATGCTGGGTGTAACTCTCAGTATCTGTTCTTATGCTGCATATATGTACACCCACACAGTGCTACTTCTGTATGCTGGGTATAATTCTCAGTATCTCTTCTTATGCTGCATATATGTACACACACACAGTGCCACTTCTGTATGGCTGGGTGTAATTCTCAGTATCTCTTCCTATGCTGCATATATGTACACCCACACAGTGCCACTTCTGTATGCTGGGTGTAATTCTCAGTATCTCTTATCCTACACATATGTACACACACACAGTGCCACTTCTGTATGCTGGGTGTAATTCTCAGTATCTCTTCTTATGCTGCATATATGTACACCCGCACAGTGCCACTTCTGTATGCTGGGTGTAATTCTCAGCATCTCTTCTTATGCTGCATATATGTACACCCGCACAGTGCTACTTCTGTATGCTGGGGTGTTATTCTCAGCATCTCTTCCTATGCTGCATATATGTACACCCACACAGTGCCACTTCTGTATGCTGGGTGTAATTCTCAGTATCTCTTCTTATGCTGCATATATGTACACCCACACAGTGCCACTTCTGTATGCTGGGTGTAATTCTCAGTATCTCTTCTTATGCTGCATATATGTACACCCGCACAGTGCTACTTCTGTATGCTGGGTGTAATTCTCAGTATCTCTTCTTATGCTGCATATATGTACACCCGCACAGTGCTACTTCTGTATGCTGGGTGTAATTCTCAGTATCTCTTCTTATGCTGCATATATGTACACCCACAAAGTGCTACTTCTGTATGCTGGGTGTAACTCTCAGTATCTGTTCTTATGCTGCATATATGTACACCCACACAGTGCTACTTCTGTATGCTGGGTATAATTCTCAGTATCTCTTCTTATGCTGCATATATGTACACACACACAGTGCCACTTCTGTATGCTGGGTGTAATTCTCAGTATCTCTTCCTATGCTGCATATATGTACACCCACACAGTGCCACTTCTGTATGCTGGGTGTAATTCTCAGTATCTCTTATCCTACACATATGTACACACACACAGTGCCACTTCTGTATGCTGGGTGTAATTCTCAGTATCTCTTCTTATGCTGCATATATGTACACCCACACAGTGCCACTTCTGTATGCTGGGTGTAATTCTCAGTATCTGTTCCTATGCTGCATATATGTACACCCACACAGTGCCACTTCTGTATGCTGGGTGTAATTCTCAGCATCTCTTCCTATGCTGCATATATGTACACCCACACAGTGCTACTTCTGTATGCTGGGTGTAATTCTCAGTATCTCTTCTTATGCTGCATATATGTACACCTGCACAGTGCCACTTCTGTATGCTGGGTGTAATTCTCAGTATCTGTTCCTATGCTGCATATATGTACACCCGCACAGTGCCACTTCTGTATGCTGGGTGTAATTCTCAGTATCTCTTCTTATGCTGTACATATGTACACCCGCACAGTGCCACTTCTGTATGCTGGGTGTAATTCTCAGCATCTCTTCTTATGCTGCATATATGTACACCCACACAGTGCCACTTCTGTATGCTGAGTGTAATTCTCAGTATCTCTTCCTATGCTGCATATATGTACACCCGCACAGTGCCACTTCTGTATGCTGGGTGTAATTCTCAGTATCTCTTCTTATGCTGTATATATGTACACCCACACAGTGCCACTTCTGTATGCTGGGTGTAGTTCTCAGTATCTCTTCTTATGCTGCATATATGTACACCCGCACAGTGCCACTTCTGTATGCTGGGTGTAATTCTCAGTATCTGTTCCTATGCTGCATATATGTACACCCACACAGTGCCACTTCTGTATGCTGGGTGTAATTCTCAGTATCTCTTCTTATGCTGCATATATGTACACCCACACAGTGCCACTTCTGTATGCTGGGTGTAATTCTCAGTATCTCTTCTTATGCTGTATATATGTACACCCACACAGTGCCACTTCTGTATGCTGGGTGTAATTCTCAGCATCTCTTCTTATGCTGCATATATGTACACCCGCACAGTGCCACTTCTG
This sequence comes from Taudactylus pleione, assembly GCA_031769625.1. Classification (NCBI taxonomy): domain Eukaryota; kingdom Metazoa; phylum Chordata; class Amphibia; order Anura; family Myobatrachidae; genus Taudactylus; species Taudactylus pleione. Next base: position 17,104 of record JAUIMM010000392.1, read on the forward strand.
TATGCTGGGTGTAATTCTCAGTATCTCTTCTTATGCTGCATATATGTACACCCACACAGTGCTACTTCTGTATGCTGGGTGTAATTCTCAGTATCTCTTCTTATGCTGCATATATGTACACCCACACAGTGCCACTTCTGTATGCTGCGTGTAATTCTCAGTATCTGTTCCTATGCTGCATATATGTACACCCACACAGTGCCACTTCTGTATGCTGGGTGTAATTCTCAGTATCTCTTCTTATGCTGTATATATGTACACCCACACAGTGCCACTTCTGTATGCTGGGTGTAATTCTCAGTATCTCTTCTTATGCTGCATATATGTACACCCACACAGTGCTACTTCTGTATGCTGGGTGTAATTCTCAGTATCTCTTCCTATACTGCATATATGTACACCCACACAGTGCCACTTCTGTATGCTGAGTGTAATTCTCAGTATATATTGTTGTCTCACATACAGTATATGTATAACTGCACAGTACCACTTCTCTTCTGTATGCGGGGTGTAATTCTCAGTATATATTGTTGTCTCACATACAGTATATGTATAACTGCACAGTACCACTTCTCTTCTGTATGCTGGGTGTAATTCTCAGTATATATTGTTGTCTCACATACAGTATATGTATAACTGCACAGTACTATTTCTCTTCTGTATGCTGGGTGTAATTCTCAGTACATGTTGTTGTCTCACATACAGTATATGTATAACTGCACAGTACCACTTCTCTTCTGTATGCTGGGTGTAATCCTCAGTATCTGTTGTTGTCTCACATATATATATATATATATCTGCATAGTACCACTTCTCTTTCTGTGTGCTGGGTGTAATTCTCAGTAAATGTTGTTGTCTCACATACAGTATATGTATAACTGCACAGTACCACTTCTCTTCTGTATGCTGGTTGTAATACTCAGTATATACCCCTTTCACACTGTCGTCAAGTAACCCGGGTTATTGCACATGGGCCATCAAGTAACCCGGGTTATTGCACATGGGTCGTCAAGTAACCCGGGTTATGGCACATGGGTCGTCAAGTAACCCGGGTTATCGCACATGGGCCGTCAAGTAACCCGGGTTATCGCACATGGGCCGTCAAGTAACCCGGGTTATCGCACATGGGCCGTCAAGTAAACCGGGTTATCGCACATGGGCCGTCAAGTAACCCGGGTTATCGCACATGGGCCGTCAAGTAACCCGGGTTATCGCACATGGGCCCTCAAGTAACCCGGGTAATCGCACATGGGCCATCAAGTAACCCGGGTTGCTGTGTAGTGTGAGGGGCCAGTTGAAATAACCCGGGTCGACCCGACATTTCAACACGAGTTCAACCCGGCTCGCGGTGCGGTGTGAATTGGTAACACTGTTCGAGGCGACCCGGGTCCCGTTCACTGAATAGGCAGAGCCAGCGCTTGGAGATGATCTCATGGAGCTCAGCAGCGATGGTCAGTGACGTCATCGACCCGGCATTGGTGCCGGGTTGGGCCACCAGTCTGAAAGGGGTCTCAGGCAGGTCGCACCCGGGCTTGACGCTTGCACAAATCCCGGGTGCGACCCACCATTAGCGATGTGAAAGGGGTATACGTGTTCTTATCTCACATATAGGTATAATGGCGCAGTAGCACTTTTCTTCTGTATAATGTAGATAATGGTCGGTAATATCCTTATTCTATACTGTATGTAAGTACAGCACAGTACCACCACTATTGTTTTGTGTGCTGGGTGTAATTCTCAGTATTTGTTCTTATTCTGTTTATACAGTATACACTGGCTGTCTGTATAATATCATATAGCACCTGCCTGATAATGTGTAGGTCCCCTCTTGCCACCAGAACAGCTCTGACCCGTGGAGGCATATACTCCATGTAACCTCTGACTGTGTCCTGTGGTACCTGGCACATACAGCTCTGACCCGTGGAGGCATGGTCTCCATGTAACCTCTGACTGTGTCCTGTGGTACCTGGCACTAATACACCTATGACCCGTGGAGGCATGGACTCCATGTAACCTCTGACTGTGTCCTGTGGTACCTGGCACTAATACACCTCAGACCCGTGGAGGCATGTACTCCATGTAACCTCTGACTGTGTCCTGTGGTACCTGGCACTAATACAGCTCTGACCCGTGGAGGCATGTACTCCATGTAACCTCTGACTGTGTCCTGTGGTACCTGGCACTAATACAGCTCTGACCAGTGGAGGCATGGTCTCCATGTAACCTCTGACTGTGTCCTGTGGTACCTGGCACTAATACACCTCTGACCCGTGGAGGCATGGACTCCATGTAACCTCTGAAGGTGTCCTGTGGTACTTGGCACTAATACAGCTCTGACCCGTGGAGGCATGGTCTCCATGTAACCTCTGACTGTGTCCTGTGGTACCTGGCACTAATACACCTATGACCCGTGGAGGCATGGACTCCATGTAACCTCTGACTGTGTCCTGTGGTACCTGGCACTAATACACCTCAGACCCGTGGAGGCATGGACTCCATGTAACCTCTGACTGTGTCCTGTGGTACCTGGCACTAATACAGCTCTGAACAGTGGAGGCATGGTCTCCATGTAACCTCTGACTGTGTCCTGTGGTACCTGGCACTAATACACCTATGACCCGTGGAGGCATGGACTCCATGTAACCTCTGACTGTGTCCTGTGGTACCTGGCACTAATACACCTCAGACCCGTGGAGGCATGGACTCCATGTAACCTCTGACTGTGTCCTGTGGTACCTGGCACTAATACAGCTCGGACCAGTGGAGGCATGGTCTCCATGTAACCTCTGACTGTGTCCTGTGGTACCTGGCACTAATACAGCTCTGACCCATGGAGGCATGTACTCCATGTAACCTCTGAAGGTGTCCTGTGGTACTTGGCACTAATACACCTCTGACCCGTGGAGGCATGGTCTCCATGTAACCTCTGTGTCCTGTGGTACCTGGCACTAATACACCTCTGACCCGTGGAGCAATGGACTCCATGTAACCTCTGAAGGTGTCCTGTGGTACTTGGCACTAATACACCTCTGACCTGTGGAGGCATGGTCTCCATGTAACCTCTGACTGTGTCCTGTGGTACCTGGCACTAATACAGCTCTGACCCATGGAGGCATGGTCTCCATGTAACCTCTGTGTCCTGTGGTACCTGGCACTAATACAGCTCTGACCCATGGAGGCATGTACTCCATGTAACCTCTGAAGGTGTCCTGTGGTACTTGGCACTAATACACCTCTGACCTGTGGAGGCATGGTCTCCATGTAACCTCTGACTGTGTCCTGTGGTACCTGGCACTAATACAGCTCTGACCCATGGAGGCATGGTCTCCATGTAACCTCTGTGTCCTGTGGTACCTGGCACTAATACAGCTCTGACCCATGGAGACATGTACTCCATGTAACCTCTGAAGGTGTCCTGTGGTACTTGGCACTAATACACCTCTGACCCGTGGAGGCATGGACTCCATGTAACCTCTGAAGGTGTCCTGTGGTACCTGGCACTAAGACGTTAGCAGCAGATCCTATAAGCCCTGTGAGGTGCGTGGTTCGGCCTCCATGGCTGGGACTTGTTTCTCCAGCACATCCCACAGATGCTCCATCAGACTGAGAATCTGGGGAGGTTGGAGGCCACGTCATCACCTTGTTCTTGGTCATGTTCCTCAGACCATTCCTGAGCAGTCTCTGCAGTGTGGCAGCCGGGCACATTATCCCGCTGAGAGGCCTCTGCCATCAGGGAATAGCGCTGCCATGAAGGGGGGCACTTGGTGTGCAGCAATGGTTAGGTAGGTGGTACGTATCATAGTAACATCCACATGAATGCCAGGACCCAGGGTTTCCCAGCAGGACATTGCCCAGAGCATTACACTGCCCACGATGGGCTGCCTTCTTCCCATAGTGCGTCCTGGTGCCATCTCTGCCCCAGGAGAATGACTCACCCGGCCGTCCCCATGATGTAAGAGAAAACGGGATTCATCAGACCAGGTCCCCGTCTTCCATTGCTCCATGGTCCAGTTCTGACGCTCACGTGCCCATTGTAGGCGCTTTCAGTGGTGGAGAGGGGCCAGCATGGGTACTCTGACCGGCCTGCGCTGCACATCCCTGTATGCAGCAAGCTGTGACGTGCTGTGTTCTGTCCTAGCCAGCGTTAATGATCTCAGCAATTTGTGCTACAGTAGCTCCTCTGTGGCCCTTGTCAGCTGCCATTGTAACGAGATAATCAGTGGCTTTAATGTTGATGGATGTATGGGCACCTACACAAACTCCTTGTGTTTGGTTTACTGGGTGTAATTCTCAGTATCTGTTCATCTTCTGCATCAATGGGTGCCCACACACTGTTGTCTTGTATATATTGTGACAAGATCACTGGTGGAAGGCAGGTATACCTGCCCCAGGTTTCTTACCTCTGTGTAAAACCCGAGTAGTAATGTGTTGGTTCTGCTGAGAGCTTTGTGGGCTTTTGGTAAGAACCAGATTAGGGTCCTGGGGTTGGATGTGAGAAGAGAGGGCCGGTTCTCCATCCATTTAGGCCTAGTTGGGGTCTTTGGGCTGTTAGCCTCACAGAAGGGCTATATTTACTAAAGTGCAGGTTTTTAAAAGTGTAGATGTTGTCCATAGCAACCAATCAGATTCTAACTAATATCTTCTAGAAGGTGCTAGATAAATGAGTAGAAACTGATTGGTTGCTGTGGGCAACATCACTGCTTAAACAGAACTCCCATCTTAGTACATATACCCCTTAGGGGGTCTAGTTACTAAGCAGTGTTAGGAGACAGAGTGAAAAGTGATAAGAAAGTGATAAGGTACCAGCCAATCAGCTCCTAACTGTCATTTTCAAACACAGCCTGTGAGATGACAGTTAGGAGCTGATTGGCTGGCACCTTATCACTCTGGCTCCTAACACTGCTTAGTAAATAGACCCCTGAGTCTCTTACTGCCTGGGGAAAAGCAGAGACTATAGATGAGTCTGTGAGAGAAACCTGCTGATTAGAAACCAGTGAGCGGCGCCTGGTAAAACTTCTTGTGGTGTTTAGTGAGTTAGGAGAATCTTCTGTATAGTTAGTGCCAGCGGCAAGGAAATTATTCTGATGTTTATTTCTGGGTTTTTTCCCCACAATACTAGTTGAGGCCAATTGCAACAAACTAATGGACTTCTGTGTGATCTCTCAGCTGCTGTATCCTGCATCGAGATGGTACCTGTTCCCCTGAGACACACATATATATTATATATATATATATATATATATATATATATATATATATATATATGTAATGTTTGTGTCTGTGCATAGAAATGTACTCCTTGGGACTGTGTATGCACTAAGGAGACATAGAATGTTTGTCTGTCTGTCCGGACTACCATCATGCATACACAAAGGGATGAATTTGGATTTCCTTTATAATATTGTATAACTTTGTCACCTAGAAAAAAAACTGAGCGTCAGGGAGAGGAGCAATAAAGGAAAACCAGGCGCTTGGTACTCGGCGTGTGCAGGCTCCTCCAGCCAAAAATAACTAGATGTATATAAATATAATTTTTGGGGGACAAATATACTTTTAGGGACAGTTTATGAACTATGGAGGCAAAAATTAATATTAACGGAAGTTGCACAAGCTCCTCAAATCCAAAATTATATCTATCTATCATTCTATCTCACATATATGCACACACACACTATATTACATATATTGCACACCCTGAAAGGAAACATTTATATATGTATATATCTGAAGATCTATTTCACAGGCAGGGTTGGAATAAAAAAACTGTTTAATAAAAACAAAAAAATACATTTTTTTTGGTTTAAACCTGTTTTTTTGCATTAATGTTTAAATGAAAAATAAGAGAATCTTGCTATGCATTAGAAACCTCCATCAATCACGTTTTAATGCTTTCTAACATTAACAAACCAAAGTTATTAGGGTTTGATATGATTTATTTGACTACTTTCAATAAAACTAAGTTTAGCCTAAACACAAGTAACACATGTAAAAGCACTTCTCATAGACACACAATAACAGGAGATCAGCATTAGGGCTGGACATAAGTAACACATGTAATAGCACTTCTCATAGAGACACAATAACAGGAGATCAGCATTAGGGCTGGACATAAGTAACACATGTAATAGCACTTCTCATAGACACACAATAACAGGAGATCAGCATTAACACTGCACATAAGTAACACATGTAATATCACTTCTCATAGAGACACAATAAGTAACACATGTAAAAGCACTTCTCATAGACACACAATAACAGGAGATCAGCATTAGGACTGGACATTAGTAACACATGTAATAGCAGTTCTCATAGACACACAATAACAGGAGATCAGCATTAGGACTGGACATAAGTAACACATGTAATAGCACTTCTCATAGAGACACAATAAGTAACACATGTAATAGCACTTCTCATAGACACACAATAACAGGAGATCAGCATTAGGACTGGACATTAGTAACACATGTAATAGCACTTCTCATAGACACACAATAACAGGAGATCAGCATTAGGACAGGACATAAGTAACGCATGTAATAGCACTTCTCATAGACACACAATAACAGGAGATCAGCATTAGGACTGGACATAAGTAACACATGTAATAGCACTTCTCATAGACACACAATAACAGGAGATCAGCATTAGGACTGGACATAAGTAACACATGTAATAGCACTTCTCATAGACACACAATAACAGGAGATCAGCATTAGGACTGGACATAAGTAACACATGTAATAGCACTTCTCATAGACACACAATAACAGGAGATCAGCATTAGGACTGGACATAAGTAACACATGTAATAGCACTTCTCATAGACACACAATAACAGGAGATCAGCATTAGGACAGGACATAAGTAACGCATGTAATAGCACTTCTCATAGACACACAATAACAGGAGATCAGCATTAGGACTGGACATAAGTAACACATGTAATAGCACTTCTCATAGACACACAATAACAGGAGATCAGCATTAGGACTGGACATAAGTAACACATGTAATAGCACTTCTCATAAACACACAATAACAGGAGATCAGCATTAGGACTGGACATAAGTAACACATGTAATAGCACTTCTGATAGACACACAATAACAGGAGATCAGCATTAGGACTGGATATAAGTAACACATGTAATAGTACTTCTCATAGACACACAATAACAGGAGATCAGCATTAGGACTGGACATAAGTAACACATGCAATAGCACTTCTCATAGACACACAATAACAGGAGATCAGCATTAGGACTGGATATAAGTAACACATGTAATAGCACTTCTCATAGACACAATAACAGGAGATCAGCATTAGGACAGGACATAAGTAACACATGTAATAGCACTTCTCATAGACACACAATAACAGGAGATCAGCATTAGGACTGGATATAAGTAACACATGTAATAGTACTTCTCATAGACACACAATAACAGGAGATCAGCATTAGGACAGGACATAAGTAACACATGCAATAGCACTTCTCATAGACACACAATAACAGGAGATCAGCATTAGGCCTGGACATAAGTAACACATGTAATCGCACTTCTCATAGACACACAATAACAGGAGATCAGCATTAGGCCTGGACATAAGTAACACATGTAATAGCACTTCTCATAGACACACAATAACAGGAGATCAGCATTAGGACTGGACATAAGTAACACATGTAATAGCACTTCTCATAGACACACAATAACAGGAGATCAGCATTAGGACTGGACATAAGTAACACATGTAATAGCACTTCTCATAGAGACACAATAACAGGAGATCAGCATTAGGACAGGACATAAGTAACACATGTAATAGCACTTCTCATAGACACACAATAACAGGAGATCAGCATTAGGACTGGACATAAGTAACGCATGTAATAGCACTTCTCATAGACACTCAATAACAGGAGATCAGCATTAGGACAGGACATAAGTAACGCATGTAATAGCACTTCTCATAGAGACACAATAACAGGAGATCAGCATTAGGACTGGACATAAGTAACGCATGTAATAGCACGTCTCATAGACACACAATAACAGGAGATCAGCATTAGGACTGGACATTAGTAACACATGTAATAGCACTTCTCATAGACACACAGTAACAGGAGATCAGCATTAGGACAGGACATAAGTAACACATGTAATAGCACTTCTCATAGACACACAATAACAGGAGATCAGCATTAGGACTGGACATAAGTAACACATGTAATAGCACTTCTCATAGACACACAATAACAGGAGATCAGCATTAACACTGCACATAAGTAACACATGTAATATCACTTCTCATAGAGACACAATAAGTAACACATGTAAAAGCACTTCTCATAGACACACAATAACAGGAGATCAGCATTAGGACTGGACATTAGTAACACATGTAATAGCAGTTCTCATAGACACACAATAACAGGAGATCAGCATTAGGACTGGACATAAGTAACACATGTAATAGCACTTCTCATAGAGACACAATAAGTAACACATGTAATAGCACTTCTCATAGACACACAATAACAGGAGATCAGCATTAGGACTGGACATAAGTAACACATGTAATAGCACTTCTCATAGACACACAATAACAGGAGATCAGCATTAGGACTGCACATAAGTAACACATGTAATATCACTTCTCATAGAGACACAATAAGTAACACATGTAAAAGCACTTCTCATAGACACACAATAACAGGAGATAAGCATTAGGACTGGGCATAAGTAACACATGTAATAGCACTTCTCATAGACACACAATAACAGGAGATCAGCATTAGGACTGGACATTAGTAACACATGTAATAGCACTTCTCATAGACACACAATAACAGGAGATCAGCATTAGGACTGGACATTAGTAACACATGTAATAGCACTTCTCATAGACACACAATAACAGGAGATCAGCATTAGGACAGGACATAAGTAACACATGTAATAGCACTTCTCATAGACACACAATAACAGGAGATCAGCATTAGGACTGGATATAAGTAACACATGTAATAGTACTTCTCAGACACACAATAACAGGAGATCAGCATTAGGACAGGACATAAGTAACACATGCAATAGCACTTCTCATAGAGACACAATAACAGGAGATCAGCATTAGGACTGGACATAAGTAACACATGTAATAGCACGTCTCATAGACACACAATAACAGGAGATCAGCATTAGGACTGGACATTAGTAACACATGTAATAGCACTTCTCATAGACACACAGTAACAGGAGATCAACATTAGGACAGGACATAAGTAACACATGTAATAGCACTTCTCATAGAGACACAATAAGTAACACATGTAATAGCACTTCTCATAGACACACAATAACAGGAGATCAGCATTAGGACTGGACATAAGTAACACATGTAATAGCACTTCTCATAGACACACAATAACAGGAGATCAGCATTAGGACTGCACATAAGTAACACATGTAATATCACTTCTCATAGAGACACAATAAGTAACACATGTAAAAGCACTTCTCATAGACACACAATAACAGGAGATCAGCATTAGGACTGGACATAAGTAACACATGTAATAGCACGCACTTCTCATAGACACACAGTAACAGGAGATCAGCTTTAGGACTGGACATAAGTAACACATGTAATAGCACTTCTCATAGACACACAATAACAGGAGATCAGCATTAGGCCTGGACATAAGTATCACATGTAATAGCACTTCTCATAGACACACAATAACAGGAGATCAGCATTAGGACTGGACATAAGTAACACATGTAATAGCACTTCTCATAGACACACAATAACAGGAGATCAGCATTAGGACTGGACATAAGTAACACATGTAATAGCACTTCTCATAGACACACAATAACAGGAGATCAGCATTAGGACTGGATATAAGTAACACATGTAATAGCACTTCTCATAGACACACAATAACAGGAGATCAGCATTAGGACTGGACATAAGTAACACATGTAATAGCACTTCTCATAGACACACAATAACAGGAGATCAGCATTAGGACTGGATATAAGTAACACATGTAATAGCTCTTCTCATAGAGACACAATAAGTAACACATGTAATAGCACTTCTCATAGACACACAGTAACAGGAGATCAGCATTAGGACTGGACACAAGTAACACATGTAATAGCACTTCTCATAGAGACACAATAAGTAACACATGTAATAGCACTTCTCATAGACACACAATAACAGGAGATCAGCATTAGGACTGGATATAAGTAACACATGTAATAGCACTTCTCATAGAGACACAATAAGTAACACATGTAATAGCACTTCTCATAGACACACAATAACAGGAGATCAGCATTAGGACTGGACATAAGTAACAAATGTAATAGCACTTCTCATAGACACACAATAACAGGAGATCAGCATTAGCACTGGATATAAGTAACACATGTAATAGCACTTCTCATAGAGACACAATAAGTAACACATGTAATAGCACTTCTCATAGACACACAATAACAGGAGATCAGCATTAGGACTGGATATAAGTAACACATGTAATAGCACTTCTCATAGACACACAATAACAGGAGATCAGCATTAGGACTGGACATTAGTAACACATGTAATAGCACTTCTCATAGACACACAATAACAGGAGATCAGCATTAGGACTGGACATAAGTAACACATGTAATAGCACTTCTCATAGACGCACAATAACAGGAGATCAGCATTAGGACTGGACATAAGTAACACATGTAATAGCACTTCTGATAGACACACAATAACAGGAGATCAGCATTAGGACAGGACATAAGTAACACATGTAATGGCACTTCTCATAGACACACAATAACAGGAGATCAGCATTAGGACTGGACATTAGTAACACATGTATTAGCACTTCTGATAGACACACAATAACAGGAGATCAGCATTGGACTGGACATAAGTAACACATGTAATAGCACTTCTCATAGACACACAATAACAGGAGATCAGCATTAGGACTGGACATTAGTAACACATGTAATAGCACTTCTCATAGAGACACAATAACAGGAGATCAGCATTAGGGCTGGACATAAGTAAGACATGTAATAGCACTTCTCATAGAGACACAATAACAGGAGATCAGCATTAGGACTGGACATAAGTAACACATGTAATAGCACTTCTCATAGAGACACAATAACAGGAGATCAGCATTAGGACTGGACATTAGTAACACATGTAATAGCACTTCTCATAGACACACAATAACAGGAGATCAGCATTAGGACTGGACATAAGTAACACATGTAATATCACTTCTCATAGACACACAATAACAGGAGATCAGCATTAGGACTGGACATAAGTAACACATGTAATAGCACTTCTCATAGACACACAATAACAGGAGATCAGCATTAGGACTGGACATAAGTAACACATGTAATAGCACTTCTCATAGACACACAATAACAGGAGATCAGCATTAGGACTGGACATAAGTAACACATGTAATAGCACTTCTCATAGACACACAATAACAGGAGATCAGCATTAGGACTGGATATAAGTAACACATGTAATAGCACTTCTCATAGAGACACAATAAGTAACACATGTAATAGCACTTCTCATAGACACACAATAACAGGAGATCAGCATTAGGACTGCACATAAGTAACACATGTAATAGCACTTCTCATAGACACACAATAACAGGAGATCAGCATTAGGACTGGATATAAGTAACACATTTAAAAGCATTTCTCATAGAGACACAATAAGTAACACATGTAATAGCACTTCTCATAGACACACAGTAACAGGAGATCAGCATTAGGACTGGACACAAGTAACACATGTAATAGCACTTCTCATAGAGACACAATAAGTAACACATGTAATAGCACTTCTCAGACACACAATAACAGGAGATCAGCATTAGGACTGGATATAAGTAACACATGTAATAGCACTTCTCATAGACACACAATAACAGGAGATCAGCATTAGGACTGGACATAAGTAACACATGTAATAGCACTTCTCATAGACACACAATAACAGGAGATCAGCATTAGGACTGGACATTAGTAACACATGTATTGGCACTTCTCATAGACACACAATAACAGGAGATCAGCATTAGGACTGGACATTAGTAACACATGTAATAGCACTTCTGATAGACACACTATAACAGGAGATCAGCATTGGACTGGACATAAGTAACACATGTAATAGCACTTCTCATAGACACACAATAACAGGAGATCAGCATTAGGAATGGACATAAGTAACACATGTAATAGCACTTCTCATAGACACATAATAACAGGAGGTCAGCATTAGGACTAGACACAAGTAACACATGTAATAGCACTTCTCATAGAGACACAATAACAGGAGATCAGCATTAGGACTGGACATTAGTAACATGTAATATCACTTCTCATAGATACACAATAACAGATCAGCATTAGGACTGGACATAAGTAACACATGTAATAGTACTTCTCATAGACACACAATAACATTAGATCAGCATTAGGGCTGGACATAAGTAACACATGTAATAGCACTTCTCATAGACACACAATAACAGGAGATCAGCATTAGGACTGGACATAAGTAACACATGTAATAGCACTTCTCATAGAGACACAATAACAGGAGATCAGCATTAGGACTGGACATTAGTAACACATGTAATAGCACTTCTCATAGACACACAATAACAGGAGATCAGCATTAGGACTGGACATTAGTAACACATGTAATAGCACTTCTCATAGACACACAATAACAGGAGATCAGCATTAGGACAGGACATAAGTAGCACATGTAATAGCACTTCTCATAGAGACACAATAGCAGGAGATCAGCATTAGGGCTGGACATAAGTAACACATGTAATAGCACTTCTCATAGAGACACAATAACAGGAGATCAGCATTAGGACTGGACATAAGTAACACATGTAATAGCACTTCTCATAGAGACACAATAACAGGAGATCAGCATTAGGACTGGACATTAGTAACACATGTAATAGCACTTCTCATAGACACACAATAACAGGAGATCAGCATTAGGACTGGACAGAAGTAACACATGTAATAGCACTTCTCATAGACACACAATAACAGGAGATCAGCATTAGGACTGGACATAAGTAACACATGTAATAGCACTTCTCATAGACACACAATAACAGGAGATCAGCATTAGGACTGGACATAAGTAACACATGTAATAGCACTTCTCATAGACACACAATAACAGGAGATCAGCATTAGGACTGGACATAAGTAACACATGTAATAGCACTTCTCATAGACACACAATAACAGGAGATCAGCATTAGGACTGGATATAAGTAACACATGTAATAGCACTTCTCATAGAGACACAATAACAGGAGATCAGCATTAGGACTGGACATAAGTAACACATGTAATAGCACTTCTCATAGACACACAATAACAGGAGATCAGCATTAGGACTGGACATAAGTAACACATGTAATAGCACTTCTCATAGACACACAATAACAGGAGATCAGCATTAGGACAGGACATAAGTAACACATGTAATAGCACTTCTCATAGACACACAATAACAGGAGATCAGCATTAGGACTGGACATAAGTAACACATGTAATAGCACTTCTCATAGACACACAATAACAGGAGATCAGCATTAGGACTGGACATTAGTAACACATGTAATAGCACTTCTCATAGAGACACAATAACAGGAGATCAGCATTAGGGCTGGACATAAGTAACACATGTAATAGCACTTCTCATAGACACACAATAACAGGAGATCAGCATTAGGACTGGACATAAGTAACACATGTAATAGCACTTCTCATAGACACACAATAACAGGAGATCAGCATTAGGACTGGACATAAGTAACACATGTAATAGCACTTCTCATAGAGACACAATAACAGGAGATCAGCATTAGGACTGGAAACGTCGCTGGCATTACACATGCTGAATACAAACACTAGTATAGAGGCCTTTGCAGTTCCCAGTCTGTTCCGAAGCTTCTAATGAACTAAACTGAAAGAATAAACAAATCTTTGTATACCAGCTGAGGACGCTGAGCAGTCAGGAGAAGATAGCAGATTTCCTGACATCGATTCTGACGTGTGATAAATCATGGATTCGTCATTATGATCAGGAATTGTCAGAATAGTATTTGTTTGTGAACCTGGTGTCTGATATTCATCTGTGTTGGTGTCTGGAGGCATGTACAGAAAGCTGGCCGGCCTAAGGAGACCTCCTGGCATGTAGTGAAAGAACACTTCCCTGACCGGGAATCAAACCCAGGTCTTGGCGTAGAGATGCCGGATGATACCCACTAGACCACCAGGGATGTTGGTGTTGGAGACAAGTTGTTATGTGCAATCAGAGGAGAGTGAGGCAGTAGACTGACCAGGCTGATACCGGATTAGTACTGTAGATATATAATAAAACTCTTCTTACTGTAACCGGAATGCTGGATCTTAGCAACGTATTCAACAGGCTGGAACTGGGTTGTCGCTGTAGTCCAGGATCCAGGAGCACACAGATGGTAGCAGGACCGGATGCAGACAAAACACCGGAATGGGTAGTAGGTGATGATACCAGGAACGGCATCAAATGGAGCAGGAACCAGGAACTAGGGATGTGCACCGACCCCCATGTTTTGGATCTGGATCTCCCCTGGTTTTGGATCTGGATTGGTTTGGCCAAAACCTCACCTCCGTGTTATGTTTTTCGGTTTTGGATTTTTTCTTAAAACAGCTAAAAATCACCTAAAATTAGCCTGTTTTTGTTCCTACGGTATTATTAACCTCAATAACATTTATTTCCACTCGTTTCCAGTCAGTCTATTTTGACCACTTTGATCACCTCACAGCTCCCAATATTTTTTTTTTTCATCTAGATAAGGGCCAAAAGGTTGCATCCAGCTAGCTGGCTCAAAACGGAGTGATAAATAGAGTTGAGGACTGTGCAAAGAGGATGGTTGGAGTACCCCTTGAGGATTGAAGAATTGATAACTGATACAGTCACTGACTGAAGGAGGAATTGATACTTGATACAGTCAGGTGCATAAATATTGGGACATTGACATAATGGAAAGGAAAAAAGTGCTAGATGGAATTGTCTTTGGGCCCTCCTACCCACCCTTATGTTGTATATATGAAACAGGACATTCACAGCTTAACAAACCAATCACTTCAGTGACAGGGATTGCCACTTGTGGCTGAAATGATTGGTTTGTTTGGACCCCCACAAAACAAGCTGCCAATGTGGACATTGGTGGCAATGATCCCATACACAAACTGGCTTTACAACATAGGCAAGATCAGATGTAGTCATCGTCATCCCCATCAGTGCGTGCATCCTCCTCTTCTTCACACAATATTAATTTGTCCCCGCTGGAATCCACCATTACAGACGCTTCTGTATTTTTTGGATGTAAGTGCTGGTAAAGGTCTTCCTCGTGGTATTTGTAATTCATTTTGGATGAACATCATCTGTTCCACATTTTGGGGAAGTAACCTCCTACACCAATCACTGACAAGGTTCCCGGCTGCACTGAAACTCTTTCAGACTACACACTTGATGGGGGCAACTTAAGTACAGCAAAGCCACTTTGTATAAAGGGACTCCAAATTGCCTTTTTCCTGCCAGTAGTGAAACGGACTGTCTGACATGCCTATTTGGATGCTATCCCTAAAATAAATCATCCACCATTCTATGAATGGTGACCATATCAGACAAGTCACAGTAGACATGTCACTCATTGTATGCAGTTCTTTCAGACCCAACCAGATGTCATTAGGTCTTGCTGACTGATCTGCATCACCACCAGTAGTGGGTCTCTTAGGAAAAAGTAGTTTTTTCCTGGCAGCTGTAGAAACTGAAGGAGGAGATGCTGCCGTGTCACGTGCCACTTGAGCTGACAATTTTTTCACCAACAGCTCTTTGCATCTTTTCAGATTTATGTCCGACGGAAAGAAAGACACAAGGTATGACTTAAACCTAGGATCAAGTATGGTCGCCAAAATATAGTGATCTGAGTTCAAGAGATTGGATCCTGGCGTAGCGAGTGAAGGGCTTGATCTACCAGTCCAACATACCTAGCGGAATCACTCAGTTTCAGCTGCTCCTTCAGTTTCTCCAGCTGCTTTTGCAATAATCTGATTAGGGGAATGACCTGACTCAAGCTGGCAGTGTCTGAACTAACTCCACATGTGGCAAGTTCAAAGGTTTTGAGAACCTTGCACAACACAGAAATTATTCTCCACTGGGCTTGACTAAGGTGCATTCCCACGCCTCTCCTTATGTCATAGGCCGTAGTGTAGCCTTGGATGGCATTTTGCTGCTCCTCCATCCGCTGAAGCATATAGAGGGTAGAATTCCACCTAGTTACTACCTCTTGCTTCAGCTGATGGCAGGGCAAATTCAACAGTACTTGCTGACGCTCCAGTCTTCGACACGCAGTTGCTGAATGTCAAAAATTTCCAGAAATCTTACGGGCCACCGAGAGCATCTCCTGCACAGCCCTGTCATTTAAAAAAAAAATGTTGCACCACCAAATTAATTGTGTGAGCAAAACATGGGATGTGTTCGAATTTGCCCACATGCTCGCACAATATTGCTGCCATTGTCAGAAATCAAAATCTTGAGGAGAGTCCAAGTGGGGTAAGCCATTTTGCAATGATTTCCCTGAGTTTTTCTAAGAGGTTCTCAGCGGTATGCCTCTTAGTGAAACCAGTGATACAGAGTAGCCTGCCTCTGAATGAGTTGGCATTTGTTAGATGCTGCTGCTGTTTGCACTGTTGGAGGCAATACACCTACCCCGTGGGCTGTCACAGTCATGTAATATTTAGTTTGCCCTGTCCTTGTCCACATATCTGTGGTTAAGTGGACACAACAGCATTTCAGAGGACATTAATAAAGTTTTTTTTAATGTCCTTGTACAGATTGGGAATTGCTATTCTAGAGAAGTGGAATCTAGAAGGGACATGGTAGCGGGGACACAGGACCTACATTAACTGTCTAAAATCCACTCCATTAATGGTGGATACTGGACGCACATCTAATTCCAGCATAGCTGTTATGGTGTCAGTAATCCACTGTGCAACTGGGTGTTTGCTGTCATACTTCTCGCAAATGCAAAGGATTGTTTGACAGTCGTTTGGTTGAACTACTAAAAGTAGTCTTCTACCTGGGCCCCTTCTGGGATGAAGATCTACTCACAGCAGCAGCAGACGTAGCACTCAAGGATCCTTCTGAGGAACAATGGATAGAGGAGACAGTCCTTATGATATTGGATGCAGGACTACTTCCGATCACGAATTAGGATGTTGATGATGATGATGATGCAGGTGTTGGTGGTGGAGATTGCAGGCGCTTGGATCCAGATTGAAGGGAGCAGCTAGGTGACACTGTACTGATTGTTGTTCGTTTTTTTTGTCCCAAGTTTATGAATTTGAAATACCCTTTCCAATTTGATGAATGCGCTGCAAGTGACATAACACGGAGGATGTTCCTAGATGGGTAAGGTACTTACCTCTACTCACTGTTACATGACAGTGGTTACAAATGGCTTGGCAAAGGTTGTCTGGATTTGGGTGGAAATGATTCCACACATGAGAAGTGGATTTTTTGATCCTTTGCCCAGGCATTGCAACAATGGGATTTTCCCACCATGCATGGGCAACAACTGTTGCCCGATTTAAAGTTTTTACACATACATCCTCGGCATCTACATCCTCATCATCCCTGTTGTTGTTATAGCCAACTACGTAAATATCCTCCTCATCCTCCTGATGCAATTCCACAGAAGCATCCTCGATTTCTACATCAGCATGTTGACTTGTGCTGCTCATCCCCACATTTGCAGAGGGTACACAAATGTTGGAAGGCGGATCCTCTTCAAGTACAGTATTAGAAAGGTCAGGCTCACACATGGCAACCGTGGACACACTTGGACTCTCCTCGGGGATCTGTGACTTTTCTGAGACAATTTAAATTTTTTTTGTACCTCTTCTACAAGCAGAAGGGCTTAAATCACCACAACTAGAACCACCAGTCATAAATAACGGCCAAGGCCTTATCCTTTCCTTGCCACTTCGTGTAGTGAATGGCATATTGCCAATTTTTTGTCTCTCTGAAGCTGACTTAGCTTTAGATCTTATTTTCTTTAACAGGGTAAAAGTAGATTTTTTTACATGGCCTGACTTAAGCCCTGGTACATCGGCCTTCATAGATGACGATGACGGCCTTACATCGTCATCATGACTGCTGCCGGCAGCTACAGGACTGGTATGTGGATCCTGCTCTCCTGTCATGTGACTGTCCTCCATACTCACTGCAGTCTTACAGCAATGTCAGTGTCACCAAGCAATTATAGCGCAGCTAACGCACACAACCACACACAGAAAAAAAATAAATATGTTTTCACACTGGGGGTGAAGAGCACCCCTGAAAGAGGCAGCAGCCCCTTGATAAATGAGACACATGCAGCACAGCACCCCCTGTGCACGTATGTTGTTGATAAGTGTGGCTAATGCGCACAGAAAAAAAATATTTATTTTTCACACTGGGGATGAAGAGCACCCCTGATGGACAGAGCACCCCCAGGACAACACAGCAGCACAGCCTGCCCCTATGGACAACAGCCAACCCTGCCGCCCTATGTAGTGTTCACTAGCTCCGGCGGCAGGCAGGGTGCCGGAGCTAGAGAGGGCAACCTTATGCGCGCGCCCAAAAAGGGGGTGTGGTCATGAAAAGGGGGCGTGTCTATAAGACGCGTCCCCTTTTCGTCATACTTGGGGGTGTGCCCGGCACTTACGGACTTGCCGGGCAGCCCCCAAGCTCTGCAGAAAGGGAGAATAGATGCCGGGCGCATGCTCCCGGCGTCTATTCTCCGGCGGTGACCGGGACACCGCATGTTTCTCCACCCACGGGACACTGCGTTCCGCGGGTGAGAACGGCACCCGCAGGCTGTGAGGGCAGGGTGCTTTTTGCCCTCCTCCTGGAGGGCAGGGTACTTTTTGCCCTCCAGAAGGAGGGCAGGGTGCCACGCCCCGCTAAAACAGCCTAGCGGGAACGCTACCTATGGACATTAAGCAGCCAGCCCCTGAGTGACAACAGTAGCCAGCCCCTATGCACAGCGATCACATTCCCAGCGCCCTCTCTCTTCACTCTCCACAGCCGGAATGAAAAATGGCGGCGATCGCGGGACCTTTTCTACAATCCAAAATCCGCGAGAATCCGACTTATTGATAGTTATCTACAGGGGGTAGTGGTTTCCATCCCTAGTTATGTGAAAGATACTGGGGACTTCATGAGCAAGATCAGGGACATATCTGATTTATCCGATGATGCTATACTGGTGTCCTTCGATGCATCATCTCTATACACCATAATTCCACATGACCAGGGAATTATGGCAGTGAGAAAAGCACTACAGGCGCACCCGATACAGGGTCCTCCGACGGAATTTATTTTGGATTTGTTGGGTTTAGTCCTTAGACACAATCATTTTATGTACGGTGACGATTATTTCCTCCAAATATCCGGGACGGCGATGGGTTCTAACCTCGCCCCGGCTTATGCAAATATATATATGCACGATTATGAAGAAAGTAACATCTTGTCTGTATTTGGAGGGAATATTCGTCACTATAAGAGGTACATAGATGACATATTCCTGATTTGGACTGACACGACTGAGATCCTTGAACGTATGGTTCAGCATCTGAATACGCTGGATAGCCCGGTCCGGTTTACGATGAAAGCGGATGATAAATCATTGGATTTTTTAGATATAACAATCCTCAAGAAGGGATCTTCACTTGGAACGACCCTTTACCATAAAAATACGGACCGTAACTCCGTATTATTTGCAACAAGCTATCATCCACCTGAATTAAAAAACAGCTTACCAACATCACAGTTCCTTCGTGTTCTACGGAACAACACGGATGAGAAGGTGGCAGAGATACAGATAACAGAAATGAAGCAGAGATTTGCACAAAGGGGTTACTCTAATAGTGTTAACGAAAGCTGTTTAACCAGAGCATGCAAGAGACTGACCGAAGTGAAGGATGTCTCAGGCAATACTAGAATGACCTTTGTCAGTTGATTTGATTGTATGTCTAGGGACGTACGTAAATCTATGAGAAAGAACTGGCATGTTGTGGCTTCCGATCCGGTATTCAAAGGGAAGATCGATGAACCACTTCTTATGGCCTTTCACCGTGGGCAAAATTTGAAAGAAATATTGATGCGCCCGACAAGATCGGTCAAGACCTGGCTCCAGACTGCCAAACCTGGGTGCTTTAAATGCGCCAATTGTATGACCTTCAGATCACTACTAACTGGTCCAACATTTCCGCATCCTCTCAGTGGGCGACCGATAAACGTGAAATATAAACTCCACTGTTTATTAGATCATGTAATCTATCTACTTATGTGCCCGTGCGGCTTGGCATACGTTGGCCTTACTACCTACGTTTTCCGCGAACGAATGGCCAACCATCGTTGCTCTATCAGACATGCTATTACTACTGGCAGTTCGGACAAGCCTGTTGCGACACATTTTGCCCAAGCAGGCCACCAAGTGTCATCACTCAAATGCCGGATCATTGATTGGGTTCCACTTGGCCTCCGCAAGTTACAGGCCAAGTGGATATTCCATCTGGACACTGTGGCCCCCAGGGGTCTAAAGGAGTTCAACCCCCTCAATGTCTTTGAGATAAACTACCCGCCTTGGTCTTTTTTATAGATGATTAGTTTGGATTTTTTTGTCTGTTTTTTGTTTACATGTGGATTTTTTTTTGTTTTTTTATCTTTTGGTTTAGGGTTGCGTTATTATACTTTTTAGTATAGAAGTTTGGAGTATGGAGACCTTGGATTGTTAAGGTGTCCTTTAAGGATGGTATGGTGTAGGGTTATCTATAATAGGATTATTTCCTTTTTTTTATATAAAGATTAAAAACTATAAAATGTTAGAAAAACATAGTTTATAAATGTTTTTTGTTGATATGATATAGTAAAAATCCAACAACAATAGTGTTGACTATATGTGATAATATAATAGATATGGGTTTCAACTATATAGTTTCCCTGGAGACTTTGGATTACTGTGTCCCCAGCGATGGTCTGCTTTCCCTAACTGTCATGTTTATATTACAGCTTTACAATCTGGTTGTCAGCAGTGTTGGAGTTATATGAATATGCATTATAACTTCTATAACAATTACTAAAGAACATCTATTATCTATTATATTATTACTGATCAGGTAATGGATCATGTGACTCGCAGCTCCTGTGACCTGGTGGCTAGCGTCTGTATGTAACGCTTTTGGGGCTTTGTTCGGGGTCACCTTGACGATCAGCTCCGCCCTCTGGGACACATGTGACCGGATAGTTATTTTACTATACCTTGCGTTCCATATGGTGGTACGCATCCAACGTCCGAAAAGTATACACCCCCCCCTTTTGCATTTTTTATGTTTTGTTGCCTCACAACCTGGAATTAGAATGGATTGTGTGAAGGTGTGCATCATGTCATTCACAGAACATGCCTACAACTGTGACGTTGTGTATTTTTTTATATTGTGAATCAAACAACATTTAGGACAACATAACAGAAAACTTCAGCGTGCATAACTATTCACCCCCCTAAAGTCAGTACTTTGACGAGCCACCTTTTACGGCAATTACAGCTGCATGTCACTTTGGATAAGTCTATGAGCTTGCCACATCTTGCCCCTGGGATCTTTGCCCATTCCTCAAGGCAAAACTGCTCCAGCTCCTTCATGTTGGATGGTTTCCGCTTGTGAACAGAAATCTTCAAGTCTGACCACAGATTCTCACTTGGATTGAGATCTGGGCTGTGACTCGGCCATTCCAACACATGTACATGTTTCCCCTTACACCACCCGAGTGTTGCTTTAGCAGTATGCTTCTGGTCATTGTCCTGCTGGAAGGTGAACCTCCGTCCCAGTCTCAAATCACAGGCAGACTGACACAGGTTTTGTGCAATAATATCCCTGTATTTAGCACCATCCATCTTTCCCTCGACTCAAATCGGTTTCCCAGTCCCTACTGCTGAATACATCCCCCCAGCATGATGCTGCCACCACCATGTGTCACTGTGGGGACGGTGTTCTTGGGGTGTTAGGTTTGCGCCAGACATGGCGTTTTCCTTGGTGGGCGAAAAGTTCAATTTTAGTCTCATCTGACCAGAGCACCTTCCTCCATACATTTGGGGAGTCGCCCACATGCCTTTTGGCAAACTCAAATTGTGTCTTCTTATTTTTATCACTAAGTAATGGCTTTTTTCTGGCCACTCTTCCATAAAGCCCAGCTCTATGCAGTGTACGGCTTATTGTGGTCACAGGCACAGACCCGACCCAGAATTGTACTTCTCAACAACTTTGTCCCTGACGTGTTTGGAGAGCTCCTTGGTCCTCATGGTGTGAGGCCTCCTGCTTAGTGGTGCTGCAGCCTCTGGGTCCTCTCAGAAAAGGTGCGTTTATACTGACAGATCATGTGACACTTAGATGTCACACAGGTGGACTTCATTTCACTAATTATGCGACTTCTGAAGGTAATTGGTTGCACCAGAACTAATGAGGGGCTTCATAGCAAAGGGGGTGATTACATATGCACATTCCAATTTTCAGAATTTTATTCATAAATAATTATTTTTTATATTTTTTTCTCATTTCACTTCACCAAATTAAACTATTTTGTGCAGATCCATCACATAAAATTCAGATTAAAATAATAATAATAATAAAAATAAATAAATTACAGGTTGTAATGTAACAAAAAAGGTAAAAAGCCAAGGGGGGTGAATACTTTTGCGATATATGTGATCTCAACTCCTGCTCCCCTTGAAGAAGTCTGAGATAGACGAAACACGTTGGGACCTCCTCCACCCACCAATGTATGGACTAAAAACAGACAGCTATATGGAACGTCTGCACTAGCACTTTATTGGACTCTTTTTTTATTCAGCTAAGTTTTATTAATTTTTATTTAGCTCTTATTGTATATCCATTTTTATAGATTCCCTTATTGATTTTATCCCCATATCCCCTGTATTTCATTAAACATATTTATTTTTATTCTGTGAATTTTCCAATGATTTTCTTTAGAAAAAGAGTATTACAATAACCAGATCCATTTAGGCACATTTTTGGTTCTTTAATTTTTAAATCGAAACTTTTAAATACATTCTTCACTGGTTGACTTTTTGGAAACACTGGAACACTCAAAATTGGAATATATCTACTAATTTCTCTCAAGAAAATATTTGGTATGCATATAAGAATTATTTGTCGGATGTTCATTATTTTTTCACTAGACATATTACACTATTAGGCACCCTTTCCTCTCTCCCATTTATATATATATATATATATATATATATATATATATATATATATATATATATATGTTTTTACTGTAAAGGGCCAGTGATAATAAATTTGCTATCTTAAAGGGGGCCAGTCTATATTAAGGGGCCAGTCTACTTAGGTTACTTATCTCTCTAATAGTAAAATTAAGTTGAATATTTTCCCCAGGGATAATTTACATTTCGAAATACATTAGTAAGTACATAGTTGTTTAAAATAAGAACTTTTTGAAGTAACTGATTATTTTAGTGTACAAAAAGATTGTATAATTGTTGCGAGTTATTTTTATGATGTGAGCGTAAAAGTGGTACAGTACCACATTATATAATATAGTAAGTTTTATAACAAGTTAGGCACCCTATAGTAACTTGTACTCCTGAAGTCATGATACAACGAAACCCGTTGGGAAATACTGGTGCCTGATTCATGCACACACCTGAAAGTTATAAAGGAAATGAGCTTCCCAAACGGGTTTCCTGTGGGATTTATAACATCTCGGCCTGTTGCAAGAGTGCAGCATTGTGCTAAAGCATTGTAAGTAAGAGCGCATAAGTTTGCTTTAAGAATTACATTAAATAACTGATTCCTACTAAGCTCACAAATATACAATTGTTCAATGATTTTCAAGCATCAGTTTGTGGCCTAGCAGCTGTCACCTTGAAGGCTGTATATCAGCCCTGGCTTCATTAAACCAGAGTGCTGGCATAATTGTGTCTGTGATACTGCTGTATAATCATATATGGGAACTGCTGCTGGTGTAATCAGAGTGTGATACTGCTGTATAATCATATATGGGAACTGCTGCTGGTGTAATCAGAGTGTGATACTGCTGTATAATCATATATGGGAACTGCTGCTGGTGTAATCAGAGTGTGATACTGCTGTATAATCATATATGGGAACTGCTTCTGGTGTAATCAGAGTGTGATACTGCTGTATAATCATATATGGGAACTGCTGCTGGTGTAATCAGAGTGTGATACTGCTGTATAATCATATATGGGAACTGCTGCTGGTGTAATCAGAGTGTGATACTGCTGTATAATCATATATGGGAACTGCTTCTGGTGTAATCAGAGTGTGCTAATGCTGTATAATTATATAGGAACTGCTGCTGGTGTAATCAGAGTTTGATACTGCTGTATAATTATATAGGAACTGCTGCTGGTGTAATCAGAGTGTGCTACTGCTGTATAATCATATATGGGAACTGCTGCTGGTGTAATCAGAGTGTGCTACTGCTGTATAATTATATAGGAACTGCTGCTGGTGTAATCAGAGTGTGCTAATGCTGTATAATTATATATGGGAACTGCTGCTGGTGTAATCAGAGTGTGCTACTGCTGTATAATCATATATGGGAACTGCTGCTGGTGTAATCAGAGTGTGCTACTGCTGTATAATTATATATGGGAACTGCTGCTGGTGTAATCAGAGTGTGCTACTGCTGTATAATCATATATGGGAACTGCTGCTGGTGTAATCAGAGTGTGCTACTGCTGTATAATTATATAGGAACTGCTGCTGGTGTAATCAGAGTGTGCTAATGCTGTATAATTATATATGGGAACTGCTGCTGGTGTAATCAGAGTGTGCTACTGCTGTATAATTATATATGGGAACTGCTGCTGGTGTAATCAGAGTGTGCTACTGCTGTATAATCATATATGGGAACTGCTGCTGGTGTAATCAGAGTGTGCTACTGCTGTATAATTATATAGGAACTGCTGCTGGTGTAATCAGAGTGTGCTACTGCTGTATAATTATATAGGAACTGCTGCTGGTGTAATCAGAGTGTGCTACTGCTGTATAATCATATATGGGAACTGCTGCTGGTGTAATCAGAGTGTGCTACTGCTGTATAATTATATAGGAACTGCTGCTGGTGTAATCAGAGTGTGCTAATGCTGTATAATTATATAGGAACTGCTGCTGGTGTAATCAGAGTGTGCTACTGCTGTATAATCATATATGGGAACTGCTGCTGGCATATTTGTGTATGTGATACTGCTGAATACTCATATATGGGAACTGCTGCTGGCATAATTGGGCATGTGATACTACTGTATAATCATGTATGGGAACTGCTGCTGGCATAATTGTGTGTGTGATACTGCTGTATAATCATATGGGAACTGCTGCTTGCATAATTGGGTGTGTGATACTGCTGTATAATCATAATAGAACTGCTGCTGGCATAATTGTGTATATGATACTGCTGTATAATCATATATGGGTACTGCTGCTGGCATAATTGGGTGTGTGATACTTCTGTATAATCATATATGGGAACTGCTGCTGGCATAATTGGTTGTGTGATACTGCTGTAAATCATAATAGAACTGCTGCTGGCATAATTGGGTGTATTATACTGCTGTATAATCATAATAGAACTGCTGCTGGCATAATTGTGTATGTGATACTGCTGTATAATCATATATGGGTACTGCTGCTGGCATAATTGTGTATTGTGATACTGCTGTATACTTATATATGGGAACTGCTGCTGGTGTAATTAGAGTGTGATACTGCTGTATAATCATAGCGTTCCCGCTAGGTTGTTTTAGTGGGGCGCAGCGCCCTGCCCTCCAGAAGGAGGGCAAAAAGCACCCTGCCCTCCAGAAGGAGGGCAAAAAGCACCCTGCCCTCACAGCCTGCAGGTGCAGTCTTCACCCGCGGCGCGCGCACAAAGGTGCCCTCTCTAGCTCCGGCGCCCTGCCTGCCGCCGGAGCTAGAGTGAACACTATAATTATATATGGGTACTGCTGCTGGCATAATTGTGTATTGTGATACTGCTGTATAATCATATATGGGAACTGCTGCTGGTGTAATCAGAGTGTGATACTGCTGTATAATCATATATGGGAACTGCTGCTGGTGTAATCAGAGTGTGATACTGCTGTATAATCATATATGGGAACTGCTGCTGGTGTAATCAGAGTGTGATACTGCTGTATAATCATATATGGGAACTGCTGCTGGTGTAATCAGAGTGTGATACTGCTGTATAATCATATATGGGAACTGCTGCTGGTGTAATCAGAGTGTGATACTGCTGTATAATCATATATGGGAACTGCTGCTGGCATAATTGGGTCTGCGATACAGAGAGAATCTACTGTTTATGGTGGATAATTAATTTGTCCGATTGTGATCGCATTGCCCTTACATATTTACATTATCATGCCTGAAACCGCTACAATTCACTGCGTAACCCGTAGTCGTGCTGGCGAGGTATTTCCGCTATGCCTCCCAGCACTGGCATGAGATGCCCACAGTTCTGCTAGTCAGGTGCCGGGTGAAATAGGTTTTAGGGGGAATAATAATGAGGAAGATGAGGAAACCCCATGATAGCCTTCCTGAGCGCTGTGTTTCCCGCATGGTCGCTGACAGGTAGAGAGCGTGCGCGGATCACTTAGCGGGCATGAATAAGATGGGCAGTGGGCACATCTGGATGTACCTGAATATGCCCCATTTTGTTCTGATTTTATGATAACTGCACCCTCACTACTAGCACCTTGTTCTATCAAATAGGGATCTGCAATCCCACAACCCACCTTCAGAACGCCTGTCGCCGTACATGTACCAGGCTATAGGAAACCGTGACCTATAACTGCACTGCGCACCCCATAGATGGAACATTGCTGGGGATTAGCGGCCATTGGAAGCAACGTTGTGCGTTTCCTTTACCACTCTCACATTAACGCATATTAAACAGTTGTTATAAAGCCTTGTAATCTCCTAAAAAGTAGGGCACATTATTCCCTACAGAGTAGTTCACTTAAAGTTACTGGAGCATTGACGGAGAGCTAGAGGCGCAACACTGCAAATAGAAATTACAGCTCTGCAAAAACACCATAAAAGATTCCCAAATGCTTCTAAAAAAATTCTCAAAATCATCAAAGATCCTTCAAAAACCACTTTATATCCTTTGCCGCTGTTTTAGCGAGTGGGCTTGTTGGCGTATTTTTCATACCAACTTGTCCCAGATTTGATGTGCGCCGACCCCCTTGTTTTGGTTTTGATTTTGGATCTGGATTTGGTTTTGCAAACCACCGTCAAGTGTTTTGGTTCTGGATTTTTAAATTAAAATAAATAAAAAATAAAAAAACACAGCTGAAATCATGTAACTTATGCAATCCAAAACCCGAATTCAGATTTAAAATCAGAATTCCGAACCACAAAAAGATCAGAACAGCGACCCGGATTTACCCGGATTCACGAAATTCGGATTTCCGGGGAACCAATCCGCACATCTCTAATTTAAACAGTTCCATCATGTCACATCTTCCCAGAGCAGGATAATGGACGAAACACAGGAGCTCCAGGGCGTGGGCCTATGTCACCTGCATGTACATTACAGATTGCATCATGTCACATCTTCCCAGAGCAGGATAATGGACGACAGACAGGAGCTCCGGGGCGGGGGCCTACGTCACCTGCATGTACATTACAGATTTCATCATGTCACATCTTCCCAGAGCAGGATAATGGACGACACACAGGAGCTCCGGGGCGTGGGCCTATGTCACCTGCATGTACATTACAGATTCCATCATGTCACATCTTCCCAGAGCAGGATAATGGACGACACACAGGAGCTCCGGGACGTGGGCCTATGTCACCTGCATGTACATTACAGATTCCATCATATCACATCTTCCCAGAGCAGGATAATGGACGACACACAGGAGCTCCGGGGCGGGGGCCTATGTCACCTGCATGTACATTACAGATTCCATAATGTCACATCTTCCCAGAGCAGGATAATGGAAGACACACAGGAGCTCCGGGGCGTGGGCCTATGTCACCTGCATGTACATTACAGATTCCATAATGTCACATCTTCCCAGAGCAGGATAATGGACGACACACAGGAGCTCCGGGGCGGGGGCCTACGTCACCTGCATGTACATTACAGATTCCATCATGTCACATCTTCCCAGAGCAGGATAATGGACGACACACAGGAGCTCCGGGGCGGGGGCCTATGTCACCTGCATGTACATTACAGATTCCATAATGTCACATCTTCCCAGAGCAGGATAATGGACGACACACAGGAGCTCTGGGGCGTGGGCCTATGTCACCTGCATGTACATTACAGATTCCATCATGTCACATCTTCCCAGAGCAGGATAATGGATGACACACAGGAGCTCCGGGGCGTGGGCCTATGTCACCTGCATGTACATTACAGATTCCATCATGTCACATCTTCCCAGAGCAGGATAATGGATGACACACAGGACCTCAAGGGCGTGGGCCTACGTCACCTGCATGTACATTACAGATTCCATCATGTCACATCTTCCCAGAGCAGGATAATGGACGACACACAGGAGCTCCGGGGCGTGGGCCTATGTCACCTGCATGTACATTACAGATTCCATCATGTCACATCTTCCCAGAGCAGGATAATGGACGACACACAGGAGCTCCGGGGCGGGGGCCTATGTCATTGGGCATGTACATTACAGATTCCATCATGTCACATCTTCCCAGAGCAGGATAATGGAAGACACACAGGAGCTCCGGGGCGGGGGCCTATGTCACCTGCATGTACATTACAGATTCCATCATGTCACATCTTCCCAGAGCAGGATAATGGATGACACACAGGAGCTCCGGGGCGTGGGCCTATGTCACCTGCATGTACATTACAGATTCCATAATGTCACATCTTCCCAGAGCAGGATAATGGATGACCCACAGGACCTCAAGGGCGTGGGCCTACGTCACCTGCATGTACATTACAGATTCCATCATGTCACATCTTCCCAGAGCAGGATAATGGACGACACACAGGAGCTCCGGGGCGTGGGCCTATGTCACCTGCATGTACATTACAGATTCCATCATATCACATCTTCCCAGAGCAGGATAATGGACGACACACAGGAGCACCGGGGCGGGGGCCTACGTCACCTGCATGTACATTACAGATTCCATCATGTCACATCTTCCCAGAGCAGGATAATGGACGACACACAGGAGCTCCGGGGCGGGGGCCTATGTCATTGGGCATGTACATTACAGATTCCATCATGTCACATCTTCCCAGAGCAGGATAATGGACGACACACAGGAGCTCTGGGGCGTGGGCCTATGTCACCTGCATGTACATTACAGATACCATCATGTCACATCTTCCCAGAGCAGGATAATGGACGACACACAGAAGCTTCGGGGCGTGGGCCTATGTCACCTGCATGTACATTACAGATTCCATAATGTCACATCTTCCCAGAGCAGGATAATGGATGACACACAGGAGCTCCGGGGTGTGGGGCCTATCTCACCTGCATGTACATTACAGATTCCATAATGTCACATCTTCCCAGAGCAGGATAATGGATGACACACAGGACCTCCGGGGCGTGAGCCTATGTCACCTGCATGTACATTACAGATTCCATAATGTCACATCTTCCCAGAGCAGGATAATGGACGACACACAGGAGCTCCGGGGCGTGGGCCTATGTCACCTGCATGTGCATTACAGATTCCATCATATCACATCTTCCCAGAGCAGGATAATGGACGACACACAGGAGCTTCGGGGCGTGTGCCTATGTCACCTGCATGTACATTACAGATTCCATCATGTCACATCTTCCCAGAGCAGGATAATGGACGACACACAGGAGCTCCGGGGCGTGGGCCTATGTCACCTGCATGTACATTACAGATTCCATAATGTCACATCTTCCCAGAGCAGGATAATGGATGACACACAGGACCTCTGGGGCGTGGGCCTATGTCACCTGCATGTACATTACTGATACCATAATGGGTCTATGAGAGGCCCATAATCACATCATTCACCAGGTGGAGGCCCTCTCCCCTCTCCCTATAGTTGCCACGGCTACGCCATATTTCTGTGGACCCTTCAGCACGCGCTCCAGCTTCCACTGTGCATGCGTTGGGACAGCCATCACGATTATAGGTTTATAATGCAGCCAAGTGTAAGCTATTGCTTTCTGTTATCTGACAGTGCAGGTCCCACTGCCGACTACAGGATTACTGACCGGGGGTCAGCTGTGTGTAGGAAAAGGTTACCCCACCCATCCGATTAGCGTCCGCCACCACCAGGCTCCCGCAGCCGCATATTGGGCAGGGGAGAGTGACTACATGGACCAGTGGTTTACCATGACACAATCACACCGCCATGGGCTGGTACCGGGGAAGGTGGGTTATTATTACACATCATCCACATCTAGGATAGACGCAGAGATCACTGTTCCTGCACTAGAGAGAATATTCCATGTGTCCTCTGCTGCTAGAATCCCCATAGATAGAAGCTGATCACCAGCACATAAGCGGCATCCACAAGCCTGGCAGGAAATGCACAGTAGCACTGCTCAGGTTCTGGATGCAATTCTCAGTATCTGTTCGTACATTGTATGGGTGGGAAATGCACAGTAGCACTGCTCAGGTTCTGTATTCTCAGGATCTGTTCTTGCATTGTATGAGTGGAAAATGCACAGTAGCACTCCTCAGGTTCTGGATGCAATTCTCAGTATCTGTTCGTACATTGTATGGGTGGGAAATGCCCAGTAGCACTGCTCAGGTTCTGTATTCTCAGTATCTGTTCTTACATTATATGGGTGGAAAATGCACAGTAGCACTCCTCAGGTTCTTTATTCTCAGTATCTATTCGTACATTGTATGTGTGGGGAAATGCACAGTAGCACTTCTCATGTCCTGGATGTAATTCTCTGTATCTGTTCTTACATTATATGAGTGGGAAATGCACAGTAGCACTGCTCAGGTCCTGTATTCTCAGTATCTGTTCTTACATTGTATGGGTGTGAAATGCACAGTAGCACTGCTCAGGTCCTGTATTCTCAGTATCTATTCGTACATTGTATGGGTGGGAAATGCACAGTAGCACTGCTCAGTATCTGTATTCTCAGTATCCTTTCTTACATTGTACGTATTGGGTGGGAAATGCACAGTAGAACTGCTCAGGTCCTGTATTCTCAGTATCTATTCGTACATTGTATGTGTCGGTGTGAAATGCACAGTATTACTGCTCAGGTCCTGTATTCTCAGTATCTGTTCGTACGTTGTATGGGTGTGAAATGCACAGTAGCACTGCTCAGGTCCTGTATTCTCAGTATCTGTTCGTACATTGCATGTGTCGGGTGTGAGATGCACAGTAGCACTGCTCAGGTCCTGTATTCTCAGTATCTGTTCGTACGTTGTATGGGTGTGAAATGCACAGTAGCACTGCTCAGGTCCTGTATTCTCAGTATCTGTTCATATGTTGTATGGGTGTGAAATGCACAGTAGCACTGCTCAGGTCCTGTATTCTCAGTATCTGTTCGTACATTGCATGTGTCGGGTGTGAGATGCACAGTAGCACTGCTCAGGTCCTGTATTCTCAGTATCTGTTCGTACATTGTATGTGTTGGGTGGGAAATGCACAGTAGCACTGCTCAGGTCCTGTATTCTCAGTATCTATTGGTACATTGTATGTATCGGTGTGAAATGCACAGTAGCACTGCTCAGGTCCTGTATTCTCAGTATCTATTTGTACATTGTATGGGTGTGAAATGCACAGTAGCACTGCTCAGGTCCTGTATTCTCAGTATATTTTCTTACATTGTATGTGTTGGGTGGGAAATGCACAGTAGAACTGCTCAGGTCCTGTATTCTCAGTATCTATTCGTACATTGTATGGGTGGGAAATGCACAGTAGCACTGCTCAGTTTCTGTATTCTCAGTATCTTTTCTTACATTGTATGTGTTGGGTGGGAAATGCACAGTAGAACTGCTCAGGTCCTGCATTCTCAGTATCTTTTCTTACAATGTATGTGTTGGGAGTGAAATGCACAGTAGCACTGCTCAGGTCCTGTATTCTCAGTATCTATTCGTACATTGTATCGGTGTGAGATGCACAGTAGCACTGCTCAGGTCCTGTATTCTCAGTATCTGTTCGTACATTGTATGTGTCGGGTGTGAGATGCACAGTAGCACTGCTCAGTTTCTGTATTCTCAGTATCTTTTCTTACATTGTATGTGTTGGGTGGGAAATGCACAGTAGAACTGCTCAGGTCCTGTATTCTCAGTATCTATTTGTACATTGTATGGGTGTGAAATGCACAGTAGCACTGCTCAGGTCCTGTATTCTCAGTATCTGTTCGTACATTGTATGTGTCGGGTGGGAAATGCACAGTAGCACTGCTCAGGTCCTGTATTCTCAGTATCTATTGGTACATTGTATGTGTCGGTGTGAAATGCACAGTAGCACTGCTCAGGTCATGTATTCTCAGTATCTATTCGTACATTGTATGGGTGGGAAATGTACAGTAGCACTGCTCAGGTCCTGTATTCTCAGTATCTATTCGTACATTGTATGGGTGGGAAATGTACAGTAGCACTGCTCAGGTCCTGTATTCTCAGTATCTATTTGTACATTGTATGTGTCGGGTGGGAAATGTACAGTAGCACTGCTCAGGTCCTGTATTCTCAGTATATTTTCTTACATTGTATGTGGCGGGTGTGAAATGCACAGTAGCACTGCTCAGGTGCTGTATTCTCAGTATCTATTTGTACATTGTATGGGTGGGAAATGCACAGTAGCACTGCTCAGGTCCTGTATTCTCAGTATCTATTTGTACATTGTATGTGTCGGTGTGAAATGCACTGTAGCACTGCTCAGGTCCTGTATTCTCAGTATCTGTTCGTACATTGTATGTGTCGGTGTGAAATGCACAGTAGCACTGCTCAGGTCCTGTATTCTCAGTATCTGTTCGTACATTGTATGTGTCGGGTGGGAAATGCACAGTAGCACTGCTCAGGTCCTGTATTCTCAGTATCTGTTCATACATTGTATGGGTGGGAAATGCACAGTAGCACTGATCAGGTCCTGTATTCTCAGTATCTATTTGTACATTGTATGTGTCGGGTGTGAGATGCACAGTAGCACTGCTCAGGTCCTGTATTCTCAGTATGTATTCGTACATTGTATGTGTCGGGTGGTAAATGCACAGTAGCACTGCTCAGGTCCTGTATTCTCAGTATGTATTCGTACATTGTATGGGTGGGAGATGCACAGTAGCACTGCTCAGGTCCTGTATTCTCAGTATCTATTTGTACATTGTATGTGTCGGGTGTGAGATGCACAGTAGCACTGCTCAGGTCCTGTATTCTCAGTATCTGTTCGTACATTGTATGTGTCGGGTGGGAGATGCACAGTAGCACTGCTCAGGTCCTGTATTCTCAGTATCTGTTCGTACATTGTATGTGTCGGGTGGGAGATGCACAGTAGCACTGCTCAGGTCCTGTATTCTCAGTATTTGTTCGTACATTGTATGTGTCGGGTGGGAGATGCACAGTAGCACTGCTCAGGTCCTGTATTCTCAGTATCTGTTCGTACATTGTATGTGTCGGGTGTGAGATGCACAGTAGCACTGCTCAGGTCCTGTATTCTCAGTATCTGTTCGTACATTGTATGTGTCGGGTGTGAGATGCACAGTAGCACTGCTCAGGTCCTGTATTCTCAGTATCTATTGGTACATTGTATGTGTCGTGTGAAATGCACAGTAGCACTGCTCAGGTCCTGTATTCTCAGTATCTATTCGTACATTGTATGGGTGGGAAATGTACAGTAGCACTGCTCAGGTCCTGTATTCTCAGTATATTTTCTTACATTGTATGTGTCGGGTGTGAAATGCACAGTAGCACTGCTCAGGTGCTGTATTCTCAGTATCTATTTGTACATTGTATGGGTGGGAAATGCACAGTAGCACTGCTCAGGTCCTGTATTCTCAGTATCTGTTCGTACATTGTATGTGTCGGGTGTGAGATGCACAGTAGCACTGCTCAGGTCCTGTATTCTCAGTATGTATTCGTACATTGTATGTGTCGGGTGGTAAATGCACAGTAGCACTGCTCAGGTCCTGTATTCTCAGTATGTATTCGTACATTGTATGGGTGGGAGATGCACAGTAGCACTGCTCAGGTCCTGTATTCTCAGTATCTATTTGTACATTGTATGGGTGTGAGATGCACAGTAGCACTGCTCAGGTCCTGTATTCTCAGTATCTATTTGTACATTGTATGTGTCGGGTGTGAGATGCACAGTAGCACTGCTCAGGTCCTGTATTCTCAGTATCTGTTCGTACATTGTATGTGTCGGGTGGGAGATGCACAGTAGCACTGCTCAGGTCCTGTATTCTCAGTATCTGTTCGTACATTGTATGTGTCGGGTGTGAGATGCACAGTAGCACTGCTCAGGTCCTGTATTCTCAGTATCTGTTCGTACATTGTATGTGTCGGGTGGGAGATGCACAGTAGCACTGCTCAGGTCCTGTATTCTCAGTATCTGTTCGTACATTGTATGTGTCGGGTGTGAGATGCACTGTAGCACTGCTCAGGTCCTGTATTCTCAGTATCTGTTCGTACATTGTATGTGTCGGGTGTGAGATGCACTGTAGCACTGCTCAGGTCCTGTATTCTCAGTATCTGTTCGTACATTGTATGTGTCGGGTGTGAAATGCACAGTAGCACTGCTCAGGTCCTGTATTCTCAGTATCTGTTCGTACATTGTATGTGTCGGGTGTGAAATGCACAGTAGCACTGCTCAGGTCCTGTATTCTCAGTATCTGTTCGTACATTGTATGTGTCGGGTGTGAAATGCACAGTAGCACTGCTCAGGTCCTGTATTCTCAGTATCTATTCGTACATTGTATGTGTCGGGTGTGAAATGCACAGTAGCACTGCTCAGGTCCTGTATTCTCAGTATCTATTCGTACATTGTATGTGTCGGGTGTGAAATGCACAGTAGCACTGCTCAGGTCCTGTATTCTCAGTATCTATTCGTACATTGTATGTGTCGGGTGTGAGATGCACAGTAGCACTGCTCAGGTCCTGTATTCTCAGTATCTATTCGTACATTGTATGTGTCGGGTGTGAGATGCACAGTAGCACTGCTCAGGTCCTGTATTCTCAGTATCTGTTCGTACATTGTATGTGTCGGGTGGGAGATGCACAGTAGCACTGCTCAGGTCCTGTATTCTCAGTATCTGTTCGTACATTGTATGTGTCGGGTGTGAGATGCACAGTAGCACTGCTCAGGTCCTGTATTCTCAGTATCTGTTCGTACATTGTATGTGTCGGGTGTGAGATGCACAGTAGCACTGCTCAGGTCCTGTATTCTCAGTATCTATTGGTACATTGTATGTGTCGTGTGAAATGCACAGTAGCACTGCTCAGGTCCTGTATTCTCAGTATCTATTCGTACATTGTATGGGTGGGAAATGTACAGTAGCACTGCTCAGGTCCTGTATTCTCAGTATATTTTCTTACATTGTATGTGTCGGGTGTGAAATGCACAGTAGCACTGCTCAGGTGCTGTATTCTCAGTATCTATTTGTACATTGTATGGGTGGGAAATGCACAGTAGCACTGCTCAGGTCCTGTATTCTCAGTATCTGTTCGTACATTGTATGTGTCGGGTGTGAGATGCACAGTAGCACTGCTCAGGTCCTGTATTCTCAGTATGTATTCGTACATTGTATGTGTCGGGTGGTAAATGCACAGTAGCACTGCTCAGGTCCTGTATTCTCAGTATGTATTCGTACATTGTATGTGTCGGGTGTGAAATGCACAGTAGCACTGCTCAGGTCCTGTATTCTCAGTATCTATTCGTACATTGTATGTGTCGGGTGTGAGATGCACAGTAGCACTGCTCAGGTCCTGTATTCTCAGTATCTATTCGTACATTGTATGTGTCGGGTGTGAGATGCACAGTAGCACTGCTCAGGTCCTGTATTCTCAGTATCTGTTCGTACATTGTATGTGTCGGGTGTGAGATGCACAGTAGCACTGCTCAGGTCCTGTATTCTCAGTATCTATTGGTACATTGTATGTGTCGTGTGAAATGCACAGTAGCACTGCTCAGGTCCTGTATTCTCAGTATATTTTCTTACATTGTATGTGTCGGGTGTGAAATGCACAGTAGCACTGCTCAGGTGCTGTATTCTCAGTATCTATTTGTACATTGTATGGGTGGGAAATGCACAGTAGCACTGCTCAGGTCCTGTATTCTCAGTATCTGTTCGTACATTGTATGTGTCGGGTGTGAGATGCACAGTAGCACTGCTCAGGTCCTGTATTCTCAGTATCTATTCGTACATTGTATGTGTCGGGTGTGAAATGCACAGTAGCACTGCTCAGGTCCTGTATTCTCAGTATCTATTCGTACATTGTATGTGTCGGGTGTGAAATGCACAGTAGCACTGCTCAGGTCCTGTATTCTCAGTATCTATTCGTACATTGTATGTGTCGGGTGTGAGATGCACAGTAGCACTGCTCAGGTCCTGTATTCTCAGTATCTATTCGTACATTGTATGTGTCGGGTGTGAGATGCACAGTAGCACTGCTCAGGTCCTGTATTCTCAGTATCTGTTCGTACATTGTATGTGTCGGGTGTGAGATGCACAGTAGCACTGCTCAGGTCCTGTATTCTCAGTATCTATTGGTACATTGTATGTGTCGTGTGAAATGCACAGTAGCACTGCTCAGGTCCTGTATTCTCAGTATCTATTCGTACATTGTATGGGTGGGAAATGTACAGTAGCACTGCTCAGGTCCTGTATTCTCAGTATATTTTCTTACATTGTATGTGTCGGGTGTGAAATGCACAGTAGCACTGCTCAGGTCCTGTATTCTCAGTATCTGTTCGTACATTGTATGTGTCGGTGTGAAATGCACAGTAGCACTGCTCAGGTCCTGTATTCTCAGTATCTGTTCGTACATTGTATGTGTCGGGTGGGAAATGCACAGTAGCACTGCTCAGGTCCTGTATTCTCAGTATCTATTCGTACATTGTATGTGTCGGGTGTGAGATGCACAGTAGCACTGCTCAGGTCCTGTATTCTCAGTATCTATTCGTACATTGTATGTGTCGGGTGTGAGATGCACAGTAGCACTGCTCAGGTCCTGTATTCTCAGTATCTGTTCGTACATTGTATGTGTCGGGTGTGAGATGCACAGTAGCACTGCTCAGGTCCTGTATTCTCAGTATCTATTGGTACATTGTATGTGTCGTGTGAAATGCACAGTAGCACTGCTCAGATCCTGTATTCTCAGTATCTATTCGTACATTGTATGTGTCGGGTGTGAGATGCACAGTAGCACTGCTCAGGTCCTGTATTCTCAGTATCTATTCGTACATTGTATGTGTCGGGTGTGAGATGCACAGTAGCACTGCTCAGGTCCTGTATTCTCAGTATCTGTTCGTACATTGTATGTGTCGGGTGTGAGATGCACAGTAGCACTGCTCAGGTCCTGTATTCTCAGTATCTATTGGTACATTGTATGTGTCGTGTGAAATGTACAGTAGCACTGCTCAGGTCCTGTATTCTCAGTATATTTTCTTACATTGTATGTGTCGGGTGTGAAATGCACAGTAGCACTGCTCAGGTCCTGTATTCTCAGTATCTGTTCGTACATTGTATGTGTCGGTGTGAAATGCACAGTAGCACTGCTCAGGTCCTGTATTCTCAGTATCTGTTCGTACATTGTATGTGTCGGGTGGGAAATGCACAGTAGCACTGCTCAGGTCCTGTATTCTCAGTATCTGTTCGTACATTGTATGTGTCGGGTGGGAAATGTACAGTAGCACTGCTCAGGTCCTGTATTCTCAGTATATTTTCTTACATTGTATGTGTCGGGTGTGAGATGCACAGTAGCACTGATCAGGTCCTGTATTCTCAGTATCTATTTGTACATTGTATGTGTCGGGTGTGAGATGCACAGTAGCACTGCTCAGGTCCTGTATTCTCAGTATGTATTCGTACATTGTATGTGTCGGGTGGTAAATGCACAGTAGCACTGCTCAGGTCCTGTATTCTCAGTATCTATTTGTACATTGTATGGGTGGGAGATGCACAGTAGCACTGCTCAGGTCCTGTATTCTCAGTATCTATTTGTACATTGTATGGGTGTGAGATGCACAGTAGCACTGCTCAGGTCCTGTATTCTCAGTATCTGTTCGTACATTGTATGTGTCGGGTGGGAGATGCACAGTAGCACTGCTCAGGTCCTGTATTCTCAGTATCTGTTCGTACATTGTATGTGTCGGGTGTGAGATGCACAGTAGCACTGCTCAGGTCCTGTATTCTCAGTATCTGTTCGTACATTGTATGTGTCGGGTGGGAGATGCACAGTAGCACTGCTCAGGTCCTGTATTCTCAGTAT
Organism: Taudactylus pleione; assembly: GCA_031769625.1. NCBI lineage: Eukaryota > Metazoa > Chordata > Amphibia > Anura > Myobatrachidae > Taudactylus > Taudactylus pleione. The sequence continues at coordinate 55,767 of JAUIMM010000392.1, forward strand.
CTGTTCGTACATTGTATGTGTCGGGTGGGAGATGCACAGTAGCACTGCTCAGGTCCTGTATTCTCAGTATCTGTTCGTACATTGTATGTGTCGGGTGGGAGATGCACAGTAGCACTGCTCAGGTCCTGTATTCTCAGTATCTGTTCGTACATTGTATGTGTCGGGTGGGAGATGCACAGTAGCATTGCTCAGGTCCTGTATTCTCAGTATCTGTTCGTACATTGTATGTGTCGGGTGTGAGATGCACAGTAGCACTGCTCAGGTCCTGTATTCTCAGTATCTGTTCGTACATTGTATGTGTCGGGTGGGAGATGCACAGTAGCACTGCTCAGGTTGTGTCTATAGCTGCTGTGTGTGGGTGTAGTGTCTGCATAACATCAGTGTTGTGTCCTAGAAACTGTTTTAGTCTGTCAGCAAACAGGAGTGCCAGGAGACGGTACACTGCAGACACCACAGACGCGCCTCCGGCTCACACATTGACGCTGCGCCCAGTTATCAGGCCATGCTGTTACCGATCTGTCCCTGTTCTTCTATACAGAACATTACTCTGCGTGTCAGATCCGGGCGCACTACGGGGTCTGTGTATGAAGGCAAAACTGCTGAACAGTCGGAGTTGGGTGGGGGGGGGATTTATCAAGCTGGGAGAGAGATAAAGTATTAACCAATCAGCTTCCAATTTACAGGCTGTGTTTATAAAATGATAGTTAGGAGCTGATTGGTAGGTAATTAATATAATTTTATCTCTCCCAGGTTTGATAAATACCCTCATTTAGGACAAAAAAGGCACTAAGCAGGCGGCAATAAAGAATTAAAAATATAAATCACTACATCTAAAAAAGCTGCAAAGCAATTATGATCTCAGATGCTGTGACCACAGAATGGTTCCTACATACTAGACACAGAGACGGGTTTTGCACTAATTGATAATATATATCTGAAATATATAAAAATATCAGCATATAATAGGGATATGGTAGAACCCACACAAAGGTCAAGACGCCATTTTCAATATCATAGAGTATTTATATATATGTATTCTGAATAAACATAACCATAATAATAATATAACAATACACCCACATTAATAATAGCAGCATGAATATAGCAGCAGCCCCCTGGGCTCTAATGCACTATAATAAGAGATCCTCAGAGTCCAGACCTGAACCATCGATAGTCAGCTTAGAAAAGTACAAGTCTGTGTATATATATAAGTGCAAATTCACCGTCCGCACAGGAACCTCACCACATCCAACCGGAAATGGACACCGGAGTCCGCTCTTCTGTACACAGGTCTCCGGTCACAGAGTGCGCCGTCTCGGGCTGATGATAACGCGTCTGCGCAATGGCGGCCGGGTGTCCCAATAATATCACGGGCAGACGTCAAGTCAGAATGTGACGGCCCCAATGATGGTGTAATGGTGACTCGTACCCTTAGATCGTGGACCTCCAATTAGTCCATACAGATATTCCACAATGGAAGCGAATGATGGTGACAATAGGAGGTCACTTCTCATACAGAAGAGCCAGCGGTGATACAAGTCCTCTGACCGGTGTCGCTCCCCTGCTGGAGGCTGTATCACAGAGCGTATCCCCCATAGTACACAGGTTACTGCTTCTATACCTGTCACGTCCTAAATTACTCAGCACCGATACCAACAGCTGTCACCCATTACTCTGAGAGATCAGCGCTGCTAAATCACACCCATTCCAAATAGATCCATTCAGTATATATATATATTTATCACAGAGCGTATCCCCCATAGTACACAGGTAACTGCTTCTATACCTGTCACGTCCTTAGTTAGTCAACATATATATATACTTATTATGCTTATTAATTATTTGTATGTTTGTGTCTGTTATTGAGATCAGGACGTCAGATAAATATATATATATACTGAATGTGGCTATTTGTATGTTTGTGTCTATGTTATTGAGATCAGGACGTCAGATAAATATATATTGTGATAGGATCACTGGTAAAGTGGTCTGTGGCAGTTACATTGGTCCCAGATTCCTGTCTTATGTGTTCTAAAGCCCCAGGAGAAAGTCTGCACTGTAGCAGGCTTGAGTCTCGGCTTTTTGAAAAGCCGGTTTGGGACCTGGGGGTTGTGGGTGAGAGGAGAGGGAGGGCTCCACCCACGGCCACTCCAGGTTTTGGTTCTCTTAGCCTGGTAACAGGCTTGTTAGGGTTTCCACCTGAGAGTGGCCAATATAAGCCTAGTGTGTTTAGGGCTAATGGTCTCACCTGGGAGAGCAGACAGGGAGTTTGCTCAGAGACACTTGGATACCTAACTGTGAGTGTTGTGCTGTGCCTTTGTTGCTGGCGAGGGCATTAGGCCCTGCCAGGTTCTGGTAGTGAGGGAACTACCTGTGAAGTTAGTGCCCCGACAGGGCTAGGATTTATGTTTATGTTTTCTTTATGTTATTTCTGACATTGTACAATAAAGACTGGCGCCGACCAGCTTGTACTTGCATCCAGACTGGTGTGCTGCTTCCCTGCTGCTGTGTGTGTGTGTGTGTAAGGAAGGAGTCCCCTACCCAGGAGAGGGACCTCCTAATCTGACTGTGTCACAATATGGTGGAGAAAGCGGGCAACCACACACACTGAAGTTCCAGCAAGAGGAAAACTTTCCGTTTAAAAATTAAAGGGACAGACACCCAATTTGTGAGTGTGGAAATAACACTGTGTCCTTGGAGTCCCATAGAGGAGGCGTCAGCCAATGCTCAGAGAGGCAAGGTTCAGCTTCCAAGCTACACCCCAGGACAAAATGGAGGACATTATTAAGGCCTTGCTCCAAGCTACAGCAGCTCAGCAGGAGACAAGCAAACTTCAGCAGGAATCTACCAGAGCTCAGCAGGAATCCACCAGGGTGCAACTGTTGGCCTTGGAGACAGCCCAGAGGCAACAACAAGTCGCCGTCGAGGAAACCCGCCAGGCCATAGCGGAAAACAGCCAGGCCATAAAAGAGGTGGTATAGCACCTGGTCGCCCTTCCCAGAGATGTTACCACTGGTCCTCCCGCCACCACTCACTCCATATGAGCCAGTCACTTCCTCCAAAAGATGACTTCGAGCGATGATGTGGAGGTCTACCTCACCGCATTTGAAAGAACGGCCGAAAGGGAGAGTTGGCCCAAGGAGCAGTGGGCAAGTCTGGTGGCACCTTTTTTGTCTGGGGAGCCACAAAAGGCCTGTTTCGACTTATGCCTGGCTGATGCCAAGGACTATAAAAAACTAAAACAGGAGATCCTAACTCGCTTGGGAGTCACCACCTTTGTTCGTGCCCAACGGGTTCACCGCTGGGAGTTCCATAGGGATAAGCCTCCACGTTCACAGATGCATGACCTCGTCCATCTGTCCTCAAAATGGCTACAGCCCGAGACGCTGACGGGACCACAGATCGTGGAAAGGGTCGTGATGGACCGGTACCTGCGATCATTACCTGTGACTCTGCGCAAGTGGGTGAGCCATGCAGACCCTAAGTCCGCGGACCAGTTGGTCGAGCTGGTGGAGAGGTACGTGGCGGCTGAGGAGCTGATGAGTATGCCCCACCGAGCCCCGATGGCGCACCGGCGAACTCCCACAGACACTGGTAAGACTGTTCCAGGGGAGAAGGGTGCTGGGCGGTGGAATGTACCTAAGACTGAGGGTGTAGAACCTGGAGACAGGCCTGCCAGGCCGGGAAGGTTCTTGCCCCGTAAACGACTAGACATTAATATGACTCAGTGTTTCCGATGTGGTGGCTTCGGCCATATTGCCGCTAATTGTTCACTTACAACTGAACCTATGCAATGTAATACTGCTCATGTCTACCGCAGGGGGTCTTTCTTTGCACAGACAGCCTGTACGGCTGACCGGCAGGCAGAGACTGATAGGCACATGTGTGTACTCACTGTAGATGGCAACCGAGTAGAGGCACTGTTAGACTCTGGTAGCTTGGTGACACTTATAAAAGCTGAGCTGGTGAACCCCTTGAGGCGTGAGGGGAAAACTGTTGGTGTGACCTGCATACATGGGGATACTCGATTATTATGTTACTGCCGAGGTGAACATCGAGACACCATGTGGTTCTGCTATAGTTTCTGTGGGTTTGGTGCATGGTCTGATGTACGATGCAATATTGGGGAGAGACTTTGCTCACTTCTGGAAGTTGTGGGAAAGCCGTTTTGTTCCAGTGGTGAACAACCCCGATCCATTTGAGAAGGTTGTCGATGTAGTGGAGGAGGGAGTTTCTTCTGAGTCAGAGTTATTCCCTTTTTCTACTATGATTGGCGAACTAGAGAATGCGGAGCGTGACGGTGGCCCGCCAACTGATGTGCCTCCCATTGAGGTGGGAAGTGTTGTTGGGCCAGGTGATCGTCTGCCTGATTTAGAGGTCAGAAGAGAGGTCTTTGCCGTGGAGCAGTTGAATGACCCTACTTTGGTAAAAGCCAGGGAGAATGTAAAAGTAGTTGATGGTAAACCTGTAGACCCTGATAGTCCTTTGTCCTATCCCCACATGGCAATGTGGCAGGATTTGTTATATCAGGTGACTAAGAAGGGGGAAGATGTTGTGGAACAACTAATAGTTCCCAAAGCCTACAGAAGAACAGTGTTGGATCTGGCCCATGGTCATATAACGGCAGGCCATCTAGGGGTAGAGAAAACCACTGAGCGAATAATGCAGAGGTTTTTCTGGCCCGGGCTGCATAAAGAGGTATCTGACTTTTGCGCATCCTGCCCTGAGTGTCAGTATCATGCTCCCAGGCCACATTTTAAGGGTCCACTAGTTCCATTGCCTATTATAGAGGTGCCGTTTGAAAGAATAGCGATGGACCCTTAATGAAGTCTGCCAGGAGACACCAGTATATTCTGGTCATAATGGATTACGCTACCAGGTACCCGGAAGCGATCCCGTTGCGCAATACGTCAACCAAGACCATTGCCAGAGAGCTAGTTCATGTCTTTAGCAGGCTGGGTATACCTAAGGAGATACTAACTGACCAGGGTACACCGTTTATGTCAAAAGTCATGAAAGAGTTATGCCGCCTGTTCAAAATCGAACAGTTAAGAACTTCGGTTTATCACCCCCAAACCGATGGGCTGGTCGAGAGGTTTAACAAGACGTTAAAACACATGCTTAGGAAAGTGGTCGACAAGGATGGTAGGGATTGGGATTACTTATTGCCGTATTTATTGTTGGCCATAAGAGAAGTTCCCCAGTCCTCCACCGGGTTTTCACCCTTCGACTTGTTGTATGGGAGACACCCAAGGGGGTTACTAGACATTGCCAAAGAGACATGGGAGGGGCAGTCTAGTCCTTACAAAACGGTGATTGAGTATGTTTCTCAAATGCAGGAGAGAATTGCTGCGGTAGTGCCGATAGTGAGAGAGCACCTGGAACAGGCTCAACAGGCACAGCAGAGGGTATACAACCGCAATGCTCGGTTACGCAGCTTTGCTCCTGGGGACAGAGTGTTAGTATTGGTTCCCACTGTGGAAAATAAACTTTTGGCTAAATGGCAAGGGCCCTTTGAAATCTTAGAAAGAGTGGGGCAGGTCAATTACAAAGTTTACCAGCCGGGGAAAAGAAAGCCGGAACAGATATACCATATAAATCTGTTAAAGCCCTGGAAAGATAGAACGGTACTGTCGGCCGACCGAACCCCTCCAGTAAATCCAGGGCCCTTAGTTCCCGAAGTGACAGTGGCAAAAACCCTGTCGGCAATTCAACAGCAAGAGGTCAAGGAGTTTCTGATCAGAAATAGGGTGCTGTTCTCTGACGTACCTGGGAAAACCTCGGTCATTAAACATGACATCATCACTGACCCAGGGGTTAAAGTTAATCTAAAGCCCTATAGGTTACCAGAAGCACAAAGAGAATCGGTGTCGAGAGAAATTAAAAATATGCTAGAGTTAGGGGTTATTGAAGAATCACATAGTGAATGGTCAAGTCCCATTGTGTTGATTCCAAAGCCCGACGGGAGTGTGCGTTTCTGCAATGACTTCCGAAAGTTGAACAGTGTTTCAAAATTCGATGCCTACCCGATGCCAAGAGTGGATGAGCTGATTGAGAGACTAGGGATGGCAAGGTATTTAACCACTCTGGACCTAACCAAAGGGTATTGGCAAGTACCGTTAACCGAGAGCGCCAAACAAAAGACAGCTTTTTCAGCGCCAGAGGGCTTGTTTCAGTACAAGATGTTGCCCTTCGGGCTACATGGGGCACCTGCTACCTTCCAAAGAATGATGGACAGGATTCTAAGGCCCCATAGACGGTATGCGGCTGCTTATCTGGATGACGTGGTCGTTCATAGTCCTGATTGGCAGTCTCACTTACCCAGGGTACAAGCAGTGTTGGACTCCATCTATAAGGCAGGTTTGACAGCCAACCCAAAAAAGTGTTGTCTAGGCATGGAGGAAGTAAAATATCTGGGATACACCATTGGCAGAGGCCTGATAAGCCTCAGCTCAATAAAGTTGATGCCATACAAAACTGTCCACGGCCTCTGAATAAGAAGCAGGTGAGAGCCTTCTTGGGAATTACGGGGTACTACAGGAGGTTTATACCCAACTTTGCCACCATGGCAGTCCCACTGACTGACCTGACCAAAGGCAAACAAAAAGTCATGGTAGAATGGAGTCCTGAGGCAGAGAAAGCTTTTCAGGAGTTGAAAGTAGCGTTGTGTTCCCAACCAGTCCTGATGACTCCTAATTTTGAAAGGGAATTCATAGTACAAACCGATGCATCAGAAGTAGGTATAGGAGCGGTCCTGTCCCAGAACAAGGAGGGTGAGGAACACCCTATTTTCTATCTTAGCAGAAAGTTGAATGTACATGAGAGAAACTATGCCACAGTGGAGAAGGAGGCGTTGGCCATAAAGTTGACGTTAGAGGCTCTCAGGTACTACTTGGTCAGAAGAAAGTTCAAATTGATCACTGACCATGCCTCTCTGAAGTGAATGTCTGAAAATAAGGACAGTAATGCGAGAATTACCAGATGGTTCTTGGCGTTACAAACTTTTACATTTTCAGTGGAACACAGGCCAGGAAGCCAGCTGACCAATGCAGATGCGTTGTCACGCGTTCATTGTTTGGGGGCTTCAGTTATTCCGCCCCACAGGTCGAAACAAAGGGGGGGGGATATGTGATAGGATCACTGGTAAAGTGGTCTGTGGCAGGTACATTGGTCCCAGATTCCTGTCTTATGTGTTCTAAACCCCCAGGAGAAAGTCTGCACTGTAGCAGGCTTGAGTCTCGGCTTTTTGAAAAGCCGGTTTGGGACCTGGGGGTTGTGGGTGAGAGGAGAGGGAGGGCTCCACCCACGGCCACTCCAGGTTTTGGTTCTCTTAGCCTGGTAACAGGCTTGTTAGGGTTTCCACCTGAGAGTGGCCAATATAAGCCTAGTGTGTTTAGGGCTGATGGTCTCACCTGGGAGAGCAGACAGGGAGTTTGCTCAGAGACACTTGGATACCTAACTGTGAGTGTTGTGCTGTGCCTTTGTTTCTGGTGAGGGCATTAGGCCCTGCCAGGTTCTGGTAGTGAGGGAACCACCTGTGAAGTTAGTGCCCCGACAGGGCTAGGATTTATGTTTATGTTTTCTTTATGTTATTTCTGACATTGTACAATAAAGACTGGCGCTGACCAGCTTGTACTCGCATCCAGACTGGTGTGCTGCTTCCCTGCTGCTGTGTGTGTGTGTAAGGAAGGAGTCCCCTACCCAGGAGAGGGACCTCCTAATCTGACTGTGTCACAATATATATATACTGAATGTGGCTATTTGTATGTTTGTGTCTATGTTATTGAGATCAGGACGTCAGATAAATATATATATACTGAATGGAGCTATTTGTATGTTTGTGTCTATGTTATTGAGATCAGGACGTCAGATAAATATATATACTGAATGGAGCTATTTGTATGTTTGTGTCTATGTTATTGAGATCAGGACGTCAGATAAATATATATATATATATATATACTGAATGGATCTATTTGTATGTTTGTGTCTATGTTATTGAGATCAGGACGTCAGATAAATATATATATATATACTGAATGTGGCTATTTGTATATTTGTGTCTATGTTATTGAGATCAAGACGTCAGATAAATATATATACTGAATGGAGCTATTTGTATGTTTGTGTCTATGTTATTGAGATCAGGACGTCAGATAAATATATATATGCTGAATGGATCTATTTGTATGTTTGTGTCTATGTTATTGAGATCAGGACGTCAGATAAATATATATATATATATATATATATATATACTGAATGGAGCTATTTGTATGTTTGTGTCTATGTTATTGAGATCAGGACGTCAGATAAATATATATATATACTGAATGTGGCTATTTGTATGTTTGTGTCTATGTTATTGAGATCAAGACGTCAGATAAATATATATATACTGAATGGAGCTATTTGTATGTTTGTGTCTATGTTATTGAGATCAGGACGTCCGATAAATATATATATACTGAATGGATCTATTTGTATGTTTGTGTCTATGTTATTGAGATCAGGACGTCAGATAAATATATATATATATATATATATATACTGAATGGAGCTATTTGTATGTTTGTGTCTATGTTATTGAGATCAGGACGTCAGATAAATATATATATACTGAATGGAGCTATTTGTATGTTTGTGTCTATGTTATTGAGATCAGGACGTCAGATAAATATATATATATACTGAATGGAGCTATTTGTATGTTTGTGTCTATGTTATTGAGATCAGGACGTCAGATAAATATATATATACTGAATGGAGCTATTTGTATGTTTGTGTCTATTTTATTGAGATCAGGACGTCAGATAAATATATATACTGAATGGATCTATTTCTATGTTTGTGTCTATGTTATTGAGATCAGGACGTCACATAGATATATATATATATGTATATATATATATATATATACTGAATGGAGCTATTTGTATGTTTGTGTCTATGTTATTGAGATCAGGACGTCAGATAAATAGATATATACTGAATGGAGCTATTTGTATGTTTGTGTCTATGTTATTGAGATCAGGATGTCAGATAAATATATATATATATATATATATATACTGAATGGATCTATTTGTATGTTTGTGTCTATGTTATTGAGATCAGGACGTCAGATAAATATATATATATACTGAATGTGGCTATTTGTATGTTTGTGTCTATGTTATTGAGATCAAGACGTCAGATAAATATATATATACTGAATGGAGCTATTTGTATGTTTGTGTCTATGTTATTGAGATCAGGACGTCAGATAAATATATATATACTGAATGGATCTATTTGTATGTTTGTGTCTATGTTATTGAGATCAGGACGTCACAGATATATATATGTATATATATATATACTGAATGGAGCTATTTGTATGTTTGTGTCTATGTTATTGAGATCAGGACGTCAGATAAATAGATATATATATATATACTGAATGGATCTATTTGTATGTTTGTGTCTATGTTATTGAGATCAAGACGTCAGATAAATATATATATACTGAATGGAGCTATTTGTATGTTTGTGTCTATGTTATTGAGATCAGGACGTCAGATAAATATATATATATATACTGAATGGATCTATTTGTATGTTTGTGTCTATGTTATTGAGATCAGGACGTCAGATAAATATATATATATATATATATATATATATATATACTGAATGGAGCTATTTGTATGTTTGTGTCTATGTTATTGAGATCAGGACGTCACAGATATATATATATATATATATATATATATATATATATATATATATATACTGAATGGAGCTATTTGTATGTTTGTGTCTATGTTATTGAGATCAGGACGTCAGATAAATATATATATATAGTGAATGGAGCTATTTGTATGTTTGTGTCTGTTATTGAGATCAGGACGTCCGATAAATATATATATACTGAATGGAGCTATTTGTATGTTTGTGTCTATGTTATTGAGATCAGGACGTCAGATAAATATATATATATATATATATACTGAATGGAGCTATTTGTATGTTTGTGTCTGTTATTGAGATGAGGATGTCAGATAAATATATATATATACTGAATGGAGCTATTTGTATGTTTGTGTCTATGTTATTGAGATCAGGACGTCAGATAAATATATATATATACTGAATGTGGCTATTTGTATGTTTGTGTCTATGTTATTGAGATCAAGACGTCAGATAAATATATATATACTGAATGGAGCTATTTGTATGTTTGTGTCTATGTTATTGAGATCAGGATGTCAGATAAATATATATATATATATATATACTGAATGGATCTATTTGTATGTTTGTGTCTATGTTATTGAGATCAGGACGTCAGATAAATATATATATATACTGAATGTGGCTATTTGTATGTTTGTGTCTATGTTATTGAGATCAAGACGTCAGATAAATATATATATACTGAATGGAGCTATTTGTATGTTTGTGTCTATGTTATTGAGATCAGGACGTCAGATAAATATATATATACTGAATGGATCTATTTGTATGTTTGTGTCTATGTTATTGAGATCAGGACGTCACAGATATATATATGTATATATATATATACTGAATGGAGCTATTTGTATGTTTGTGTCTTATGTTATTGAGATCAGGACGTCAGATAAATAGATATATATATATATATATATATATACTGAATGGATCTATTTGTATGTTTGTGTCTATGTTATTGAGATCAAGACTTCAGATAAATATATATATACTGAATGGAGCTATTTGTATGTTTGTGTCTATGTTATTGAGATCAGGACGTCAGATAAATATATATATATATACTGAATGGATCTATTTGTATGTTTGTGTCTATGTTATTGAGATCAGGACGTCACAGATATATATATATATATATATATATATATATATACTGAATGGAGCTATTTGTATGTTTGTGTCTATGTTATTGAGATCAGGACGTCAGATAAATATATATATATACTGAATGGAGCTATTTGTATGTTTGTGTCTGTTATTGAGATCAGGACGTCAGATAAATATATATATATACTGAATGGAGCTGTTTGTGTCTATGTTATTGAGATGAGGATGTCAGATAAATATATATATATACTGAATGGAGCTATTTGTATGTTTGTGTCTATGTTATTGAGATCAGGACATCAGATAAATATATATGTACTGAATGGAGGTATTTGTATGTTTGTGTCTATGTTATTGAGATCAGGACGTCAGATAAATATATATATATACTGAATGGATCTATTTGTATGTTTGTGTCTATGTTATTGAGATCAGGACGTCAGATAAATATATTTATATACTGAATGGATCTATTTGTATGTTTGTGTCTATGTTATTGAGATCAGGACGTCAGATAAATATATATATACTGAATTGATCTATTTGTATGTTTGTGTCTATGTTATTGAGATCAGGACGTCAGATAAATATATATACAGTCAGGTCCATAAATATTGGGACATTGACAGAATTTTCAGATTTTGGCCTCTATTCACCACCACAATGGCTTTGAAATGAAACAAACAAGATGTGCTTTACCTGCAGACTTTCAGATTTAATTTGAGGGTAATTACATCCAAATCGGGTGAACGGTGTAGGAATTACAACAGTTTCAATATGTGCCTCCCACTTTTTAAGGGGCCAAAAGTAATGGGACTATCAACTCAAAAGCTATTTCATGGACAGGTGTGGGGTATTCCCTCGTTATTTCATTATCAATTAAGCAGGTAAAAGGTCTGGAGTTGATTCTAGGTGTGACATTTGCATTTGGAATCAGTTGCTGACAACTCTGAATATGAGATCCAAAGAGCTATCAGTGAAGCAAGCCATCATTAGGCTGAAAAATCAAAACAAACCCATCAGAGAGATGGCAAAAACATTAGGTGTGGCCAAATCAACTGTTTGGAACATTCTTAAAAAGAAAGAACGCACCGGAGAGCTCAGCAACACCAAAAGACCCGGAAGACCACGGAAAACAACTGTGGTGGATGACAAAAGAATTATTTCCCTGGTGAAGAAAAACCCCTTCACAACAGTTGGCCAAATCAAGAACACTCTCCAGGAGTTAGATGTATATGTGTCAAAGTCAACAATCAAGAGAAGACTTCACAAGAGTGAATATAGAGGTTTCACCACAAGATGCAAACTATTGGTGAGCCACAAAAATAGGAAGACCAGATTAGAGTTTGCCAAACAACATCTAAAAAAGCCATTACAGTTCTGGAACAACATCCTATTGACAGATGAGACAAAGATCAACTTGTACCAGAGTGATGGGAAGAGAAGAGTATGGAGAAGGAAAGGAACTGCTCATGATCCAAAACATACCACCTCATCAGTGAAGCATGGTGGTGGTAGTGTCATGGCATGGGCATGTATGGCTGCCAATGGAACTGGTTCCCTTGTATTTATTGATGATGTGACTGCTGACAAAAGCAGCAGAATGAATTCTGAAGTGTTTCGGGCAATATTATATGCTCATATTCAGTCAAATGCTTCAGAACTCACTGGACAGCGCTTCACAGTGCAGATGGACAATGATCCGAAGCATACTGCAAAAGCAACGAAAGAGTTTTTTTAAGGCTAAAAAGTGGAATGTTATGCAATGGCCAAGTCAATCCCCTGACCTGAATCTGATTGAGCATGCATTTCACTTGATGAAGACAAAACTGAAGGGAAACTGCCCCAAGAACAAGCAGGAACTGAAGACATTTGCAGTAGAGGCCTGGCAGAGCATCACCAGGGATGAAACCCAGCGTCTGGTGATGTCTATGCGTTCCAGACTTCAGGCTGTAATTGCCTGCAAAGGATTTGCAACAAAGTATTAAAAAGTGAAAGTTAGATTTAGGATTGTTTAGTTTGTCCCCTTACTTTTGGCCCCTTAAAAAGTGGGAGGCACATATAGAAACCGCTGTAATTCCTACACTGTTCACCTGATTTGGATGTAATTACCCTCAAATTAAATCTGAAAGTCTGCAGTTAAATCACATCTTGTTTGTTTCATTTCAAAGCCATTGTGATGGTGAATAGAGGACAAAATATGAAAATTCTGTCAATGTCCCAATATTTATGGACCTGACTGTATATACTGAATGGAGCTATTTGTATGTTTGTGTCTATGTTATTGAGATCAGGATGTCACATAAATATATATATATATATACTGAATGGATCTATTTGTATGTTTGTGTCTATGTTATTGAGATCAGGACGTCAGATAAATATATATACAGGTTGAGTATCCCATATCCAAATATTCTGAAATACGGAATATTCCGAAATACGGAATATTTTTAGCATGACTGAGATAGTGAAACCTTTGATTTTTGATGGTTCAATGTACACAAACTTTGTTTAAGGCACACAATTATTAATAATAAAGTATAAAATGACCTATAGGCTGTGTGTATAAGGTGTATATGACATATAAATTAATTTCATGTATCTACACAAACTTTGTTTGAGCCACAAAATTATTGAAAATATTGTATAAAATTACCTTCAGGCTGTGTGTATAAGGTGTATATGAATCATAAATGCATTCTGTGTTAAGATTTGGGCCCTATTCCTAAGACATTTCAATATGGTATGCAATTATTCCAAAATACGGAATATTCCGATATCCAAAATAGCCTTGGTCCCAAGCATTTTGGATATGGGAGACTCAACCTGTATATACTGAATGGATCTATTTGTATGTTTGTGTCTATGTTATTGAGATCAGGACGTCAGATAAATATATATATATATACTGAATGGATCTATTTGTATGTTTGTGTCTATGTTATTGAGATCAGGGCGCCAGATAAATATATATATATATACTGAATTTGGCTATTTCTATGTTTGTGTCTATGTTATTGAGATGAGGACGTCAGATAAATATATATATATATATATATATATATATATATACTGAATGGAGCTATTTTTATGTTTGTGTCTATGTTATTGAGATCAGGACGTCAGATAAATATATATATATAGTGAATGGAGCTATTTGTATGTTTGTGTCTATGTTATTGAGATCACAACGTCAGATATATATATATATATATATATACTGAATGGATCTATTTGTATGTTTGTGTCTATGTTATTGAGATCAGGACGTCAGATAAATATATATATATATAGTGAATGTATCTATTTGTATGTTTGTGTCTATGTTATTGAGATCAGGACGTCAGATAAATATATATATACTGAATGGATCTATTTGTATGTTTGTGTCTATGTTATTGAGATCAGGACGTCAGATAAATATATATATATATATATATATATACTGAATGGATCTATTTCTATGTTTGTGTCTATGTTATTGAGATCAGGACGTCAGATAAATATATATATATACTGAATGGATCTATTTGTATGTTTGTGTCTATGTTATTGAGATCAGGACGTCAGATAAATATATATATACTGAATGGATCTATTTGTATGTTTGTGTCTATGTTATTGAGATCAGGACGTCAGATAAATATATATATATATATATATATATATATACTGAATGGATCTATTTCTATGTTTGTGTCTATGTTATTGAGATCAAGACGTCAGATAAATATATATATATATACTGAATGGATCTATTTCTATGTTTGTGTCTATGTTATTGAGATCAGGACGTCAGATAAATATATATACACTGAATGGATCTATTTGTATGTTTGTGTCTATGTTATTGAGATCAGGACGTCAGATAAATATATATATATACTGAATGGATCTATTTGTATGTTTGTGTCTATGTTATTGAGATCAGGACGTCAGATAAATATATATATATACTGAATGGATCTATTTGGAATGTGTGTTATTTAGCAGCGCTGATCTCTCAGAGTAATGGGTGACAGCTGTTGGTATCGGTGCTGAGTAATTTAGGACGTGACAGGTATAGAAGCAGTAACCTGTGTACTATGGGGGATACGCTCTGTGATACAGCCTCCAGCAGGGGAGCGACACCGGTCAGAGGACTTGTATCACCGCTGGCTCTTCTGTATGAGAAGTGACCTCCTATTGTCACCATCATTCGCTTCCATTGTGGAATATCTGTATGGACTAATTGGAGGTCCACGATCTAAGGGTACGAGTCACCATTACACCATCATTGGGGCCGTCACATTCTGACTTGACGTCTGCCCGTGATATTATTGGGACACCCGGCCGCCATTGCGCACACCGCGTTATACTCCGCAGGAGACGGTGCACCCTGTGACCGGAGACCTGTGTACAGAAGAGCGGACTCCGGTGTCCATTTCCGGTTGGATGTGGTGAGGTTCCTGTGCGGACGGTAAATTTGCACTTATATATATACACAGACTTGTACTTTTCTAAGCTGACTATCGATGGTTCAGGTCTGGACTCTGAGGGCACGATTCTATTCAACGCGAAGTGAATAGTGCGGGGAATCCGTTTCGGAGCTATTCAATTCATCGCGCTGCTAAGCCCAACTAAGGATTTCTTCTCGCATCCCTCCTGGCACGATGCTGTTTTCTGCCCTAAGCGCCGGGAAGTTTAGTCGGAGAATGCCTGTTCTTGCGTCTAAACACCCTGTTTAAGGCGCGAGAACGAGCCTTCCCCCGACCTAACTTCGCGTAGAATTGAATTGAGCCCAATGAATCTCTTATTATAGTGTATTAGATCCCAGGGGGCTGCTGATAATATTCATGCTGCTATTATTAATGTGGGTGTATTGTTATATTATTATGGTTACTGGCGTCTTGATCTTTGTGTGGGTTCTACCATATCCCTATTATACTTTTATATCTATCAGATATATATATGATCAATTAGCGCAAAACCCATCTCTGTTTCTAATCCCCTCCTTTGTCTGATCAGAGGATACATCTGGGGATACCTCTATATAACACCTCTATTAGGTTTAATGGCGATAAGTCCCGGATGAGACTAGTTATACCCAGCATTGGGCGCCAGGGATAAGATTATGGGAGAAATGACATAATGGTATCACGGTGTCCTTAGTATCGGGTGTCTGGAAGGTAATAGCGCAGGATCACGGTGTCCTTAGTATCGGGTGTCTGGAAGGTAATAGCGCAGGATCACGGTGCCCTTATTATGGGGTGTCTGGAAGGTAATAGCGCAGGATCACGGTGTCCTTATTATCGGGTGTCTGGAAGGTAATAGCGCAGGATCACGGTGTCCTTATTATCGGGTGTCTGGAAGGTAATAGCGCAGGATCACGGTGTCCTTAGTATCGGGTGTCTGGAAGGTAATAGCGCAGGATCACGGTGTCCTTATTATGGGGTGTCTGGAAGGTAATAGCGCAGGATCACGGTGTCCTTAGTATCGGGTGTCTGGAAGGTAATAGCGCAGGATCACGGTGTCCTTATTATCGGGTGTCTGGAAGGTAATAGCGCAGGATCACGGTGTCCTTAGTATCGGGCGTCTGGAAGGTAATAGCGCAGGATCACGGTGTCCTTAGTATCGGGCGTCTGGAAGGTAATAGCGCAGGATCACGGTGTCCTTAGTATCGGGTGTCTGGAAGGTAATAGCGCAGGATCACGGTGTCCTTAGTATCGGGTGTCTGGAAGGTAATAGCGCAGGATCACGGTGTCCTTAGTATCGGGCGTCTGGAAGGTAATAGCGCAGGATCACGGTGTCCTTATTATCGGGCGTCTGGAAGGTAATAGCGCAGGATCACGGTGTCCTTATTATCGGGCGTCTGGAAGGTAATAGCGCAGGATCACGGTGTCCTTAGTATCGGGTGTCTGGAAGGTAATAGCGCAGGATCACGGTGTCCTTATTATCGGGTGTCTGGAAGGTAATAGCGCAGGATCACGGTGTCCTTAGTATCGGGTGTCTGGAAGGTAATAGCGCAGGATCACGGTGTCCTTATTATCGGGTGTCTGGAAGGTAATAGCGCAGGATCACGGTGTCCTTATTATGGGGTGTCTGGAAGGTAATAGCGCAGGATCACGGTGTCCTTATTATCGGGTGTCTGGAAGGTAATAGCGCAGGATCACGGTGTCCTTATTATCGGGTGTCTGGAAGGTAATAGCGCAGGATCACGGTGTCCTTATTATCGGGTGTCTGGAAGGTAATAGCGCAGGATCACGGTGTCCTTACTATCGGGCGTCTGGAAGGTAATAGCGCAGGATCACGGTGTCCTTACTATCGGGCGTCTGGAAGGTAATAGCGCAGGATCACGGTGTCCTTACTATCGGGCGTCTGGAAGGTAATAGCGCAGGATCACGGTGTCCTTATTATCGGGTGTCTGGAAGGTAATAGCGCAGGATCACGGTGTCCTTATTATCGGGTGTCTGGAAGGTAATAGCGCAGGATCACGGTGTCCTTATTATCGGGTGTCTGGAAGGTAATAGCGCAGGATCACGGTGTCCTTATTATGGGGTGTCTGGAAGGTAATAGCGCAGGATCACGGTGTCCTTATTATCGGGCGTCTGGAAGGTAATTGCGCAGGATCACGGTGCCCTTATTATCGGACGTCTGGAAGGTAATAGCGCAGGATCACGGTGCCCTTAGTATCGGGCGTCTGGAAGGTAATAGCGCAGGATCACGGTGTCCTTATTATCGGGCGTCTGGAAGGTAATAGCGCAGGATCACGGTGCCCTTATTATCGGGCGTCTGGAAGGTAATAGCGCAGGATCACGGTGCCCTTATTATCGGGTGTCTGGAAGGTAATAGCGCAGGATCACGGTGTCCTTATTATCGGGTGTCTGGAAGGTAATAGCGCAGGATCACGGTGTCCTTAGTATCGGGTGTCTGGAAGGTAATAGCGCAGGATCACGGTGTCCTTAGTATCGGGTGTCTGGAAGGTAATAGCGCAGGATCACGGTGTCCTTATTATCGGGTGTCTGGAAGGTAATAGCGCAGGATCACGGTGTCCTTCGTATCGGGTGTCTGGAAGGTAATAGCGCAGGATCACGGTGTCCTTATTATCGGGTGTCTGGAAGGTAATAGCGCAGGATCACGGTGTCCTTAGTATCGGGCGTCTGGAAGGTAATAGCGCAGGATCACGGTGTCCTTACTATCGGGCGTCTGGAAGGTAATAGCGCAGGATCACGGTGTCCTTACTATCGGGCGTCTGGAAGGTAATAGCGCAGGATCACGGTGCCCTTAGTATCGGGCGTCTGGATGGTAATAGCGCAGGATCACGGTGTCCTTATTATCGGGTGTCTGGAAGGTAATAGCGCAGGATCACGGTGTCCTTATTATCGGGCGTCTGGAAGGTAATAGCGCAGGATCACGGTGCCCTTATTATCGGGCATCTGGAAGGTAATAGCGCAGGATCACGGTGCCCTTATTATCGGGCGTCTGGAAGGTAATAGCGCAGGATCACGGTGTCCTTAGTATCGGGCGTCTGGAAGGTAATAGCGCAGGATCACGGTGTCCTTAGTATCGGGTGTCTGGAAGGTAATAGCGCAGGATCACGGTGTCCTTAGTATCGGGCGTCTGGAAGGTAATAGCGCAGGATCACGGTGTCCTTAGTATCGGGTGTCTGGAAGGTAATAGCGCAGGATCACGGTGTCCTTATTATGTGGTGTCTGGAAGGTAATAGCGCAGGATCACGGTGTCCTTATTATCGGGTGTCTGGAAGGTAATAGCGCAGGATCACGGTGTCCTTATTATCGGGCGTCTGGAAGGTAATAGCGCAGGATCACGGTGCCCTTATTATCGGGTGTCTGGAAGGTAATAGCGCAGGATCACGGTGCCCTTAGTATCGGGCGTCTGGAAGGTAATAGCGCAGGATCACGGTGCCCTTATTATGGGGTGTCTGGAAGGTAATAGCGCAGGATCACGGTGTCCTTAGTATCGGGCGTCTGGAAGGTAATAGCGCAGGATCACGGTGCCCTTATTATCGGGCGTCTGGAAGGTAATAGCGCAGGATCACGGTGCCCTTATTATCGGGTGTCTGGAAGGTAATAGCGCAGGATCACGGTGTCCTTATTATCGGGTGTCTGGAAGGTAATAGCGCAGGATCACGGTGTCTTTAGTATCGGGTGTCTGGAAGGTAATAGCGCAGGATCACGGTGTCCTTATTATCGGGTGTCTGGAAGGTAATAGCGCAGGATCACGGTGTCCTTAGTATCGGGTGTCTGGAAGGTAATAGCGCAGGATCACGGTGTCCTTAGTATCGGGTGTCTGGAAGGTAATAGCGCAGGATCACGGTGCCCTTATTATGGGGTGTCTGGAAGGTAATAGCGCAGGATCACGGTGCCCTTAGTATCGGGCGTCTGGAAGGTAATAGCGCAGGATCACGGTGTCCTTAGTATCGGGTGTCTGGAAGGTAATAGCGCAGGATCACGGTGTCCTTAGTATCGGGTGTCTGGAAGGTAATAGCGCAGGATCACGGTGTCCTTATTATCGGGTGTCTGGAATGTAATAGCGCAGGATCACTGTGTCCTTATTATCGGGCGTCTGGAATGTAATAGCGCAGGATCACGGTGTCCTTAGTATCGGGCGTCTGGATGGTAATAGCGCAGGATCACGGTGTCCTTATTATCGGGTGTCTGGAATGTAATAGCGCAGGATCACGGTGCCCTTAGTATCGGGCGTCTGGATGGTAATAGCGCAGGATCACGGTGTCCTTAGTATCGGGTGTCTGGAAGGTAATAGCGCAGGATCACGGTGTCCTTAGTATCGGGTGTCTGGAAGGTAATAGCGCAGGATCACGGTGTCCTTAGTATCGGGTGTCTGGAAGGTAATAGCGCAGGATCACGGTGTCCTTAGTATCGGGTGTCTGGAAGGTAATAGCGCAGGATCACGGTGTCCTTAGTATCGGGCGTCTGGAAGGTAATAGCGCAGGATCACGGTGTCCTTAGTATCGGGTGTCTGGAAGGTAATAGCGCAGGATCACGGTGTCCTTATTATCGGGTGTCTGGAAGGTAATAGCGCAGGATCACGGTGTCCTTAGTATCGGGCGTCTGGAAGGTAATAGCGCAGGATCACGGTGTCCTTAGTATCGGGTGTCTGGAAGGTAATAGCGCAGGATCACGGTGTCCTTAGTATCGGGTGTCTGGAAGGTAATAGCGCAGGATCACGGTGTCCTTAGTATCGGGTGTCTGGAAGGTAATAGCGCAGGATCACGGTGTCCTTAGTATCGGGTGTCTGGAAGGTAATAGCGCAGGATCACGGTGTCCTTATTATCGGGTGTCTGGAAGGTAATAGCGCAGGATCACGGTGTCCTTATTATCGGGTGTCTGGAAGGGAATAGCACAATGTAATATCCCCTAAATGGCCGATCATTTCCTTTAACCACTTTAAAATGTCAGGAGCCCCAATCTCTGTGCCACACCATCTCCGGGCATCAGCGGTAATGCCAGGATTCCAGTTATAACCTCTATTAAGCGGAGATGTTGGGAACTGTAGTGCGCTGAGGTCCCCGCAGACGGTAAGAAGTGCGACGCGCTTAGGTGCAGCTGGTCGGCAGCCTTGTACCCACGGAAACGATACTTCCGCATTACTACCCCCCTGACTGACAAATGTAGAATGGCGACTGCGGATGGGAACCTCACACTGTGTCTGGCGTTGAGGGCCGCGCAGCTCAGAATTGTGACCACACTCTGGGGAGGCGGATGGCGCCATGTGTAACGCACACCATAAAGTGGATGTTACATACAGGGGTATTCAATATGAAACGTAAACTTCGCCATCTATGCGGGTCGAAGTTTTCGCCGCACATCGGAGCTTTTGCCGGCGAAAAAGTATTGGGTGCGCCTCTGATTATACCCGTATTCAATATGAAATCGTCGAAAACAGCACCCGGCGAATGTGAAATCAACGAAAACTTCGGGGAAATGACCCTACCACCCCCAAAAAGATGCTCTGACATGGCGGATCACTCTGGATACCCCCGATTAGCCCTGCTGAAGGTTTTTGGGGTCTTTTTAATGGGCTCGATAGCTGCTATTTTGGGGATTTGGGAAGGTGGTGAAGAATAGTATTTAGAAGTTTATTTTGTAGAAAATAATTAGTCCCAGCAAATTTTGGGTACATGAAAATGGGGGTGAGCATATTTAAAAGTTGCTAAAGTAAATGTTAAAAAATGTTAAAAAATCCACCTGCCGCAAACACCTTCAATAAAAAAACACCTGGGGCGTACTTGGGGACCCCCCTAGATTGTAGTTCGCTAGTTTTTAACTTTGTATCCCCAATTTTATTTTTTTCGCCCCCAAAATGAAAGTGCTTTTTTTGGGGTCCTACTGAGGTATTTTTCAAAAAAATTTTTGGCACAGTTTACCTTTGGGGGACTGTCTGAAGGTTGCAGGGAGGTTTCCAAAATGTTGCACCCCAAAACCCCAATTCTGCACTTTTTTTCGCCACCCATTCCTCGGTGATACTTTTTCGCGTGGTCGAATGCAATATACTTTTCGCACCAGCGAAGAGTTTTCAAATTGAATACGGTGTAAAAGTAAAAGCGGCGAAAATGATGTCATCCGAGCGTAAACCTCGCAGAAACTGCGTTTTCGCTCCATATTGAATACCCCTGATTGACTGTTGGATCGGAGATGGAAAACCGGGACATCGTGTAACGTGTTACAGCTCTTCCGCTACAGAACGCTCTTATTGGGAGCTTTGTTCAAAGCGTTATGAATTGTTAAATCCAGATGTAACGCCATTTTGTGGTAGCTGGCCTGTGGGGGGCGCCGTTTATTACCCAGGCCTCTAAGGATCAGTTCCTAATGTACTATCAGACCCAGGTCACTACATTGTGGGGAACTGATTCTCCCCCATTATCAGCCGGTGACTGAGTTTACCCCGGTGTCAGGGCGCGTTCTGTCTGGATCACGGGGAGATGCGAGAACACGACTGAATTCTCTTCCAGTGTGACGGATCCTCATTGGTTTCTGTATCACCATAAACCATCTTCTCTTCATTTCATTCATTACCCACCTTCATCCACAGTCTGTGACCCAACAGCGCCATCCAGTGGTCATTGCTGAACATTACTATTAGTCTTCTCGTGGTCTCAAAACACATTCATTCCAGTGCAAGTATCTTATACACTGGTTTGTTACAGCTTTCTCCAAAGCAAAAAGAAAAGTAAATTCCCAAAAAATCTGAGAATTCGTATGAGCAGGAGGTTAGTGCGCGCTGAGTGGTCAGGAATTACACGCCAAGGTTCGCCTTTTGTGTATGAGTACAGATGCGCCCACACGCCGGCCTTTCTGCAATTGTATTTTAAGGTCACTCCCTCAACCTCAGCTCCTGCAACAATCCCGCTCTCCGCACACCGACCGGCCTCCTTCACCGTCTCCTCGCCTGCTGCCTAAGCCGCCTTTATCGCGACACTCTGAGCCCAAACTCTACTTCTCAGCATTCAGATCCCTCCTCTCCCCTATTGGCAACCTGACCTGTCCATACCAGCCCGTTACTCAGTACAGATGTGTCCTCACTTACTGGTTATCCGTACGTCATACGGTGCGAGACGCCCGGCGCAACTGCGATGCTCCAAGGGGAGTGGCTTACTGTATTTCTCTATAAATTTTGCGTCTTATTCATATCGCAGACTCAGTGAGAAGCCAATCAGTGTCCTGCAGATGTCAGGCTGCGTCTGTAAGCGCACAGGAATTTATTTTACACTAGAAACAAAGTCGCAAATGTCCAAATGTCCACTTCCTCTCCAGCTCCCTAAAGGGGTCTCTCAAGGCTCAATCTTACACCCTCTAATCTTTTCACTCTACTCTTCTCCACTTTTTGAATTTTTTGGCTCTTCCAGTCTACACGCCACTTTAATGCTAATATCGCTGATATCTACCTGTACCCCCCTGAGCTGTCCTCTCCCCTCGTCTCACGCATTGTTTAATCCGCTACCGTCTCTTTGAAGTCTCAACGCTTTCTAAAGCTTACTATGTCTAAGACTGATATGTCAAACCATCGATGGAGGGAAACCATCGGACTTACGCCACCGCCGGGAAATCCATCGACCACAAAACATCACTGTTTGGTAAACATTGATGTCCGATGGATAACCCTAGTTTAGCATGGTGGAGGATAATTGTGGGGAGGCTTCTTCAAAGTCTACTTTTTTTTTTTTTATAAATATGGATTCAATTAATTTCAATTGAACTCTAACTTTTTTAGCTACATTAGTTGTGTGTGTTACTTATACTTTAAGAATCACTATGTCACGACCCTGTCTAGTTGTCACCTTTTTGCCTTGAGACTTACCCCTGTCAGCCGTCCCATGGATCTGTGTGTGTAGTTCTCCTGGGGGATCTGCTCTGACTTCTCTATGCATTCCTGTCACAGTGATTATTGCACCTGGCCTCTCCTCTGTCTGTGAGCACTGCACCTGAGCCTCCTCTGTCTGTGAGCACTGCTAGCCCTGATTGGAGTCACAGGTGTGGTTCTGATTCTCAGAGCTGCAGAGATGAATACTCCCTCTGCATGTTGTGCCTTCCACCACTCAGAATGCTACTACCAGACCACCTGTCCATATCCACCAATTGCAGCCAGACCCAGGGTATATATATCCTCTCCTGATAGCATTCTGGGCCTGAACATCTCGTCTTCCCGTGGTGTATGGTTCCTGCTGTTTCTGCATTCAAGTATATCCCTGAAACCTGCTACAGCAACCCCTGGTGCAATCCAGAAAACCTGTTACAGCTGTACCTGGCAATCCAGTAAATGTGCTGGCAGCAACCCCCGGTGCTTCCAGAAAACCTGCTACAGCTAAACCTGGCAATCCAGTAAATCTGCTGACAGCAACCCCTGGTGCATCCCGAAAACCTGCTACAGTAATACCTGGCATCCAGACGTCCTGTTACAGCAATACCTGGCCTGTGCTCTGCTGCTAGTCCTACTCCTGGTTGGTCCCTGGCACTCTGTAAACCTGCATCGTGTCACCCTGCCTTGCTTCCTGCTGTGGATCAACTCCTGCCCCTCTTGCCTACCTATTCCCTCCCTGAACCTAAAATTCCCAAACCTACCCATTCCTTCCTGAAACCTGTTATTTCCAATTATCCTGTCCAGCCTGCACCTGAGTTCCAGCCTTTGTCATAGAAATTCCGGATTACCCTGTTTAGCCCTCGTCTCAGCATTACCTAACTTCCCTTCAGCCATTGTCACATTATTCCAGTCCAGAGTCAAGTTCCAAGCTCATCAGTTCAATTCAACAAGTCTTCCTGCCGGTCCCAGTCCGGTCCCTCCAGTTCCTGTCATTTATCACCAAAGGCAGTTTTCACTGCTACCCAAGTCTTGTAAATAGAGCTATCTACGACACCCATGGTTCCAGTCATGCCGGCCTCCGTTGAAACCCGATCATCACCTGAGACAGGTAACTCGCAGACACCAATTGTGACACACTATTCTTTTAAATTGCCAAAGTTTTAGCTGATACCAGAGAAGTCTCCACCTGATAAATTGGAAGATGATCAAACAGTACATGACAATAGCCGCGTTTATAAAGTGGAGGATACTACGCGCTAAAGCCTGGCAGAAAACTCCGCTGTAGGACTAATGGACTAATGGGCGCAGGAGCAGCCACGTGCGATTCCATTACTATGGGGAACTATTTATAGCCAAGATCTAGAAGCCAAGTCTGTCACCGAGTCATTCATAACTCACTGCTCACTTACTGGAGAACTATAAGTCCTATATATGTCCTACCGTCTCATTATATCCCATGTATATGGTCTATGATGTGTGTGATAGATCTATATGTCCTATATATGTCCTACCTTCTCATTATATCCCATGTATATGGTCTATGATATGTGTGATAGATCTATATGTCCTATATATGTCCTACCGTCTCATTATATCCCATGTATATGGTCTGTGATGTGTGTGATAGATCTATATGTCCTATATATGTCCTACCTTCTCATTATATCCCATGTATATGGTCTGTGATGTGTATGTGATAGATCTATATGTCCTACCTTCTCATTATATCACATGTATATGGTCTGTGATGTGTGTGTGTGTGTGTGTGTGTGTGTGTGTAATAGATCTATATGTCCTATATATGTCCTACCTTCTCATTATATCCCATGTATATGGTCTGATGTGTGTGTGATAGATCTATATGTCCTACCTTCTCATTATATCCCATGTGTGTGATAGATCTATATGTCCTATATATGTCCTACCTTCTCATTATATCCCATGTATATGGTCTGTGATGTTTATGTGATAGATCTATATGTCCTTCCTTCTCATTATATCCCATGTATATGGTCTGTGATGTGTGTGATAGATCTATATGTCCTATATATCCTACCTTCTCATTATATCCCATGTATATGGTCTATGATGTGTGTGATAGATCTATATGTCCTACCTTCTCATTATATCCCATGTATATGGTCTATGATGTGTGTGATAGATCTATATGTCCTATATATGTCCTACCGTCTCATTATATCCCATGTATATGGTCTGTGATGTGTATGTAATAGATCTATATGTCCTATATATGTCCTGCCTTCTCATTATATCCCATGTATATGGTCTGTGATGTGTGTGATAGATCTATATGTCCTACCTTCTCATTATATCCCATGTATATGGTCTGTGATGTGTGTGTGTGTGACAGATATATATGTCCTACCTTCTCATTATATCCCATGTGTTTGTAATAGATCTATATGTCCTATATATGTCCTACCTTCTCATTATATCCCATGTATATGGTCTGTGATGTGTATGTAATAGATCTATATGTCCTATATATGTCCTACCTTCTCATTATATCCCATGTGTTTGTAATAGATCTATATGTCCTATATATGTCCTGCCTTCTCATTATATCCCATGTATATGGTCTGTGATGTGTGTGATAGATCTATTTGTCCTATATATGTCCTACCTTCTCATTATATCCCATGTATATGGTCTGATGTGTGATAGATCTATATGTCCTACCTTCTCATTATATCCCATGTATATGGTCTGTGATGTCTGTGTGTGTGTGTAATAGATCTATATGTCCTATATATGTCCTACCTTCTCATTATATCCCATGTATATGGTCTGTGATGTGTATATGATAGATCTATATGTCCTATATATGTCCTACCTTCTCATTATATCCCATGTATATGGTCTGATGTGTGATAGATCTATATGTCCTACCTTCTCATTATATCCCATGTATATGGTCTGTGATGTGTATATGATAGATCTATATGTCCTATATATGTCCTACCTTCTCATTATATCCCATGTATATGGTCTGTGATGTGTATGTAATAGATCTATATGTCCTATATATGTCCTACCTTCTCATTATATCCCATGTATATGGTCTGTGATGTGTATGTGATAGATCTATATGTCCTACCTTCTCATTATATCACATGTATATGGTCTGTGATGTCTGTGTGTGTGTGTGTGTAATAGATCTATATGTCCTATATATGTCCTACCTTCTCATTATATCCCATGTATATGGTCTGTGATGTGTGTGATAGATCTATATGTCCTTCCTTCTCATTATATCCCATGTATATGGTCTGTGATGTGTATGTGATCTATATATTATTGATTCCTACCTATCTATACACTCTAAAATGTTGCTATTTAGCGTTGTAAGTCGCATAAGAAATAATTACTCTTCAGAATTTGATTGTGTTTCCAAAGCACAAAAATATATTTTTCACCAAAAAGCAGATAGTTACACGCTGTGATCTAAATACAATTAGCGCAAACAAATTATACAATCACAAGGTACAGTCGATACATACGCAGGCGCTCTGGATCCAGATTTCCGGCATCAAAGGTGAAGCCTCCGTCAAAAGAAAGAATATGATGACTGACTATCAGGTTCAGAGAGCTTGCATATAAACCCTTGCAGGGATTGGCAATACAATAGAACAAGTTGGCATAATCCCATTGGTTCTTCTTCCTGGTTCTCCTGTTACGATGCAGTTCATAGGTCAGTTTGTATGATTACAGTCCAGCCTCCAACAGCTCTTTGTGTCCATTTTCCCGCTGAAGAACAAGTCTAACCTGGCTGCATTACAGAGTACATTTTTTAATGCCTATCTCTCTATAATCCATAATTTGCAGATGCATGTTGCGATTTCTTTGCTGTTGGGACCGGAAGTCTGCAAATAAACAGAGGTTTAGAATAGCACCAAACACGGTCTGTTTATCATGTACTAAACCTGAAATCTTACAATACAGGCGCTTTACTTAATTATGAATAAAACCTTGAATATTAACCTTAATGCTAGGGAACCTTTTTATGTAAGTGTGCAGTGTGTAAGTGTAAGGATATTGCGTAGTTTTGCTAATATGTGTAGTGCATTTGTGTTTTGTGCTTTGATAATATTTATATGTTTTATTTAATGTGTGTATGCATGTAAGTCTGTGTGTGTTATTTCATTCAGTGTATTTATGATGGATTTAATATATATATTATCCCTTTCTAACATATTTTAAAACTACTGTGCAAGGTGTTACAAGCAGCTAGTTTCACTTTCAAGCAGCGTGGAGACCCCCAGCTGACTGCCGTTGCCACTTCATCTGATAGCTAATTCAAAGGTTTTCCTCTGCCTATTTAGAATTTACTTGTCCGTACTTTTTAAGCAAACCTCCGACCATTGTTCCTAACTTCTCATTCAGACAAATTCAATTGTGCATATAAGTGTAAGGGTTATATTTCAATTGCCACAGCCATACTTGTCTGTATGCGGGTCTTCTCAATTTATATGTAAAACACTCACAGTATACTGGTGTATTGTTTTTTAGTTACTTTTCTCAGTAATGAGAAACAGCTTCTGTATACATGTCTAACTAAACCCTGCATGAATATTGTGTTTGTCAGTGTGAGAGTGTTGTATATTATTCGCTATTTAGTGTTGAGCGAATGTGTGGATACGTGCGTACACTGGGTGTGCGTTCACTCAATGGTGCATCATGGATTGTACCAACATAAATCGGACAGCGGATGACCAAATCGTCCGATAACAGTTGAACAGCGGTCGCATGCAATTATTCGACTTCTCTGTGTGACTTTAGTATTCCTAAATTATTACTGTTATATTATGTATAAGGTTCCGCAATGTGAGGCAGGGCAGTGTGTGAGGCAGGTCCGTGTGTGAGGCAAGGCAGGGCGGTGTGTGAGGCAGGGCAGTGTGTGAGGCAGGGCAGTGTGTGAGGTAAGGCAAGGCAGTGTGTAGGGCAGTGTGTAGGGCAGTGTGTGAGGCAGGGCAGTGTGTGAGGTAAGGCAAGGCAGTGTGTAGGGCAGTGTGTAGGGCAGTGTGTGAGGCAGGGCAGGGCGGTGTGTGAGGCAGGGCAGTGTGTGAGGCAGGGCAGTGTGTGAGGTAAGGCAAGGCAGTGTGTAGGGCAGTGTGTAGGGCAGTGTGTGAGGCAGGGCAGGGCGGTGTGTGAGGCAAGGCAGGGCGGTGTGTGAGGCAGGGCAGTGTGTGAGGTAAGGCAGGGCAGTGTGTGAGGCAAGGCAGTGTGTAGGGCAGTGTGTAGGGCAGTGTGTGAGGCAGGGCAGGGCGGTGTGTGAGGCAAGGCAGGGCGGTGTGTGAGGCAGGGCAGTGTGTAGGGCTGTGTGTGAGGCAGGGCTGTGTGTGAGGCAAGGCAGTGTGTGAGGCAGGGCAGTGTGTAGGGCAGGGCAGTGTGTAGGGCAGTGTGTGAGGCAGGGCAGTGTGTAGGGCAGTGTGTGAGGCAGGGCAGTGTGTAGGGCAATATGTAAGACAGGGCATATTTATAGCTGGTAATTCCTCTGAGGGTGGGGTGAATTATGTAGCATAGTGGCACAATATATTAATATGCCACGGGGCCTTAATTAGAGTAAGACCCAAAATTGTGTAGCCTGTAAGTACATGTAAAATGACAGCCACAGAGTTGTGACCTATGTGTGTATTTTGCATTGTGTGTGTGTGTATAGTGATACATGTGCTGGAAGCGCGGTATGTAGGTGCGGGCACACCGTAACCGCCACACACGGCTTTATAATGACAGCCACAGAGTTGTGACCTAATGTGTGTGTTTTGCATTGTGTGTGTGTGTATAGTGATACATGTGCTGGAAGCACGGTATGTAGGTGCGGGCACACAGTAACCGCCACGCTCGGCTTTATAATGGCGGCTGCTGTCTAAGTAGAAAGGAATGAATACAAAGTGCTTCTACCCTAGGCTGGATACCATTAATGCGGCAAGGTCGGGCTATGCCAGGCTGGCGCACTATCACCAGAAGACGCACAGGATGGGTCCCTGTCATAGTGTGCGCTAGTCTCAGTCTGACCAACACAGCGCTGCATTCCCCAATACCATGACTTTCTACATAGATGTGTAGAACTACATGTTCCAGCATGCTGTGGCAGCTATGGACATGCTGGCACTCGCCCATCTACAGGTTAATGGCTTGCTGGGACTTGTAGTGCTACCACGCTCCGTTTAATGCTAATGGTCGTTTCCCCCCCTTACGCAGCATCACCAATAAAAGCCGCTTCTTACATCGGTTTAGTTACAGTAAGACTGAACCCTCTGCATAAAGTAGGGACAATGGGGCTCATTCAGAGGTAGACGATTCTGTTGCAAATGTCTGATGTTTTCCTTTCTGCGTTGGAGCCGCAGTGCGCATGTGCCGCCATTTCCTGCGAATCCGGTTGCACTGTGCTCTTACTCGCAGTGTGATTGACCCGCTGCAGCCGTTTGGGGGAGGGGAGCGTTTAAGAAAATGAAGAGTGTCAGCGCCGTTTTTGGGGTGTGCCGAAGCCAGTGGATGCGTCTTCCGATGCTGAATCGCTGGCCCCGGCAGCTGACTTGCGGCGGACATGCTGCGCAGCCGTAGGGTTACTTAGGTGTCTGTGCGATGTTCCCGATGTTGATCCGATTCTGCATTTGCGGACACAGGCAGCAGATCTGAGAAGCCAGGTGACAGCTGTATCATTTATATACATTCTCAGATCCGCTGCGACCTGGACCGCATCCCCCCCTGAGGCAAGCGCAATGTACATGGGAATGTATAGTATTGCAGAGTCCCAGCTCACATATACATTATAGCGGGTGGCGTTTATGGTTTCTATAGGGTAAGGCTGCAGATTATAATCAGAGTCACACATCTCCCCCCACAGTGATGGACACTTGGCTATAGAGACTATGCGCCTCTGCTGGGGGTACGAGACCTTTATCCTGATGATACGATCCCAGTAACGTTGTGCTAGAGGCCAAGGGGGTCCCTGTCAGACCACATACTCTGATAGGAACGGGGAGGATGAGACATACCTAACATTATTCTTCTCTCCTACAGAGCTCTTATCCAATCTGGGAGGATTTCAACTCTAAAGCCACCAAACTGCACTCACAGCTCAGGTAGGTGGTGATCCGTCGCCGTAACTAGAGCGTCAGGCTGGCGTTCCAGTCTCATAGTGGGGGAGATGTATCAAACCTTGGAGAGAGATATGGAGTTGAGAAGTTGCCCATAGCAACCAATTGGCTTCTAGCTGTCATTTATGTAGCACAGTCTGAGATGACTGCTAGAAGCTGATTGG
The DNA here is from genome assembly GCA_031769625.1 of Taudactylus pleione. Taxonomy (NCBI): domain Eukaryota; kingdom Metazoa; phylum Chordata; class Amphibia; order Anura; family Myobatrachidae; genus Taudactylus; species Taudactylus pleione. Next base: position 86,215 of record JAUIMM010000392.1, read on the forward strand.
TTGTTTTGGGCAACTCCTCCACTTAGGCTCTTTCCAAGGCTTGGTACATCTCCCCCAATATCCAGTAATGTTATATTAGATGCCTCGGTGAGAGCTCCTATATTCTCCTTCCCTTAGTGAGTGTCAGCAGTGCTACAGTCAGATGTCACCTAGGGATCCTAATAGAGAGAATTCTGTAACCAAATCTAAAAATAACTAAGAGCTGGGGCAGGGTTCTTACAGTCACATAGCTCTATCCTGGTAGATATGGAACATTTATGTGATACTTTGCACCTTGCAAACTATCTTCTATTACCATAGGTTCTCAAACGCTGTCCTCAGGACCCCAAACAGTGCATGTTTTCCAGGTCTCCTCCCAGAATCACAAGTGAAATAATTATCTCCACTTGTGGATCTCTTAAAAAGTGTCAATGAGTAATGACTGCACCTGTTAGATGACCTGGAAAACATGCACTGTTTGGGGTCATAAGAACCGAGTTTGAGAACACCATTCTATTAGGAGCTCTTTAAATATGGCTGCCGGACAGATTCACGCCAACCCTTTATACCCACATGTGCTGGATGGTGATAGGATTACTCAGTATCACTATATAGTATTATAGCTTTATTACAGTCTCCCAGTCTATAAATGAGTATCTGCAGTCCTAGAAATATAACCAATAACACACTGCCATTTATTGCTGGTGGGACCAGCAGATCTGAGGTACAATTCCGGGCTCACATGTCTGTGTGTGTTGTCCACTCATCTAAAAGGTTTCACATACAACCACTGACCATAGACCGAGACTTAGGCCCTCATTCAGAGCCACTCGCTAGCGGCAGTACGCTCGTTCCGAGCGATGTTCGCACATCTGCGCATGCGTACGGTTTTTAGTACGCATGCGCGAAGCAGTCAGTGCGGCCGAAAATCGTTGGTACGCAATATAGCGAGGGCCTGCTATTTTGAGTGACAGAATGAGGCGTATGTGGGTGGTAACAGGGGAAGGTGCTTGAAAACGGGGAGTGGAGATCCGAACGCAGGCGTGCTTAAAGGTCAAAACGGGCGTTTTAAGGGAGTGCCTAATTAATACAGCAGCGTCATTGACCACGTCACTTGTTTTTTTTTAACTCAGAACTGCTCGCAAAATAGCGGTTGAAAACACCAACCACAAGAATAGCGAGCAGCTCATACGCTGTACGATGTACTCGATTAATCTAATAAATAGCGGACATGACGTATGGTGCGTGCGGCCAGGGGGCGTTTTTATCAAAAAAACGAGCGTATGTTTTGCTCGCTCGTTCAGACTTAGAGGTGGGAACAGACTGCAATTTGCGAACGGATCATTTGAATAGCCACCCCTTGTTTTTGAACGAACGACCACAAATAGCGAACGGCTCTGAATCAGGCCCTTAGCCAGGTGCTCACTCACCTTCCCCACCAAGGATTCACCAAATCGCACAGAGTAATCTGGCCTCATGCCGACTCCACATACGATAAATCATGGGACGTATGACAGAGGTAATGGTAATTCCTCAGATTTAGGCCAGATTGTTCAGGGCCTTACCCACAATCAGACACCCCCGCCCCCCAGCAATTCCAGACCAAGGGCAAAATCCTCACCCAGCAGCTTCTTGCTGAGTAACGTTTAGATAACTACATCAGTGACTCCATGGTGGTATCTGACCTGACTCTTCCCATACGTTGAGGACAATTAGACCAAGGTTATGGACCAGAGTTATAGACTGTGGTGTGGGCATGAAAACATCTCACAATTAGGTACCTTAACATCCTGATCTGCTGATGGGCATCTCACCTTCTCCCCCAGGACCACCGTGCTGGCTGCTGTTGCCTTCCTCGATGCTTTTCAGAAGGTAGCCGACATGGCGACCAATACCCGAGGTGAGCGCCATTTCACTTCACTTATTTATTGCGTTTGATAGATATAAGATGATTTGTTGCTATGGGGAACTTCTCCACTCTTTAGGAGACCTGATAGATCTCCCCGCTAGTTCTCATCAAGTCCACAAATGTCCAATGAAAGTCCTCTGGTTGTTCCCGGGACCTCTCCCTGGGGGATGACCGTGATTAGAAATTCTCTTCTTCCGACTGAGGACTGGATATTTCCTTTTGCAGGAGCGACTCGAGACATTGGATCCGCACTGACCAGGATGTGTATGAGACACCGAAGCATCGAGAGCAAATTGAGATACTTCACCAAGTGAGAGACCTTCATTGACATCATGAATGTTGCTGTTTGTATCCAACAACAGGAGGTCACGAAGTACCCTAACCAACTGGGGCCGGCCCTAGCGCTGCCCTGTAACAGACCATTATGTCAGCTTATACTGTTCTACAGCTCCTGCCGTTCCCTACATTGTTTGCCAGTATTTTACCAAATCCAGCAAAATAAAATTTTGCATACACCTAAAATCATGAACAAAACTGAACCAACTCAGGTCTCTTACACTGTCACTTATCAGTACCCGCACCGTCCCCGCACCTCTGTAGCCGGTTCTAGCTGATTACTAACCATATACACGGGTCTCTTACACTGTCACTTATCAGTACCCGCACCGTCCCCGCACCTCTGTAGCCGGTTCTAGCTGATTACTAATCATATACACGGGTCTCTTACACTGTCACTTATCAGTACCCGCACCGTCCCCGCACCTCTGTAGCCGGTTCTAGCTGATTACTAATCATATACACGGGTCTCTTACACTGTCACTTATCAGTACCCGCACCTCTGTAGCCGGTTCTAGCTGATTACTAATCATATACACGGGTCTCTTACACTGTCACTTATCAGTACCCGCACCGTCCCCGCACCTCTGTAGCCGGTTCTAGCTGATTACTAATCATATACACGGGTCTCTTACACTGTCACTTATCAGTACCCGCACTGTCCCCGCACCTCTGTAGCCGGTTCTAGCTGATTACTAATCATATACACGGGTCTCTTACACTGTCACTTATCAGTACCCGCACCGTCCCCGCACCTCTGTAGCCGGTTCTAGCTGATTACTAACCATATACACGGGTCTCTTACACTGTCACTTATCAGTACCCGCACCGTCCCCGCACCTCTGTAGCCGGTTCTAGCTGATTACTAACCATATACACAGGTCTCTTACACTGTCACTTATCAGTACCCGCACCGTCCCCGCACCTCTGTAGCCGGTTCTAGCTGATTACTAATCATATACACGGGTCTCTTACACTGTCACTTATCAGTACCCGCACCGTCCCCGCACCTCTGTAGCCGGTTCTAGCTGATTACTAATCATATACACGGGTCTCTTACACTGTCACTTATCAGTACCCGCACCGTCCCCGCACCTCTGTAGCCGGTTCTAGCTGATTACTAACCGTCTACACGGGTCTCTTACACTGTCACTTATCAGTACCCGCACCGTCCCCGCACCTCTGTAGCCGGTTCTAGCTGATTACTAACCATATACACGGGTCTCTTACACTGTCACTTATCAGTACCCGCACTGTCCCCGCACCTCTGTAGCCGGTTCTAGCTGATTACTAATCATATACACGGGTCTCTTACACTGTCACTTATCAGTACCCGCACCGTCCCCGCACCTCTGTAGCCGGTTCTAGCTGATTACTAATCATATACACGGGTCTCTTACACTGTCACTTATCAGTACCCGCACCGTCCCCGCACCTCTGTAGCCGGTTCTAGCTGATTACTAACCATATACACAGGTCTCTTACACTGTCACTTATCAGTACCCGCACCTCTGTAGCCGGTTCTAGCTGATTACTAACCATATACACGGGTCTCTTACACTGTCACTTATCAGTACCCGCACTGTCCCCGCACCTCTGTAGCCGGTTCTAGCTGATTACTAATCATATACACGGGTCTCTTACACTGTCACTTATCAGTACCCGCACCGTCCCCGCACCTCTGTAGCCGGTTCTAGCTGATTACTAATCATATACACGGGTCTCTTACACTGTCACTTATCAGTACCCGCACCGTCCCCGCACCTCTGTAGCCGGTTCTAGCTGATTACTAACCATATACACGGGTCTCTTACACTGTCACTTATCAGTACCCGCACCGTCCCCGCACCTCTGTAGCCGGTTCTAGCTGATTACTAACCATATACACGGGTCTCTTACACTGTCACTTATCAGTACCCGCACCGTCCCCGCACCTCTGTAGCCGGTTCTAGCTGATTACTAATCATATACACAGGTCTCTTACACTGTCACTTATCAGTACCCGCACCGTCCCCGCACCTCTGTAGCCGGTTCTAGCTGATTACTAACCATATACACGGGTCTCTTACACTGTCACTTATCAGTACCCGCACCGTCCCCGCACCTCTGTAGCCGGTTCTAGCTGATTACTAACCATATACACGGGTCTCTTACACTGTCACTTATCAGTACCCGCACCGTCCCCGCACCTCTGTAGCCGGTTCTAGCTGATTACTAACCATATACACGGGTCTCTTACACTGTCACTTATCAGTACCCGCACCGTCCCCGCACCTCTGTAGCCGGTTCTAGCTGATTACTAACCATATACACAGGTCTCTTACACTGTCACTTATCAGTACCCGCACCGTCCCCGCACCTCTGTAGCCGGTTCTAGCTGATTACTAATCATATACACAGGTCTCTTACACTGTCACTTATCAGTACCCGCACCGTCCCCGCACCTCTGTAGCCGGTTCTAGCTGATTACTAACCATATACACGGGTCTCTTACACTGTCACTTATCAGTACCCGCACCGTCCCCGCACCTCTGTAGCCGGTTCTAGCTGATTACTAACCATATACACGGGTCTCTTACACTGTCACTTATCAGTACCCGCACCGTCCCCGCACCTCTGTAGCCGGTTCTAGCTGATTACTAATCATATACACGGGTCTCTTACACTGTCACTTATCAGTACCCGCACCGTCCCCGCACCTCTGTAGCCGGTTCTAGCTGATTACTAACCATATACACAGGTCTCTTACACTGTCACTTATCAGTACCCGCACCTCTGTAGCCAGTTCTAGCTGATTACTAACCATATACACGGGTCTCTTACACTGTCACTTATCAGTACCCGCACCGTCCCCGCACCTCTGTAGCCGGTTCTAGCTGATTACTAACCATATACACAGGTCTCTTACACTGTCACTTATCAGTACCCGCACCGTCCCCGCACCTCTGTAGCCGGTTCTAGCTGATTACTAACCATATACACAGGTCTCTTACACTGTCACTTATCAGTACCCGCACCGTCCCCGCACCTCTGTAGCCGGTTCTAGCTGATTACTAATCATATACACGGGTCTCTTACACTGTCACTTATCAGTACCCGCACCGTCCCCGCACCTCTGTAGCCGGTTCTAGCTGATTACTAATCATATACACGGGTCTCTTACACTGTCACTTATCAGTACCCGCACCGTCCCCGCACCTCTGTAGCCGGTTCTAGCTGATTACTAACCATATACACAGGTTATTCTTCCTCTATACCAACCCAACATTCCATTATTGCATATAGCCTCACTAAGAACGTTTGCCCCTTTCTCTCTGGTAGGAACAATATGAACTATGTGGACTTTGACCTTTACTCTGTTATTTCCCAGTCTCATTCTATTACTGTGTATTTTATAGTAAAGCGCTGAAGAGTATGTAACAGATCTTATCCCAGCAGTGTCCTCTATTACACCATGTTCTCCATCTGACCGGCCATAATGTCTCCTTATCCCAGCAGTGTCCTCTATTACACCATGTTCTCCATCTAACCGGCCATAATGTCTCCTTATCCCAGCAGTGTCCTCTATTACACCATGTTCTCCATCTAACCGGCCATAATGTCTCCTTATCCCAGCAGTGTCCTCTATTACACCATGTTCTCCATCTAACCGGCCATAATGTCTCCTTATTCCAGCAGTGTCCTCTATTACACCATGTTCTCTGTATAACCGGCCATAATGTCTCCTTATCCCAGCAGTGTCCTCTATTACACCATGTTCTCTGTATAACGGGGCCATAATATCACCTTATCCCAGCAATGTCCTCTATTACACCATGTTCTCTGTATAACCGGCCATAATGTCACCTTATCCCAGCAGTGTCCTCTATTACATCATGTTCTCCATCTGACCGGCCATAATATCACCTTATCCCAGCAGTGTCCTCTATTACACCATGTTCTCTGTATAACCGGCCATAATGTCTCCTTATCCCAGCAGTGTTCTTTATTACACCATGTTCTCCATCTGACCGGCCATAATGTTAGACGTTGGTCTCATCTTCCGCTGTTTTGTTTGTTTTTGGCTATATTGAATGACAGAGCCTATCTGACTGCCCCTCATTCTGCCTCTACAGCGCCCTCATGGAGAGTTTAATAAACCCCCTTCAGGAACGAATAGAAGACTGGAAAAAAACTGCAAACACACTGGATAAAGAACATGCACGAGGTAATAAGACACAATTACATTTCAGTGGCCTCCCCCGGCCGGTGCAGTGCGGGCCTACCTCCCCCGGCCGGTGCAGTGCGGGCCTACCTCCCCCGGCCGGTGCAGTGCGGGCCTACCTCCCCCGGCCGGTGCAGTGCGGGCCTACCTCCCCCGGCCGGTGCAGTGCGGGCCTACCTCCCCCGGCCGGTGCAGTGCGGGCCTACCTCCCCCGGCCGGTGCAGTGCGGGCCTACCTCCCCCGGCCGGTGCAGTGCGGGCCTACCTCCCCCGGCCGGTGCAGTGGCTAACAGCGAGAAATTACTTGTCATCGTAACCCACACTAATTACTCCATCGCTACACTACCTGTCCTCAGACTCTGATAAACACATCTTTCTATTTACTCTGTTCCTGTCTGCAGATTACAAACGGGCTCGTCATGAGATCAAGAAGAAATCTTCTGATACACTGAAGCTGCAGAAAAAAGCTCGTAAAGGTAAATCTTGTCCTAAGAACTAACAATCTAACACGTGTTTAGCCATATTACTAAGGTACATTATAGTCTAGATTGACTGAAAGAGGATGATCCTGGCGTTATTAAATTATAAGTGTAACATGAACAGGTGCGAGATCCGTTCCCCTGTGGAAGGGAAAACTCCCTAATGGGGAATAAGTGGCCCAAATGTTTGTGTCTTCCTGCAGCAGATACTTCTTACACATAAAGGGCAACTACACAACCTACAAGTCCATGCAATATGTACATATCTAAGTTACTGTAACCAGGGGAGCCCAGTACAATGCGAGTGTCAGTTACTGTAACCAGGGGAGCCCCAGTACAATGTGGGTGTAAGTTACTGTAACCAGGGGAGCCCCAGTACAATGTGGGTGTCAGTTACTGTAACCAGGGGAGCCCCAGTACAATGCGAGTGTAAGTTACTGTAACCAGGGGAGCCCAGTACAACGTGGGTGTAAGTTACTGTAACCAGGGGAGCCCCAGTACAATGTGGGTGTAAGTTACTGTAACCAGGGGAGCCCCAGTACAATGCGAGTGTAAATTACTGTAACCAGGGGAGCCCAGTACAATGCGAGTGTAAGTTACTGTAACCAGGGGAGCCCAGTACAATGCGAGTGTAAGTTACTATAACCAGGGGAGCCCAGTACAATGTGAGTGTAAATTACTGTAACCAGGGGAGCCCCAGTACAATGTGGGTGTAAGTTACTGTAACCAGGGGAGCCCCAGTACAATGTGGGTGTAAGTTACTGTAACCAGGGGAGCCCAGTACAATGTGGGTGTAAGTTACTGTAACCAGGGGAGCCCCAGCACAATGTGGGTGTAAGTTACTGTAACCAGGGGAGCCCCAGTACAATGTGGGTGTAAGTTACTGTAACCAGGGGAGCCCCAGCACAATGTGGGTGTAAGTTACTGTAACCAGGGGAGCCCCAGCACAATGTGGGTGTAAGTTACTATAACCAGGGGAGCCCAGTACAATGTGAGTGTAAATTACTGTAACCAGGGGAGCCCAGTACAATGTGGGTGTAAGTTACTGTAACCAGGGGAGCCCAGTACAATGTGGGTGTAAGTTACTGTAACCAGGGGAGCCCAGTACAATGTGGGTGTAAGTTACTGTAACCAGGGGAGCCCCAGCACAATGTGGGTGTAAGTTACTGTAACCAGGGGAGCCCAGTACAATGTGGGTGTAAGTTACTGTAACCAGGGGAGCCCCAGCACAATGTGGGTGTAAGTTACTGTAACCAGGGGAGCCCAGTACAATGTGGGTGTAAGTTACTGTAACCAGGGGAGCCCAGTACAATGTGGGTGTAAGTTACTGTAACCAGGGGAGCCCAGTACAATGTGGGTGTAAGTTACTGTAACCAGGGGAGCCCAGTACAATGTGGGTGTAAGTTACTGTAACCAGGGGAGCCCCAGTACAATGTGGGTGTAAGTTACTGTAACCAGGGGAGCCCCAGTACAATGTGGGTGTAAGTTACTGTAACCAGGGGAGCCCCAGTACAATGTGGGTGTAAGTTACTGTAACCAGGGGAGCCCCAGTACAATGTGGGTGTAAGTTACTGTAACCAGGGGAGCCCAGTACAATGTGGGTGTAAGTTACTGTAACCAGGGGAGCCCCAGCACAATGTGGGTGTAAGTTACTGTAACCAGGGGAGCCCCAGTACAATGTGGGTGTAAGTTACTGTAACCAGGGGAGCCCCAGTACAATGTGGGTGTAAGTTACTGTAACCAGGGGAGCCCCAGTACAATGTGGGTGTAAGTTACTGTAACCAGGGGAGCCCCAGTACAATGTGGGTGTAAGTTACTGTAACCAGGGGAGCCCCAGTACAATGTGGGTGTAAGTTACTGTAACCAGGGGAGCCCCAGCACAATGTGGGTGTAAGTTACTGTAACCAGGGGAGCCCCAGCACAATGTGGGTGTAAGTTACTGTAACCAGGGAAGCCCAGTACAATGTGGGTGTCGGTAACCATGGAAATCCGGCACAGTGTGAGTGTTATAACCATGGAGACTCACACAGTGTGAGTGTTATAACCATGGAGACTCACACAGTGTGAGTGTTACTGTAACCATGGAAACCCGGCACAGTGTGGGTGTTATTCTAACCTGTACACTGTATTTATAACTTACTTTAACCAGATTACAGGGATTCAGGGCCTAATTCACTACGGATCGCAACTGTGATCACGGTTGCGATTACGCACGCAGTCTGGCTGCGATGATGTGCTAATCCTCTGTGATCGCTATGCCGTCGCAGCACTACATAAGGACGCCTACTTTACCTTACACATCTGTACTATTTAGCAAGTCTGAGATACCATCAGTAACATGGAGTACCATCATATCCTCACACACACTTACACAGGCTCTGACCTTACTCAGGAATTACTAACCTCATCACACAGTGATTACACAAGACTGAGACACCACCAGTAACATGGAGTACCATCACATCCTCACACACACTTACACAGGCTCTGACCTTACTCAGGAATTACTAACCTCATCACATACAGTGATTACACAAGACTGAGACACCATTAGTAACATGGAGTACCATCACATCCTCACACACACTTACACAGGCTCTGACCTTACTCAGGAATTACTAACCTCATCACACAGTGATTACACAAGACTGAGATACCATCAGTAACATGGAGTACCATCATAGCCTCACACACACTTACACAGGCTCTGACCTTACTCAGGAATTACTAACCTCATCACACGCAGTGATTACACAAGACTGAGAGACCATCAGTAACATGGAGTACCATCACAGCCTCACACACACTTACACAGGCTCTGACCTTACTCAGGAATTACTAACCTCATCACACGCAGTGATTACACAAGACTGAGAGACCATCAGTAACATGGAGTACCATCACAGCCTCACACACACTTACACAGGCTCTGACCTTACTCAGGAATTACTAACCTCATCACACGCAGTGATTACACAAGACTGAGATACCATCGGTAACATGGAGTACCATCACATCCTCACACACACTTACACAGGCTCTGACCTTACTCAGGAATTACTAACCTCATCACACACAGTGACTACACAAGACTGAGATACCATCAGTAACATGGAGTACCATCACATCCTCACACACACTTACACAGCTCTGACCTTACTCAGGAATTACTAACCTCATCACACACAGTGACTACACAAGACTGAGATACCATCAGTAACATGGAGTACCATCACAGCCTCACACACACTTACACAGGCTCTGACCTTACTCAGGAATTACTAACCTCATCACACGCAGTGATTACACAAGACTGAGACACCACCAGTAACATGGAGTACTATCACAGCATCACACACACTTACACAGGCTCTGACCTTACTCAGGAATTACTAACCTCATCACACAGTGATTACACAAGACTGAGATACCATCAGTAACATGGAGTACCATCATAGCCTCACACACACTTACACAGGCTCTGACCTTACTCAGGAATTACTAACCTCATCACACGCAGTGATTACACAAGACTGAGAGACCATCAGTAACATGGAGTACCATCACAGCCTCACACACACTTACACAGGCTCTGACCTTACTCAGGAATTACTAACCTCATCACACGCAGTGATTACACAAGACTGAGATACCATCGGTAACATGGAGTACCATCACATCCTCACACACACTTACACAGGCTCTGACCTTACTCAGGAATTACTAACCTCATCACACACAGTGACTACACAAGACTGAGATACCATCAGTAACATGGAGTACCATCACATCCTCACACACACTTACACAGCTCTGACCTTACTCAGGAATTACTAACCTCATCACACACAGTGACTACACAAGACTGAGATACCATCAGTAACATGGAGTACCATCACAGCCTCACACACACTTACACAGGCTCTGACCTTACTCAGGAATTACTAACCTCATCACACGCAGTGATTACACAAGACTGAGACACCACCAGTAACATGGAGTACTATCACAGCATCACACACACTTACACAGGCTCTGACCTTACTCAGGAATTACTAATCTCATCACACACAGTGATTACACAAGACTGAGAGACCATCAGTAACATGGAGTACCATCACATCCTCACACACACTTACACAGGCTCTGACCTTACTCAGGTATTACTAACCTCATCACACACAGTGATTACACAAGACTGAGAGACCATCAGTAACATGGAGTACCATCACATCCTCACACACACTTACACAGGCTCTGACCTTACTCAGGAATTACTAACCTCATCACACGCAGTGATTACACAAGACTGAGAGACCATCAGTAACATGGAGTACCATCACATCCTCACACACACTTACACAGGCTCTGACCTTACTCAGGAATTACTAACCTCATCACATACAGTGATTACACAAGACTGAGACACCATTAGTAACATGGAGTACCATCACATCCTCACACACACTTACACAGGCTCTGACCTTACTCAGGAATTACTAACCTCATCACACAGTGATTACACAAGACTGAGATACCATCAGTAACATGGAGTACCATCACAGCCTCACACACACTTACACAGGCTCTGACCTTACTCAGGAATTACTAACCTCATCACACGCAGTGATTACACAAGACTGAGACATCATCAGTAACATGGAGTACCATCACAGCCTCACACACACTTACACAGGCTCTGACCTTACTCAGGAATTACTAACATCAGCGCATGCTATGAGGCCTCAGGCTGCATACGGCATCGCAGTGTATAATTTATGCACGTCCTGCAACGGCGATCCAATGCACTGACGCCTGCGATTCCCCGACCACCCCCTCTCACCACCCACAAACGGCACCTCCTGTCAATCACTCTGCAATGGGTATGCGTAGCCACTGCGATCACAGTGGCTAGTTCATGCGTGCGCCCTGCGATACATGCTCGGATCGCAACAGTTGGCCGATTGCGTCCGTAATCAGTAATGAATCAGAACCTCAGTCAGTTACTGACACTGAACGCACACAGGGGTCTATAACACTGTCTGTCTGCCCTGCAAGACTTTAACCGTTTCCTGGCTGCAGCATGCTCCTGTGCAGGGGTCTAACTGGGGTCGTGGTCTCTACTTGCTGCCCATCTCTCACTAATGTCCTTTCCTTTTCTCTTGCATCGCCTCCTTCCACTTTGATTTCCTTCCTATAGAAGTTGTAGGTAAGTGACTTTTCTCTGTATTCTATAGAGCCGGCTTAGTGGTAGTCACCGGCTAGTACAGTTATAGGGCTCAGCTTCTGTGTACCGTACAGAGATCGCCCCTGACCTCACCCCAACACGCTGGCCTTTACCGCCCCTTCCCCACCCCAAAATGGCCGCAGCTTAGGGGGGACTGCAATAGCCGCTGCAGACAGTGATCGGCACGTGCGTAATACAGGTTCTATAACCATCGGGTTACGTGCATCTCTGAATCGGGCCTCTAGCGACGGACTGAGCGCGCGCGGGTCTGTATGTAGCGGGCGACTGAGCGCGCGCGGGTCTGTAGCGGGGGACTGAGCGCGCGCGGGTCTGTAGCAGTGGGGACTGAGCGCGCGCGGGTCTGTAGCAGTGGGGACTGAGCGCGCGCGGGTCTGTAGCAGTGGGGACTGAGCGCGCGCGGGTCTGTAGCAGTGGGGACTGAGCGCGCGCGGGTCTGTAGCAGTGGGGACTGAGCGCGCGCGGGTCTGTAGCAGTGGGGACTGAGCGCGCGCGGGTCTGTAGCAGTGGGGACTGAGCGCGCGCGGGTCTGTAGCAGTGGGGACTGAGCGCGCGCGGGTCTGTAGCAGTGGGGACTGAGCGCGCGCGGGTCTGTAGCAGTGGGGACTGAGCGCGCGCGGGTCTGTAGCAGTGGGGACTGAGCGCGCGCGGGTCTGTAGCAGTGGGGACTGAGCGCGCGCGGGTCTGTAGCAGTGGGGACTGAGCGCGCGCGGGTCTGTAGCAGTGGGGACTGAGCGCGCGCGGGTCTGTAGCAGTGGGGACTGAGCGCGCGCGGGTCTGTAGCAGTGGGGACTGAGCGCGCGCGGGTCTGTAGCAGTGGGGACTGAGCGCGCGCGGGTCTGTAGCAGTGGGGACGGGAGCGCGCGCGGGTCTGTAGCAGTGGGGACGGGAGCGCGCGCGGGTCTGTAGCAGTGGGGACGGGAGCGCGCGCGGGTCTGTAGCAGTGGGGACGGGAGCGCGCGCGGGTCTGTAGCAGTGGGGACGGGAGCGCGCGCGGGTCTGTAGCAGTGGGGGGGGGGGGGAGCGAGCGCGCGCGGGTCTGTAGCAGTGGGGGGGGGGGGGGAGCGAGCGCGCGCGGGTCTGTAGCAGTGGGGGGGGGGGGGGGAGCGAGCGCGCGCGGGTCTGTAGCAGTGGGGGGGGGGGGGGAGCGAGCGCGCGCGGGTCTGTAGCAGTGGGGGGGGGGGGGGGAGCGAGCGCGCGCGGGTCTGTAGCAGTGGGGGGGGGGGGGGAGCGAGCGCGCGCGGGTCTGTAGCAGTGGGGGGGGAGCGCGCGCGGGTCTGTAGTAGTAGTAGTGGGGGGGGGGGGGAGCGAGCGCGCGCGGGTCTGTAGTAGTAGTGGGGGGGGGGAGCGAGCGCGCGCGGGTCTGTAGCAGTGGGGGGGGGGGAGCGAGCGCGCGCGCGGGTCTGTAGCAGTGGGGGGGGAGCGAGCGAGCGCGCTCGGGTCTGTAGCAGTGGGGGGGACTGAGCGCCCGGGGGTCTGTAGCAGTGGGGGGGACTGAGCACTTTGGTGCAATATCTGCCATGTTTCCACTAACTATATTATGTTTCTTATTATATATATTTCTGGAGAGTGCTATGAATAGTATGAGGAACTTAGTGTCAGCTCTTGTGACCAGTTTGGTTTGTTTATCATGTAGGGAAGGGTGACTTACAACCCCAGCTGGACCATGCTCTTCAAGATGTAAATGACCTGTACCTGCTATTGGAGGAGACAGAGAAGCAGGCTGTCCGCAGGGCGCTAATCGAGGAGCGCGGGCGCTTCTGTACTTTTATTGCACTGTTGCAGCCTGTGGTGGTGAGTACTCAATGGTACTTGTATCTCACATTACAGCCATATCTACTGAGGGCAAATTCACATTGCAGCCATATCTACTGAGGGCAAATTCACATTGCAGCCATATCTACTGAGGGCAAATTCACATTGCAGCCATATCTACTGAGGGCAAATGCACATTGCAGCCATATCTACTGAGGGCAAATGCACATTGCAGCCATATCTACTGAGGGCAGATGCACATTACAGCCATATCTACTGAGGGCAGATGCACATTACAGCCATATCTACTGAGGGCAAATTCACATTGCAGCCATATCTACTGAGGGTAAATTCACATTGCAGCCATATCTACTGAGGGCAAATTCACATTGCAGCCATATCTGAGGGCAAATTCACATTGCAGCCATATCTATTAAGGGCAAATGCACATTACAGCCATATCTACTGAGGGCAAAGTCACTTTAGAGCCATATCTACTAAGGGCAAAGCTACATTACAACTATGGCCCGTATTCATTTCGCCAGGCGGAAACTTTCGCCGTATTCAATTGCAAAAACTTTTTGCGTACATGGAAAGTCAATGCAGTGTAAAAAGTTTCACCTATGAATACCCGTCGGGAAAAAGTGCAGAATTACGGTTTTAAGGTGCGGAAACCACTCTGTACCCTTTGGACAGATCCCAAAAGAAAAAAAAGAGGAAAAAAAGAAAAACGCAAAAGAAAAAAAAAGGACCACCTCAAAAAAGCACTTTGCAAATGGGGGTGAAAAAGTCCAAAGTTGGGGTACAAATGCAAAAACTAGCGAAATAGACTTTTGAGGGGCTGATAGTATGTGGGAGGTGTTTTTTTTATTGCAGGTGGTTTTTGCAGCACTTAAAACTTTAGGGATTTTTGTTACTATGCTTGCACCCATTTTCATCTATCCCAAATTTGACAGGAATACTTATTTTCACGCCCAAAAAACAGTTTAATGCTTCTTCTTCACCGTTTGTGCAAAGACGCTAAATAGAGACTATTGACACAACTTAAGTAACGCATAGCGCCAGTAGGCTATTCAGGGACCTCTACATTGATCCCCAATGTTAGTGCATTTTTTTGGGGGTGTCAGGCTGATTTCCCCAATTCTGCCAACACTTCACCTGTTAGAGTTTCGCCGGGAAGTGTTTTTGCGTCCTTCGGAATTGAATA
The DNA here is from genome assembly GCA_031769625.1 of Taudactylus pleione. NCBI lineage: Eukaryota > Metazoa > Chordata > Amphibia > Anura > Myobatrachidae > Taudactylus > Taudactylus pleione. Next base: position 101,328 of record JAUIMM010000392.1, read on the forward strand.
AGGTGAATCGTGGGGGCGCGCACGATAATTTTCCGCGGCTATAACACGCAAAGCCGGCAAAGTGTGGCATGCGAAAAAGTATTGCGAGTGCGAAATTAATTGAATACGGCCCTATGTCTATTAATGACAGTCACATTACAGCCACTTTGGGTAGCTCTTTCTGACTGTGCACTAAGTACAGGTGTATCGCTCACATGCAGAACACAGCGAGCCCACACTACATACAGAGATTATCTAATGTATCAGAAATAGCCAATAGGGAGACATTGTAGAATATAAAGGCTGTTATATGGCAATGTGCACATTTTTCTACCAGATGTTTTTGTTCCGTGTAGTAAAAATTCACTCTGAATATATCTTGATGTAGCGTGTACATCCCGTATTGCACACACTTTATCTGCAATAAATCCCGCGTATACTGCAGTAATGAGAGCGCACCTTAGGTATTATCAGCTGCGCTGTTACTCCCAGCAGTAATCAGGCATTTAATGACTGGAGACCACTAATGACCAGACCCTGACGTACTCGCTCTGTATGTAAGCACTAACCATTACGCCTTTCCCTGGTCTCAGAATGGAGAGATTCACATGCTGGGAGAGGTGACGCACTTACAGGCAATCATCGACGATCTGATGGTGCAGAGTGATGAGCCACACAAACTGCCTGCAGCCAGCGAACAGGTGAGACGGGGAACGGGGCTGTATATGATACATGCTCCCAGTATGGGGTATATGTCACAGTGACAGGTGAGATGGGGCTGTATATGATACACTGCTCCCAGTATGGGGTATATGTCACAGTGACAGGTAATATGGGGCTGTATATGATACACTGCTCCCAGTATGGGGTATATGTCACAGTGACAGGTGAGATGGGGCTGTATATGATACACTGCTCCCAGTATGGGGTATATGTCACAGTGACAGGTGAGATGGGGCTGTATATGATACACTGCTCCCAGTATGGGGTATATGTCACAGTGACAGGTGAGATGGGGCTGTATATGATACATAGCTCCCAGTATGGAGTATATGACACAGTGACAGGTAATATGGGGCTGTATATGATACACTGCTCCTAGTATGGGGTTATATATCATAGTGACAGGTGAGATGGGGCTGTATATGATACACTGCTCCTAGTATGGGGTATACGACACAGTGACAGAGGAGATAGGGAATGGGGCTGTATATGATACATATCTCCCAGTATGGGGTATATGTCATAGTGACAGGTGAGATGGGGCTATATATGATACACTGCTCCTAGTATGGGGTATATGACACAGTGACAGAGGAGATAGGGAATGGGGCTGTATATGATACATATCTCCCAGTATGGGGTACATGTCACAGTGACAGGTGAGATGGGGAATGGGGCTTTATATGATACACTGCTCCCAGTATGGGGTATATGTCACAGTGACAGGTAAGATGGGGCTGTATATGATACATAGCTCCCAGTATGGGGTATATGTCACAGTGACATTTAATATGGGGCTGTATATGATACACTGCTCCCAGTATGGGGTATATGTCACAGTGACAGGTAATATGGGGCTGTATATGATACATAGCTCCCAGTATGGGGTATATGTCACAGTGACGGGTAAAATGGGGCTGTATATGACACACTGCTCCCAGTATGGGGTATATGTCACAGTGACAGGTGAGATGAGAATGGGGATGTATATGATACATAGCTCCCAGTATGGGGTATATGTCACAGTGACGGGTAATATGGGGCTGTATATGATACACTGCTCCTAGTATGGAGTATATGACACAGTGACAGGTAATATGGGGCTGTATATGATACACTGCTCCTAGTATGGAGTATATGTCACAGTGACAGGTAATATGGGGCTGTATATGATACACTGCTCCCAGTATGGGGTATATGTCATAGTGACAGGTGAGATGGGGCTGTATATGATACACTGCTCCTAGTATGGGGTATATGTCACAGTGACAGGTAATATGGGGCTGTATATGATACACTGCTCCCAGTATGGGGTATATGTCATAGTGACAGGTGAGATGGGGCTGTATATGATACACTGCTCCTAGTATGGGGTACATGTCACAGTGACAGGTGAGATGGGGAATGGGGCTGTATATGATACATATCTCCCAGTATGGGGTATATGTCACAGTGACAGGTAATATGGGTCTGTATATGATACATAGCTCCCAGTATGGGGTATATGTCACAGTGACAGGTAATATGTGGCTGTATATGATACACTGCTCCTAGTATGGAGTATATGTCACAGTGACAGGTAATATGGGGCTGTATATGATACATAACTCCCAGTATGGGGTATATGTCACAGTGACAGGTAAGATGTGGCTGTATATGATACACTGCTCCTAGTATGGAGTATATGACACAGTGACAGGTAAGATGGGGCTGTATATGATACACTGCTCCTAGTATGGAGTATATGACACAGTAACAGGTAATATGGGGCTGTATATGATACACTGCTCCCAATATGGGGTATATGTCACAGTGACAGGTAATATGGGGCTGTATATGATACACTGCTCCCAGTATATGGTATATGTCATAGTGACAGGTGAGATGGGGCTGTATATGATACACTGCTCCCAGTATGGGGTATATGTCACAGTGACAGGTGAGATGGGGAATGGGGCTGTATATGATAAATAGCTCCCAGTATGGGGTATATGTCACAGTGACAGGTAAGATGGGGCTGTATATGATACACTGCTCCTAGTATGGAGTATATGACACAGTGACAGGTAAGATGGGGCTGTATATGATACACTGCTCCTAGTATGGAGTATATGTCACAGTGACAGGTAAGATGGGGCTGTATATGATACACTGCTCCTAGTATGGGGTATATGTCACAGTGACAGGTGAGATGGGGAATGGGGCTGTATATGATAAATAGCTCCCAGTATGGGGTATATGTCACAGTGACAGGTAAGATGGGGCTGTATATGATACACTGCTCCTAGTATGGAGTATATGACACAGTGACAGGTAAGATGGGGCTGTATATGATACACTGCTCCTAGTATGGAGTATATGTCACAGTGACAGGTGAGATGGGGCTGTATATGATACACTGCTCCTAGTATGGGGTATATGTCACAGTGACAGGTAATATGGGGCTGTATATGATACACTGCTCCTAGTATGGGGTATATGTCACAGTGACAGGTGAGATGGGGAATGGGGCTGTATATGATACATAGCTCCCAGTATGGGGTATATGTCACAGTGACAGGTAATATGGGTCTGTATATGATACATAGCTCCCAGTATGGGGTATATGTCACAGTGACAGGTAAGATGGGGCTGTATATGATACACTGCTCCTAGTATGGAGTATATGTCACAGTGACAGGTAATATGGGGCTGTATATGATACATAGCTCCCTGTATGGGGTATATGTCACAGTGACAGGTGAGATGGGGCTGTATATGATACACTGCTCCTAGTATGGGGTATATGTCACAGTGACAGGTAATATGGGGCTGTATATGATACACTGCTCCTAGTATGGGGTATATGTCATAGTGACAGGTGAGATGGGGCTTTATATGATACTCTGCTCCCAGTATGGGGTATATGTCACAGTGACAGGTGAGATGGGGAATGGGGCTGTATATGATAAATAGCTCCCAGTATGGGGTATATGTCACAGTGACAGGTAAGATGGGGCTGTATATGATACACTGCTCCTAGTATGGAGTATATGACACAGTGACAGGTAAGATGGGGCCGTATATGATACACTGCTCCTAGTATGGAGTATATGTCACAGTGACAGGTAAGATGGGGCTGTATATGATACACTGCTCATAGTATGGGGTATATGTCACAGTGACAGGTGAGATGGGGAATGGGGCTGTATATGATACATAGCTCCCAGTATGGGGTATATGTCACAGTGACAGGTAATATGGGTCTCTATATGATACATAGCTCCCAGTATGGGGTATATGTCACAGTGACAGGTAAGATGGGGCTGTATATGATACACTGCTCCTAGTATGGAGTATATGTCACAGTGACAGGTAATATGGGGCTGTATATGATACATAGCTCCCTGTATGGGGTATATGTCAAAGTGACAGGTGAGATGGGGCTGTATATGATACACTGCTCCTAGTATGGGGTATATGTCACAGTGACAGGTAATATGGGGCTGTATATGATACACTGCTCCTAGTATGGAGTATATGTCACAGTGACAGGTAATATGGGGCTGTATATGATACACTGCTCCCAATATGGGGTATATGTCACAGTGACAGGTAATATGGTGCTGTATATGATACACTGCTCCCAGTATGGGGTATATGTCACAGTGACAGGTGAGATGGGGCTGTATATGATACATAGCTCCCAGTATGGGGTATATGTCATAGTGACAGGTGAGATGGGGCTGTATATGATACACTGCTCCTAGTATGGAGTATATGTCACAGTGACAGGTAATATGGGGCTGTATATGATACACTGCTCCCAGTATGGGGTATATGTCATAGTGACAGGTGAGATGAGGCTGTATATGATACACTGCTCCCAATATGGGGTATATGTCACAGTGACAGGTAATATGGTGCTGTATATGATACACTGCTCCCAGTATGGAGTATATGTCACAGTGACAGGTATGATGGGGCTATATATGATACACTGCTCCCAGTATGGGATATACATCAGTGACAAATGAGATGGGGCTGTATATGATACACCGCTCCCAATATGGGGTATATGTCATAGTGACAGGTGAGATGAGGCTGTATATGATACACTGCTCCCAATATGGGGTATATGTCACAGTGACAGGTAATATGGGGCTGTATATGATACACTGCTCCCAGTATGGGGTAAACATCACAGTGACAGGTGACATGGGGCTGTATATGATACACTGCTCCCAGTATGGGATATACATCAGTGACAAATGAGATGGGGCTGTATATGATACACTGCTTCCAGTATGGGGTAAACTTCACAGTGACAGGTGAGATGGGGCTGTATATGATTGCTCCCAGTATGGGGTATATGTCACAGTGACAGGTGAGATGTGCCTGTATATGATACATAGCTCCCAGTGTGGGGTAAACGTCACAGTGACAGGTGAGATGGGGCTGTATATGATACACAGCTCCAAGTGTGGGGTAAATGTCACAGTGACAGTTGAGGTGGGGCTGTATATGATACACTGCTCCCAGTATGGGGTATATGTCACAGTGACAGGTGAGATGGGGCTGTATATGATACACAGCTCCCTGTATGGGATATACATCAGTGACAGGTGAGATGAGGCTGAATGATACATAGCTCCCAGCATGGGGTATACATCACAGTCATAGGTGAGATGGGGATGTATATGATACACAGTGACAGGTGAGATGGGGATGAATATGATACACAGTGACAGGTGAGATGGGGATGAATATGATACACAGTGACAGGTGAGATGGGGATGTATATGATACACAGTGACAGGTGAGATGGGGCTGTATATGATACACAGTGACAGGTGAGATGGGGCTGTATATGATACACAGTGACAGGCGAGATGGGGCTGTATATGATACACAGTGACAGGCGAGATGGGGCTGTATATGATACACAGTGACAGGTGAGATGGGGCTGTATATGATACACAGTGACAGGTGAGATGGGGCTGTATATGATATACACAGTGACAGGTGAGATGGGGCTGAATATGATATACACAGTGACAGGTGAGATGGGGCTGTATATGTTACACAGTGACAGGTGAGATGGGGCTGTATATGATATACACAGTGACAGGTGAGATGGGGCTGTATATGATATACACAGTGACAGGTGAGATGGGGCTGTATATGATATACACAGTGACAGGTGAGATGGGGCTGTATATGATACACAGTGACAGGCGAGCTGGGGCTGTATATGATATACACAGTGACAGGTGAGATGGGGCTGTATATGATACACAGTGACAGGTGACACAGTGACAGGTGAGATGGGGCTGTATATGATATACACAGTGACAGGTGAGATGGGGCTGTATATGATACATAGTGACAGGCGAGCTGGGGCTGTATATGATATACACAGTGACAGGTGAGATGGGGTTGTATATGATATACACAGTGACAGGTGAGATGGGGCTGTATATGATACACAGTGACAGGTGAGATGGGGCTGTATATGATATACACAGTGACAGGTGAGATGGGGCTGTATATGATACACAGTGACAGGTGACACAGTGACAGGTGAGATGGGGCTGTATTTGATACACAGTGACAGGTGAGATGGGGCTGTATATGATATACACAGTGACAGGTGAGATGGGGCTGTATATGATACACACAGTGACAGGTGAGATGGGGCTGTATATGATATACACAGTGACAGGTGAGATGGGGCTGGATATGATATACACAGTGACAGGTGAGATGGGGCTGGATATGATATACACAGTGACAGGTGAGATGGGGCTGTATATGATATACACAGTGACAGGCGAGCTGGGGCTGTATATGATACATAGTGACAGGCGAGCTGGGGCTGTATATGATATACACAGTGACAGGTGAGATGGGGTTGTATATGATATACACAGTGACAGGTGAGATGGGGTTGTATATGATATACACAGTGACAGGTGAGATGGGGTTGTATATGATATACACAGTGACAAGTGAGATGGGGCTGTATATGATATACACAGTGACAGGTGAGATGGGGCTGTATATGATATATACAGTGACAGGTGAGATGGGGCTGTATATGATACACAGTGACAGGTGAGATGGGGCTGTATATGATATACACAGTGACAGGTGAGATGGGGCTGTATATGATATATACAGTGACAGGTGAGATGGGGCTGTATATGATACACAGTGACAGGTGACACAGTGACAGGTGAGATGGGGCTGTATATGATACACAGTGACAGGTGAGATGGGGCTGTATATGATATACACAGTGACAGGTGAGATGGGGCTGTATATGATATACACAGTGACAGGTGAGATGGGGCTGTATATGATGCACAGTGACAGGTGACACAGTGACAGGTGAGATGGGGCTGTATATGATACACAGTGACAGGTGAGATGGGGCTGTATATGATATACACAGTGACAGGTGAGATGGGGCTGTATATGATATACACAGTGACAGGTGAGATGGGGCTGTATATGATACACAGTGACAGGTGAGATGGGGCTGTATATGATATACACAGTGACAGGTGAGATGGGGCTGTATACAATACACTGCTCCCTGTATGGGGTAAACGTCACAGTGACAGGTGAGATGGGGCTGTATACGATACACAGCTCCCTGTATGGGGTAAACGTCACAGTGACAGGTGAGATGAGGCTGTATATGATACACTGCTCCCTGTATGGGGTAAACGTCACAGTGACAGGTGAGATGGGGCTGTATATGATACACAGCTCCCTGTATGGGATATACATCAGTGACAGGTGAGATGAGGCTGAATGATACATAGCTCCCAGCATGTAGTATACATCACAGTCATAGGTAAGATGGCGCTGTATATGATACATAGCTCCCTGTGTGGGGTAAACATCACAGTGACAGGTGAGATGGGGATGTATATGATACACAGTGACAGGTGAGATGTGGATGAATATGATACACAGTGACAGGTGAGATGGGGATGTATAATGATACCACAGTGACAGGTGAGATGGGGCTGTATATGATACACAGTGACAGGTGAGATGGGGCTGTATATGATACACAGTGACAGGTGACACAGTGACAGGTGAGATGGGGCTGTATATGATACACAGTGACAGGTGAGATGGGGCTGTATATGATACACAGTTACAGGTGAGATGGGGCTGTATATGATATACACAGTGACAGGTGAGATGGGGCTGTAGATGATATACACAGTGACAGGTGAGATGGGTCTGTATATGATACACAGTGACAGGTGAGATGGGGCTGTATATGATATACACAGTGACAGGTGAGATGGGGCTGTATATGATATACACAGTGACAGGTGAGATGGGGCTGTATATGATATACACAGTGACAGATGAGATGGGGCTGTATATGTTACACAGTGACAGGTGAGATGGGGCTGTATATGATATACACAGTGACAGGTGAGATGGGGCTGTATATGATATACACAGTGACAGGTGAGATGGGGCTGTATATGATATACACAGTGACAGGTGAGATGGGGCTGTATATGATACACAGTGACAGGCGAGCTGGGGCTGTATATGATATACACAGTGACAGGTGAGATGGGGCTGTATATGATACACAGTGACAGGTGACACAGTGACAGGTGAGATGGGGCTGTATATGATATACACAGTGACAGGTGAGATGGGGCTGTATATGATACATAGTGACAGGCGAGCTGGGGCTGTATATGATATACACAGTGACAGGTGAGATGGGGTTGTATATGATATACACAGTGACAGGTGAGATGGGGCTGTATATGATACACAGTGACAGGTGAGATGGGGCTGTATATGATATACACAGTGACAGGTGAGATGGGGCTGTATATGATACACAGTGACAGGTGACACAGTGACAGGTGAGATGGGGCTGTATTTGATACACAGTGACAGGTGAGATGGGGCTGTATATGATATACACAGTGACAGGTGAGATGGGGCTGTATATGATACACACAGTGACAGGTGAGATGGGGCTGTATATGATATACACAGTGACAGGTGAGATGGGGCTGGATATGATATACACAGTGACAGGTGAGATGGGGCTGGATATGATATACACAGTGACAGGTGAGATGGGGCTGTATATGATATACACAGTGACAGGCGAGCTGGGGCTGTATATGATACATAGTGACAGGCGAGCTGGGGCTGTATATGATATACACAGTGACAGGTGAGATGGGGTTTTATATGATATACACAGTGACAGGTGAGATGGGGTTGTATATGATATACACAGTGACAGGTGAGATGGGGTTGTATATGATATACACAGTGACAAGTGAGATGGGGCTGTATATGATATACACAGTGACAGGTGAGATGGGGCTGTATATGATATATACAGTGACAGGTGAGATGGGGCTGTATATGATACACAGTGACAGGTGAGATGGGGCTGTATATGATATACACAGTGACAGGTGAGATGGGGCTGTATATGATATATACAGTGACAGGTGAGATGGGGCTGTATATGATACACAGTGACAGGTGACACAGTGACAGGTGAGATGGGGCTGTATATGATACACAGTGACAGGTGAGATGGGGCTGTATATGATACATAGTGACAGGCGAGCTGGGGCTGTATATGATATTCACAGTGACAGGTGAGATGGGGTTGTATATGATATACACAGTGACAGGTGAGATGGGGCTGTATATGATATACACAGTGACAGGTGAGATGGGGCTGTATATGATATACACAGTGACAGGTGAGATGGGGCTGTATATGATATACACAGTGACAGGTGAGATGGGGCTGTATATGATACACAGTGACAGGTGACACAGTGACAGGTGAGATGGGGCTGTATATGATACACAGTGACAGGTGAGATGGGGCTGTATATGATATACACAGTGACAGGTGAGATGGGGCTGTATATGATATACACAGTGACAGGTGAGATGGGGCTGTATATGATACACAGTGACAGGTGACACAGTGACAGGTGAGATGGGGCTGTATATGATACACAGTGACAGGTGAGATGGGGCTGTATATGATATACACAGTGACAGGTGAGATGGGGCTGTATATGATATACACAGTGACAGGTGAGATGGGGCTGTATATGATACACAGTGACAGGTGAGATGGGGCTGTATATGATATACACAGTGACAGGTGAGATGGGGCTGTATACAATACACTGCTCCCTGTATGGGGTAAACGTCACAGTGACAGGTGAGATGGGGCTGTATACGATACACAGCTCCCTGTATGGGGTAAACGTCACAGTGACAGGTGAGATGGGGCTGTATATGATACACAGCTCCCTGTATGGGATATACATCAGTGACAGGTGAGATGAGGCTGAATGATACATAGCTCCCAGCATGTAGTATACATCACAGTCATAGGTAAGATGGGGCTGTATATGATACATAGCTCCCTGTGTGGGGTAAACATCACAGTGACAGGTGAGATGGGGATGTATATGATACACAGTGACAGGTGAGATGTGGATGAATATGATACACAGTGACAGGTGAGATGGGGATGTATAATGATACCACAGTGACAGGTGAGATGGGGCTGTATATGATACACAGTGACAGGTGAGATGGGGCTGTATATGATACACAGTGACAGGTGACACAGTGACAGGTGAGATGGGGCTGTATATGATACACAGTGACAGGTGAGATGGGGCTGTATATGATACACAGTTACAGGTGAGATGGGGCTGTATATGATATACACAGTGACAGGTGAGATGGGGCTGTAGATGATATACACAGTGACAGGTGAGATGGGTCTGTATATGATACACAGTGACAGGTGAGATGGGGCTGTATATGATATACACAGTGACAGGTGAGATGGGGCTGTATATGATATACACAGTGACAGGTGAGATGGGGCTGTATATGATATACACAGTGACAGGTGAGATGGGGCTGTATATGATATACACAGTGACAGGTGAGATGGGGCTGTATATGATACACAGTGACAGGTGAGATGGGGCTGTATATGATATACACAGTGACAGGTGAGATGGGGCTGTATATGATACACAGTGACAGGTGAGATGGGGCTGTATATGATATACACAGTGACAGGTGAGATGGGTCTGTATATGATATACACAGTGACAGGTAAGATGGGGCTGTATATGATATACACAGTGACAGGTGAGATGGGGCTGTATATGATACACAGCATAGGTGACACAGTGACAGGTGAGATGGGGCTGTATATGTCACACAGTGACAGGTGAGATGGGGCTGTATAATGATACACACAGTGACAGGTGAGATGGGGCTGTATATGATACACAGTGACAGGTGAGATGGGGCTGTATATGATACACAGTGACAGGTGACACAGTGACAGGTGAGATGGGGCTGTATATGTCACACAGTGACAGGTGAGATGGGGCTGTATAATGATACACACAGTGACAGGTGAGATGGGGCTGTATATGATACACAGTGACAGGTGAGATGGGGCTGTATATGATACACAGTGACAGGTGACACAGTGACAGGTGAGATGGGGCTGTATATGATACACAGTGACAGGTGAGATGGGGCTGTATATGATACACAGTGACAGGTGAGATGGGGCTGTATATGATACACAGTGACAGGTGAGATGGGGCTGTATATGATATACACAGTGACAGGTGAGATGGGGCTGTATATGATACACAGTGACAGGTGAGATGGGGCTGTATATGATACACAGTGACAGGTGAGATGGGGCTGTATATGATACACAGTGACAGGTGAGATGGGGCTGTATATGATATACACAGTGACAGGTGAGATGGGGCTGTATATGATACACAGTGACAGGTGACACAGTGACAGGTGAGATGGGGCTGTATATGATACACAGTGACAGGTGAGATGGGGCTGTATATGATATACACAGTGACAGGTGAGATGGGGCTGTATATGATACACACCTGTCATTTCTTGTAGGTCATTAAGGACCTGAAAGGATCAGATTACTCTTGGTCCTATACGACGCCTCCTTCCTCACCAAGTAGCTCTGGATCTCGGAATTCCAACATATGCAGGTGAGTTGTCTGTAGGGATAAAACGCAGCCCCCTATAGGCAATAGCAGAAGCCCATAAAGTAGATGGAAACTTCCATGCAAGCAGCAGGTCTCTATTATATATATATATATATATATATATATATATATATATATATATATATATATATATATATATGTTAGTGGTGTCTGTGTAAGCCGTATTTCATTGTATCCTTATTTCATTGTGTTTGTCTTCTAAATCAAATTCTTACTCCATCACTGCTCTGCCCATCTATCACAGCACAAAAGCTGCCCCCTCCTGGCAAGCTGCCTCGCACCCCCAGTCACCGGGTTCTGCGTCTCGCTATCGCAGCCTCCCACAGCCCAGCGGAGGTACCCAGCGCCTGATAAGCTCCTCCTCCCAGGATTCCGGGTGCAGCTCTCATGAAGCGACCTTCTCCAAGCCGCCGTCGCCAATGCCGTCAGACATCACGAGCCAGGTAATACAGCGCATTTATACCGATCTGTGACAGAAGGAAAGAAAGACGGGGGACACCTAACTATATCCGCGTTCCTGTCTCTTACATGTTCCTCCCACTCATCAGAAGTCCTCCAGCTCGGCATCGTCAGAAGCCTCAGAGACTTGTCAGTCAGTCAGCGAGTGTAGCTCCCCTACTTCAGTGAGTGTCCGTTTTCATCGTGGGTTAATGTGATTTAATGACATCGGCCAGCGTGTTGGGGGAAATCCATTTCCACTTACTATTATAAGACGTACAAAGAGCCAATATGTAGCTGTAGATCAGGATCTGATCACGAAGGCCCAGAGTACAGGTCAGCAGTTCCTGCACACGTTTGTGATCAGGACTTATCCCACCTGCACCCGAATCCTCATATATGGGCTGGATGTAAGGAGCCTTGCCATAGGGGACCTCCCTTATTGATACTGTGTGTCTGTTGCAGGATTGGTCCCGTTCTGGGCCATATGAGACCCCGCCAGCCAGTTCCGTCCAGCGTAGGAAGGATCGTGTGGAACATCTGCGGGAGGCGGAGCTGGGTCCCACCTATCAGAGTATGGAGGATCCTTATCGGCCTCGCATGTCCCCTGCGGTCATTGCTGCTAAGGTAGGCTCCAGTTATCGGCTAATGGATCATACATATGTGTCCACATAACCTTATCCTCAAATCGCGCCAAATAGTCCCGTTTAGCGCGCCACAGACTTTGCAACTTAGCCGCGCCAAAACGCCAATCCTAAGTACTTAGGGCCTGATTCACTACAGATCACTATAGCGATTGCAACTGCGATTACGTACGCAGACCTGCTGGGAAAATATGCTAATGATATCGCAGAGCCAGCATAGAGGCGCCCACTACCGCTCACATCCGTAATACCTCGCAGACCTGCGTATACATCAGTAACATCGAATAACATCAGCCCCTCATGCGCAATTACAACAGGTCTGACCTGACTCAGAAATTGATAACCTCATCGCGCGCAATTTACTAAGATCCGTGTTGGTCTCAATTTGTCCCGTTTTTCAACTCGGACTGGATCGACGTTTTTTTCACTTAAAAAAAATCGAAAATTTACCAAGCTCCCAGTTTTGACAGGATCGTTTTGAGTAATGGGGTATTTGGTCGATCCTGTCCGATTTGAAGTCCCGATTTAAACGGACGAATTTGTCTCCCGAACAAGCAGGCTGCACATATCCGTGACATACGTGCAGACTGTTTGTTCTTTTTTTTTGTAGGGTTACATTTAAAAAAAAAATAATAATGACGTGCGGTCCCCCACCAAAAGGCTAACCAGCCCCGGACTTGCCAGCCTGTCCTGGTACCTAAGCTTACGGGGAACAAAACGAGTAGGGTTCTCCTATAATTAAAACCAGCACCGGACCCTTTCTTGTGGGGGGCTGGTGCCCTGCATGCTGGTACTTGTGGTTCTCCAAGTACCAGCATGCAGGGGAGGCTTGCTGGGTCCAGTAGTTCCACTGTAAAGACAATGTTGTTAATTCTATTTTTTACACCCTACATACACTATCAACCCGCCACCCACTGCCCTTTATTGGGGGGGGGTCTCCAACTCCCCAGGGATCCCTGACCTGGGCTGACTAGCGATCAGGACTGACCTGGCTGTGGCACCGGCCCCCTGCTAGAAAAGGTCCGGAGCTGGTTTTAATTATAGGGGGACCCTTACGCAATTTTTTCCACCCTACAATTAAAACCAAGACTGGCCCTGCAGCCTGGTGCTGGTACCTTATATATGGTGGAACCCTACATGTTTTGCTCCCCGTAAGTGGAGGTTGGGGAGGGGGAAGTGGAGGTTGGGGAGGGGGAGGTGGGGGAGGGGGAGGAGGGGGAGGGGGAATCGGAGGAGGGGGAGGGGGAAGTGGAGGTTGGGGAGGGGGAATCGGAGGTTGGGGAGGGGGAAGTGGAGGTTGGGGAGGGGGGAGGGGGAAGTGGAGGTGGGGGAGGGGGAGGTGGGGGAGGGGGAATCGGAGGAGGGGGAGAAGGAAGTGGAGGTTGGGGAGGGGGAATCGGAGGTTGGGGAGGGGGAAGTTGGGGAGGGGGAGGTGGAAGTGGAGGTTGGGGAGGGGGAAGTGGAGGAGGGGGAGGGGGAAGTGGAGGTTGGGGAGGGGGAAATGGAGGTTGGGGAGGGGGAAGTGGAGGTTGTGACTTGAAAGGATCAGTTGGAGAGAGAGGATAACTACGAGAGGACTGTGGGACTGATTCAGCAAGGATCGCTGATGCGATTGCGTACGCAGTTCTGCTGTGTAGCTATGCTAATATGTGCTATCGCAAAGCACTCGCATGGACAACATGCAGGCGCCCACTTCCCCTCTCGCACATCCGTAATACCGTGCAATCCATCCAATACATCGCTTTCAGTCGTAATGATTTGTAGCGCAAACGTTGCAGGTGTACTCAGCATTACCTTTCTCTATGTCACAGCATGGAGAGGAGGTTTCCCCGGCAGCCAGCGACTTGGCGATGGTATTAACCCGCGGTTTGAGCCTGGAGCACCAGAAAAGCAGCCGTGACTCTCTGCAATATTCTAGTGGCTATAGCACCCAAACTACCACCCCTTCCTGCTCCGAGGACACTATACCGTCACAAGGTAAATCGTGTACACAGATCACAGCCATCTCCTGCTTCCAATATACAGTCCCATCATATGATAGCCATGTACACAGATCACAGCCATCTCCTGCTTCCAATATACAGTCCCATCATATGATAGCCATGTACACAGATCACACCCATCTCCTGCTCCCAATATACAGTCCCATCATATGATAGCCATGTACACAGATCACACCCATCTCCTGCTCCCAATATACAGTCCCATCATATGATAGCCATGTACACAGATCACACCATCTCCTGCTCCCAATATACAGTCCCATCATATGATAGCCATGTACACAGATCACACCATCTCCTGCTCCCAATATACAGTCCCATCATATGATAGCCATGTACACAGATCACACCATCTCCTGCTCCCAATATACAGTCCCATCATATGATAGCCATGTACACAGATTACACCATCTCCTGCTCCCAATATACAGTCCCATCATATGATAGCCATGTACACAGATCACACCATCCCCTGCTCCCAATATACAGTCCCATCATATGATAGCCATGTACACAGATTACACCATCTCCTGCTCCCAACGTACAGTCCCATCATATGATAGCTATGTACACAGATCACACCTATCTCCTGCTCCCAATATACAGTCCCATCATATGATAGCCATGTACACAGATCACACCATCTCCTGCTCCCAATATACAGTCCCATCATATGATAGCCATGTACACAGATCACACCATCTCCTGCTCCCAATATACAGTCCCATCATATGATAGCCATGTACACAGATCATACCATCTCCTGCTCCCAATATACAGTCCCATCATGTGATAGCCATATACACAGATCACACCATCACCTGCTCCCAATATACAGTCCCATCATATGATAGCCATGTACACAGATCACACCCATCTCCTTCTCCCAATATACAGTCCCATCATATGATAGCCATGTACACAGATCACACCATCCCCTGCTCCCAATATACAGTCCCATCATATGATAGCCATGTACACAGATCACACCATCCCCTGCTCCCAATATACAGTCCCATCATATGATAGCCATGTACACAGATCACACCATCTCCTGCTCCCAATATACAGTCCCATCATATGATAGCCATGTACACAGATCACACCATCTCCTGCTCCCAATATACAGTCCCATCATATGATAGCCATGTACACAGATCACACCCATCTCCTGCTCCCAATATACAGTCCCATCATATGATAGCCATGTACACAGATCACAGCCATCTCCTGCTCCCAACGTACAGTCCCATCATATGATAGCCATGTACACAGATCACACCATCCCCTGCTCCCAATATACAGTCCCATCATATGATAGCCATGTACACAGATCACACCATCTCCTGCTCCCAATATACAGTCCCATCATATGATAGCCATGTACACAGATCACACCATCTCCTGCTCCCAATATACAGTCCCATCATATGATAGCCATGTACACAGATCATACCATCTCCTGCTCCCAATATACAGTCCCATCATATGATAGCCATGTACACAGATCACACCATCCCCTGCTCCCAATATACAGTCCCATCATATGATAGCCATGTACACAGATCACACCCATCTCCTGCTCCCAATATACAGTCCCATCATATGATAGCCATGTACACAGATCACAGCCATCTCCTGCTCCCAATATACAGTCCCATCATATGATAGCCATGTACACAGGTCACACCCATCTCCTGCTCCCAACATACAGTCCCATCATATGATAGCCATGTACACAGGTCACACCCATCTCCTGCTCCCAACGTACAGTCCCATCATATGATAGCCATGTACACAGATCACACCCATCTCCTGCTCCCAATATACAGTCCCATCATATGATAGCCATGTACACAGATCACACCCATCTCCTGCTCCCAATATACAGTCCCATCATATGATAGCCATGTACACAGATCACACCCATCTCCTGCTCCCAATATACAGTCTCATCATATGATAGCCATGTACACAGATCACCCCATCTCCTGCTCCCAATATACAGTCCCATCATATGATAGCCATGTACACAGATCACACCCATCTCCTGCTCCCAATATACAGTCCCATCATATGATAGCCATGTACACAGATCACACCCATCTCCTTCTCCCAATATACAGTCCCATCATATGATAGCCATGTACACACATCACACCATCTCCTGCTCCCAATATACAGTCCCATCATATGATAGCCATGTACACACATCACACCATCTCCTGCTCCCAATATACAGTCCCATCATATGATAGCCATGTACACACATCACACCATCTCCTGCTCCCAATATACAGTCCCATCATATGATAGCCATGTACACAGATCACACCCATCTCCTGCTCCCAATATACAGTCCCATCATATGATAGCCATGTACACAGATCACAGCCATCTCCTGCTCCCAATATACAGTCCCATCATATGATAGCCATGTACACAGATCACAGCCATCTCCTGCTCCCAATATACAGTCCCATCATATGATAGCCATGTACACAGATCACCCCATCTCCTGCTCCCAATATACAGTCCCATCATATGATAGCCATGTACACAGATCACACCATCCCCTGCTCCCAATATACAGTCCCATCATATGATAGCCATGTACACAGATCACACCCATCTCCTGCTCCCAATATACAGTCCCATCATATGATAGCCATGTACACAGATCACACCATCTCCTGCTCCCAATATACAGTCCCATCATATGATAGCCATGTACACAGATCACACCATCTCCTGCTCCCAATATACAGTCCCATCATATGATAGCCATGTACACAGATCACACCATCTCCTGCTCCCAATATACAGTCCCATCATATGATAGCCATGTACACAGATCACCCCATCTCCTGCTCCCAATATACAGTCCCATCATATGATAGCCATGTACACAGATCACACCATCTCCTGCTCCCAATATACAGTCCCATCATATGATAGCCATGTACACAGATCACACCATCTCCTGCTCCCAATATACAGTCCCATCATATGATAGCCATGTACACAGATCACCCCATCTCCTGCTCCCAATATACAGTCCCATCATATGATAGCCATGTACACAGATCACCCCATCTCCTGCTCCCAATATACAGTCCCATCATATGATAGCCATGTACACAGATCACACCATCTCCTGCTCCCAATATACAGTCCCATCATATGATAGCCATGTACACAGATCACAGCCATCTCCTGCTCCCAATATACAGTCCCATCATATGATAGCCATGTACACAGATCACAGCCATCTCCTGCTCCCAATATACAGTCCCATCATATGATAGCCATGTACACAGATCACCCCATCTCCTGCTCCCAATATACAGTCCCATCATATGATAGCCATGTACACAGATCACAGCCATCTCCTGCTCCCAATATACAGTCCCATCATATGATAGCCATGTACACAGATCACACCCATCTCCTGCTCCCAATATACAGTCCCATCATATGATAGCCATGTACACAGATCACACCATCTCCTGCTCCCAATATACAGTCCCATCATATGATAGCCATGTACACAGATCACACCCATCTCCTGCTCCCAACGTACATTCCCATCATATGATAGCCATGTACACAGATCACACCATCTCCTGCTCCCAATATACAGTCCCATCATATGATAGCCATGTACACAGATCACAGCCATCTCCTGCTCCCAATATACAGTCCCATCATATGATAGCCATGTACACACATCACACCAGCTCCTGCTCCCAATATACAGTCCCATCATATGATAGCCATGTACACAGATCACAGCCATCTCCTGCTCCCAATATACAGTCCCATCATATGATAGCCATGTACACAGATCACACCATCTCCTGCTCCCAATATACAGTCCCATCATATGATAGCCATGTACACACATCACACCATCTCCTGCTCCCAATATACAGTCCCATCATATGATAGCCATGTACACAGATCACAGCCATCTCCTGCTCCCAATATACAGTCCCATCATATGATAGCCATGTACACAGATCACCCCATCTCCTGCTCCCAATATACAGTCCCATCATATGATAGCCATGTACACAGATCACACCCATCTCCTGCTCCCAATATACAGTCCCATCATATGATAGCCATGTACACAGATCACACCATCCCCTGCTCCCAATATACAGTCCCATCATATGATAGCCATGTACACAGATCACACCATCTCCTGCTCCCAATATACAGTCCCATCATATGATAGCCATGTACACAGATCACACCATCCCCTGCTCCCAATATACAGTCCCATCATATGATAGCCATGTACACAGATCACACCCATCTCCTGCTCCCAATATACAGTCCCATCATATGATAGCCATGTACACAGGTCACACCCATCTCCTGCTCCCAATATACAGTCCCATCATATGATAGCCATGTACACAGATCACACCATCCCCTGCTCCCAATATACAGTCCCATCATATGATAGCCATGTACACAGATCACACCATCTCCTGCTCCCAATATACAGTCCCATCATATGATAGCCATGTACACACATCACACCATCTCCTGCTCCCAATATACAGTCCCATCATATGATAGCCATGTACACAGATCACACCATCCCCTGCTCCCAATATACAGTCCCATCATATGATAGCCATGTACACAGATCACACCCATCTCCTGCTCCCAATATACAGTCCCATCATATGATAGCCATGTACACAGATCACACCTATCTCCTGCTCCCAATATACAGTCCCATCATATGATAGCCATGTACACAGATCACACCCATCTCCTGCTCCCAATATACAGTCCCATCATATGATAGCCATGTACACACATCACACCATCTCCTGCTCCCAATATACAGTCCCATCATATGATAGCCATGTACACAGATCACACCCATCTCCTGCTCCCAATATACAGTCCCATCATATGATAGCCATGTACACAGATCACACCATCTCCTGCTCCCAATATACAGTCCCATCATATGATAGCCATGTACACACATCACACCATCTCCTGCTCCCAATATACAGTCCCATCATATGATAGCCATGTACACAGATCACAGCCATCTCCTGCTCCCAATATACAGTCCCATCATATGATAGCCATGTACACAGATCACCCCATCTCCTGCTCCCAATATACAGTCCCATCATATGATAGCCATGTACACAGATCACAGCCATCTCCTGCTCCCAATATACAGTCCCATCATATGATAGCCATGTACACAGATCACACCCATCTCCTGCTCCCAATATACAGTCCCATCATATGATAGCCATGTACACAGATCACACCATCTCCTGCTCCCAATATACAGTCCCATCATATGATAGCCATGTACACAGATCACACCATCTCCTGCTCCCAATATACAGTCCCATCATATGATAGCCATGTACACAGATCACCCCATCTCCTGCTCCCAACGTACATTCCCATCATATGATAGCCATGTACACAGATCACACCATCTCCTGCTCCCAATATACAGTCCCATCATATGATAGCCATGTACACAGATCACAGCCATCTCCTGCTCCCAATATACAGTCCCATCATATGATAGCCATGTACACACATCACACCAGCTCCTGCTCCCAATATACAGTCCCATCATATGATAGCCATGTACACAGATCACAGCCATCTCCTGCTCCCAATATACAGTCCCATCATATGATAGCCATGTACACAGATCACACCATCTCCTGCTCCCAATATACAGTCCCATCATATGATAGCCATGTACACACATCACACCATCTCCTGCTCCCAATATACAGTCCCATCATATGATAGCCATGTACACAGATCACAGCCATCTCCTGCTCCCAATATACAGTCCCATCATATGATAGCCATGTACACAGATCACCCCATCTCCTGCTCCCAATATACAGTCCCATCATATGATAGCCATGTACACAGATCACACCCATCTCCTGCTCCCAATATACAGTCCCATCATATGATAGCCATGTACACAGATCACACCATCCCCTGCTCCCAATATACAGTCCCATCATATGATAGCCATGTACACAGATCACACCATCTCCTGCTCCCAATATACAGTCCCATCATATGATAGCCATGTACACAGATCACACCATCCCCTGCTCCCAATATACAGTCCCATCATATGATAGCCATGTACACAGATCACACCCATCTCCTGCTCCCAATATACAGTCCCATCATATGATAGCCATGTACACAGGTCACACCCATCTCCTGCTCCCAATATACAGTCCCATCATATGATAGCCATGTACACAGATCACACCATCCCCTGCTCCCAATATACAGTCCCATCATATGATAGCCATGTACACAGATCACACCATCTCCTGCTCCCAATATACAGTCCCATCATATGATAGCCATGTACACACATCACACCATCTCCTGCTCCCAATATACAGTCCCATCATATGATAGCCATGTACACAGATCACACCATCCCCTGCTCCCAATATACAGTCCCATCATATGATAGCCATGTACACAGATCACACCCATCTCCTGCTCCCAATATACAGTCCCATCATATGATAGCCATGTACACAGATCACACCTATCTCCTGCTCCCAATATACAGTCCCATCATATGATAGCCATGTACACAGATCACACCCATCTCCTGCTCCCAATATACAGTCCCATCATATGATAGCCATGTACACAGATCACACCATCCCCTGCTCCCAATATACAGTCCCATCATATGATAGCCATGTACACAGATCACACCCATCTCCTGCTCCCAATATACAGTCCCATCATATGATAGCCATGTACACAGATCACACCTATCTCCTGCTCCCAATATACAGTCCCATCATATGATAGCCATGTACACAGATCACACCCATCTCCTGCTCCCAATATACAGTCCCATCATATGATAGCCATGTACACACATCACACCATCTCCTGCTCCCAATATACAGTCCCATCATATGATAGCCATGTACACAGATCACACCCATCTCCTGCTCCCAATATACAGTCCCATCATATGATAGCCATGTACACAGATCACACCATCTCCTGCTCCCAATATACAGTCCCATCATATGATAGCCATGTACACACATCACACCATCTCCTGCTCCCAATATACAGTCCCATCATATGATAGCCATGTACACAGATTACACCATCTCCTGCTCCCCGGATACTAATCATTTACTTGATAATGTGTAAAAAAAAAAAAAAAAAAAGCTTAATCCAACTTTTTGTCAAAGTTAATTAGTGACAAAAACTTTGAAAAGAAGTGATTGCATTAGTGTTCCCACCCTTGCTGTATTAATACTAAATTTCCACTGAAGTCACCAGCATCCCTCACTAGTGACATAAATAGTGTATTGGAGCGCACCTGTGTGCAGGTAAGGTGTCACCTACCTGCAGCATAAGTACACTGGTCTCTGCGGCCTCCGGGGGTAAAAGCTACAAAATGGATGCAAAGGAACAAACCTGGCAGATCCAGGACGCACCAAGCAGGAACAGGGTACAAAGATATTTCCATGGCACTGACGCTACCCCTGGGCACGCTGACGCTACCCCTGGGCACGCTGACGCTACCCCTGGGCACGCTGACGCTACCCCTGGGCACGCTGACGCTACCCCTAGGCAGAGTTCTGTCCAGCGGCGGATGTCAGTCTGCTGCTCCCCCATTACAATCCGCCACCTCAGTGAGTCTGGCTACACTATGACTGGCAGTGACTTCCCATTGGAAGCGCTACCTGTCAATCACACACAGGTGACTCCTCCCCCTGGGACTGCGGTGAGCAGTGGGAAGTCTCTCCTTTGCCTATTGGGCAGCCCTATCCGGCTCCTGGAGCTACAGCCGGTGCAGTCCCTAGAAGCCAGGTGGGGCTGCGCATGCGCGGGTCCCGGCGCCTGTCACATCTGCAGCGCAATCGCCTTGTCCCTGCAGCCTGGGCGGGACCACAGTGTCTCCGCAGTGCAGGTAGGATCAGCGGCTGCGACCTTGATCTAAGAGGGCAGGAGCCGCTGCCAGTTATGTCTATCATAAATACATGGAACAAATATGGCACAACTGGGCGTCCTCCAATCCTGAGTGTCCGGACGAGAATAGTACATGGGCCCAACAAGAGGCTAGTGACGTCTGTAATGGAGGTTACAGCCTTCAGTGTCAGATAAGGGAGTAAGAATAGCACGCAGGCGTCATAAGTCCGGGCTGTACTGGAGGGAGGGTAGAAGGAAGTCCTTGCTGGAACAGACCCACATCAAAGCCCGGCTACAGTATTCCAAAAGACACGTGGGAGACCTGACCCTGTGGGTGAAGGTTCTACGGTCTTATGAGGCCAGAACTGAGCTCTAGAGTCACAATGTGGGCTGGCTGCGCGTCCCCTCTGCCGGGGTGGGCTGGCTGCGCGTCCCCTCTGCCGGGGTGGGCTGGCTGCGCGTCCCCTCTGCCGGGGTGGGCTGGCTGCGCGTCCCCTCTGCCGGGGTGGGCTGGCTGCGCGTCCCCTCTGCCGGGGTGGGCTGGCTGCGCGTCCCCTCTGCCGGGGTGGGCTGGCTGCGCGTCCCCTCTGCCGGGTGGGCTGGCTGCGCGTCCCCTCTGCCGGGGTGGGCTGGCTGCACGCGTCCCCTGTAACCGCAGCTGCATTGTGTGATTGCCTGTGCGACACGGATGACGTCCTCACCGTAGACGGATAATTTATATTGTACGTTGCACCACGGATCATGTGATCTCCTCTTGTTTCCCCCCCGCAGGCTCTGACTATGACTGTTATTCGGTGAATGGAGACGCAGATGGCGAAAGCTCCGGTGACTATGACAGATCCTCTACTGTTCCCAGGAGCAGCAGCTTGGCGCAGAACTACCGCCGCATGCTGCAAACCAAGCGCCCAGCCTCTACAGCTGGTCTGCCCAGTGCCATGCCACCCTCTGGATCTGCTCCACCTCCCCCGCAATCTGGATCTACTCCGGGGGTGGCAACAATAAGACGTACTCCTTCCACCAAACCCACAGTCAGACGCACTTTGTCCAACGCCGGACCCATTCCGTGCCGCCCCCCAATTGTGCCAGTCAGAACCCCCACTGTGCCAGACTCTCCCGGCGGAGGACTGGGAGGACGTTCTCGCGTAGGAAGTGAAGAGTGTGTTTTTTATCTAGGATGTGATGACGGAAACCCGCTGGACTACGCCAAGTCTTCCCCTAAACGGCTCAGTCTCCCCAATGCCGCCTGGGGAGGGGCAGGGGAGATGTCTGTTTACGGAGGGGGTGGAGGGGATGAGGAAGAGATGGGAGGAGGTCTCCTGGCTGCCAATCGGCACAGCCTGGTTGAGAAAATTGGCGAGCTTGTAGCAGGGGCACACGCCCTAGGGGACGGTCAGTTCCCCTTTCCCTCAGCTCCAGACAAGGGGCAGGTACCAGCCCCAACAGGTGGGGGAAGTGGGTCAGAACCCCCAGCTGGTGATATGCTGGCATCAATACGCAGAGGGGTACGGTTACGCCGGACCCTGACCAACGACCGGTCTGCACCCCGTATCTTGTGATGTGGGTGGATCGGTTGATGGGATTGAGGATTGGTGCTGCAAACGGGGAGGGGAGTGACACATACCGTGAGGCGCGGAATGGCAAACCAGGAAACCAAGGGGTGCTTAACCATTTCTCTGCAGGTTTATCCAGACCTAGAGGGGTTAAGTTTGGCGACTGAACAAACTGTTTAAACCATTCCAAGCTGGGAGGATTCATCGGCTGGTAAAACCTTACAGACCATTTATTTTCCTGACATATAACATTATATTGAAGAACATCACTATTGAGATTAAAGTAAATGGTCTGTAAAGTATTTCAAGGTTCATCACAGCTTATAAGATATATCTACACAACATATAGCACTGCGCCCGGCACAAGCCCCTATATACACTGTATCGCACTCTCTTCTTTTGGATTTGCAAAGCATTAGAGTTCCAGCCATGTTGGTGTAAATCCGGCCGCTGTTTCCGTGTTGATATAACCTGGGATTTGGCTGCTATGAACATAGAAAGATAGTGAAGTCTCTGTAACACACGTCCTCACAATGACATTCTGACATACAAAATGGCCGTTGTCCGGGCAATCATTCATAATTCTATGTCTGCAGCTGCAACTTCTCTGCTGGCTATTACCATGTGTAACGGTTATCTATTACCACACTGTACTGGCTGGCTATTACCATGTGTAACGGTTATCTATTACCACACTGTACTGGCTGGCTATTACCGTATGTAACGGTTATCTATTACCACACTGTACTGGCTGGCTATTACCATGTGTAACGGTTATCTATTACCACACTGTACTGGCTGGCTATTACCATGTGTAACGGTTATCTATTACCACACTGTACTGGCTGGCTATTACCGTATGTAACGGTTATCTATTACCACACTGTACTGGCTGGCTATTACCATGTGTAACGGTTATCTATTACCACACTGTACTGGCTGGCTATTACCATGTGTAACGGTTATCTATTACCACACTGTACTGGCTGGCTATTACCACGTGTAACGGTTATCTATTACCACTGTACTGGCTGGCTATTACCATGTGTAACGGTTATCTATTACCACACTGTACTGGCTGGCTATTACCGTGTGTAACGGTTATCTATTACCACACTGTACTGGCTGGCTATTACCGTGTGTAACGGTTATCTATTACCACACTGTACTGGCTGGCTGTTACCGTATGTAACGGTTATCTATTACCACACTGTACTGGCTAGCTATTACCATGTGTAACGGTTATATATTACCACACTGTACTGGCTGGCTATTACCACGTGTAACGGTTATCTATTACCACACTGTACTGGCTAGCTATTACCACGTGTAACGGTTATCTATTACCACACTGTACTGGCTGGCTGTTACCACGTGTAACGGTTATCTATTACCACACTGTACTGGCTAGCTATTACCACGTGTAACGGTTACCTATTACCACACTGTACTGGCTGGCTGTTACCGTGTGTAACGGTTATCTATTACCACACTGTACTGGCTGGCTGTTACCATGTGTAACGGTTATCTATTACCACACTGTACTGGCTGGCTGTTACCATGTGTAACGGTTATCTATTACCACACTGTACTGGCTGGCTGTTACCATGTGTAACGGTTATCTATTACCACACTGTACTGGCTGGCTGTTACCGTGTGTAACGGTTATCTATTACCACACTGTACTGGCTGGCTGTTACCGTGTGTAACGGTTATCTATTACCACACTGTACTGGCTGGCTGTTACCATGTGTAACGGTTATCTATTACCACACTGTACTGGCTGGCTGTTACCATGTGTAACGGTTATCTATTACCACACTGTACTGGCTGGCTGTTACCGTGTGTAACGGTTATCTATTACCACACTGTACTGGCTGGCTGTTACCATACAGTCCCGGCTATCACCATACAGTACCGGCTGGCTATTACCATGTGTACCGGCTGACTGTTACCATACAGTACCGGCTATCTATTACCATACGGTACCGGCTGACTGTTACCATACAGTACAGGCTATCTATTACCATACGGTACCTGCTGGCTGTTACCACGTGTAATATCTTATTTCATACCAGCTGTTTAGTTATATTTAATATAATACCAAACACACTGTAAGGGGTGCTGGCATTGAATTGATCTGTTTGGCTCTTTCTGATACTAAAACAGACCTCCTCTAGCAATAGGAAATATATTGATATATAGTGTGTGTGTGTGTGTGTGTATATAATTATATATATATATATATATATATATATATATATATATATATACATACATACACACACACATTCTGTGCTGGCTCCCATATATACTGAATTGTCGCCTATGTTCATTGCAGCCCTGTTGAGTAGATATCTATACTGGCTCAGGAATTGGGATATAGTCACAGATAGTGTTGCACAGAATATTATATATACAGCACAGACACCTGCACCAGACCACACGCAGCTGTCACTGTTCCCTATAAGTGGATTATTTGTATCAGTGTATAAGAAAACGACAAGATATTTGTGGATTTTGCTCTCACATAGTCACATTGCAGATGCCATTTGTGTTATGACCACAGTCCCCGCTACGATACACCGTACATGGGGAACTACAAAGACAAAATGGCTGGTGGGAATCTGTCAGGTGACCAGTCTGAGGTACACAGAACCCATCACTGGACTCGGTACCACGCCGCCAGTAATTCAGCCTCTGCCCAGAGGAAACGTCGGAGAGATTATGTTACCGGAGAGGTATAAGATTTCTTACTGTACAGTTTGTGCCAAATGACAGATGTCTCTGATACTGTACAGCGGCCATGTTTATGACGTGGTTTTATACTAACTTGAGACATCAGACAATAATATGGAACCATTTTCCTTGTCCTACGTGGAGGCCGACATCGGGATTTTGCCCGACTGTTGTAGTAAGCACTAGGGAAGGGTCACCTTTCGGCTGAACCTTTGGAACTAGTGACGGCAGACTTCATTATCATTAGCTTAATGAATAAGCCCCAGGGAGGGATATTTTGCAGAGATTTTATGCCTTTATGATCACAGAGGCCTCTCTCATACCGTTGTGTAATCTCTGTGCTCCCTACCTTTCCCCCCTGTGTAGTATGGAGGCTCGGTCCCTACTGTCACCTGATGTCCTCGCCCTGTTAGCCTACCAGGATGTATGCAGCAGTCACATGGCCACTGACTTCGCTGCAATGGCTCTCCTAGACAAATGTGCTGTGATATTACCCAGTATTAGTGCAATAAGAGGAAGCTGGCTTACGCTGAGCCTATAGGAATAAGCACTTAGGAATATGTTACACCCCTACATGTACGAGCGGGAGAGAGTCCTTCCGTCTACATGCTCAGGATCAGCAATTGGCTGGGAATCTAGCCAAATATTGGGTTAATCCCGCAAAATGTCCACCTCCAGGGGTGCGTGGGTGGCCGGGACAGACTCGCACACCAATTGCACAGAGTATCCTGGATTCAGACACTGTAAGAATCCACTGGGGGTCTCGGACCACCTGATGAGCCCTACATCAGAGGCCTATAAACGTATAAAGATGGTATCGGATGAACTACTCTTATAGAGAGGACCCTTTGAAACAGGCTGCCCTGGGCCTGGAGATTATTATTTGCCCCTGGTAGAGGGCAATTTTTGATTACTAAGATGTAAGTAACTATGACGTAATTATAGAGTGGTATTTTTTTCAGAGACTAATTGACAAGATAACTTTATCTCCCGAGGTGGTTTCTCATGAGCAAAGTGAAGAGTAACGTGAAAGAGAATATTTTTAAGTGACCGGTGGCTGAGCCAATGGAATATGAACTAAGAATGAATATTGGTCACAAGGGAACTTGTGAGTTACATAGCTATGTTCTAGCGCCGCCTGCTGGTCAGGGTGGAGAATTGCAGTCAATACACTTCTTGTTAACATAAGTTTTATGCCCTTAAATTGTAATGCTAAAATGAGGACAACACACTGATTAATGGAGATTATTGTGAGCTGGTGACAGGTTCATGTACAACCTGTATCTGTTAAGAGTGAGTTTGTAGAGCTTGGGAGGGCTCCAAGTGCCTAAACACGAGAGAATTCGCCATTCAGAGCGGCTGCTGCCATTTTGTTTAGCTGTACGTTGACTTCAGCATTGTCGTTTTCACCAAGTTCTGTACTGCCAGCAAAATGGCCTCTCCTAAAGATGCATGTGACTGACGCGCCGTTATTCAGGACTCCTCTGTGGAAAAATAAGCTATACCCAATCATAGGTGGATCTTCTAGGTGATGTAGGGTAACGGGCAACATTCTATATCCTGCCACCGTATAATGGAGGCTGAGGTGGCTTAATGTATCCTCCTCCTATAGTTACACTGCCGTGTCACTATGGCGGCCTCTGAGATCTGCCTTTGAGGGAATGAGACATATGCTCCATGTAGCATAATGTCCCATAATGTCTGTCGTCCATCACGGCTCATGTAATCCGATTGTACTGGCAGAATACATAGAGAGAGATCACGGGATGTGCTGTACAGGTTAGAGGAACGTGAGGACGTCCTGACGGAGGTCTCCCTGCCAGCAGGTCACGTCCATCGGAGCAGGCTGTCCACCTTCACGTAACATTTATTGCCTTGTACGTACCACGCTGCGGCTTTTACTCACCTTCCTCCTCCGCGGTCTGGTGAGGTGTCTGCGCGATTCTCTATAGGAGGAGGAATGGAAACTTTGCCTTCATTTGTCTTTTGGGTTGTACTCCGATGCTATCACAGTCTATAACAATATAATGCCGGTTTCTTGTGGTAAGGAGTAAAAAGTGGGTGTAATTAACTTAATACCACAATTAATGGTCACCACTATAGCATACATGACCTCTGGTCTTTTCTTTTTTACTCTTTAATAGAAAATGGTATAAAACTGTATAATCATTCCATCCAGACTGATGGAAATGTCTGCATCGTACACAGTTTTATCCAGCTCTGTGCCATATCCAAGGGCTAAAACATAAGCAGCTCTGTCTGAGTAATATAAAGACCTTAGTGTGATGCATCGGAGACAGCCAGGAAGATAAACCGTGATGCTTAGTAAAAGTTGCAGGAAGACTTGAACAAGCCAATAAATGAGTCACCTGTCTGACATGATTGATGTGGGATGTTCTGATGTGGTGGAAAGGAGTCTGGTAAGTGATTCTGAAAGGAGTTTAGGAAGAGGTAAAAACTGTTTCTACAAATGATATTCAATTATGGACGGAATTGTCTGCTACTGTCTTGTCCAGCACTCAAGGTCCAGAAGTCTTTTTAGAACAATCAAGATCTTAGATGAGTTACTAGGTAATATGTCTCCATGATGGGAGGGGGGTGGTGATGGTAGGGGTCAGCAGACAGGGAGATCTCCAATGATGGTAGGGGTACCAGCAGTCAGGGAGATCTCCAGCGATGGTAGGGGTACCAGCAGTCAGGGAGATCTCCAGCGATGGTAGGGGTACCAGCAGACAAGGAGATCTCCAGCGATGGTAGGGGTACCAGCAGACAGGGAGATCTCCAGCGATGGTAGGGGCACCAGCAGTCAGGGAGCTCTCCAGCGATGGTAAGGGTACCAGCAGACAGGGGGGGTCTCCAGCAATGGTAGGGGTACCAGCAAACCGGGAGCTCTCCAGCGATCGTAGGGGTACCAACAAACCGGGAGCTCTCCAGCGATGGTAGGGGTACCAGCAGACAGGGAGCTCTCCAGCGATGGTAGGGGTACCAGCAGTCAGAGGTGTCCAGTAGTGGTAGAGGACACTAGTTGAGTCACACATTTACAACGATTACTGAGGCTGGCAGTCCAGCCAAAGGTCTTCATCAGCTCTTGTCGCTCTGCAGGTCTACCATGGGGTGAGGAATACTGAAGTAAAGAACTTGGTTTTAGACTTTGGAAACGGCAAGTTTCTTTGAAAGAAGGATATATTTTGGTATTGTAATAGTTAATGTTACCTGAAAGGTAAAAGCTGATAACAGCAAGTCTAAGGAAAGGTGAGATGTTGCTGAGGGCCTGACGAGAATGGGTAGGCCTGGGCAAGTGACCGTAGCTAGTTATTGGGGAGTTCCATAGAAGGTTAGAGACATTGCAGGTTATGAGGAAGCTATGGCAATGACAGAAATTACTGGGAAGCAACTGGTCTCGGGCAGTGGTGAGGTCAGATGGAGAGAAGCAGATGGATGTTTTTTAATCAAGTAATATTCACACCCGGGATTGATGTAAGTTAGGAGCGAGGCTGGGCATGTTCGGGTCGCTGGGCACGGGTGTTCGGGTCGCTGGGCACGGGTGTTCGGGTCGCTGGGCACGGATGTTTGGGAAGCAGTTTCTGGGTTCTTCAAAAAAATATTTTAAAGCTCCACCGTAGAATTATACAAATAAATCCGCCAGTGCATTGTATACATATGTCATCTCTACTAAACATTAGTACTGGTGTAGTTGGTGGAGCCCCTCTCTCCATAGCGCCCCGGTAGTCTGCGGCAATACGATATACCGGCCTACTGACCAGAAACTGCAATAAATGTGCGTTCTCTATGGAAGTATCACCATTTTGCTAATGAGATGATAACTTAAATCATTTAATTTATTTTCCAGGGGTTAAAAGTTAACCGTTATTTGACTTGCTAGGAGATAAATGATAGAGGTAGGAAAACCATATTAACACTTTTACCAACAGCTATGCATTATATTGTGATGGGTTACTGAGTGTCCTAAATCCCCTTGGTCATAGATAAGAGGTACCAAGGAACGGCTATTGGAAGCACAACACTCTCCTCCCTCAGCCTCTTACATACACTTTTATCTCCTTTTCTATCTACCCTTCTGTGGGGGAGGGAGGGGGTATTAATCTGGTGGGGTTCCCTTTATATAAGCTCCCCTGTGTGTGTCTATAACACAAAGCTCTGTTGTTGTACAGACCTCTTACACTGGATATGTGTGTCTACGTTTGTACCTGTGTATTTTCACATACTTATATCTTTCATCTATTTGCCTGAACCGCGGGGCAGACTGAAGCGTTGGCTTTTATCCATGTTGTCACCTCATCATGTATGACGTCAGAGGTACGGTACAGGGGGGGTGGGGGTGGGGAATCCTGGCCTCTCTCGTGAACTGGAGAATGACGTCTCACTGTGTCTTTCCAATGTGCGAACGTCTTCTGCTCTTGCTGTTGACTGTTTTCTATTGTATTCTGTTTTCTATGTGTTATTTTGTGACCCTCTCCTCACTCAGCCTTTTTATTTAAGAGCAAAATGATTCTTTTTCTAGTCATCCTTTTTCTCACTCAGAATTGCGCTGATTGGTAACGCCGCACTGTGACGATCCAGTATTAATAAACTTGTACTGTACAAATGGCGCTGCTCGTGTCTCTTTTGTCTGTCATCTCTCTTCTATCTCTGGGACCTGCGGTATGTACTAATAACTGCGGCAGTGTTGTGCTTATTAACAGTTCTTAAACAACATTTTATGTACTAAATGGAAACCGGTTGTAATTACAGCTGTGCCTGCGAGTTACATCCCGGCCACCTCGTCGGAGTCTTAACGCACAGTGGGCCTGATTCAGAGCCGGACGCTATTTGCGGACGCTCGTTCAGAAAAAGGGGCCGGATATTTAAATTGAGCGCTCGCTCTTTGCGGTCTGTTGACGCCTCTATGTCTGAGCGAGCGAACGAAACATGCGCTCGCTATTTTGTAAAGACTCCCCCTGGCCGCTCGCATCCTACGTCATCTCCGCTATTTATTAGATTAATCGAGTACATCGAAAGGCGTCTGAACTGCTCGCAGTGCTTGTGGTAGGTTTTACTTCCCGCAATCACTGCGAGCAGTTCAGGCTAAAAGACAACCAAGTGACGTGGCCGATGACGCTGCTTTGTTAATTATGCACACCCTTAAAACGCCCGTTTGGCACGCCTACGTTCGGATCACCACTCCCCGTTTTCAAGCACCTTCCCCTGTTAACACCCACAAACGCCTCTTTCTGTCATTCAAATTAGCAGCCACTCGCTATATTGCGAGCACACGATTTCCGACCGCACTGACTGGTTGGCACATGCGCATTACAACCCATGCACAGATGTGCGAACATCGCTCAGAGCGAACGAGCGGTCGCTTACAAGCAGCTCTGAATCAGGCCCTGTGTCCGTTCCCGGAGCCGGTCAGAGGCTGCGGGAGTGGGATTGTAAGATTGTTCCTCCCCTGCCTCCATTGGCATAAAGTGGTTTACGCCAACTGAGGATGTGTAAACCAAAGGGGCAGAGCTTTTTAGAGTTTGGTACATACGGGTCAGACACATTGATAACGGGACTGCGGTCTGCAGCGCAGGAGATTTCTGTGATTAATCTGCGTACACACTATACAGTTATCTGGCCGATCGGATGAGAACTTCCAATAACGGCGGATGTAACTCTCCATTCCTTCACATCTTTAGCACAGATGAATAGTGAGGACTGGAAGGAAAAACTATATAATGTGTGCGCACAATATCTCATCCCTCTTACATCGCATCTTACCGGGCCCATACATCAACAATCGCAAATACAGTCAGGTGCATAAATATTGGGACATTGACAGAATTTTCATATTTTGGCCTCTATTCACCACCACAATGGCTTTGAAATGAAACAAACAAGATGTGCTTTACCTGCAGACTTTCAGATTTAATTTGAGGGTAATTACATCCAAATCAGGTGAACGGTGTAGGAATTACAACGGTTTCTATATGTGCCTCCCACTTTTTAAGGGGCTAAAAGTAATGGGACAAACGAAACAATCCTAAATCTAACTTTCACTTTTTAATACTTTGTTGCAAATCCTTTGCAGGCAATTACAGCCTGAAGTCTGGAACGCATAGACATCACCAGACGCTGGGTTTCATCCCTGGTGATCCTCTGCCAGGCCTCTTCTGCAAATGTCTTCAGTTCCTGCTTGTTCTTGGGGCATTTTCCCTTCAGTTTTGTCTTCATCAAGTGAAATGCATGCTCAATCAGATTCAGGTCAGGGGATTGACTTGGCCATTGCATAACATTCCACTTTTTAGCCTTAAAAAACTCTTTGGTTGCTTTTGCAGTATGCTTCGGGTCATTGTCCATCTGCACTGTGAAGCGCCGTCCAATGAGTTCTGAAGCATTTGACTGAATATGAGCATATAATATTGCCCGAAACACTTCAGAATTCATTCTGCTTCTTTTGTCAGCAGTCACATCATCAATAAATACAAGGGAACCAGTTCCATTGACAGCCATACATGCCCACGCCATGACACTACCACCACCATGCTTCACTGATGAGGTGGTATGTTTTGGATCATGAGCAGTTCCTTTCCTTCTCCATACTCTTCTCTTCCCATCACTCTGGTACAAGTTGATCTTTGTCTCATCTGTCCATAGGATGTTGTTCCAGAACTGTAATGGCTTTTTTAGATGTTGTTTGGCAAACTATAATCTGGTCTTTCTGTTTTTGAGGCTCACCAATGGTTTACATCTTGTGGTGAACCCTCTATATTCAATCTTGTGAAGTCTTCTCTTGATTGTTGACTTTGACACATATACACCTACCTCCTGGAGAGTGTTCTTGATTTGGCCAAATGTTGTGAAGGGGTTTTTCTTCACCAGGGAAATAATTCTTCTGTCATCCACCACAGTTGTTTTCCGTGGTCTTTTGGGTCTGTTGGTGTTGCTGAGCTCTCTGGTGCATTCTTTCTTTTTACGAATGTTCCAAACAGTTGATTTGTGACAGCTCTTTGGATCTCATATTGAGAGTCGACAGCAACTGATTCCAAATGCAAATGTCACACCTAGAATCAACTCCAGACTTTTTACCTGCTTAATTGATAATGAAATAACGAGTGAATAGCCCACACCTGTCCATGAAATAGCTTTTGAGTTGATAGTCCCATTACTTTTGGCCCCTTAAAAAGTGTGAGGCACATATAGAAACCATTGTAATTCCTACACCGTTCACCTGATTTGGATGTAATTACCCTCAAATTAAATCTGAAAGTCTGCAGGTAAAGCACATCTTGTTTGTTTCACTTCAAAGCCATTGTGGTGGTGAATAGAGGCCAAAATATGAAAATTCTATCAATGTCCCAATATTTATGCACCTGACTGTATGATTCACAGATTCCGCTTTTTTTTCCCCCATGATTTAAAGATTCCCCAATCCACCAATCTGCTCCCCTACATTGCTGATATATTATCAGTGACACCAATCTGCTCCCCTACATTGCTGATGTGTTATCAGTGACACCAATCTGCTCCCCTACATTGCTGATATATTATCAGTGACCCCATTCTGCTCCCCTACATTGCTGATGTATTATCAGTGACCCCATTCTGATCCCCTACATTGCTGATGTGTTATCAGTGACCCCAATCTGCTCCCCTACATTGCTGATGTATTATCAGTGACACCAATCTGCTCCCCTACATTGCTGATATATTATCAGAGACACCAATCTGCTCCCCTACATTGCTGATGTGTTATCAGTGACTCCAATCTGTTCCCCTACATTGCTGATATATTATCAGTGACACCAATCTGCTCCCCTACATTGCTGATGTATTTATTATCAGTGACCCCAATCTGCTCCCCTACATTGCTGATGTGTTATCAGTGACCCCAATCTGCTCCCCTACATTGCTGATGTATTATCAGTGACCCCATTCTGCTCCCCTACATTGCTGATGTATTATCAGTGACCCCATTCTGCTCCCCTACATTGCTGATGTATTATCAGTGACCCCAATCTGATCCCCTACATTGCTGATGTGTTATCAGTGACCCCATTCTGATCCCCTACATTGCTGATGTGTTATCAGTGACCCCATTCTGATCCCCTACATTGCTGATGTGTTATCAGTGACCCCATTCTGATCCCCTACATTGCTGATGTGTTATCAGTGACCCCATTCTGATCCCCTACATTGCTGATGTGTTATCAGTGACCCCATTCTGATCCCCTACATTGCTGATGTGTTATCAGTGACCCCATTCTGATTCCCTACATTGCTGATGTGTTATCAGTGACCCCATTCTGATCCCCTACATTGCTGATGTGTTATCAGTGACCCCAATCTGTTCCCCTACATGGCTGATGTATTATCAGTGACCCCATTCTGATCCCCTACATTGCTGATGTGTTATCAGTGACCCCATTCTGATCCCCTACATTGCTGATGTGTTATCAGTGACCCCATTCTGATCCCCTACATGGCTGATGTGTTATCAGTGACCCCAATCTGTTCCCCTACATGGCTGATGTATTATCAGTGACCCCAATCTGTTCCCCTACATGGCTGAAGTATTATCAGTGACCCCATTCTGCTCCCCTACATTGCTGATGTGTTATCAGTGACCCCATTCTGATCCCCTACATTGCTGATGTGTTATCAGTGACCCCATTCTGATCCCCTACATTGCTGATGTATTATCAGTGACCCCATTCTGCTCCCCTACATTGCTGATGTATTATCAGTGACCCCATTTTGCTCCCCTACATTGCTGATGCGTTATCAGTGACCCCAATCTGTTCCCCTACATTGCTGATGTGTTATCAGTGACCCCAATCTGCTCCCCTACATTGCTGATGTATTATCAGTGACCCCAATCTGCTCCCCTACATTGCTGATGTATTATCAGTGACCCCAATCTGCTCCCCTACATTGCTGATGTGTTATCAGTGACCCCAATCTGCTCCCCTACATTGCTGATGCGTTATCAGTGACCCCAATCTGTTCCCCTACATTGCTGATGTGTTATCAGTGACCCCAATCTGCTCCCCTACATTGCTGATGTATTATCAGTGACCCCAATCTGCTCCCCTACATTGCTGATGTATTATCAGTGACCCCAATCTGCTCCCCTACATTGCTGATGTGTTATCAGTGACCCCAATCTGCTCCCCTACATTGCTGATGTGTTATCAGTGACCCCAATCTGCTCCCCTACATTGCTGATGTGTTATCAGTGACCCCAATCTGTTCCCCTACATGGCTGATGTATTATCAGTGACCCCAATCTGTTCCCCTACATGGCTGAAGTATTATCAGTGACCCCATTCTGCTCCCCTACATTGCTGATGTGTTATCAGTGACCCCATTCTGATCCCCTACATTGCTGATGTGTTATCAGTGACCCCATTCTGATCCCCTACATTGCTGATGTATTATCAGTGACCCCATTCTGCTCCCCTACATTGCTGATGTATTATCAGTGACCCCATTTTGCTCCCCTACATTGCTGATGCGTTATCAGTGACCCCAATCTGTTCCCCTACATTGCTGATGTGTTATCAGTGACCCCAATCTGCTCCCCTACATTGCTGATGTATTATCAGTGACCCCAATCTGCTCCCCTACATTGCTGATGTATTATCAGTGACCCCAATCTGCTCCCCTACATTGCTGATGTGTTATCAGTGACCCCAATCTGCTCCCCTACATTGCTGATGCGTTATCAGTGACCCCAATCTGTTCCCCTACATTGCTGATGTATTATCAGTGACACCAATCTGCTCCCCTACATTGCTGATGTGTTATCAGTGACACCAATCTGCTCCCCTACATTGCTGATGTGTTATCAGTGACACCAATCTGCTCCCCTACATTGCTGATGTATTATCAGTGACCCCAATCTGCTCCCCTACATTGCTGATGTGTTATCAGTGACCCCAATCTGCTCCCCTACATTGCTGATGTATTATCAGTGACCCCAATCTGCTCCCCTACATTGCTGATGTATTATCAGTGACACCAATCTGCTCCCCTACATTGCTGATGTATTATCAGTGACCCCAATCTGCTCCCCTACATTGCTGATGTATTATCAGTGACCCCAATCTGCTCCCCTACATTGCTGATGTGTTATCAGTGACCCCAATCTGCTCCCCTACATTGCTGATGTGTTATCAGTGACACAGATCATATTTATCCAAAGATCAGATCTGCACATCATGAAACTGAGCATTTTTCTAGTAAAATCCAGGTAACGGTCGGCAATTCGGCTGATTGTTACCATACACCAGCAATCTACAGCCCCTATTTCTCAGTGATATCAAACATATTGAACAACTTGATTGCCGATTCCAACAAATGGTGATTGAATCGGTGAACCCCATACATTGCAGCTTTTTTTACACAATCATCTGCAAACCCAGAATTACCCCCATTTGATTGTTAATGTATGGGCGCCATTACATCCAAATCTCAGTGTTCCAAGAGTTGATAATCTAGAATGTTATTTTCTACCAGTCCCTGGAGTTGGCTATACACTGATGTGGTCAGAGGGTGGCAGCAGCGAGCACCTGGCATAACACTGGTTCCCTGTATAGCAGGGTTGGATGGGAACCACAGGCCGGGGGCCGTATCAGGCCCTCAGAGTCATTTGGTCTGGTCCTCAGAGCTTTCTCCTGCTGGCCTCACCTGTCTATCACTGTGCCTATAATGTTACCCTGCAGCCAGAATCTATACAGCAGTGCTGCCCGGGGCGTCCTTAGGATGTATCATATGGTCACACTGCTGCCCTTACATCTCCCCGGAGCATCCTCACCTGGCTATCACTGTGCCTATAATGTCACCCTGCAGCCAGACTCTATACAGCAGTGCTGCCCGGGGCGTCCTTAGGATACATCATATGGTCACACTGCTGCCCTTACATCTCCCCGGAGCATCCTCACCTGTCTATCACTGTGTCTATAATGTCACCCTGCAGCCAGACTCTATACAGCAGTGCTGCCCGGGGCGTCC
This sequence comes from Taudactylus pleione, assembly GCA_031769625.1. NCBI lineage: Eukaryota > Metazoa > Chordata > Amphibia > Anura > Myobatrachidae > Taudactylus > Taudactylus pleione. Next base: position 139,499 of record JAUIMM010000392.1, read on the forward strand.
TTAGGATGTATCATATGGTCACACTGCTGCCCTTACATCTCCCCGGGGCATCCTCACCTGTCTATCACTGTGTCTATAATGTCACCCTGCAGCCAGACTCTATACAGCAGTGCTGCCCGGGGCGTCCTTAGGATACATCATATGGTCACACTGCTGCCCTTACAGCTCCCCGGAGCATCCTCACCTGTCTATCACTGTGTCTATAATGTCACCCTGCAGCCAAACTCTATACAGCAGTGCTGCCCGGGGCGTCCTTAGGATACATCATATGGTCACACTGCTGCCCTTACATCTCCCCGGAGCATCCTCACCTGTCTATCACTGTGCCTATAATGTCACCCTGCAGCCAAACTCTATACAGCAGTGCTGCCCGGGGCGTCCTTAGGATGTATCATATGGTCACACTACTGCCCTTACATCTCCCCGGAGCATCCTCACCTGTCTATCACTGTGCCTATAATGTCACCCTGCAGCCAGACTCTATACAGCAGTGCTGCCCGGGGCGTCCTTAGGATACATCATATGGTCACACTGCTGCCCTTACAGCTCCCCGGAGCATCCTCACCTGTCTATCACTGTGCCTATAATGTCACCCTGCAGCCAGACTCTATACAGCAGTGCTGCCCGGGGCGTCCTTAGGATGTATCATATGGTCACACTGCTGCCCTTACATCTCCCCGGAGCATCCTCACCTGTCTATCACTGTGCCTATAATGTCACCCTGCAGCCAGACTCTATACAGCAGTGCTGCCCGGGGCGTCCTTAGGATACATCATATGGTCACACTGCTGCCCTTACATCTCCCCGGAGCATCCTCACCTGTCTATCACTGTGCCTATAATGTTACCCTGCAGCCAGAATCTATACAGCAGTGCCGCCCGAGGCGTCCTTAGGATACATCATATGGTCACACTGCTGCCCTTACAGCTCCCCGGAGCATCCTCACCTGTCTATCACTGTGCCTATAATGTTACCCTGCAGCCAGAATCTATACAGCAGTGCCGCCCGAGGCGTCCTTAGGATGTATCATATGGTCACACTGCTGCCCTTACATCTCCCCGGAGCATCCTCACCTGTCTATCACTGTGCCTATAATGTCACCCTGCAGCCAGACTCTATACAGCAGTGCTGCCCGGGGCATCCTTAGGATACATCATATGGTCACACTGCTTCCCTTACATCTCCCCGGAGCATCCTCACCTGTCTATCACTGTGCCTATAATGTCACCCTGCAGCCAGACTCTATACAGCAGTGCTGCCCGGGGCGTCCTTAGGATGCATCATATGGTCACACTGCTGCCCTTACAGCTCCCCGGAGCATCCTCACCTGGCTATCACTGTGCCTATAATGTCACCCTTCAGCCAGAATCTATACAGCAGTGCTGCCCGGGGCATCCTTAGGATGTATCATATGGTCACACTGCTGCCCTTACATCTCCCCGGAGCATCCTCACCTGGCTATCACTGTGCCTATAATGTCACCCTTCAGCCAGAATCTATACAGCAGTGCTGCCCGGGGCGTCCTTAGGATACATCATATGGTCACACTGCTTCCCTTACATCTCCCCGGAGCATCCTCACCTGTCTATCACTGTGCCTATAATGTCACCCTGCAGCCAGACTCTATACAGCAGTGCTGCCCGGGGCGTCCTTAGGATGTATCATATGGTCACACTGCTGCCCTTACATCTCCCCGGATCATCCTCACCTGTCTATCACTGTGCCTATAATGTCACCCTGCAGCCAGACTCTATACAGCAGTGCTGCCCGGGGCGTCCTTAGGATGCATCATATGGTCACACTGCTTCCCTTACATCTCCCCGGAGCATCCTCACCTGTCTATCACTGTGCCTATAATGTCACCCTGCAGCCAGACTCTATACAGCAGTGCTGCCCGGGGCGTCCTTAGGATACATCATATGGTCACACTGCTGCCCTTACAGCTCCCCGGAGCATCCTCACCTGTCTATCACTGTGCCTATAATGTCACCCTGCAGCCAGAATCTATACAGCAGTGCTGCCCGGGGCGTCCTTAGGATACATCATATGGTCACACTGCTGCCCTTACATCTCCCCGGAGCATCCTCACCTGGCTATCACTGTGCCTATAATGTCACCCTGCAGCTAGACTCTATACAGCAGTGCTGCCCGGGGCGTCCTTAGGATGCATCATATGGTCACACTGCTGCCCTTACATCTCCCCGGAGCATCCTCACCTGTCTATCACTGTGTCTATAATGTCACCCTGCAGCCAGACTCTATACAGCAGTGCTGCCCGGGGCGTCCTTAGGATGTATCATATGGTCACACTGCTGCCCTTACATCTCCCCGGAGCATCCTCACCTGGCTATCACTGTGTCTATAATGTCACCCTGCAGCCAGACTCTATACAGCAGTGCTGCCCGGGGCGTCCTTAGGATGTATCATATGGTCACACTGCTGCCCTTACATCTCCCCGGAGCATCCTCACCTGTCTATCACTGTGCCTATAATGTCACCCTGCAGCCAGACTCTATACAGCAGTGCTGCCCGGGGCATCCTTAGGATACATCATATGGTCACAGTGCTGCCCTTACATCTCCCCGGAGCATCCTCACCTGTCTATCACTGTGCCTATAATGTCACCCTGCAGCCAGACTCTATACAGCAGTGCTGCCCGGGGCGTCCTTAGGATACATCATATGGTCACACTGCTGCCCTTACATCTCCCCGGAGCATCCTCACCTGTCTATCACTGTGCCTATAATGTCACCCTGCAGCCAGACTCTATACAGCAGTGCTGCCCGGGGCGTCCTTAGGATGTATCATATGGTCACACTGCTGCCCTTACATCTCCCCGGAGCATCCTCACCTGTCTATCACTGTGCCTATAATGTCACCCTGCAGCCAGACTCTATACAGCAGTGCTGCCCGGGGCGTCCTTAGGATACATCATATGGTCACAGTGCTGCCCTTACATCTCCCCGGAGCATCCTCACCTGTCTATCACTGTGCCTATAATGTCACCCTGCAGCCAGACTCTATACAGCAGTGCTGCCCGGAGCGTCCTTAGGATGTATCATATGGTCACACTGCTGCCCTTACATCTCCCCGGGGCATCCTCACCTGTCTATCACTGTGCCTATAATGTCACCCTGCAGCCAGACTCTATACAGCAGTGCTGCCCGGGGCGTCCTTAGGATACATCATATGGTCACACTGCTGCCCTTACAGCTCCCCGGAGCATCCTCACCTGTCTATCACTGTGCCTATAATGTCACCCTGCAGCCAGACTCTATACAGCAGTGCTGCCCGGGGCGTCCTTAGGATGTATCATATGGTCACACTGCTGCCCTTACATCTCACCGGAGCATCCTCACCTGTCTATCACTGTGTCTATAATGTCACCCTGCAGCCAGACTCTATACAGCAGTGCTGCCCGGGGCGTCCTTAGGATACATCATATGGTCACACTGCTTCCCTTACATCTCCCCGGATCATCCTCACCTGTCTATCACTGTGCCTATAATGTCACCCTGCAGCCAGACTCTATACAGCAGTGCTGCCCGGGGCGTCCTTAGGATACATCATATGGTCACACTGCTTCCCTTACATCTCCCCGGATCATCCTCACCTGTCTATCACTGTGCCTATAATGTCACCCTGCAGCCAGACTCTATACAGCAGTGCTGCCCGGGGCGTCCTTAGGATGCATCATATGGTCACACTGCTGCCCTTACATCTCCCCGGATCATCCTCACCTGTCTATCACTGTGCCTATAATGTCACCCTGCAGCCAGACTCTATACAGCAGTGCTGCCCGGGGCGTCCTTAGGATACATCATATGGTCACACTGCTTCCCTTACATCTCCCCGGAGCATCCTCACCTGTCTATCACTGTGCCTATAATGTCACCCTGCAGCCAGACTCTATACAGCAGTGCTGCCCGGGGCGTCCTTAGGATACATCATATGGTCACACTGCTGCCCTTACAGCTCCCCGGAGCATCCTCACCTGTCTATCACTGTGCCTATAATGTCACCCTGCAGCCAGAATCTATACAGCAGTGCTGCCCGGGGCGTCCTTAGGATACATCATATGGTCACACTGCTGCCCTTACATCTCCCCGGAGCATCCTCACCTGGCTATCACTGTGCCTATAATGTCACCCTGCAGCTAGACTCTATACAGCAGTGCTGCCCGGGGCGTCCTTAGGATGCATCATATGGTCACACTGCTGCCCTTACATCTCCCCGGAGCATCCTCACCTGTCTATCACTGTGTCTATAATGTCACCCTGCAGCCAGACTATACAGCAGTGCTGCCCGGGGCGTCCTTAGGATGTATCATATGGTCACACTGCTGCCCTTACATCTCCCCGGAGCATCCTCACCTGGCTATCACTGTGTCTATAATGTCACCCTGCAGCCAGACTCTATACAGCAGTGCTGCCCGGGGCGTCCTTAGGATGTATCATATGGTCACACTGCTGCCCTTACATCTCCCCGGAGCATCCTCACCTGTCTATCACTGTGCCTATAATGTCACCCTGCAGCCAGACTCTATACAGCAGTGCTGCCCGGGGCATCCTTAGGATACATCATATGGTCACAGTGCTGCCCTTACATCTCCCCGGAGCATCCTCACCTGTCTATCACTGTGTCTATAATGTCACCCTGCAGCCAGACTCTATACAGCAGTGCTGCCCGGGGCGTCCTTAGGATGCATCATATGGTCACACTGCTGCCCTTACATCTCCCCGGAGCATCCTCACCTGTCTATCACTGTGCCTATAATGTCACCCTGCAGCCAGACTCTATACAGCAGTGCTGCCCGGGGCATCCTTAGGATACATCATATGGTCACAGTGCTGCCCTTACATCTCCCCGGAGCATCCTCACCTGTCTATCACTGTGTCTATAATGTCACCCTGCAGCCAGACTCTATACAGCAGTGCTGCCCGGGGCGTCCTTAGGATACATCATATGGTCACAGTGCTGCCCTTACATCTCCCCGGAGCATCCTCACCTGTCTATCACTGTGCCTATAATGTCACCCTGCAGCCAGACTCTATACAGCAGTGCTGCCCGGAGCGTCCTTAGGATGTATCATATGGTCACACTGCTGCCCATACATCTCACCGGAGCATCCTCACCTGTCTATCACTGTGTCTATAATGTCACCCTGCAGCCAGACTCTATACAGCAGTGCTGCCCGGAGCGTCCTTAGGATGTATCATATGGTCACACTGCTGCCCATACATCTCACCGGAGCATCCTCACCTGTCTATCACTGTGCCTATAATGTCACCCTGCAGCCAGACTCTATACAGCAGTGCTGCCCGGGGCGTCCTTAGGATACATCATATGGTCACACTGCTGCCCTTACATCTCCCCGGAGCATCCTCACCTGTCTATCACTGTGCCTATAATGTCACCCTGCAGCCAGAGTCTATACAGCAGTGCTGCCCGGGGCGTCCTTAGGATACATCATATGGTCACACTGCTGCCCTTACATCTCCCCGGAGCATCCTCACCTGTCTATCACTGTGCCTATAATGTCACCCTGCAGCCAGACTCTATACAGCAGTGCTGCCCGGGGCGTCCTTAGGATGTATCATATGGTCACACTGCTGCCCTTACATCTCCCCGGAGCATCCTCACCTGTCTATCACTGTGCCTATAATGTCACCCTGCAGCCAGACTCTATACAGCAGTGCTGCCCGGGGCGTCCTTAGGATGTATCATATGGTCACACTGCTGCCCTTACATCTCCCCGGAGCATCCTCACCTGTCTATCACTGTGCCTATAATGTCACCCTGCAGCCAGACTCTATACAGCAGTGCTGCCCGGGGTGTCCTTAGGATACATCATATGGTCACACTGCTGCCCTTACATCTCCCCGGAGCATCCTCACCTGTCTATCACTGTGCCTATAATGTCACCCTGCAGCCAGAATCTATACAGCAGTGCTGCCCGGGGCGTCCTTAGGATGTATCATATGGTCACACTGCTGCCCTTACATCTCCCCGGAGCATCCTCACCTGTCTATCACTGTGCCTATAATGTCACCCTGCAGCCAGACTCTATACAGCAGTGCTGCCCGGGGCGTCCTTAGGATACATCATATGGTCACACTGCTGCCCTTACATCTCCCCGGAGCATCCTCACCTGTCTATCACTGTGCCTATAATGTCACCCTGCAGCCAGACTCTATACAGCAGTGCTGCCCGGGGCGTCCTTAGGATGTATCATATGGTCACACTGCTGCCCTTACATCTCCCCGGAGCATCCTCACCTGTCTATCACTGTGCCTATAATGTCACCCTGCAGCCAGACTCTATACAGCAGTGCTGCCCGGGGCGTCCTTAGGATGTATCATATGGTCACACTACTCTGACTCAATAACAGGCTGTAAGTGTAAGACCCCTGAGATAATTCCTCTTTGTAGATCTGTACTGAACCAGTACTTACACCAAGAGACTTTGTCAGACAGTGTCAACTGAACTAGTAAGGCATGTACTGTATGAAGAATCCAGATGAGGGTTTATTTCAATCTGATATTCTTGTAATTATACATAACATAGTAGGTGAAAAGATGATAGTTTACCAGAGCTCAACGGGTGCAGCTGCCAGCTAAAATGTCAGACACACACTGAGCTACGTACAGGAAGAAATGAGCGCTGATGACATCAGATCCTAGCGACAGGGAAATCAGGGAGGACAAAATTAACAAGATGCAAAGCCTTGCAATAATATAACAGAAACTAACAGCATATGAAACACATATATCCTGGGACATGACACACACCGCTGCTCTTACAGCTCCCTGGAGCATCCTCAGGATGCTCCGGGCATTGCTGTAATCACCGGCGATTGTGGCCCCGCCCTGTGTGATGTCACATGGGGCGTGGCCTGCACCAGGCCCTCAAATAATGTTATATATATGCAAATGGCTGTCGGCAGAGAAAAGGTTCCCCACCCCTGCTGTATAGGAACATATTGGTACATGGTGCCACCTAACACATGGACACCTGATATAGTCAGACAGACGCAGGAAGCAACATGTTTAATTTGTTATAAAACTGAAATACACAAATAATATAAAAATATCTGTCACAATCGTTATCCTTAAATCTATATTGTTACATTCTGGGGACACGTACAGTGCATCTGGTGAACATATATATTTCTCTCAGTTTCAGATAAGGCTGATAATAAAAACGGTTTTATAAAGATTATTATTAAAGTGAGTCTGTGCTGTCTCCTTCCTATTACTCTCCCTAAGAGTCTTAGGGGTCTATTTACTAAGCTTTGGATGGAGATAAAGTACCAGCCAACCAGCTCCTAACTGCCATGTAACAGGCTGTGTTTGAAAAATGACAGGAGCTGATTGGCTGGTACCTTATCACTGTTCACTTTATCTCCATACAAGGCTTAGTAAATAGACCCCTTAATCACAGGGAAAAGTTGGTTCACAAAAAAAAATAAATCCTGTTTTCCATCATTTATTTCTTTATGCTAAACTAAGATGTGTTATATACCATGTTATATTACGTGTTATATCACATTCTATAATAATGCTATTTAATACGATTACCAAATAAGATCAAGACACCAGAATAGTTTTAAATATATTTAGATTAAATAATCTACTTCATAAAAAACATAAACAGCATCATACCGTACATATTCAGGTGTAAGTATACACTATAACATGCTAAACATCTGCACAATTATATATAGAGGTGGAGGCGTCCATTAGCCGGTTCTTTTCCTCAATATAATGTTAATGGAGCAAAGTGTGTCATTATAAGATCTCACCGCATTAGACTGTAAAGGTGGTTTGAGTGTCGGCTCCTCCGTTTAATAAGCTCCGGATTCAGGTGTAGTTGAAGCCCCGTGGGGCCAAGGTGAGCAAGCGGTTCTCCTGGGCAGTAATTGTGTCCGCCTGTGACAGCCCTTCACCTCACTGCAGAGAGAGCACTCTCCTGCCTCGCAGGTTAGGCCAGTCTATGGCCCTCATTCAGAGGCACTCGCAAAGTGCGAGCGGTCGCTCTGAATGTGGGCGGCTGCTTGTGTTTTCAAGTGCAGCCTCCTGGTCGCTAGCTAAGCTGTAGGTTACCACCCACAGCTTTAGCTACTGACCTAAGGTTGGGTCTCGGCACCCGCCAGCCCCAGGGAGCTTCCTGCTCTGATTGAGCAGGAAGCTCCCCACTGACATCCCTGCTGATCTCAGTGCGGCCGCCCACAAAACGGCAGGTGTTCCTTAAGCCTCCGTATGTGAAACCACCCCCCCACCACGCCTACAAAACGGGGCGAGCTGTCGATCAACATCGACAGCCGCCCCTTTTGTAGTGAGCTCCGGAGCGAGAGAATTTCTCTCTTGCTCCGGGGCTTGCGCACGCGCAGTGCGGCCGCTCCGCGTGTGCAGGGCCTAAACATCGACCCACTTACGAGTGGGTCTGAATGAGGTTCTGTGTCTCCGTCTTCTCTTCTCTAGAGGTACAAGCAGGGCCGCCAAGAGCCAAGGTGGGCCCCGGTAATAGGGGGGGCGTAGCCTAATCTCGGGAGGCGTGGCCACGCCCCCTTTCCGGAAAAAATAAAAAATGATTTGCTCTGAGCCCCCTCAGCCCGGCGCAAAGCCAGGGGGGGCGCGATCAGTGTGATTGCTCCCCCGCACAGGCATAGGAGACTGCTGTCGCTCCCTCCAATGGAAGTTTTATCAAAGAGTAAACTTTGCTCCATTAACATTATATTGAGGAAAAGAACCGGCTAATGGACGCCTCCACCTCTATATATAATTGTGCAGATGTTTAGCATGTTATAGTGTATACTTACACCTGAATATGTACGGTATGATGCTGTTTATGTTTTTTATGAAGTAGATTATTTAATCTAAATATATTTAAAACTATTCTGGCGTCTTGATCTTATTTGGTTCTGCCATATTTGGTAATCGTATTGAACAGCATTATTATATACATCAAATTAGCACAAAACCCGTTCATTTTCCAGTAATTGGCTTTATAGTTATTTGGTTGGCTTCTGTGCACTACACGGGTTCACAGGGGGGTTTGCAGCTTTAGAAAATTAATTTGTGCACTAAATATATTGATAGACATTATTTTAAGTATTAGCGCCCTGCTAATTAGTGTGTTAGTGTTATATCACGTTATATTGCCTGTTATATGTATCGGGCGTTCCGGGACAGAGGCTAAGCGCGTTTTATGGGCACGTGGTGGGAGTGACACGGAAGTGGCTGCGCTCTCCTCAGACGTGTAACCGCTCACATTGGCGGCCAGATTCTGACGCAGACCCTGCACCCAGCTTGGGGTTGGTGAGAGCAATGGAGGTGTCCGATGACGCATCAGGTGCCGTTACAGCGTCTGAAGATGCACAAAGTGGGCGTCTCAGTCCTGGCACAGTCATACGCACGGCAGTACGCCAGGAAGGGAGGGGCTTGTAGCTGTATTAGCATATAGTCGCAGGAACAATCAGACACCAGCACTGACTCAGAATCCGCACCTCTATGGCCTGTGAATAGGGACAATGTTGGTGACTTGTAGGCGGCCATGAGTCAGTAAAAGGGAAGATATAGAATTAAGGGGTAATCACACAGATGGCTGTGGCGGACTATATGAAGAATCCTAGGGGTTCATTTACTAAAGGGAGAGTTTTTAGTGGAGATGTTGCCCATAGCAACCAATCAGATTCTAGCTATCAGATTCTAGAAGGTTCTAGATAAATGTTAAGTAGAATCTGATTGGTTGCTATCTAATAGCCCGTACTTTAGTAAATAGACCCCTAGTGACTATTCTTCAGGCTGCTGTTAATGATGGATAACGCTGCACAGTGTCATGTGACCACCAGAGAGCGTTTGAAAAGGACGTAATGATCTGTAGGAGGGGAAATTCATGCTTAAAATCTTCTTAACTCGCTATTTAAGTAAAAACAAATACAAACCTATGTAGGATTGCTGCTATAAATAGAAATATGTGACTAAGGGGTCAATCCAATTTGGTGCGAATTGCGAGGTGCGAGTTGCTGTTTTCTCTTTGAAATTCGCAGAGTGAATTAAGTTTTTCAATCCAATTAGCAACTCGCACTGAATAAGTCATTCGCAATTTTCCATTTGCACCTCCCTGTGGGTGAGAGATGGAAAGGAACAGTTTTATTTTAAGGTTAAAAAGTCGGGACACTGTGCTGAACCCCTTTGTACACCCCCCCTAATGACTAATTAGGCAATTGGAATTTTCCAATTAGCTTAATTAGTCCAATAAATACATGTCATTTTTTTGGGGGGGGGGGTAAAAAAAATGGCCTCAAATTACCCCAAAATCAACTTTTTCGTTAGTTTAGGCACCCCAAATTTATTGCCAGGTTTTATTTTTCATTGAAACATAAAACTGTTTTTTGTTTTGATTTTTAAACTTTGTGCCGCCAAAGTACCCCAAACTCTCCTTGTCCCTACTTTTGTTTTGCATTTTTCGTTTAATTCGTTTGAGATGAAATTATAAAATTTGCGTTCTACCATTTAAAAAAACAAACCACAAATCAGCCATTTGACACCATTAAAAACCTTCAGTATTTTCCTAATGTCCACAAAATCCTTCTATACAGTACTGCTAACGAAATGATCCATTTTGGGGGGTCCAGGCTGATCTCCTCCCCTTTTACATGCACTTCTCTCACAATTGGAAGTCAGTTCGCACCCATCCATTGCGTGTACCACGAATAGGCATTTTTAATTGGACTGGAGAATTCTGGAGAGCGGCATTCGGGCGAAGTCTGCGGGTTTAATTAAACAAACTCGCTACTCGCCATTCACACCAAATGGGACACCCACAGTGACTGACAACCGTCTCTGCGTATATCCATGAGTCAGTTCTATAGGTTATAGGATATAATTATTTCTACACATATCTAATATAAAGTGTGTGTATGTGTATATATATATATATATATATATATATATACATATACACACACACTTTGTATGACAAAATTTTTTATAGTTTCATTTCTTTTAATCGCTAATATTTAAGTGCATTTGATCTAAATATATTGTCTCTATGCTGTAGATATTATTATTCTTATTATATGACCCATTTTCTGACTATAGCTACACAAGAATTTCCTGACATCCTATGCAATCCTAGAACCCTTCTCCCGGTTACCTATTAGAGTGTAAGCTCTGCGGTTAGATGGCTGTGAGCGCTGTAGCGCACAGTTTATTGTAATATAAGCTGCTTTGTGGCGCTGTGTTTATGCACCTGCATCGTACATACGTCCACAGAGCACAGTTGCGTGATTTACGGTAAAGCAGAATCTCATGCGTCGTAGCGTATCCGCGGCCAGTGTCACTGCGCCTGGAACGGGGCTTCATGGAGGGACAAACAGCTGGTCCTTGGTTACGACAGTCCTTACTGGTCAGCCATGCAAGCCGGGTCATGCAGATGCAGCAAGCTCAGAGAGCCAATACAATGCTGTTATGTAGATAAAAGATAGAGAAACGCGTAAGTGCCATGTCCATGCATCGTAGGGAGCTGGGGCCATACACTGGGTATATCTACGTAAGTAACAACAATAGCTCTGGGAACATATAGATATTCCAAATGGCACAAGATTCACCCTCTGGTCACCTACACCGTAAATTACTGGGTACAGGTATCATGTAACCCATTAACGTATGTGTCCAACCAGCATATATTCCACACCCAAATCTGTCTCCTATGTACAGGATATTCTCCTCAGTGGCAGAACAGAACAGTCATATGAAAAGGGGGAAAAATAATGTGACCTCTGCATGAAGATCATTCTGTAGAAGTTCTGTAAAAGACGGTTTATAAAATATATCTATATACACAGCAGTATGATGCTCCGTCTAACCTGACAATATTTGTAAAACGCGTACAGTGATGTTTCGTATGCTGTGATGACCCCTCACAGGGGGCCGAGATTCCCCCCTCCCCTCCCCCGGCTATAGCACATGCTGTACGACAATGACCAGCTGTTCTATACATAACACATTCCAGCACTATTACCAGCTGATAGTATGGAGCAAACAGTGCAACCATGACCCTGACTGGAACTATAAAATACATCAGAAATGTCTCTTGCAGGTGGTAACGGATCCCCGGGAAATCCAGACGTACAGAGCTGTAGAGAGTCCGGTCTGATGACCTGGACCTATGAGCTGACAATCTCTCTCCAGCAGGCACATGGTCTTCTTCTTAATGACATTATTATACATGTCTATAACATACACACATACTGGAACATTTTTTCTCTTGGAGATTTTGGGATCATTTACTGTATATTTTGGCCCCCCCTGTCCATTCGGCCATACTGGCGGCGGACTCTGGGTGGCGGGTATTTAGAAGTAATAATCCAGGGTCAGCGGGGGAGGGGGTTTGCACAGAAGACCCTATGGATTTCCTACTTGAGTAGTTATAGCAGAACGTAGTCTATTAGAAGCCTGAGTACAGATATATTAGTGGTGCCTGGATCAGGCCTATAGCTTGTGTACAGGCAAATGTCTGTGGCCTTAGTAATCGTGGCACCTGTGCTGATACCTACACACTGATATATGCTGGAGGGAAGTGAGGGGGCTCTAACCTTACTCCAGGATTAGGATACAGGCGCTGACCTACACACTGATATATGCTGCAGGGAAGTGAGGGGGCTCTAACCTTACTCCAGGATTAGGATATAGGTGCTGATACCTACACACTGATATACGTTGGAGGGAAGTGAGGGGGCTCTAAACTTACTCCAGTTAGGATACAGGCGCTGATACCTACACACTGATATATGCTGCAGGGAAGTGAGGGGGCTCTAACCTTACTCCAGGATTAGGATACAGGCGCTGACCTACACACTGATATATATGCTGGAGGGAAGGGAGGGGGCTCTAACCTTACTCCAGGATTAGGATACAGGTGCTGATACCTACACACTGATATACGGTGGAGGGAAGTGAGGGGGCTCTAAATTTACTCCAGTTAGGATACAGGCGCTGATACCTACACACTGATATATGCTAGAGGGAGGTGAGGGGGCTCTAACCTTACTCCAGGTTTAGGATACAGGCGCTGATACCTACACACTGATATATGCTGGAGGGTAGTGAGGGGGCTCTAACCTTACTCCAGGTTTAGGATACAGGCGCTGATACCTACACACTGATATATGCTGGAGGGAAGTGAGGGGGCTCTAACCTTACTCCAGGATTAGGATACAGGTGCTGACACCTACACACTGATATATGCTGGAGGGAAGTGAGGGGGTTCTAACCTTACTCCAGGATTAGGATACAGGCGCTGACCTACACACTGATATATATGCTGGAAGGAAGTGAGGGGGCTCTAACCTTACTCCAGTTAGGATACAGGCGCTGATACCTACACACTGATATATGCTGGAGGGAAGTGAGGGGGCTCTAACCTTACTCCAGGATTAGGATACAGGCGCTGATACCTACACACTGATATATGCTGGAGGGAAGTGAGGGGGCTCTAACCTTACTCCAGGATTAGGATACAGGTGCTGACACCTACACACTGATATATGCTGGAGGGAAGTGAGGGGGTTCTAACCTTACTCCAGGATTAGGATACAGGCGCTGACCTACACACTGATATATATGCTGGAGGGAAGTGAGGGGGCTCTAACCTTACTCCAGGATTAGGATACAGGTGCTGATACCTACACACTGTTATATGGTGGAGGGAAGTGAGGGGGCTCTAACCTTACTCCAGTTAGGATACAGGCGCTGATACCTACACACTGATATATGCTAGAGGGAGGTGAGGGGGCTCTAACCTTACTCCAGGTTTAGGATACAGGCACTGATACCTACACACTGATATATGCTGGAGGGTAGTGAGGGGGCTCTAACTTTACTCCAGGATTAGGATACAGGCGCTGATACCTACACACTGATATATGCTGGAGGGAAGTGAGGGGGCTCTAACCTTACTCCAGGATTAGGATACAGGTGCTGACACCTACACACTGATATATGCTGGAGGGAAGTGAGGGGGTTCTAACCTTACTCCAGGATTAGGATACAGGCGCTGACCTACACACTGATATATATGCTGGAGGGAAGTGAAGGGGCTCTAACCTTACTCCAGGATTAGGATACAGGTGCTGATACCTACACACTGTTATATGCTGGAGGGAAGTGAGGGGGTTCTAACCTTACTCCAGGATTAGGATACAGGCGCTGACCTACACACTGATATATATGCTGGAGGGAAGTGAAGGGGCTCTAACCTTACTCCAGGATTAGGATACAGGTGCTGATACCTACACACTGTTATATGGTGGAGGGAAGTGAGGGGGCTCTAACCTTACTCCAGTTAGGATACAGGCGCTGATACCTACACACTGATATATGCTGGAGGGAAGTGAGGGGGTTCTAACCTTACTCCAGGATTAGGATACAGGCGCTGACCTACACACTGATATATATGCTGGAGGGAAGTGAAGGGGCTCTAACCTTACTCCAGGATTAGGATACAGGTGCTGATACCTACACACTGTTATATGCTGGAGGGAAGTGAGGGGGTTCTAACCTTACTCCAGGATTAGGATACAGGCGCTGACCTACACACTGATATATATGCTGGAGGGAAGTGAAGGGGCTCTAACCTTACTCCAGGATTAGGATACAGGTGCTGATACCTACACACTGTTATATGGTGGAGGGAAGTGAGGGGGCTCTAACCTTACTCCAGTTAGGATACAGGCGCTGATACCTACACACTGATATATGCTAGAGGGAGGTGAGGGGGCTCTAACCTTACTCCAGGTTTAGGATACAGGCACTGATACCTACACACTGATATATGCTGGAGGGTAGTGAGGGGGCTCTAACTTTACTCCAGGATTAGGATACAGGCGCTGATACCTACACACTGATATATGCTGGAGGGAAGTGAGGGGGCTCTAACCTTACTCCAGGATTAGGATACAGGCGCTGATACCTACACACTGATATATGCTGGAGGGAGGTGAGGGGGTTCTAACCTTACTCCAGGATTAGGATACAGGCGCTGACACTAATGTAAACACACAAATGAATCGGAGCCGGACCTTATTGCACACGTACCTACTGGATAAACAGAGGTTATTATCTTCCGGTGTAGACTGTGCTATTTATGTACCACAATGCGATTATAACTCGGGGTCCTGATTGTGTGAGAATAAGTGCACATTAGGTAACACACTGCACACAGATAACCTCCCTGTAATTCTCTTCTGCTGGGAAACCCCCAGAATTCCTGATTCCCCCTAATTTGCACAATCACCCCCGCTCCTAACTCTCACAATATGTCCTTTGACGATCAGAGGGTGTTGGGGCTGTGGCAGGGGGGCACATTTCGTCCTCTGACCTTGGGTTACACAGTCTACATTCATCCTCATACAGAGCGTAGAGGACTTTGAAGCAGTTATCCAGCAGAGCCTTGGGGGAAACTGGTTTCACTTTTACTTCTGTCATGTAGAGTCTTTCCAGAATCTCCCCGATAACGTCACTCTCCACCTCCTGCAGGGTCAGGCAGAAGAAATGGCACGCTCAGTGTGTTACATAGAAATATACAGATACAGTCATTCCACATCCTTTCTGGAAAAATACTGGGTACTATCCCAACATCTTGTCTGCAGTGCCCACATAGTCTAATCAGATTATACATCAGCGACCAGTGCTGCTGTACTCACACCTCGCTAAACCCAAATCCCAGTGTATGCCTGTCATCCCAAACCTGCCTCCTCCCTGCCTCTCATCCCAAACCTGCCTCCTCCCTGCCTGTCATCCCAAACCTGCCGCCTCCCAACCTATCATCCCAAACCTGCCGCCTCCCTGCCTGTCATCCCAAACCTGCCTCCTCCCTGCCTGTCATCCCAAACCTGCCGCCTCCCAACCTATCATCCCAAACCTGCCGCCTCCATGCCTCTCACCCCAAACCTGCCTCCTCCCTGCCTGTCATCCCAAACCTGCCCCCTCCCTGCCTCTCATCCCAAACCTGCCTCCTCCCTGCCTCTCATCCCAAACCTGCCTCCTCCCTGCCTATCATCTGAAACCTGCCGCCTCCCTACCTATCTGAAACCTGCCGCCTCCCTGCCTCTCACCCCAAACCTGCCGCCTCCCTGCCTGTCATCCCAAACCTGCCACCTCCCTGCATCTCACCCCAAACCTGCCACCTCCCTGCATCTCACCCCAAACCTGCCGCCTCCCTGCCTGTCATCCCAAACCTGCCGCCTCCCTGCCTGTCATCCCAAACCTGCCTCCTCCCTGCCTGTCATCCCAAACCTGCCGCCTCCCTGCCTCTCATCCCAATCCTGCCGCCTCCCTACCTATCATCCCAAACCTGCCACCTCCCTGCCTCTCACCCCAAACCTGCCTCCTCCCTGCCTGTCACCCCAAACCTGCCCCCTCCCTGCCTCTCATCCCAAACCTGCCTCCTCCCTGCCTGTCATCCCAAACCTGCCCCCTCCCTGCCTCTCATCCCAAACCTGCCTCCTCCCTGCCTGTCATCCCAAACCTGCCTCCTCCCTGCCTGTCATCCCAAACCTGCCTCCTCCCTGCCTATAATTTGAAACCTGCCGCCTCCCTACCTATCATCTGAAACCTGCCGCCTCCCTGCCTCTCACCCCAAACCTGCCGCCTCCCTGCCTGTCATCCCAAACCTGCCACCTCCCTGCCTCTCACCCCAAACCTGCCGCCTCCCTGCCTGTCATCCCAAACCTGCCGCCTCCCTGCCTGTCATCCCAAACCTGCCTCCTCCCTGCCTGTCATCCCAAACCTGCCACCTCCCTGCCTCTCATCCCAATCCTGCCGCCTCCCTACCTATCATCCCAAACCTGCCACCTCCCTGCCTCTCACCCCAAACCTGCCTCCTCCCTGCCTGTCACCCCAAACCTGCCCCCTCCCTGCCTCTCATCCCAAACCTGCCTCCTCCCTGCCTGTCATCCCAAACCTGCCTCCTCCCTGCCTCTCACCCCAAACCTGCCTCCTCCCTGCCTCTCACCCCAAACCTGCCTCCTCCCTGCCTGTCATCCCAAACCTGCCTCCTCCCTGCCTCTCACCCCAAACCTGCCCCCTCCCTGCCTCTCACCCCAAACCTGCCGCCTCCCTGCCTGTCATCCCAAACCTGCCACCTCCCTGCCTGTCATCCCAAACCTGCCGCCTCCCTGCCTGTCATCCCAAACCTGCCGCCTCCCTGCCTGTCATCCCAAACCTGCCTCCTCCCTGCCTGTCATCCCAAACCTGCCGCCTCCCTGCCTGTCATCCCAAACCTGCCTCCTCCCTGCCTGTCACCCCAAACCTGCCTCCTCCCTGCCTGTCATCCCAAACCTGCCTCCTCCCTGCCTCTCATCCCAAACCTGCCTCCACCCTGCCTGTCACCCCAAACCTGCCGCCTCCCTGCCTGTCATTCCAAACCTGCCGCCTCCCTGCCTGTCATCCCAAACCTGCCGCCTCCCTGCCTGTCACCCCAAACCTGCCTCCTCCCTGCCTGTCACTCCAAACCTGCCGCCTCCCTGCCTGTCATCCCAAACCTGCCGCCTCCCTGCCTGTCATCCCAAACCTGCCGCCTCCCTGCCTGTCATCCCAAACCTGCCTCCTCCCTGCCTGTCATCCCAAACCTGCCGCCTCCCTGCCTGTCATCCCAAACCCACTTCCACCTGCCTGTCATCCCAAACCTGCCTCCTCCCTGCCTGTCATCCCAAACCCACTTCCACCTGCCTGTCATCCCAAGCCTGCTGCCTGCTGTCTGTCTGCTCATCACAAACCCATTTCCCACTGATGTTTGTCATACCAAACCTGCTTCCTGCCCCTGTTACCACAAACTCGGAGCCTGTCAGTCACCCCGAACCCACAGCCAGCTGCCTGACACCCCAATACCTGCCTGTATGTCACCCACTGCCTGATACCCACTGTCTGCATGTCTGTCATCTGTTCGCTGCCTGGCTGTCAGCAGCTACCTGCCTGCTATCTGCCTGTCTGACACCAGCTGCCTGCCTGTCACCTGCTACCTCCCTGCACTCGCTGCCTGCCTTTCACCCGCTGCCTGCCTGACACTCGCTGCCTGCCTGACACTCACTGCCTGTCTTTCACCCGCTACCTGCCTGTCTGTTATCTGCTGCCTGCCTTTCACCCGCTGCCTGCCTGACACTCGCTGCCTGCCTGACACTCACTGCCTGTCTTTCACCCTCTGCCTGCCTGTCTGTTATCTGCTGCTTGCCTTTGTCACCTACTGCCAGTCTGCCTGTCACCCGCTGCCTGTCCATCACCCACTACCTGTATGTCACCCGCTGCCAGCCTGTCTGTCACCTGCTGCCTGTCTGTTGTGCTGAGCTGATGTGTATTATGATTAGGATTTATGGGCAATGCTTTACTACAATGGCTTCAGTGTTATCAAGTGCCAGGCAATGTGCCACAGGCATTGAACACAACAACGCATGTTACAGAGGAGCTGCTGCTGCCAGATCAGAGAAAACGGTAATTACAGAATCTACGTCGCTGGAGGAAACGCGACTTTTACTTCTTTTGTTTGATGAAGAAAACAAAATAATAGAGAATGTGCCCCAGGGACATGAACCGTATATAGGGCCTAATTCAGACCCGCTCGCGAGCGATGTTGGCCAAGTGCGCATGCGCACAACGGATGCGGCTCCGTCGTGCGCACGCGCGAGACCCGAATAACGATGGCCAAGCCATCGTTATGGGTCTCTCACACCAAAGGGGGCGTGCTGTCGATGGTGAGTGACAGCACGCCCCCTTTGGTGGGCGTGACTGCCCAGACGGAGGCGTTCCCATGGGAACGCCTACAGTCTGGGGCCGGCCCCACTGACATCACAAGTGATGTCAGTGGGAGTGCCTTCGGCTCTGATAGAGCCAAAAGCACTCCAGGGCTTGCGGCAAAGAGACCCTACTGCAAGGGTCTCATCGCAAGCCCGATGGTCGCAATGGTCTTGACCATCGCGACCATCATTTTGACCGCTCGCTATAGCTGTGGGTGGTCACCCACAGCTATGCGAGCAGCCAGGAGGCCGCTCTTAAATTCAGAGGGACGGCTCTGAATCAGGACCTTTGTCTGAATGATGGGATATAGTCAGTATAATGCCGGTTACAGCAGGACGGCCGCCTATAGCCAGACAGGCAGATTACTGTAACATCTGCAATAAGGGCCCCAAGAGACACTGAGTCTGGTACCTGTTCCTTCTGCAGCTGGAAGAACAATTTGTGAAGCTCGGTGATATAGAGGAGAGACGGGTGCCGCGCTGGTAACACATTTTGGATTTTGGACAATACGTTGTAATTGATGATGCCCCAGAGATACCGCAGCTCTTTCACAGGGATTCCTTTATTCATCTGCAGGGAAGAGAGTCACAGTGAGTCCTTTATAAATCTGCAGGGAAGAGAGTCACAGGGATTCCTTTACTAATCTGCAGAGAAGAGAGTCACAGTGAGTCCTTTATTAATCTGCAAAGTAGAAAGAGTCACAGGGATTCCTTTATTAATCTGCGGGGAAGAGAGTCACAGTGATTCCTTTATTAATCGGCAGGGAAGAGAGTCACAGTGAGTCCTTTATTAATCTGCAGGGAAGAGAGTCACAGTGATTCCTTTATTAATCTGCAGGGAAGAGAGTCACAGTGATTCCTTCATTAATCTGCAGGGAAGAGAGTCACAGTTATTCCTTTATTAATCTGCAGGGAAGAGAGTCACAGTGAGTGCTTTATTAATCTGCAGGTAAGAGAGTCACAGAGATTCCTTTATTATTCTGCAGAGTAGAAAGAGTCACAGGGATTCCTTTATTAATCTGCGGGGAAGAGAGTCACAGGGATTCCTTTATTAATCTGCAGGGAAGAGAGTCACAGTGAGTCCTATATTAATCTGCAGGGAAGAGAGTCACAGTGATTCCTTCATTAATCTGCAGGGAAGAGAGTCACAGGGATTCCTATATTAATCTGCAGAGAAGAGAGTCACAGGGATTCCTTTACTAATCTGCAGGGAAGAGAGTCACAGTGAGTCCTTTATTATTCTGCAGAGTAGAAAGAGTCACAGGGATTCCTTTATTAATCTGCAGGGAAGAGAGTCACAGGGATTCCTTTATTAATCTGCAGGGAAGAGAGTCACAGTGAGTCCTTTATTAATCTGCAGGGAAGAGAGTCACAGTGAGTCCTTTATTAATCTGCGGGGAAGAGAGTCACAGTGATTCCTTTATTAATCTGCAGGGAAGAGAGTCACAGTGAGTCCTTTATTAATCTGCAGGGAAGACAGTCACAGTGAGTCCTTTATTAATCTACAGGGAAGAGAGTCACAGAGATTCCTTTATTAATCTGCGGGGAAGAGAGTCACAGTGAGTCCTTTATTAATCTGCAGGGAAGAGAGTCACAGAGATTCCTTTATTAATCTGCCGGGAAAGAGAGTCACAGAGATTCCTTTATTAATCTGCGGGGAAGAGAGTCACAGTGTGTCCTTTATTAATATGCAAGGAAGAGAGTCACAGTGAGTCCTTTATTAATCTGCGGGGAAGAGAGTCACAGTGATCCCTTTATTAATCTGCAGGGAAGAGAGTCACAGTGATTCCTTTATTAATCTGCGGGGAAGAGAGTCACAGTGATTCCTTTATTAATCTGCAGGGAAGAGAGTCACAGTGAGTCCTTTATTAATCTGCGGGGAAGAGAGTCACAGTGAGTCCTTTATTAATCTGCAGGGAAGAGAGTCACAGTGAGTCCTTTATTAATCTGCAGGGAAGAGAGTCACAGTGAGTCCTTTATTAATCTGCGGGGGGATTGTGGACAGCGTCAGCTCAAGAAAACATTTACAGTAAATGTGATTTCCCAATCTCCTCACCAACATCGCTTATTACCTCCTATTGTCGCTAGAGAGTTCCCCATATAACTCGGGGCCTGATTTAGCTTGGATCGCAGTCGCTAATACGCACACAATCGGCTGACTGTTGCGTACTGCGCATACATATGCATCGCAGTGTGCGAACCAGTCACTGCCATCGGAATTGCGATTTCAGTGACTACACAGACCCTTACTGATTGACAGGAAGTGCCAGTTCATTTTAATGCCGTTGCAGAGGCGTCCGTAAATTATACACTGCGATGCCGTACACAGCCTGAGGCCTCATAGCGTGCGCTGTTGTTAGCAATTCCTGAGTAAGGTCAGAGCCTGTGTAAGTGTGTGTGAGGCTGTGATGGTACTCCATGTTACTGATGGTCTCTCAGTCTTGCGTAGTCACTACGTGTGATGAGGTTAGTAATTCCTGAGTAAGGTCAGAGCCTGTGTAAGTGTATGTGAGGCTGTGATGGTACTCCATGTTACTGATGGTGTCTCAGTCTTGTGCAATCACTGCGTGTGATGAGGTTAGTAATTCCTGAGTAAGGTCAGAGCCGTGTAAGTGTGTGTGAGGATGTGATGGTACTCCATGTTACTGATGGTATCTCAGTCTTGTGTAATCACTGCGTGTGATGAGGTTAGTAATTCCTGAGTAAGGTCAGAGCCTGTGTAAGTGTGTGTGAGGATATGATGGTACTCCATGTTACTGATGGTTTCTCAGTCTTGTGTAATCACTGTGTGTGATGAGGTTAGTAATTCCTGAGTAAGGTCAGAGCCTGTGTAAGTGTGTGTGAGGATGTGATGGTACTCCATGTTACTGATGGTTTCTCAGTCTTGTGTAATCACTGTGTGTGATGAGGTTAGTAATTCCTGAGTAAGGTCAGAGCCTGTGTAAGTGTGTGTGAGGCTGTGATGGTACTCCATGTTACTGATGGTCTCTCAGTCTTGTGTAATCACTGTGTGTGATGAGGTTAGTAATTCCTGAGTAAGGTCAGAGCCTGTGTAAGTGTGTGTGAGGATGTGATGGTACTCCATGTTACTGATGGTTTCTCAGTCTTGTGTAATCACTGTGTGTGATGAGGTTAGTAATTCCTGAGTAAGGTCAGAGCCTGTGTAACTGTGTGTGAGGCTGTGATGGTACTCCATGTTACTGATGGTGTCTCAGTCTTGTGTAATCACTGCGTGTGATGAGGTTAGTAATTCCTGAGTAAGGTCAGAGCTTGTGTAAGTGTGTGTGAGGATGTGATGGTACTCCATGTTACCGATGGTCTCTCAGTCTTGTGTAATCACTGTGTGATGAGGTTAGTAATTCCTGAGTAAGGTCAGAGCCTGTGTAAGTGTGTGTGATGCTGTGATGGTACTCCATGTTACTGATGGTATCTCAGTCTTGTGTAATTACTGCGTGTGATGAGGTTAGTAATTCCTGAGTAAGGTCAGAACCTGTGTAAGTATGTGTGAGGCTGTGATGGTACTCCATGTTACTGATGGTTTCTCAGTCTTGTGTAATCACTGTGTGTGATGAGGTTAGTAATTCCAGAGTAAGGTCAGAGCTTGTGTAAGTGTGTGTGAGGATGTGATGGTACTCCATGTTACCGATGGTCTCTCAGTCTTGTGTAATCACTGTGTGATGAGGTTAGTAATTCCTGAGTAAGGTCACAGCCTGTGTAAGTGTGTGTGATGCTGTGATGGTACTCCATGTTACCGATGGTCTCTCAGTCTTGTGTAATCACTGCGTGCGATGAGGTTAGTAATTCCTGAGTAAGGTCAGAGCCTGTGTAAGTGTGTGTGAGGATGTGATGGTACTCCATGTTACTGATGGTCTCTAAGTCTTGCGTAGTCACTGCGTGTGATGAGGTTAGTAATTCCTGAGTAAGGTCAGAGCATGTGTAAGTGTGTGTGAGGCTGTGATGGTACTCCATGTTACTGATGGTCTCTCAGTCTTGTGTAATCACTGTGTGTGATGAGGTTAGTAATTCCTGAGTAAGGTCAGAGCCTGTGTAAGTGTGTGTGAGGATGTGATGGTACTCCATGTTACTGATGGTTTCTCAGTCTTGTGTAATCACTGTGTGTGATGAGGTTAGTAATTCCTGAGTAAGGTCAGAGCCTGTGTAACTGTGTGTGAGGCTGTGATGGTACTCCATGTTACTGATGGTGTCTCAGTCTTGTGTAATCACTGCGTGTGATGAGGTTAGTAATTCCTGAGTAAGGTCAGAGCTTGTGTAAGTGTGTGTGAGGATGTGATGGTACTCCATGTTAACGATGGTCTCTCAGTCTTGTGTAATCACTGTGTGATGAGGTTAGTAATTCCTGAGTAAGGTCAGAGCCTGTGTAAGTGTGTGTGATGCTGTGATGGTACTCCATGTTACTGATGGTATCTCAGTCTTGTGTAATTACTGCGTGTGATGAGGTTAGTAATTCCTGAGTAAGGTCAGAACCTGTGTAAGTATGTGTGAGGCTGTGATGGTACTCCATGTTACTGATGGTTTCTCAGTCTTGTGTAATCACTGTGTGTGATGAGGTTAGTAATTCCAGAGTAAGGTCAGAGCTTGTGTAAGTGTGTGTGAGGATGTGATGGTACTCCATGTTACCGATGGTCTCTCAGTCTTGTGTAATCACTGTGTGATGAGGTTAGTAATTCCTGAGTAAGGTCACAGCCTGTGTAAGTGTGTGTGATGCTGTGATGGTACTCCATGTTACCGATGGTCTCTCAGTCTTGTGTAATCACTGCGTGCGATGAGGTTAGTAATTCCTGAGTAAGGTCAGAGCCTGTGTAAGTGTGTGTGAGGATGTGATGGTACTCCATGTTACTGATGGTCTCTCAGTCTTGCGTAGTCACTGCGTGTGATGAGGTTAGTAATTCCTGAGTAAGGTCAGAGCATGTGTAAGTGTGTGTGAGGCTGTGATGGTACTCCATGTTACTGATGGTGTCTCAGTCTTGTGTAGTCACTGTGTGTGATGAGGTTAGTAATTTCTGAGTAAGGTCAGAGCCTGTGTAAGTGTGTGTTAAGCTGTGATGGTACTCCATGTTACTGATGGTATCTCAGTCTTGTGTAATTACTGTGTGTGATGAGGTTAGTAATTCCTGAGTAAGGTCAGAGCCTGTGTAAGTGTGTTTGAGGCTGTGATGGAACTCCATGTTACCGATGCTATCTCAGTCTTGTGTAATCACTGTGTGTGATGAGGTTAGTAATTCCTGAGTAAGGTCAGAGCCTGTGTAAGTGTGTGTGAGGCTGTGATGGTACTCCATGTTACTGATGGTTTCTCAGTCTTGTGTAATCACTGTTTGTGATAAGGTTAGTAATTCCTGAGTAAGGTCAGAGCCTGTGTAAGTGTGTGTGAGGCTGTGATGGTACTCCATGTTACTGATGGTCTCTCAGTCTTGCGTAGTCACTACGTGTGATGAGGTTAGTAATTCCTGAGTAAGGTCAGAGCCTGTGTAAGTGTGTGTGAGGCTGTGATGGTACTCCATGTTACTGATGGTGTCTCAGTGTTGTGTAATCACTGCGTGTGATGAGGTTAGTAATTCCTGAGTAAGGTCAGAGCCTGTGTAAGTGTGTGTGAGGATATGATGGTAATCCATGTTACTGATGGTATCTCAGTCTTGTGTAATCACTGTGTGTGATGAGGTTAGTAATTCCTGAGTAAGGTCAGAGCCTGTGTAAGTGTGTGTGAGGCTGTGATGGTACGCCATGTTACTGATGTTATCTCAGTCCTGTGTAGTCACTACGTGTGATGAGGTTAGTAATTCCTGAGTAAGGTCAGAGCCTGTGTAAGTGTGTGTGAGGCTGTGATGGTACTCCATGTTACTGATGGTCTCTCAGTCTTGTGTAATCACTGCGTGTGATGAGGTTAGTAATTCCTGAGTAAGGTCAGAGCCTGTGTAAGTGTGTGTGAGGCTGTGATGGTACTCCATGTTACTGATGGTATCTCAGTCTTGTGTAATCACTGCGTGTGATGAGGTTAGTAATTCCTGAGTAAGGTCAGAGCCTGTGTAAGTGTGTGTGAGGATATGATGGTACTCCATGTTACTGATGGTTTCTCAGTCTTGTGTAATCACTGCGTGTGATGAGGTTAGTAATTCCTGAGTAAGGTCAGAGCCTGTGTAAGTGTGTGTGAGGCTGTGATGATACTCCATGTTACTGATGGTCTCTCAGTCTTGTGTAATCACTGTGTGTGATGAGGTTAGTAATTCCTGAGAAAGGTCAGAGCATGTGTAAGTGTGTGTGAGGCTGTGATGGTACTCCATGTTACTGATGGTGTCTCAGTCTTGTGTAGTCACTGTGTGTGATGAGATTAGTAATTTCTGAGTAAGGTCAGAGCCTGTGTAAGTGTGTGTGAGGATGTGATGGTACTCCATGTTACTGATGGTATCTCAGTCTTGTGTAATCACTGCGTGTGATGAGGTTAGTAATTCCTGAGTAAGGTCAGAGCCTGTGTAAGTGTGTGTGAGGCTGTGATGGTACTCCATGTTACTGATGGTTTCTCAGTCTTGTGTAATCACTGTTTGTGATAAGGTTAGTAATTCCTGAGTAAGGTCAGAGCCTGTGTAAGTGTGTGTGAGGCTGTGATGGTACTCCATGTTACTGATGGTCTCTCAGTCTTGCGTAGTCACTACGTGTGATGAGGTTAGTAATTCCTGAGTAAGGTCAGAGCCTGTGTAAGTGTGTGTGAGGCTGTGATGGTACTCCATGTTACTGATGGTGTCTCAGTCTTGTGTAATCACTGCGTGTGATGAGGTTAGTAATTCCTGAGTAAGGTCAGAGCCTGTGTAAGTGTGTGTGAGGATATGATGGTAATCCATGTTACTGATGGTATCTCAGTCTTGTGTAATCACTGTGTGTGATGAGGTTAGTAATTCCTGAGTAAGGTCAGAGCCTGTGTAAGTGTGTGTGAGGCTGTGATGGTACGCCATGTTACTGATGTTATCTCAGTCCTGTGTAGTCACTACGTGTGATGAGGTTAGTAATTCCTGAGTAAGGTCAGAGCCTGTGTAAGTGTGTGTGAGGCTGTGATGGTACTCCATGTTACTGATGGTCTCTCAGTCTTGTGTAATCACTGCGTGTGATGAGGTTAGTAATTCCTGAGTAAGGTCAGAGCCTGTGTAAGTGTGTGTGAGGCTGTGATGGTACTCCATGTTACTGATGGTATCTCAGTCTTGTGTAATCACTGCGTGTGATGAGGTTAGTAATTCCTGAGTAAGGTCAGAGCCTGTGTAAGTGTGTGTGAGGATATGATGGTACTCCATGTTACTGATGGTTTCTCAGTCTTGTGTAATCACTGCGTGTGATGAGGTTAGTAATTCCTGAGTAAGGTCAGAGCCTGTGTAAGTGTGTGTGAGGCTGTGATGATACTCCATGTTACTGATGGTCTCTCAGTCTTGTGTAATCACTGTGTGTGATGAGGTTAGTAATTCCTGAGAAAGGTCAGAGCATGTGTAAGTGTGTGTGAGGCTGTGATGGTACTCCATGTTACTGATGGTGTCTCAGTCTTGTGTAGTCACTGTGTGTGATGAGATTAGTAATTTCTGAGTAAGGTCAGAGCCTGTGTAAGTGTGTGTGAGGATGTGATGGTACTCCATGTTACTGATGGTATCTCAGTCTTGTGTAATCACTGCGTGTGATGAGGTTAGTAATTCCTGTGTAAGGTCAGAGCCTGTGTAAGTGTGTGTGAGGCTGTGATGGTACTCCATGTTACTGATGGTTTCTCAGTCTTGTGTAATCACTGTGTGTGATGAGGTTAGTAATTCCTGAGTAAGGTCAGAGCCTGTGTAAGTGTGTGTGAGGCTGTGATGGTACTCCATGTTACTGATGGTCTCTCAGTCTTGTGTAATCACTGTGTGTGATGAGGTTAGTAATTCCTGAGTAAGGTCAGAGCCTGTGTAAGTGTGTGTGAGGATGTGATGGTACTCCATGTTACTGATGGTTTCTCAGTCTTGTGTAATCACTGTGTGTGATGAGGTTAGTAATTCCTGAGTAAGGTCAGAGCCTGTGTAACTGTGTGTGAGGCTGTGATGGTACTCCATGTTACTGATGGTGTCTCAGTCTTGTGTAATCACTGCGTGTGATGAGGTTAGTAATTCCTGAGTAAGGTCAGAGCTTGTGTAAGTGTGTGTGAGGATGTGATGGTACTCCATGTTACCGATGGTCTCTCAGTCTTGTGTAATCACTGTGTGATGAGGTTAGTAATTCCTGAGTAAGGTCAGAGCCTGTGTAAGTGTGTGTGATGCTGTGATGGTACTCCATGTTACTGATGGTATCTCAGTCTTGTGTAATTACTGTGTGTGATGAGGTTAGTAATTCCTGAGTAAGGTCAGAGCCTGTGTAAGTGTGTGTGAGGCTGTGATGGTACTCCATGTTACCGATGGTATCTCAGTCTTGTGTATTTACTGTGTGTGATGAGGTTAGTAATTCCTGAGTAAGGTCAGAGCCTGTGTAAGTGTGTGTGAGGCTGTGATGGTACTCCATGTTACCGATGGTCTCTCAGTCTTGTGTAATCACTGCGTGTGATGAGGTTAGTAATTCCTGAGTAAGGTCAGAGCCTGTGTAAGTGTGTGTGAGGATGTGATGGTACTCCATGTTACTGATGGTCTCTCAGTCTTGTGCAATCACTGCGTGTGATGAGGTTAGTAATTCCTGAGTAAGGTCAGAGCCTGTGTAAGTGTGTGTGAGGATGTGATGGTACTCCATGTTACTGATGGTCTCTCAGTCTTGTGTAATCACTGTGTGTGATGAGGTTAGTAATTCCTGAGTAAGGTCAGAGCCTGTGTAAGTGTGTGTGAGGCTGTGATGGTTCTCCATGTTACTGATGGTGTCTCAGTCTTGTGTAATCACTGTGTGTGATGAGGTTAGTAATTCCTGAGTAATGTCAGAGCCTGTGTAAGTGTGTGTGAGGATGTAATGGTACTCCATGTTACTGATGGTGTCTCGGTCTTGTGTAATCACTGTGTGTGATGAGGTTAGTAATTCCTGAGTAAGGTCAGAGCCTGTGTAAGTGTGTGTGAGGATGTGATGGTACTCCATGTTACTGATGGTATCTCAGTCTTGTGTAATCACTGTGTGTGATGAGGTTAGTAATTCCTGAGTATGGTCAGAGCCTGTGTAAGTGTGTGTGAGGATGTGATGGTACTCCATGTTACCGATGGTCTCTCAGTCTTGTGTAATCACTGTGTGTGATGAGGTTAGTAATTCCTGAGTAAGGTCAGAGCCTGTGTAAGTGTGTGTGAGGCTGTGATGGTACTCCATGTTACTGATGGTATCTCAGTCTTGTGTAATCACTGCGTGTGATGAGGTTAGTAATTCCTGAGTAAGGTCAGAGCCTGTGTAAGTGTGTGTGAGGATATGATGGTACTCCATGTTACTGATGGTTTCTCAGTCTTGTGTAATCACTGCGTGTGATGAGGTTAGTAATTCCTGAGTAAGGTCAGAGCCTGTGTAAGTGTGTGTGAGGCTGTGATGATACTCCATGTTACTGATGGTCTCTCAGTCTTGTGTAATCACTGTGTGTGATGAGGTTAGTAATTCCTGAGAAAGGTCAGAGCATGTGTAAGTGTGTGTGAGGCTGTGATGGTACTCCATGTTACTGATGGTGTCTCAGTCTTGTGTAGTCACTGTGTGTGATGAGATTAGTAATTTCTGAGTAAGGTCAGAGCCTGTGTAAGTGTGTGTGAGGATGTGATGGTACTCCATGTTACTGATGGTATCTCAGTCTTGTGTAATCACTGCGTGTGATGAGGTTAGTAATTCCTGAGTAAGGTCAGAGCCTGTGTAAGTGTGTGTGAGGCTGTGATGGTACTCCATGTTACTGATGGTTTCTCAGTCTTGTGTAATCACTGTGTGTGATGAGGTTAGTAATTCCTGAGTAAGGTCAGAGCCTGTGTAAGTGTGTGTGAGGCTGTGATGGTACTCCATGTTACTGATGGTCTCTCAGTCTTGTGTAATCACTGTGTGTGATGAGGTTAGTAATTCCTGAGTAAGGTCAGAGCCTGTGTAAGTGTGTGTGAGGATGTGATGGTACTCCATGTTACTGATGGTTTCTCAGTCTTGTGTAATCACTGTGTGTGATGAGGTTAGTAATTCCTGAGTAAGGTCAGAGCCTGTGTAACTGTGTGTGAGGCTGTGATGGTACTCCATGTTACTGATGGTGTCTCAGTCTTGTGTAATCACTGCGTGTGATGAGGTTAGTAATTCCTGAGTAAGGTCAGAGCTTGTGTAAGTGTGTGTGAGGATGTGATGGTACTCCATGTTACCGATGGTCTCTCAGTCTTGTGTAATCACTGTGTGATGAGGTTAGTAATTCCTGAGTAAGGTCAGAGCCTGTGTAAGTGTGTGTGATGCTGTGATGGTACTCCATGTTACTGATGGTATCTCAGTCTTGTGTAATTACTGTGTGTGATGAGGTTAGTAATTCCTGAGTAAGGTCAGAGCCTGTGTAAGTGTGTGTGAGGCTGTGATGGTACTCCATGTTACCGATGGTATCTCAGTCTTGTGTATTTACTGTGTGTGATGAGGTTAGTAATTCCTGAGTAAGGTCAGAGCCTGTGTAAGTGTGTGTGAGGCTGTGATGGTACTCCATGTTACCGATGGTCTCTCAGTCTTGTGTAATCACTGCGTGTGATGAGGTTAGTAATTCCTGAGTAAGGTCAGAGCCTGTGTAAGTGTGTGTGAGGATGTGATGGTACTCCATGTTACTGATGGTCTCTCAGTCTTGTGCAATCACTGCGTGTGATGAGGTTAGTAATTCCTGAGTAAGGTCAGAGCCTGTGTAAGTGTGTGTGAGGATGTGATGGTACTCCATGTTACTGATGGTCTCTCAGTCTTGTGTAATCACTGTGTGTGATGAGGTTAGTAATTCCTGAGTAAGGTCAGAGCCTGTGTAAGTGTGTGTGAGGCTGTGATGGTTCTCCATGTTACTGATGGTGTCTCAGTCTTGTGTAATCACTGTGTGTGATGAGGTTAGTAATTCCTGAGTAATGTCAGAGCCTGTGTAAGTGTGTGTGAGGATGTAATGGTACTCCATGTTACTGATGGTGTCTCGGTCTTGTGTAATCACTGTGTGTGATGAGGTTAGTAATTCCTGAGTAAGGTCAGAGCCTGTGTAAGTGTGTGTGAGGATGTGATGGTACTCCATGTTACTGATGGTATCTCAGTCTTGTGTAATCACTGTGTGTGATGAGGTTAGTAATTCCTGAGTATGGTCAGAGCCTGTGTAAGTGTGTGTGAGGATGTGATGGTACTCCATGTTACTGATGGTATCTCAGTCTTGTGTAATCACTGTGTGTGATGAGGTTAGTAATTCCTGACTAAGGTCAGAGCCTGTGTAAGTGTGTGTGAGGATGTGATGGTACTCCATGTTACTGATGGTATCTCAGTCTTGTGTAATCACTGCGTGTGATGAGGTTAGTAATTCCTGAGTAAGGTCAGAGCCTGTGTAAGTGTGTGTGAGGATGTGATGGTACTCCATGTTACTGATGGTCTCTCAGTCTTGTGTAATCACTGTGTGTGATGAGGTTAGTAATTCCTGAGTAAGGTCAGAGCCTGTGTAAGTGTGTGTGAGGCTGTGATGGTTCTCCATGTTACTGATGGTGTCTCAGTCTTGTGTAATCACTGTGTGTGATGAGGTTAGTAATTCCTGAGTAATGTCAGAGCCTGTGTAAGTGTGTGTGAGGATGTAATGGTACTCCATGTTACTGATGGTGTCTCGGTCTTGTGTAATCACTGTGTGTGATGAGGTTAGTAATTCCTGAGTAAGGTCAGAGCCTGTGTAAGTGTGTGTGAGGATGTGATGGTACTCCATGTTACTGATGGTATCTCAGTCTTGTGTAATCACTGTGTGTGATGAGGTTAGTAATTCCTGACTAAGGTCAGAGCCTGTGTAAGTGTGTGTGAGGATGTGATGGTACTCCATGTTACTGATGGTATCTCAGTCTTGTGTAATCACTGTGTGTGATGAGGTTAGTAATTCCTGAGTAAGGTCAGAGCCTGTGTAAGTGTGTGTGAGGTGATGGTACTCGATTGTACCAATGGTTTCGCGGTCTAAACATTATGGATGTGTATAAGGTAAAGTGGGCGTCCTTATGTAGTGCAGCGGTGGGTGAATTAGCATACTATCACAGTTGAACTGCGTGCATAGTCACTATAGCAATCCTTACTGAATCAGGGCCTCAGACAGTAGCGTTAAAAGGACTTTATCTCTTTCTTTTATGTATTTTTCATTTTGTACTTAATGCAGATAAAATGTATTATTATTATCCTTTATTTATTTGGAGCCACAAGTGTTCCGCAGCGCCTTACAAAGTACAGAAATAAGTGAACAAGGAACCAGTACAATACAATGCAGGACAAGGATACGGGTTATTCACATTGCTGCATTAGTGATCAGAACACTCAAATAAGCAACAGGACGTCAGCAGCCGGGTATTAGGCGCCCGAGTGGGGAGTAAGTAAGGGGAAGCACAAGAGACTAGAGGGCCCTGCTCGAGAGAGCTTACAATCTAATGTATAAAGATCTTGGCCCTCATTCAGAGGCGGTCGCAAGAAGCTGTTGCGCTCTCTGAATGAGGACGGCCGCTTCATTTTTGAAGTGCGGCCTCCTGGTCGTTAGTTAAGCTGTGGGTTACCACCCACAGCTTAACGACCGACCAGGTTGATGGTCGCAATGGTGATCACCATCGCGACCATCGGGGCTTGTGACGAGACCCTAAGGTTGGGTCTCGGCAAACCGCAAGCCCCAGGGAGCTTTCTGCTGTGATGGAGCAGGAAGCTCCCCACTGACATCACTGCTGATGTCAGTGTGGCCGCCCACAAAACGGTAGGCATTTAAGGAACGCCTCCGTTTTGGAAACCACCCCCACGGTCCGCCTACAAAACGGGGGGAGGCGTCAATCAACATAGACAGCCGCCCCTTTTGTAGTGGGCTCTGGAGCGAGAGAGTTTCTCTCTCGCTCCGGGGCTTGCGCACGCGCAGTGCGGCCGCTGCGCGTGCGCAGGGCTACCCATTGATCTGGTTGCGAGCACATCGGTGCTTGCAACAGTGTCTGAATGAGACCCCTTGTTTTAGGACTTCGCCTAATCCTCTTGTAGAGCTCACCAGTCAGTACAGTCCCATTGTTTGACACCTTTTTAGGTTTTTTATTTACAGAACTTCCTTCTCTCCTCATAGCTCCCATCATCTGACCTACTTGTGACAACTCCCATGCGATACAATAGATTGGAGTGGAATCCTGTCACCGGTAATATGACATCAATTCAGAATATGACATAAAATCCACAACACTGCCCTACACCGATAATGGTTAGTGTCCCTTTAGTAAATATGAAAAAGTATCGCACGCCTCCCCGCGTATCCCAGTATTCAGTTCCAAATCGGCGGAAACGGGACCTGGTGAAACGCAAACAGGCGAAAAGTCCTGTTGTTTTTGGTAAAATCAGCCTGACACCCCCAAAAGATGCTCTGACATGGGGGTTCACTATGGGTACCCAAGATTAGCCCTACTGAAGGTATTTGGGGTCTTTTAATGGCCTCAATAGGCGCTATTTAGCGTCTTTGGTGACAGTGGTGAAGAATAGTATTTAGCCAATTTTTGGGGGGAAAATAAGTATTCCCATCAAATTTGGGGTACATGAAAATGGGTGCACGCATATTTTAAAGTTGCTAGTCAAGCATTAAAGAGCGCCAAAATACGCACCTTCAGCAAACAACTGCAATCCAAAAAACACCTCCCCCATACTTCCAGAACCCCCCCAAAAAATATATTTAGCTAGTTTTTGAATTTGTACCCCAGTTTGATTTTTTCGCTTATTTTTTTCAAAGTGCCTCTTTGAGGTTTCCTTTGTGGATTCTATTGAGTTTTCGACGCAATTAGCGTCAAGGAGGGTGTAAAAAGGGATTAGGGGGTTGCAACAATTTTGCACCCCAAAACCCTGATTTGCCCTTTTTTCCAATGGGTATTCAAAGCCAAAATTTTTTTGCCTATTACATTGCATTGCGTTTTCACACCGACAAAAAGACGCTGAAATTGAATACGGGGATAAATGAAATCGTCGAAAATTACGTCATCGACAAAAAAGTTTCGCCGAAAGCGGCTTTTCGCTCCAAATTGAATACGGCCCTATGCGTAGAACACCCCCCTTCCCTCCCCATTTTATATAGACCTTCACAGTCATCTCCGCTTCACGCACTGAATCATGGGAACTTTATTCCACTGAAACCTGATTATTCCACCACAAGTAGCGTTGTAATTTCATTTATTTCATAAAACTCTATGGTACATTTCAGGGACAGCGCCTCGTGTAGATTGTGGTTACACGGACACTTAGCAAGTTATCTTTCCGAAGTTACCGTCCATCTTATAATACAAAGTACATTCATTGCAGTTACGGCCCTTTATGTACGTTACTATGACATGTAACAAGTGGAACATTACAGATGTGCATGGAAGGAAACATGTTATAACGAGTGTAAGCTCCACTGGGGCAGGGACTGATGTGATTGGCCAGATATTCTCTGTAAAGCGCTGCAGAATTTCTATGTGCTATATAAATAGCTGGTAATAATAACATGGAACACAGAAGGGAAATTGCTCCAGTCACCTAGACAGTAGCTGCTCGGGAGAGGAGTAACATCCTGGCAGAGTAACCATCTCCTACGCTACCACTCGGATACACACAGGCTACACGTACACACATATATGATATGGATATATATATATATATCTACCCATGACTCCTCCTGCTCTGTAATCCAGCAGGCACTCACCGAGACATTGTCATTACACTGCCGCACATCACCACGAGGTATAGGGTAAGGGCCTTCCTTCTGCCTCACCATCCATACGTCCTGTCCTCTGCTGCTGGTTACTTCCATTACTCCCACTTCCTACTCTCTACACTACACTCCTCTACAACACAAACCAAGGACCCTATAGGGACCACTCTTATAATGGGAGCTCTCTAAGGGTATGCAGTCGGGAAGCCGGCAGACCTCATCCCGACAGCTGGCTCTGAAATACGCCAGGAGCCCGACACCCGGCTTACCGAAGGTAAGCCGAGTGCGGACAGCCGCTGGGGGGGAGGGTTAGGTTTAGGGCTCCCGGGAGAGGGACTTAGTGTTAGGCACCCCCCCAGGAGGTTAGGTTTAGGCTAGGGGAAGGGGGGGGGTTAGGGTTAGGCACCCCACCGGGGGACTTAGGTTTAGGCACTTAGAGTGGGATTAGGGTTAAGCACTTGGGGGAGAGGTTAGGGTTAAGCACCCCTAAGGGAGGGTTAGGGGCTAGAATTAGGTTAGTTAGTACTTACCATAGGACGATCGGGATTTCCTCCTGTGTCGGGCAGCCGCAGGGTGGTCCACCGAGCCCAGCCCCCCCCCCCCCCCCCATGGTGGACAACATGATCAGTGCATTGTGGCTATTATTGGGGTCTATGTATCAGTAATAGCTTATAGTAGGTAGGGAGTTATTTATTGTAATGTACAAGGTTACCAAGCAAAGCTGGAGTCATGACATCACAACTCTCCATTTATATATGTGTAATAGCATGACTTGTGTATTATACACAGAGAAATGACACAATGTCACAGGGAGCAGAAGAAACAACAGAAAACATCTGCACATTGTTGGGTCACACACGTGTGTATTCCTCTGCTTGGTCAGGTTGTGGCAGATACACAATGTCACAGAGCAGAGGACATAATAATACAGGGGAGTGTATATACTATATACAGTACCAGTGCCGTGATGTTCTGGCACCGTAACACCTCTTCATATTTCACCTGCAGCTTGTAGTCTGTGGGGAAATATTCATACTGCCAATGAGAAAACAGACATGTATTAGTGTATATGGTATAACTAGGTCACACAGCTCTTGTGATCCATTGTTCTAGATATAGATAGTCCTCACACATTGCTGTATACTCCTCATACAATGTTCTAGATATAGAGATATTCCTCATACATTGCTCTAGATAGAGATCATCCTCATACATTACTCTAGATATAGTCCTCATACATTGCTCTAGATAGAGATCATCCTCATACATTGCTCTAGATAGAGATCGTCCCCATACATTGCTCTATATAGATAGTCCTCATACATTGTTGTATAGTCCTCATACATTGTTCTAGATATACTACTCATACATTGCTCTAGATAGACATAATCCTCATACGTTGTTCTAGATATAGTCATCAGTGTTCTAGATATAGTCCTCATACATTGTTCTAGATAGAGATCATCCCCATACATTGCTCTAGATATAGTTTTCATACAGTGTTCTAGATATAGTCCTCATACAGTGTTCTAGAGATAGTTCTCATACATTGTACTAGATAGAGATAGTCCTCATACATGGTTATAGATATAGGCCCTGATTCAGAGGCGCTCTCTATTTGCGAGCGTTCGCTCTGAATCAGGTCGGGACAATTATTTTTTTTACCCCGGCCTCCAGGCCACCCGCTAAACTGTGGATGACCACCCACAGCTTTAGTGGGCGGCCTGGCGATGGTGGCGATTATCGCGACCATCAGGCTTGTGACGAGCTTGTGACCTTGTGGTAGGGTCTCGTCCACCGCAAGCCCCAGTTAACTTCCTGCTCTAATAGAGCAGGAAGTTCACTACTGACATCACGTGTGATGTCAGTAGGGCCACCCATAAATGGCAGGCGTTCCTAAGGGAACGCCGCCATTTGTGCAGCCACCCCCCCCTCAACCCGCCTACAAAACGGGGTGAGCTGTCGATCAACATCGACAGCTGCCCAGTCTTGTAGCGAGCCCCAGAGCGTGATCTGCACTCGCGAGCGGGTCTGAATCAGGCCCATTGTCTTTATCTATTGTTATAGATATATACAAAGATAGGAAAGATTCCTGGACTGCACACCCTGAATATAAATAATGGGAGGTGCTACCTGTTGAGACTTATTGCAGGCACAGAAACAGACATATACAGAGATAGTCCTTATATATTATTATACAGTACAGTCCGATCCATTGTCAGATAGCTATATATATATACTCCTATCATAGCTATAAATATAATCCTTATCCAGTGATATAGAGATAGTCCTAGCCATTGTTAGAGATAACCTTACCCGTTTTTTATATAGTTCCTATTCATTTTTATGGATCTATAGATATAATTCTAATTCATTGTTAGAGACATAGATAGTCCTTATCTATGGTTACAGATGTAGAGAGATGGCTATAATCTGTATTTCTAGATAGATAGCCTGTATCCATAGTGATAGATAAATAGAGATAGTTCTTATCCATTGTTATAGATATAACTAAGCTTGCCAGAATATCCCTATATACATATGAATTACACAGGTTCTGTGGCTGGCTAAATCCAAGCCTATATTTCACCTGGTTTTAATCAGCCACAGAACCTGTATAAATCATGGGCGCCCGGCCTAAAGGAGCCCCCACTGCTGACATCCAAATGTAATCGAGCTCCAAAGCAGTCAGTAAGATGTACTTGTTGATGAAACACACTGATACTTATCAGGACTTGCTCCTATATTGTGTATTACATGGGCTTCCATATAAGTGGCTTCAGGAAACCTTATATGAAAACGCCTGTAGCCATAGGGATCATTGTGCCTTATAACCTCTGCAGGGAAATGGCGCTGATTATACCAATTCAATGTCTATATGTCCGAATGCTTTTTTTCCCCAAGTATATAACAGCTACATAATAAGGGTATTGTGCAATCAGGGAAATGACTATACTCTTCAGGGAGACCAAATATTCCAGGGCGTCTCCGTGACAATCAGGGAGTGTCGGCCAGTTCTGTATGTCCTAATTATCCATTGTTGTACATATATAGTTCTTATCCATTGTTATAGCTCTATAGAGATATTACTTCTGCATGGTTATCAGGGCCGGCTCTGTGCGGGACCGGGACCTGGCGCTCCTTAGGCCACGCCCCCAAATGATGTTATTTGGGGGCGTGCCTGTATGGCACACCTCCCGTTAATGTCAGGCTGGGGGCAAGTCCAGCACTACGTCAGTAGCGGTACTTCCCCCAGCCCTCTTTCTGCAGTAAATGGACGGCGAGCGCATGTGCGTGGCATCCATTCCTCTTCCCCAGGGCCGGCACCGCCGCACGGCGGTGGAGGTGCCCAACCACCCGCGAGACAGTTTTCCCCGCAGGTGGAACAGAGGGGCAGTG
The DNA here is from genome assembly GCA_031769625.1 of Taudactylus pleione. Lineage (NCBI taxonomy): Eukaryota > Metazoa > Chordata > Amphibia > Anura > Myobatrachidae > Taudactylus > Taudactylus pleione. Next base: position 176,503 of record JAUIMM010000392.1, read on the forward strand.
CCAGAAAACAGGACTGTCCCACTGAAATCGGGAATGGTTGAGAGGGGTGCGCCCTCTATGGGATGGCGCCGCTGTTCGACCGCACGTGCCTGGAGCCGGCCCTGATGGTCATAAATATGATGTATTATCAGAGGAGGTCTGTAGATATTTGGGAAGAACCTATTATTCATATCACTAAATGTAACAGGAGAGACAAGTGTGAGCATTATAAATGCCCTTGGAGTGATTGGTGACCTCACTATTACTCTGTATGCGGAGACCGGTCATACAGCGGCTGAGAAACAGACCCTGGAGTAAATGATTGTGTACTAATCCCAGGTGTGATCAATTATTCAGTGACTAATTAACGAAGGACTCACATTCCGTTCTGCTAGGACCCTTCCAGACTATTTACTTATTGGTCTGGGAAACACGCAGCCTTCGTGCCGCTGGGATTAACCTGTACATTGGCCTCCACTGTCTCTCAGCCCTCCTTTCTGCCTCTACCCTCATGGCATGGAGGCGCCCAGACTAAGCTGCCTCAGCCGGTATCTTGTGTCTCACGGGTTAGGAAATAGAGCAGTGACTTAGGACGTGGTCACGTGTAGCAGCGTGCGCAGGGGGAGCAGTTAGGGGGTGTCTGTACGGAACCATTTCCCAACCTCTGCTGCTCATCGGACACTGGGACAACCCTTCTAGTTATGAAGCACAGAGAGAAGGAATTTGATGGGGAGGGATCGGCTGCTGTACAGATGAGCGGACCCCTGAAATATTTGGCGTTTTCACACTGCGCATGCCCCGGATACGAGTGCACGCATGGACACTGACAGTAGCTGCAGAGTTGTATGTAGTAGAATCGCCTCTACAGGTGCCTATACACTTGGCGATGTGCTCACGATCTGACATTGTGTCCAATTTCCCCTTGAACTCTCCCCGGTAGCTCCCCGGCAGTCCTGCACACGATTTGGTGTTAAAAACTGTCCAATGTGAGAAACGATCTATCGTGCCTCCTAACTATTCCAGTGCATCGTGCCTCTGAACTATTCCAGTGCATCGTACCTCCTAACTATTCCAGTGCATCGTGCCTCCTAAGTATTCCAGTGCATCGTGCCTCCTAACTACTCCAGTGCATCGTGCCTCCTAACTACTCCAGTGCATCGTGCCTCCTAACTACTCCAGTGCATCGTGCCTCCGAACTATTCCAGTGCATCGTACCTCCTAACTATTCCAGTGCATCGTGCCTCCTAACTATTCCAGTGCATCGTGCCTCCTAACTACTCCAGTGCATCGTGCCTCCTAACTACTCCAGTGCATCGTGCCTCCTAACTACTCCAGTGCATCGTGCCTCCTAACTACTCCAGTGCATCGTGCCTCCTAACTACTCCAGTGCATCGTGCCTCCTAACTACTCCAGTGCATCGTGCCTCCTAACTATTCCAGTGCATCATGCCTCCTAACTATTCCAGTGCATCGTGCCTCCTAACTATTCCAGTGCATCATGCCTCCTGACTATTCCAGTGCATCGTGCCTCCTAACTACTCCAGTGCATCGTGCCTCCTAACTACTCCAGTGCATCGTGCCTTCTAACCACTCCAGTGCATCGTGCCTCCTAACTATTCCAGTGCATCGTGCCTCCTAACTATTCCAGTGCATCGTGCCTCCTAACTATTCCAGTGCATCGTGCCTCCTAACTATTCCAGTGCATCGTGCCTCCTAACTACTCCAGTGCATCGTGACTGAGATTGTCAGATCTGCCCTACAGCACGGCAGATCTGAAGATGCGATGTACGACCTGCAGGGACTCACATCGGCATCGTGATCGTGAGTGGACACTCACGATTTGCGATTTGGGCGTATTTTACACGATTTATCGTCACGATACGTCGGAATCGGGCAAACTGTGTAAAATATCGCTAAGTGTGTAGGCACCTTACGCCTATTATACCTATAACAATAGAGAAGTAAGTGTGAGGTAATGGGACATGGGTGACGCCCTGCGAGGTGACGGAGCTGTGAGCTATGCAGAGCTTTTTCCAGGCTCATCTCTAGCTCCTAGTATAGCATAGTATAGGGTACGGAAGCGGAGCACTGATGAGCATGACTGTAAGCAATCCAAGCGCACAGATAGGGGGCGGGAGCTTGGACAGATGTGTAAATTCCTGCACACAGGTGAATAGACACATCATCTCCATGCACAAAATTCATATACGCCTAATTCCCGTCCAGACTCAGCAAAACATATACATTAATATGGGCATGCCCTATAGCTGACCTTTCCTGAGGGGTCGTGCCCTATAGCAGACCTTTCCTGAGGGGTCGTGCCCTATAGCTGACCTTTCCTGAGGGGTCGTGCCCTATAGCTGACCTTTCCTGAGGGGTCGTGCCCTATAGCTGACCTTTCCCGAGGGGTCGTGCCCTATAGCTGAGCTTTCCCGAGGGGTCGTACCCCATAGCTGACCTTTCCTGAGGGGTCGTGCCCTATAGCAGACCTTCCTCGAGGGATCGTGCCCTATAAGCTGACCTTTCCGGAGGGATTGTGCCCTATAGCTGGCCTTCCCTGAGGGAACGTGCCCTATAGCAGACCTTCTCGGAGGGATTGTGTCCTATAGCTTTGTCTTCCCCAAGGGACCGTGCCCTATAGCAGACCTTCTCTGAGGGATTGTGTCCTATAGCTTTGTCTTCCCCAAGGGACCGTGCCCTATAGCTGACCTTCCCTGAGGGATTGTGCCCTATAGCTGGCCTTCCCTGAGGGAACGTGCCCTATAGCAGACCTTCTCTGAGGGATTGTGTCCTATAGCTTTGTCTTCCCCAAGGGACCGTGCCCTATAGCAGACCTTCTCTGAGGGATTGTGTCCTATAGCTTTGTCTTCCCCAAGGGACCGTGCCCTATAGCAGACCTTCTCTGAGGGATTGTGCCCTATAGCTTTGTCTTCCCCAAGGGACCGTGCCCTATAGCTGACCTTCTCTGAGGGATTGCGCCCTATAGCTGACCTTTCCCGAGGGGTCGCGCCCTATAGCTGACCTTCCCAAAAGAATTGTGCCCTATAGCAAACCCCCACAAGACCGTGCCCAATAGTTGGATTCCCTAACAGGACCGTGTCCCTATAGCTGGCCTCACCCATGGGACTGTGTTCTATATTATTTGAGCATTGTTTAGTGATAATTACCATGTATGTTATGCGGTTGTCGTACAACAGTTTGCCGTTTACTGCGTCTATGATTTGACAGTCGTTGAGGATGACAGCAGCTCTGCCGAGGACGAGAACACCTGTAACACAGAATGATTCAGGTGCTGATATTACTGCATTGTGCTTCATACAGAAATACTGTCTGTCCTGCTCATCTGCTTTATACATTACTATCATCTGTGCTGCTCCGGGTAATCATTACTAGATAGGGTGTGAGGATGGTGTGGTGGTCAGTGACCTGCCGGCTATACACAGTATATCTGTAGGGTGTGAGGATGGTGTGGTGGTCAGTGACCTGGTGGCTATACACAGTGTGTCTGTAGGATGTGAGGATGGTGTGGTGGTCAGTGACCTGCCGGCTATACACAGTATGTCTGTAGGGTGTGAGGATGGTGTGGTGGTCAGTGACCTGGCGGCTATACAGTATATCTGTAGGGTGTGAGGATGGTGCATTGGTCAGTGACCTGCCGGCTATATACAGTGTATCTGTAGGGTGTGAGGATGGTGTGGTGGTCAGTGACCTGCCGGCTATACACAGTATGTCTGTATGGTCACCGGCCGCTGTACTGGATAACACAGGGTGCAGATTAGGTGACGTGACTGTGCTTATCTCCTTATTAGGAATATACCTTGAATAAATAGTGTTGTTTCAGTCAAATTAATTTCTGTCAAAAACAAGGGACTATCACAATATAAATCCACGTCACTTGTCATCCTTAAACAGAACTATACTATTCCGCTATGTATTAGTTGGGTCATTCTAAAATCACTAAGAAAGCTCATCAGTAAATACTAAGTATAGCCGGCTGACATAAATCACCGTGTTGTACTGTATCGCTTTATCCATCTATATAGGCAATCGTTTCCATTTGCAATTATTCTCATAGCGTTCTATTGTATGTTTGTTTTTAGATACTATGGTGATGGGTGCGCTATGATGCTGTGGTGATGATGTCATACAGCATGTGCGGCCGGCCCTGTAGCCTGATGACAGACTGTTGTACTTTGCATGTGATTATCCCTTTGGAATACTATATATTATTCAGTAAAGTATATGTATTTTATTACTCTAGGACAGCGGTTCCCAAACGTCATCCTCAAGGTTCCCAACAGGTCAGGTGTTAGAGAGATCCGTGGCTGAGCACAGGTGTTAGAGAGATCCGTGGCTGAGCACAGGTGTTAGAGAGATCCGTGGCTGAGCACAGGTGTTAGAGAGATCCGTGGCTGAACACAGGTGTTAGAGAGATCCGTGGCTGAGCACAGGTGTTAGAGAGATCCGTGGCTGAGCACAGGTGTTAGAGAGATCCGTGGCTGAGCACAGGTGTTAGAGAGATCCGTGGCTGAGCACAGGTGTTAGAGAGATCCGTGGCTGAGCACAGGTGACTTAATTAGTACCTCAGTCAATTTGATTTAACCACCTGTATCCAACCATGGACATCTCTAAAACCTGAAGTGTTGGGGAGCCGTGAGGACTGCGTTTGGGAACCTAGGGGTAAATTTACTAAGAATCGCGTCTGATCGAGATTTGCCGATTAGAAACTCGATTTGCATCGCTGAAACTCGTGTGATTTTAGGCTTCTGAAATACTCAAATTTACTAAGAAACGCGTTAGCTGAGATGGTGTTTTCCGATGGTTTATCAGATCGAGATTACTCACCGAGTTTGCAGTGTATGACTGCAGGCAGCCTGCACATATCACTGAGATATCGGAGAGCTGCTTGTGTGTGAAAAAAAAGGGTTAATAAAAAAAAAACAGAGTCCTCCCCAAAAAAGCATAACCAGCCTCAGGCGGCTCAGCCAGTCCTGGCTCCTGGTTGACAGAAGACGCTACTCTTCTGAAATTCTCATGGCCCGCCAGCCAATCAGAGGTGTATGTGCATGCGATATGCTACATGACAGGGTCAGCAGCTGTGACACTATAACGTAGCGTATCACATGCACATACACCCGCAGTTACACACACAGAACATAGACATGCTACATATCATTGTACTCAGCAGCTGTAACACTGTAACGTAGCATTACACATACAGATACACCCGCAGTCACACACAGAACATAGACATGCTACATATCATTGTACTCAGCAGCTGTAACACTGTAACGTAGCATTACACATGCACATACACCCGCAGTCACACACAGAACATAGACATGCTACATATCATTGTAATCAGCAGCTGTAACACTGTAACGTAGCATTACACATACACATACACCCGCAGTCACACACACAGAACATAGACATGCTGCATATCATTGTACTCAGCAGATGTAACACTGTAACGTAGCATTACACATACACCCGCAGTCACACACAGAACATAGGCATGCTACATATCATTGTACTCAGCAGCTGTAACACTGTAACGTAGCATTACACATGCACATACACCCGCAGTCACACACACAGAACATAGACATGCTACATATCATTGTACTCAGCAGATGTAACACTGTAACGTAGCATTACACATACACATACACCCGCAGTCACACACAGAACATAGACATGCTACATATCATTGTACTCAGCAGCTGTAACACTGTAACGTAGCATTACACATACACCCGCAGTCACACACACAGAACATAGACATGCCGCATATCATTGTACTCAGCAGCTGTAACACTGTAACATAGCATTACACATACACATACACCCGCAGTCACACACAGAACATAGACATGCTGCATATCATTGTAATCAGCAGATGTAACACTGTAACGTAGCATTACACATGCACATACACCCGCAGTCACACACAGAACATAGACATGCAACATATCATTGTAATCAGCAGCTGTAACACTGTAACGTAGCATTACACATACACATACACCCGCAGTCACACACAGAATATAGACATGCTACATATCATTGTAATCAGCAGCTGTAACACTGTAACGTAGCATTACACATACACCCGCAGTCACACACAGAGCATAGACATGCTACATATCATTGTAATCAGCAGCTGTAACACTGTAACGTAGCATTACACATACACATACACCCGCAGTCACCCACAGAACATAGACATGCTACATATCATTGTAATCAGCAGCTGTAACACTGTAACATAGCATTACACATACACCCGCAGTCACACACAGAACATAGACATGCTACATATCATTGTACTCAGCAGCTGTAACACTGTAACGTAGCATTACACATACACATACACCCGCAGTCACACACACAGAACATAGACATGCTACATATCATTGTACTCAGCAGCTGTAACACTGTAACGTAGCATTACACATGCACATACACCCGCAGTCACACACACAGAACATAGACATGCTACATATCATTGTACTCAGCAGCTGTAACACTGTAACGTAGCATTACACATACACCCGCAGTCACACACACAGAACATAGACATGCTACATATCATTGTACTCAGCAGCTGTAACACTGTAATGTAGCATTACACATACACATACACCCGCAGTCACACACACAGAACATAGACATGCTACATATCATTGTAATCAGCAGCTGTAACACTGTAACGTAGCATTACACATACACATACACCCGCAGTCACACACAGAACATAGACATGCTACATATCATTGTAATCAGCAGCTGTAACACTGTAACGTAGCATTACACATACACATACACCCGCAGTCACACACACAGAACATAGACATGCTACATATCATTGTACTCAGCAGCTGTAACACTGTAACATAGCATTACACATGCACATACACCCGCAGTCACACACAGAACATAGACATGCTACATATCATTGTAATCAGCAGCTGTAACACTATAACGTAGCGTATCACATGCACATACACCCGCAGTTACACACACAGAACATAGACATGCTACATATCATTGTAATCAGCAACTGTAACACTGTAACATAGCATTACACATACACCCGCAGTCACACACAGAACATAGACATGCTACATATCATTGTAATCAGCAGCTGTAACACTGTAACGTAGCATTATACATACACATACACCCGCAGTCACACACAGAACATAGACATGCTACATATCATTGTAATCAGCAGCTGTAACACCGTAACGTAGCATTACACATACACATACACCCGCAGTCACACACAGAACATAGGCATGCTACATATCATTGTAATCAGCAGCTGTAACACTGTAACATAGCATTACACATGCAGATACACCTGCAGTCACACACACAGAACATAGACATGCTACATATCATTGTAATCAGCAGATGTAACACTGTAACGTAGCATTACACATGCACATACACCCGCAGTCACACACAGAACATAGGCATGCTACATATCATTGTAATCAGCAGCTGTAACACTGTAACGTAGCATAAAACATGCACATACACCCGCAGTCACACACAGAACATAGACATGCTACATATCATTGTAATCAGCAGCTGTAACACTGTAACGTAGCATTACACATGCACATACACCCGCAGTCACACACAGAACATAGACATGCTACATATCATTGTACTCAGCAGCTGTAACACTGTAACGTAGCATTACACATACACATACACCCGCAGTCACACACAGAACATAGACATGCTACATATCATTGTAATCAGCAGCTGTAACACTGTAACGTAGCATTACACATACACATACACCCGCAGTCACACACAGAACATAGACATGCTACATATCATTGTAATCACCAGCTGTAACACTGTAACGTAGCATTACACATACACACACACCCGCAGTCACACACACAGAACATAGACATGCTACATATCATTGTAATCAGCAGCTGTAACACTGTAACGTAGCATTACACATGCACATACACCCGCAGTCACACACACAGAACATAGACATGCTACATATCATTGTAATCAGCAGCTGTAACACTGTAACGTAGCATTACACATACACATACACCCGCAGTCACACACATAGAACATAGACATGCTACATATCATTGTAATCAGCAGCTGTAACACTGTAACGTAGCATTACACATACACATACACCCGCAGTCACACACACAGAACATAGACATGCTACATATCATTGTAATCAGCAGCTGTAATACTGTAACGTAGCATTACACATGCACATACACCCGCAGTCACACACACAGAACATAGACATGTAACATATCATTGTAATCAGCAGCTGTAACACTGTAACGTAGCATTACACATGCACATACACCCGCAGTCACACACACAGAACATAGACATGCTACATATCATTGTAATCAGCAGCTGTAACACTGTAACGTAGCATTACACATGCACATACACCCGCAGTCACACACACAGAACATAGACATGTAACATATCATTGTAATCAGCAGCTGTAACACTGTAACGTAGCATTACACACGCACATACACCCGCAGTCACACACAGAACATAGACATGCAACATATCATTGTAATCAGCAGCTGTAACACTGTAACATAGCATTACACATACACATACACCCGCAGTCACCCACAGAACATAGACATGCTACATATCATTGTACTCAGCAGCTGTAACACTGTAACGTAGCATTACACATGCACATACACCCGCAGTCACACACAGAACATAGACATGCTACATATCATTGTACTCAGCAGCTGTAACACTGTAACGTAGCATTACACATACACCCGCAGTCACACACAGAACATAGACATGCTACATATCATTGTAATCAGCAGCTGTAACACTGTAACATAGCATTACACATACACATACACCCGCAGTCACACACAGAACATAGACATGCTACATATCATTGTAATCAGCAGCTGTAACACTGTAACAAAGCATTACACATACACATACACGCGCAGTCACACACAGAACATAGACATGCTACATATCATTATACTCAGCAGCTGTAACACTATAACGTAGCATTACACATACACATACACCCGCAGTCTCACACACAGAACATAGACATGCTACATATCATTGTACTCAGCAGCTGTAACACTGTAACGTAGCATTACACATGCACATACACCAGCAGTCACACACAGAATATAGACATGCTACATATCATTGTAATCAGCAGCTGTAACACTGTAACGTAGCATTACACATGTACATACACCCGTAGTCACACACAGAACATAGACATGCTACATATCATTGTAATCAGCAGCTGTAACATTGTAACGTAGCATTACACATACACCCGCAGTCACACACACAGAACATAGACATGCTACATATCATTGTGCTCAGCAGCTGTAACACTGTAACGTAGCATTACACATGCACATACACCCGCAGTCACACACAGAACATAGACATGCTACATATCATTGTACTCAGCAGCTGTAACACTGTAACGTAGCATTACACATACACCCGCAGTCACACACAGAACATAGACATGCTACATATCATTGTAATCAGCAGCTGTAACACTGTAACGTAGCATTATACATACACATACACCCGCAGTCACACACACAGAACATAGACATGCTACATATCATTGTGCTCAGCAGCTGTAACACTGTAATGTAGCATTACACATGCACATACACCCGCAGTCACACACAGAACATAGACATGCTGTATATCATTGTAATCAGCAGCTGTAACACTGTAACGTAGCGTATCACATGCACATACACCCGCAGTTACACACACAGAACATAGACATGCTACATATCATTGTACTCAGCAGCTGTAACACTGTAACGTAGCATTACACATACAGATACACCCGCAGTCACACACAGAACATAGACATGCTACATATCATTGTACTCAGCAGCTGTAACACTGTAACGTAGCATTACACATACACCCGCAGTCACACACAGAACATAGACATGCTACATATCATTGTAATCAGCAGCTGTAACACTGTAACGTAGCATTACACATACACCCGCAGTCACACACACAGAACATAGACATGCTACATATCATTGTACTCAGCAGCTGTAACACTGTAACGTAGCATTACACATACAGATACACCCGCAGTCACACACAGAACATAGACATGCTACATATCATTGTACTCAGCAGCTGTAACACTGTAACGTAGCATTACACATACACCCGCAGTCACACACAGAACATAGACATGCTACATATCATTGTAATCAGCAGCTGTAACACTGTAACGTAGCATTACACATACACATACACCCGCAGTCACACACAGAACATAGACATGCTACATATCATTGTACTCAGCAGCTGTAACACTGTAACGTAGCATTACACATGCACATACACCCGCAGTCACACACAGAACATAGACATGCTACATATCATTGTACTCAGCAGCTGTAACACTGTAACATAGTATTACACATACACATACACCCGCAGTCACACACAGAACATAGACATGCTACATATCATTGTACTCAGCAGCTGTAACACTGTAACATAGCATTACACATACACATACACCCGCAGTCACACACAGAACATAGACATGCTACATATCATTGTAATCAGCAGCTGTAACACTGTAACGTAGCATTACACATGCACATACACCCGCAGTCACACACACAGAACATAGACATGCTACATATCATTGTAATCAGCAGCTGTAACACTGTAACGTAGCATTACACATGCACATACACCCGCAGTCACACACAGAACAAAGACATGCTACATATCATTGTAATCAGCAGCGGTAACACTGTAACGTAGCATTACACATACACCCGCAGTCACACACAGAATATAGACATGCTACATATCATTGTAATCAGCAGCGGTAACACTGTAACGTAGCATTACACATGCACATACACCCGCAGTCACACACAGAACATAGACATGCAACATATCATTGTACTCAGCAGCTGTAACACTGTAACGTAGCATTACACATACACCCGCAGTCACACACAGAATATAGACATGCTACATATCATTGTAATCAGCAGCTGTAACACTGTAATGTAGCATTACACATACACATACACCCGCAGTCACACACAGAACATAGACATGCTACATATCATTGTACTCAGCAGCTGTAACACTGTAACGTAGCATTACACATACACCCGCAGTCACACACACAGAACATAGACATGCTACATATCATTGTACTCAGCAGCTGTAACACTGTAACGTAGCATTACACATACAGATACACCCGCAGTCACACACAGAACATAGACATGCTACATATCATTGTACTCAGCAGCTGTAACACTGTAACGTAGCATTACACATACACCCGCAGTCACACACAGAACATAGACATGCTACATATCATTGTAATCAGCAGCTGTAACACTGTAACGTAGCATTACACATACACATACACCCGCAGTCACACACAGAACATAGACATGCTACATATCATTGTACTCAGCAGCTGTAACACTGTAACGTAGCATTACACATGCACATACACCCGCAGTCACACACAGAACATAGACATGCTACATATCATTGTACTCAGCAGCTGTAACACTGTAACATAGTATTACACATACACATACACCCGCAGTCACACACAGAACATAGACATGCTACATATCATTGTACTCAGCAGCTGTAACACTGTAACATAGCATTACACATACACATACACCCGCAGTCACACACAGAACATAGACATGCTACATATCATTGTACTCAGCAGCTGTAACACTGTAACATAGCATTACACATACACATACACCCGCAGTCACACACAGAACATAGACATGCTACATATCATTGTAATCAGCAGCTGTAACACTGTAACGTAGCATTACACATGCACATACACCCGCAGTCACACACACAGAACATAGACATGCTACATATCATTGTAATCAGCAGCTGTAACACTGTAACGTAGCATTACACATGCACATACACCCGCAGTCACACACAGAACAAAGACATGCTACATATCATTGTAATCAGCAGCGGTAACACTGTAACGTAGCATTACACATACACCCGCAGTCACACACAGAATATAGACATGCTACATATCATTGTAATCAGCAGCGGTAACACTGTAACGTAGCATTACACATGCACATACACCCGCAGTCACACACAGAACATAGACATGCAACATATCATTGTACTCAGCAGCTGTAACACTGTAACGTAGCATTACACATACACCCGCAGTCACACACAGAATATAGACATGCTACATATCATTGTAATCAGCAGCTGTAACACTGTAATGTAGCATTACACATACACATACACCCGCAGTCACACACAGAACATAGACATGCTACATATCATTGTACTCAGCAGCTGTAACACTGTAACGTAGCATTACACATACACCCGCAGTCACACACACAGAACATAGACATGCTACATATCATTGTACTCAGCAGCTGTAACACTGTAACGTAGCATTACACATACAGATACACCCGCAGTCACACACAGAACATAGACATGCTACATATCATTGTACTCAGCAGCTGTAACACTGTAACGTAGCATTACACATACACCCGCAGTCACACACAGAACATAGACATGCTACATATCATTGTAATCAGCAGCTGTAACACTGTAACGTAGCATTACACATACACATACACCCGCAGTCACACACAGAACATAGACATGCTACATATCATTGTACTCAGCAGCTGTAACACTGTAACGTAGCATTACACATGCACATACACCCGCAGTCACACACAGAACATAGACATGCTACATATCATTGTACTCAGCAGCTGTAACACTGTAACATAGTATTACACATACACATACACCCGCAGTCACACACAGAACATAGACATGCTACATATCATTGTACTCAGCAGCTGTAACACTGTAACATAGCATTACACATACACATACACCCGCAGTCACACACAGAACATAGACATGCTACATATCATTGTAATCAGCAGCTGTAACACTGTAACGTAGCATTACACATGCACATACACCCGCAGTCACACACACAGAACATAGACATGCTACATATCATTGTAATCAGCAGCTGTAACACTGTAACGTAGCATTACACATGCACATACACCCGCAGTCACACACAGAACAAAGACATGCTACATATCATTGTAATCAGCAGCGGTAACACTGTAACGTAGCATTACACATACACCCGCAGTCACACACAGAATATAGACATGCTACATATCATTGTAATCAGCAGCGGTAACACTGTAACGTAGCATTACACATGCACATACACCCGCAGTCACACACAGAACATAGACATGCAACATATCATTGTACTCAGCAGCTGTAACACTGTAACGTAGCATTACACATACACATACACCCGCAGTCACACACAGAACATAGACATGCTACATATCATTGTAATCAGCAGCTGTAACACTGTAACGTAGCATTACACATACACATACACCCGCAGTCACACACACAGAACATAGACATGCTACATATCATTGTAATCAGCAGCTGTAACACTGTAACGTAGCATTACACATACAGATACACCCGCAGTCACACACACAGAACATAGACATGCTACATATCATTGTAATCAGCAGCTGTAACACTGTAACGTAGCATTACACATACAGATACACCCGCAGTCACACACAGAACATAGACATGCTACATATCATTGTAATCAGCAGATGTAACACTGTAACGTAGCATTACACATACACATACACCCGCAGTCACACACACAGAACATAGACATGCTACATATCATTGTACTCAGCAGCTGTAACACTGTAACGTAGCATTACACATACACATACACCCGCAGTCACACACAGAACATAGACATGCTACATATCATTGTAATCAGCAGCTGTAACTCTGTAACGTAGCATTACACATACACATACACCCGCAGTCACACACACAGAACATAGACATGCTACATATCATTGTACTCAGCAGCTGTAACACTGTAACGTAGCATTACACATACACATACACCCGCAGTCACACACAGAACATAGACATGCTACATATCATTGTAATCAGCAGCTGTAACACTGTAACGTAGCATTACACATACAGATACACCTGCAGTCACACACACAGAACATAGGCATGCTACATATCATTGTAATCAGCAGATGTAACACTGTAATGTAGCATTACACATACACCCGCAGTCACACACAGAACATAGACATGCTACATATCATTGTAATCAGCAGCTGTAACACTGTAACGTAGCATTACACATGCACATACACCCGCAGTCACACACAGAACATAGACATGCTACATATCATTGTAATCAGCAGCTGTAACACTGTAACGTAGCATTACACATGCACATACACCCACAGTCACACACAGAACATAGACATGCTACATATCATTGTAATCAGCAGCTGTAACACTGTAACGTAGCATTACACATGCACATACACCCGCAGTCACACACAGAACATAGACATGCTACATATCATTGTACTCAGCAGCTATAACACTGTAACGTAGCATTACACATACACATATACCCGCAGTCACACACAGAACATAGACATGCTACATATCATTGTACTCAGCAGCTGTAACACTGTAACGTAGCATTACACATGCACATACACCCGCAGTCACACACAGAACATAGACATGCTACATATCATTGTAATCAGCAGCTGTAACACTGTAACGTAGCATTACACATGCACATACACCCGCAGTCACACACAGAACATAGACATGCTACATATCATTGTAATCAGCAGCTGTAACACTGTAACGTAGCATTACACATACACATACACCCGCAGTCACACACAGAACATAGACATGCTACATATCATTGTAATCAGCAGCTGTAACACTGTAAAGTAGCATTACACATACACCCGCAGTCACACACAGAATATAGACATGCTACATATCATTGTAATCAGCAGCTGTAACACTGTAACGTAGCATTACACATACACATACACCCGCAGTCACACACACAGAACATAGACATGCTACATATCATTGTAATCAGCAGCTGTAACACTGTAACGTAGCATTACACATGCACATACACCCGCAGTCACACACACAGAACATAGACATGCTACATATCATTGTAATCAGCAGCTGTAACACTGTAACCTAGCATTACACATGCACATACACCCGCAGTCACACACAGAACATAGACATGCAACATATCATTGTAATCAGCAGCTGTAACACTGTAACGTAGCATTACACATGCACATACACCCACAGTCACACACAGAACATAGACATGCTACATATCATTGTACTCAGCAGCTGTAACACTGTAACATAGCAATACACATGCACATACACCCGCAGTCACCCACAGAACATAGACATGCTACATATCATTGTAATCAGCAGCTGTAACACTGTAACATAGCATTACACATACACATACACCCGCAGTCACACACAGAACATAGACATGCTACATATCATTGTACTCAGCAGCTGTAACACTGTAACATAGCAATACACATGCACATACACCCGCAGTCACCCACAGAACATAGACATGCTACATATCATTGTAATCAGCAGCTGTAACACTGTAACATAGCATTACACATACACATACACCCGCAGTCACCCACAGAACATAGACATGCTACATATCATTGTACTCAGCAGCTGTAACACTGTAACATAGCATTACACATACACCCGCAGTCACACACACAGAACATAGACATGCTACATATCATTGTGCTCAGCAGCTGTAACACTGTAACGTAGCATTACACATACACATACACCCGTAGTCACACACAGAACATAGACATGCTACATAACATTGTTGTAATCAGCAGCTGTAACACTGTAACGTAGCATTACACATACACATACACCCGCAGTCACACACAGAACATAGACATGCTACATATCATTGTAATCAGCAGCTGTAACACTGTAAAGTAGCATTACACATGCACATACACCCGCAGTCACACACAGAACATAGACATGCTACATATCATTGTAATCAGCAGCTGTAACACTGTAACGTAGCATTACACATACACATACACCCACAGTCACACACACAGAACATAGACATGCTACATATCATTGTAATCAGCAGCTGTAACACTGTAACGTAGCATTACACATGCACATACACCCGCAGTCACACACACAGAACATAGACATGCTACATATCATTGTAATCAGCAGCTGTAACACTGTAACGTAGCATTACACATGCACATACACCCGCAGTCACACACAGAACATAGACATGCAACATATCATTGTAATCAGCAGCTGTAACACTGTAACGTAGCATTACACATGCACATACACCCGCAGTCACACACAGAACATAGACATGCTACATATCATTGTACTCAGCAGCTGTAACACTGTAACATAGCATTACACATGCACATACACCCACAGTCACCCACAGAACATAGACATGCTACATATCATTGTAATCAGCAGCTGTAACACTGTAACATAGCATTACACATACACATACACCCGCAGTCACCCACAGAACATAGACATGCTACATATCATTGTATTCAGCAGCTGTAACACTGTAACGTAGCATTACACATACAGATACACCCGCAGTCACACACAGAACATAGACATGCTACATATCATTGTAATCAGCAGCTGTAACACTATAACGTAGCATTACACATGCACATACACCCGCAGTCACACACAGAACATAGACATGCTACATATCATTGTGCTCAGCAGCTGTAACACTGTAACGTAGCATTACACATACACATACACCCGTAGTCACACACAGAACATAGACATGCTACATATCATTGTACTCAGCAGCTGTAACACTGTAACGTAGCATTACACATGCACATACACCCGCAGTCACACACACAGAACATAGACATGCTACATATCATTGTGCTCAGCAGCTGTAACACTGTAACGTAGCATTACACATACACATACACCCGCAGTCACACACAGAACATAGACATGCTACATATCATTGTACTCAGCAGCTGTAACACTGTAACGTAGCATTACACATACACATACACCCGCAGTCACACACACAGAACATAGACATGCTACATATCATTGTACTCAGCAGCTGTAACACTGTAACGTAGCATTACATATGCACATACACAGAACATAGACATGCTGCATATCATTGTAATCAGCAGCTGAAACACTGTAACGTAGCATTACACATGCACCCGCAGTCACACACACAGAACATAGACATGCTACATATCATTGTAATCACCAGGTGTAACACTGTAACGTAGCATTACACATGCACATACACCCGCAGTCACACACACAGAACATAGACATGCTACATATCATTGTAATCAGCAGCTGTAACACTGTAACGTAGCATTACACATGCAGATACACCTGCAGTCACACACACAGAACATAGGCATGCTACATATCATTGTGCTCAGCAGCTGTAACACTGTAACGTAGCATTACACATACACATACACCCGCAGTCACACACAGAACATAGACATGCTACATATCATTGTAATCAGCAGCTGTAACACTGTAACATAGCATTACACATACACATACACCCGCATTCACACACAGAACATAGACATGCTACATATCATTGTACTCAGCAGCTGTAACACTGTAACGTAGCATTACACATACAGATACACCTGCAGTCACACACACAGAACATAGACATGCTACATATCATTGTAATCAGCAGATGTAACACTGTAACGTAGCATTACACATACACATACACCCGCAGTCACACACAGAACATAGACATGCTACATATCATTGTAATCAGCAGCTGTAACACTGTAACGTAGCATTATACATACACCCGCAGTCACACACAGAACATAGACATGCTACATATCATTGTAATCAGCAGCTGTAACACTGTAACGTAGCATTACACATGCACATACACCCGCAGTCACACACAGAACATAGACATGCTACATATCATTGTAATCAGCAGCTGTAACACTGTAACGTAGCATTACACATGCACATACACCCGCAGTCACACACACAGAACATAGACATGCTACATATCATTGTAATCAGCAGCTGTAACACTGTAACGTAGCATTACACATGCACATACACCCGCAGTCACACACAGAACATAGACATGCAACATATCATTGTAATCAGCAGCTGTAACACTGTAACATAGCATTACACATGCACATACACCCGCAGTCACCCACAGAACATAGACATGCTACATATCATTGTACTCAGCAGCTGTAACACTGTAACGTAGCATTACACATACAGATACACCCGCAGTCACACACAGAACATAGACATGCAACATATCATTGTAATCAGCAGCTGTAACACTGTAACATAGCATTTCACATGCACATACACCCGCAGTCACACACAGAACATAGGCATGCTACATATCATTGTAATCAGCAGCTGTAACACTGTAATGTAGCATTACACATGCACATACACCCGTAGTCACACACAGAACATAGACATGCAACATATCATTGTAATCAGCAGCTGTAACACTGTAACATAGCATTACACATACACCCGCAGTCACACACAGAACATAGACATGCTACATATCATTGTAATCAGCAGCTGTAACACTGTAACGTAGCATTACACATGCACATACACCTGCAGTCACACACACAGAACATAGACATGTAACATATCATTGTAATCAGCAGCTGTAACACTGTAACGTAGCATTACACATACACATACACCCGCAGTCACACACAGAATATAGACATGCTACATATCATTGTAATCAGCAGCTGTAACACTGTAACGTAGCATTACACATGCACATACACCCGCAGTCACACACACAGAACATAGACATGCTACATATCATTGTAATCAGCAGCTGTAACACTGTAACGTAGCATTACACATACACATACACCCGCAGTCACACACAGAATATAGACATGCTACATATCATTGTAATCAGCAGCTATAACACTGTAACGTAGCATTACACATACAGATACACCTGCAGTCACACACAGAACATAGACATGCTACATATCATTGTACTCAGCAGCTGTAACACTGTAACGTAGCATTACACATACACATACACCCGCAGTCACACACAGAACATAGACATGCTACATATCATTGTACTCAGCATCTGTAACACAGTAACGTAGCATTACACATGCACATACACCCGCAGTCACACACAGAATAAAGACATACTGCATATCATTGTACTCAGCAGGTGTAACACTGTAACGTAGCATTACACATACACCTACACCCGCAGTCACACACAGAACATAGACATGCTGCATATCATTGTAATCAGCAGCTGTAACACTGTAACGTAGCATTACACATACACCCGCAGTCACACAGAGAACATAGACATGCTACATATCATTGTAATCAGCAGCTGTAACATTGTAACGTAGCATTACACATACACCCGCAGTCACACACACAGAACATAGACATGCTACATATCATTGTGCTCAGCAGCTGTAACACTGTAACGTAGCATTACACATGCACATACACCCGCAGTCACACACAGAACATAGACATGCTACATATCATTGTACTCAGCAGCTGTAACACTGTAACGTAGCATTACACATACACCCGCAGTCACACACAGAACATAGACATGCTACATATCATTGTAATCAGCAGCTGTAACACTGTAACGTAGCATTACACATACACCCGTAGTCACACACACAGAACATAGACATGCTACATATCATTGTGCTCAGCAGCTGTAACACTGTAACGTAGCATTACACATGCACATACACCCGCAGTCACACACAGAACATAGACATGCTGTATATCATTGTAATCAGCAGCTGTAACACTGTAACGTAGCGTATCACATGCACATACACCCGCAGTTACACACACAGAACATAGACATGCTACATATCATTGTACTCAGCAGCTGTAACACTGTAACGTAGCATTACACATACAGATACACCCGCAGTCACACACAGAACATAGACATGCTACATATCATTGTACTCAGCAGCTGTAACACTGTAACGTAGCATTACACATACACCCGCAGTCACACACAGAACATAGACATGCTACATATCATTGTAATCAGCAGCTGTAACACTGTAACGTAGCATTACACATACACCCGCAGTCACACACACAGAACATAGACATGCTACATATCATTGTACTCAGCAGCTGTAACACTGTAACGTAGCATTACACATACAGATACACCCGCAGTCACACACAGAACATAGACATGCTACATATCATTGTGCTCAGCAGCTGTAACACTGTAACGTAGCATTACACATACACCCGCAGTCACACACAGAACATAGACATGCTACATATCATTGTAATCAGCAGCTGTAACACTGTAACGTAGCATTACACATACACCCGCAGTCACACACAGAACATAGACATGCTACATATCATTGTACTCAGCAGCTGTAACACTGTAACGTAGCATTACACATGCACATACACCCGCAGTCACACACAGAACATAGACATGCTACATATCATTGTACTCAGCAGCTGTAACACTGTAACATAGTATTACACATACACATACACCCGCAGTCACACACAGAACATAGACATGCTACATATCATTGTAATCAGCAGCTGTAACACTGTAACATAGTATTACACATACACATACACCCGCAGTCACACACAGAACATAGACATGCTACATATCATTGTAATCAGCAGCTGTAACACTGTAACGTAGCATTACACATGCACATACAACCGCAGTCACACACACAGAACATAGACATGCTACATATCATTGTAATCAGCAGCTGTAACACTGTAACGTAGCATTACACATGCACATACACCCGCAGTCACACACAGAACAAAGACATGCTACATATCATTGTAATCAGCAGCGGTAACACTGTAACGTAGCATTACACATACACCCGCAGTCACACACAGAATATAGACATGCTACATATCATTGTAATCAGCAGCGGTAACAATGTAACGTAGCATTACACATGCACATACACCCGCAGTCACACACAGAACATAGACATGCAACATATCATTGTACTCAGCAGCTGTAACACTGTAACGTAGCATTACACATACACCCGCAGTCACACACAGAATATAGACATGCTACATATCATTGTAATCAGCAGCTGTAACACTGTAATGTAGCATTACACATACACATACACCCGCAGTCACACACAGAACATAGACATGCTACATATCATTGTACTCAGCAGCTGTAACACTGTAACGTAGCATTACACATACACATACACCCGCAGTCACACACAGAACATAGACATGCTACATATCATTGTAATCAGCAGCTGTAACACTGTAACGTAGCATTACACATACACATACACCCGCAGTCACACACACAGAACATAGACATGCTACATATCATTGTAATCAGCAGCTGTAACACTGTAACGTAGCATTACACATACAGATACACCCGCAGTCACACACACAGAACATAGACATGCTACATAT
This sequence comes from Taudactylus pleione, assembly GCA_031769625.1. Lineage (NCBI taxonomy): Eukaryota > Metazoa > Chordata > Amphibia > Anura > Myobatrachidae > Taudactylus > Taudactylus pleione. Next base: position 198,087 of record JAUIMM010000392.1, read on the forward strand.
CATTGTAATCAGCAGCTGTAACACTGTAACGTAGCATTACACATACAGATACACCCGCAGTCACACACAGAACATAGACATGCTACATATCATTGTAATCAGCAGATGTAACACTGTAACGTAGCATTACACATACACATACACCCGCAGTCACACACACAGAACATAGACATGCTACATATCATTGTACTCAGCAGCTGTAACACTGTAACGTAGCATTACACATACACATACACCCGCAGTCACACACAGAACATAGACATGCTACATATCATTGTAATCAGCAGCTGTAACACTGTAACGTAGCATTACACATACACATACACCCGCAGTCACACACACAGAACATAGACATGCTACATATCATTGTACTCAGCAGCTGTAACACTGTAACGTAGCATTACACATACACATACACCCGCAGTCACACACAGAACATAGACATGCTACATATCATTGTAATCAGCAGCTGTAACACTGTAATGTAGCATTACACATACACCCGCAGTCACACACAGAACATAGACATGCTACATATCATTGTAATCAGCAGCTGTAACACTGTAACGTAGCATTACACATACAGATACACCTGCAGTCACACACACAGAACATAGGCATGCTACATATCATTGTAATCAGCAGATGTAACACTGTAACGTAGCATTACACATACACCCGCAGTCACACACAGAACATAGACATGCTACATATCATTGTAATCAGCAGCTGTAACACTGTAACGTAGCATTACACATGCACATACACCCGCAGTCACACACAGAACATAGACATGCTACATATCATTGTAATCAGCAGCTGTAACACTGTAACGTAGCATTACACATGCACATACACCCACAGTCACACACAGAACATAGACATGCTACATATCATTTTAATCAGCAGCTGTAACACTGTAACGTAGCATTACACATGCACATACACCCGCAGTCACACACAGAACATAGACATGCTACATATCATTGTACTCAGCAGCTATAACACTGTAACGTAGCATTACACATACACATACACCCGCAGTCACACACAGAACATAGACATGCTACATATCATTGTACTCAGCAGCTGTAACACTGTAACGTAGCATTACACATGCACATACACCCGCAGTCACACACAGAACATAGACATGCTACATATCATTGTAATCAGCAGCTGTAACACTGTAACGTAGCATTACACATGCACATACACCCGCAGTCACACACAGAACATAGACATGCTACATATCATTGTAATCAGCAGCTGTAACACTGTAACGTAGCATTACACATACACATACACCCGCAGTCACACACAGAACATAGACATGCTACATATCATTGTAATCAGCAGCTGTAACACTGTAAAGTAGCATTACACATACACCCGCAGTCACACACAGAATATAGACATGCTACATATCATTGTAATCAGCAGCTGTAACACTGTAACGTAGCATTACACATACACATACACCCGCAGTCACACACACAGAACATAGACATGCTACATATCATTGTAATCAGCAGCTGTAACACTGTAACGTAGCATTACACATACACATACACCCGCAGTCACACACACAGAACATAGACATGCTACATATCATTGTAATCAGCAGCTGTAACACTGTAACCTAGCATTACACATGCACATACACCAGCAGTCACACACAGAACATAGACATGTAACATATCATTGTACTCAGCAGCTGTAACACTGTAACATAGCATTACACATGCACATACACCCGCAGTCACCCACAGAACATAGACATGCTACATATCATTGTACTCAGCAGCTGTAACACTGTAACGTAGCATTACACATACACCCGCAGTCACACACACAGAACATAGACATGCTACATATCATTGTGCTCAGCAGCTGTAACACTGTAATGTAGCATTACACATACACATACACCCGTAGTCACACACAGAACATTGACATGCTACATATCATTGTTGTAATCAGCAGCTGTAACACTGTAACGTAGCATTACACATACACATACACCCGCAGTCACACACAGAACATAGACATGCTACATATCATTGTAATCAGCAGCTGTAACACTGTAAAGTAGCATTACACATGCACATACACCCGCAGTCACACACAGAACATAGACATGCTACATATCATTGTAATCAGCAGCTGTAACACTGTAACGTAGCATTACACATACACATACACCCGCAGTCACACACACAGAACATAGACATGCTACATATCATTGTAATCAGCAGCTGTAACACTGTAACGTAGCATTACACATGCACATACACCCGCAGTCACACACACAGAACATAGACATGCTACATATCATTGTAATCAGCAGCTGTAACACTGTAACGTAGCATTACACATGCACATACACCCGCAGTCACACACAGAACATAGACATGCAACATATCATTGTAATCAGCAGCTGTAACACTGTAACGTAGCATTACACATGCACATACACCCGCAGTCACACACAGAACATAGACATGCTACATATCATTGTACTCAGCAGCTGTAACACTGTAACATAGCATTACACATGCACATACACCCGCAGTCACCCACAGAACATAGACATGCTACATATCATTGTAATCAGCAGCTGTAACACTGTAACATAGCATTACACATACACATACACCCGCAGTCACCCACAGAACATAGACATGCTACATATCATTGTATTCAGCAGCTGTAACACTGTAACGTAGCATTACACATACAGATACACCCGCAGTCACCCACAGAACATAGACATGCTACATATCATTGTAATCAGCAGCTGTAACACTATAACGTAGCATTACACATGCACATACACCCGCAGTCACACACAGAACATAGACATGCTACATATCATTGTGCTCAGCAGCTGTAACACTGTAACGTAGCATTACACATACACATACACCCGTAGTCACACACAGAACATAGACATGCTACATATCATTGTACTCAGCAGCTGTAACACTGTAATGTAGCATTACACATGCACATACACCCGCAGTCACACACACAGAACATAGACATGCTACATATCATTGTGCTCAGCAGCTGTAACACTGTAACGTAGCATTACACATACACATACACCCGCAGTCACACACAGAACATAGACATGCTACATATCATTGTACTCAGCAGCTGTAACACTGTAACGTAGCATTACACATGCACATACACCCGCAGTCACACACACAGAACATAGACATGCTACATATCATTGTACTCAGCAGCTGTAACACTGTAACGTAGCATTACACATACACATACACCCGCAGTCACACACACAGAACATAGACATGCTACATATCATTGTGCTCAGCAGCTGTAACACTGTAACGTAGCATTAGACATACACATACACCCGCAGTCACACACAGAACATAGACATGCTACATATCATTGTAATCAGCAGCTGTAACACTGTAACATAGCATTACACATACAGATACACCCGCAGTCACACACAGAACATAGACATGCTACATATCATTGTAATCAGCAGCTGTAACACTGTAACGTAGCATTACACATACATATACACCCGCAGTCACACACAGAACATAGACATGCTACATATCATTGTACTCAGCAGCTGTAACACTGTAACGTAGCATTACATATGCACATACACCCGCAGTCACACACACAGAACATAGACATGCTGCATATCATTGTAATCAGCAGCTGTAACACTGTAACGTAGCATTACACATGCACCCGCAGTCACACACACAGAACATAGACATGCTACATATCATTGTAATCACCAGGTGTAACACTGTAATGTAGCATTACACATGCACATACACCCGCAGTCACACACAGAACATAGACATGCTACATATCATTGTAATCAGCAGCTGTAACACTGTAACGTAGCATTACACATGCAGATACACCTGCAGTCACACAGAACATAGACATGCTACATATCATTGTAATCAGCAGCTGTAACACTGTAACGTAGCATTACACATGCAGATACACCTGCAGTCACACACACAGAACATAGGCATGCTACATATCATTGTGCTCAGCAGCTGTAACACTGTAACGTAGCATTACACATACACATACACCCGCAGTCACACACACAGAACATAGACATGCTACATATCATTGTAATCAGCAGCTGTAACACTGTAACATAGCATTACACATACACATACACCCGCATTCACACACAGAACATAGACATGCTACATATCATTGTACTCAGCAGCTGTAACACTGTAACGTAGCATTACACATACAGATACACCTGCAGTCACACACACAGAACATAGACATGCTACATATCATTGTAATCAGCAGATGTAACACTGTAACGTAGCATTACACATACACATACACCCGCAGTCACACACAGAACATAGACATGCTACATATCATTGTAATCAGCAGCTGTAACACTGTAACGTAGCATTATACATACACCCGCAGTCACACACAGAACATAGACATGCTACATATCATTGTAATCAGCAGCTGTAACACTGTAACGTAGCATTACACATGCACATACACCCGCAGTCACACACAGAACATAGACATGCTACATATCATTGTAATCAGCAGCTGTAACACTGTAACGTAGCATTACACATGCACATACACCCGCAGTCACACACACAGAACATAGACATGCTACATATCATTGTAATCAGCAGCTGTAACACTGTAACGTAGCATTACACATGCACATACACCCGCAGTCACACACAGAACATAGACATGCAACATATCATTGTAATCAGCAGCTGTAACACTGTAACATAGCATTACACATGCACATACACCCGCAGTCACCCACAGAACATAGACATGCTACATATCATTGTACTCAGCAGCTGTAACACTGTAACGTAGCATTACACATACAGATACACCCGCAGTCACACACAGAACATAGACATGCAACATATCATTGTAATCAGCAGCTGTAACACTGTAACATAGCATTTCACATGCACATACACCCGCAGTCACACACAGAACATAGGCATGCTACATATCATTGTAATCAGCAGCTGTAACACTGTAACGTAGCATTACACATGCACATACACCCGTAGTCACACACAGAACATAGACATGCAACATATCATTGCAATCAGCAGCTGTAACACTGTAACATAGCATTACACATACACCCGCAGTCACACACAGAACATAGACATGCTACATATCATTGTAATCAGCAGCTATAACACTGTAACGTAGCATTACACATACAGATACACCTGCAGTCACACACAGAACATAGACATGCTACATATCATTGTACTCAGCAGCTGTAACACTGTAACGTAGCATTACACATACACATACACCCGCAGTCACACACAGAACATAGACATGCTACATATCATTGTACTCAGCATCTGTAACACTGTAACGTAGCATTACACATGCACATACACCTGCAGTCACACACAGAATATAGACATGCTGCATATCATTGTACTCAGCAGGTGTAACACTGTAACGTAGCATTACACATACACATACACCCGCAGTCACACACAGAACATAGACATGCTGCATATCATTGTAATCAGCAGCTGTAACACTGTAACGTAGCATTACACATACACATACACCCGCAGTCACACAGAGAACATAGACATGGTACATATCATTGTAATCAGCGGCTGTAATACTGTAACGTAGCGTCTCACATGCTGATACAGTCACACACACATAGAGAGAACATAGACATGCTGTATATCATTGTAATCAGCGGCTGTAATACTGTAACGTAGCATTACACATGCAGATACAGCCGCAGTCACACACAGAACATAGGCATGCTACATATCACTGTAATCAGCAGCTGTAACACTGTAACGTAGCATTACACATACAGATACACCCGCAGTCACACACACAGAACATAGACATGCTACATATCATTGTAATCAGCAGCTGTAACACTGTAACGTAGCATTACACATACAGATACACCCGCAGTCACACACACAGAACATAGACATGCTACATATCATTGTAATCAGCAGCTGTAACATAGCATTACACATGAAGATACACCCGCAGTCACACACAGAACATAGGCATGCTACATATCATTGTAATCAGCAGCTGTAACACTGTAACATAGCATTACACATACACATACACCCGCAGTCACACACAGAACATAAACATGCTACATATCATTGTAATCAGCAGCTGTAACACTGTAACATAGCATTACACATGCACATACACCCGCAGTCACACACACAGAACATAGACATGCTACATATCATTGTAATCAGCAGCTGTAACACTGTAATGTAGCATTACACATGCACATACACCCGCAGTCACACACACAGAACATAGGCATGCTACATATCATTGTAATCAGCAGGTGTAACACTGTAACATAGCATTACACATGCAGATACACCCGCAGTCACACACAGAACATAGACATGCTACATATCATTGTAATCAGCGGCTGTAACACTGAGACGTAGCATTACACATGCAGATACACCCGCAGTCACACACAGAACATAGACATGCTACATATCATTGTACTCAGCAGCTGTAACACTGTAACGTAGCATTACACATGCACATACACCCGCAGTCACACACAGAACATAGACATGCTACATATCATTGTAATCAGCAGCTGTAACACTGTAACATAGCATTACACATGCACATACACCTGCATGCACACACAGAACATAGACATGCTACATATCATTGTAATCAGCAGCTGTAACACTGTAACGTAGTATTACACATGCAGATACACCCGCAGTCACACACAGAACATAGACATGCTGCATATCATTGTAATCACCAGCTGTAACACTGTAACGTAGCATTACACATGCACATACACCCGCAGTCACACACACAGAACATAGACATGCTGTATATCATTGTAATCAGCAGCTGTAACATTGTAACGTAGCATTACACATACACATACACCCGCAGTCACACACAGAACATAGACATGCTGCATGTCATTGTAATCAGCGGCTGTAATACTGTAACGTAGCATTACACATGCAGATACAGCCGCAGTCACACACAGAACATAGGCATGCTGCATATCACTGTAATCAGCAGCTGTAACACTGTATCGTAGCATTACACATGCAGATACACCGCAGTCACACACACAGAACATAGACATGCTACATATCATTGTACTCAGCAGCTGTAACACTGTAGCGTAGCATTACACATACACATACACCCGCAGTCACACACAGAACATAGACATGCTGCATATCATTGTAATCAGCGGCTGTAATACTGTAACGTAGCATTACACATGCAGATACAGCCGCAGTCACACACAGAACATAGGCATGCTGCATATCACTGTAATCAGCAGCTGTAACACTGTATCGTAGCATTACACATGCAGATACACCGCAGTCACACACACAGAACATAGACATGCTACATATCATTGTAATCAGCAGCTGTAACATAGCATTACACATGAAGATACACCCGCAGTCACACACAGAACATAGACATGCTACATATCATTGTAATCAGCAGCTGTAACACTGTAACGTAGCATTACACATGCACATACACCCGCAGTCACACAGAACATAGACATGCTACATATCATTGTAATCAGCAGCTGTAACACTGTAACATAGCATTACACATGCACATACACCCGCAGTCACACACAGAACATAGACATGCTACATATCACTGTAATCAGCAGCTGTAACACTGTAACATAGCATTACACATGCACATACACCCGCAGTCACACACAGAACATAGACATGTCGCATATCATTTTAATCAGCAGCTGTAACACTGTAACGTAGCATTACACATGCAGATACAGCGGCAGTCACACACAGAACATAGACATGCTACATATCATTGTAATCAGCAGCTGTAACACTGTAACGTAGCATTACACATGCACATACACCCGCAGTCACACACAGAACATAGACATGTCGCATATCATTGTACTCAGCAGCTGTAACACTGTAACGTAGCATTACACATGCACATACACCCGCAGTCACACACAGAACATAGACATGCTACATATCATTGTACTCAGCAGCTGTAACACTGTAACGTAGCATTACACATGCACATACACCCGCAGTCACACACACAGAACATTGACATGCTACATATCATTGTTATCAGCAGCTGTAACACTGTAACGTAGCATTACACATACACATACACCCGCAGTCACACACAGAACATAGACATGTCGCATATCATTTTAATCACCAGCTGTAACACTGTAACGTAGCATTACACATACACCCGCAGTCACACACACAGAACATAGACATGCTACATATCATTGTAATCAGCAGCTGTAACACTGTAAAGTAGCATATAGCATGCACATACACCCGCAGTCACACACCGAACATAGACATGCTACATATCATTTTAATCAGCAGCTGTAACACTGTAACATAGCATTACACATACACCCGCAGTCACACACAGAACATAGACATGTCGCATATCATTGTAATCAGCAGAAGCTACTTGTGCGTTCTAGTCGCTGTGTGAATAAGATGCATTTGAAGGTAAAAAGTTGCACGAAAAGATGCTCAGCGCTACAGAGTCACGCCACGCTGGCACCTGTAGTTTCACTGTAAAAAAAAAAAAGTTTTACTCTATTTTCACTATTACCCCTGCACCCACTGCTCCAGGGGTGCAGGGAAGAGCCCCGGGCTTCAGCTTAAGACTGGGGTGCTCGGGAGAGGGGGGAGACCCCTTTATTGGGGGGGGTCCCCACCTCTCCTGAGATCCCCGGCTTGGGCTGACTGGCTCGGGGTGATGATGCATTGTCCGTAGAGACCCGATGAAAGGGTCCCCTGGCTGTGACAGTACACCCCCGCTAGATTTCAGCCCAGTGCTGGTTTTAAATATAGGACGAGCCCTACACAATTTTTAAAGGACAGGCTCAGCAGCCCAGTGCTGGTTCCTAAAATAGGGGGGAACCCTACTCGTTTTTACCCCATACTTTTAGGAACCAGGACTGGCTGGTTCTGTTTTTTTTTGGGGGGGGACGTTACGTCATTGATCTGTGTATGTTTCTGCCAAACTCGCAGCTCAGCAGGTGGTCTGTTTCACACTTCTATTTATGTCCGAGTTTGCTACAATTACACCCAAGATTGGTAAATTCCCGAGTTGTATCTTTCGAGTTTGGTCGATGCTGTATTCAGCATAGTTTGTATTCTCACCCGAGTTTTTCAGTGTAAATATAGAAATCTCTCCCGAGTTTGTTATTAGTAAATTTGCAAGTTGAAAAAAAAAAAAAAAAAAGCCTAAACTCGCGAATCTTAGTAAATTTCCCCACTAGAGTCTAGGGGGTAAATTTACTAAAGTGAGCGTTTTTTTTAGTGAGTTTTAGAAGAGATGTTGCCCATAGCAACCAATCAGATTCTACTTAACATTTAACTAGCACCTCCTAGAAGATTATAGCTAGAGTCTGATTGGTTTCTGTGGGCAACATCTCTTCTAAAACTCACTAATAAAACCTCTCACTGTAGTAAATGTACCCCTAGGAGTTGGTACATGGCTGCATTCCCATTACCTGATCTCCCAGCGTTCCTTCTTTGCTCTAGGGGTAACATCTGGAAGCAGAACCCTTTGTCATTAGGCTGAATGTCACCGTGGCTCCCAGTATTGGTTTATATACCCTGCTGGTCTGACTGCCCCCTGTAGTGGCTGGGCACGTCCTATAACTTCTCTCCCAGATAACCCCGGGCAGCACCCATCAAAAAATAAAGTGGAACAAAGGATTATTGTATCCAAGTTCTATGTATAAGTGCAGATGTGCGGGAGGATCCCGGCCAATACTTACAGAGAAATATCACACATCCTCTCGGCATTGTCGCTGTGGTGACCGCGGTGTGTCCGGCTCTCCCGTCTGTGACAGAACGTTACCAGCTTGGGCGCTTGTGTCTTTCTGCATGTATGAAATTAGAAGCGGTGTTACTGTGACCCCAGCTCAGGGTATGGGCTGAGCGCACGCTGTTATGTTCCCCTGTCTGTGCCTGTCCTGTACATCCTGCTCCCTAACATGCTGCGTCTCAGGCTGGGAATGTTCGTGTCACTGGGATAAAGGGAAAGTATTCCTCCAGGATGTCATTTCCTGTACAACTCCCCAAAGACCCCCAGATGTGGCTTTGTAGTCATTACCAGCGGCAACAGAAACTGAAAGTGCTGCCAGGATGGCTCAGTGAGCTAGAGACACCAGCAGGGCAGGGCAGGGGCTATGCGGCCAGCTGGTGCATGTAAAGGCTCATACACACTGGACAATATGCTGTATGAGCAATACTGACAGCCGGTGGGAACTATAATAACGTTGCGCAGTGTTTGCGAGCTACATACAAATAGAGGCAAATAGAGGCATTTGTACCCCATGGACAAAAACAACGGTCAGTATAAAATGCCACAGAGATCAGGATTAAATTTGCAAGACAAAAACTAAACTAAGACAATAAACAAGGAAAAGAAAAAAAGATCCCTCCCGAGGTACAATGAGGGGAAGTTACTCGGGAGAATCAGTAATATGTGGGGTCATTAGCGAGAAGTCTCAGGGGCCCATTTATCAATCATCACATACTGACTGCGATCCGGACGCGATATTACCGCCCATGATCACATTGCAGTGTCTGATAATACCGCCTGGATTTATTACATACAGGAACAGGGGCTCCGAAAGGATCCCGTCCCTGCTCTGTGCTCGGAGTGAAGTGACCGCATCAACGGTTTCGTCACTCTTCTACTGGGATTTCTGCGCATGCACCACGCCCACTGACCACGCATGCACCGCGGCAGACTGACCACCCATGCGCCGCGGCCGACTGACCACCCATGCGCCGCGGCCGACTGACCACCCATTCGCCGCGGCAGACTGACCAGCCATGCACCGCGGCCTACTGACCACCCATGCACTGCGACCTACTGACCACCCATGTGTGACGGCTGCCGCAGGTCATTTGTGCAAAGTGCAGCCCATAGACTACAGCGCCTGGCGCTTCACATTCTAGTACTTAGTTAATCTGACAGCATCGCATCCCTTATAAAGACCTATGGGGGCTGTGGCTGCTATCGGAATTGGGGCGACCACAGTGATCCCTCCATAGTACATCTGGGGGATATTTAATATTTACAGATATCACCCAAAAACGTTTATTTATTTATTTTTTTAAATGTGCTGCAAATATTTAATGACAAACGGGCCCCTTAGTCCCGTGTACCTGACGATACATCCAGCTCAGGAACAGCGGCAGTCCAGCGCCAGGCGTAGCCGTGTGTATACTTACACCTCACCATGGCTTTACGGCATACTTGCCTACTTTTGAAAAAGCATTTCAGGGAGAGTGTGAAAGCAGCACCTAAGAGCGCGTGTTACAGTGGGCGTGTAATGATACATCTGAGAGGCGTGTCCTACATGTGATGGGCGTGTACTGATACATCTGAGAGGCGTGTCCTACATGTGATGGGCGTGTAATGATACATCTGAGAGGCGTGTCCTACATGTGATGGGCGTGTAATGATACATCTGAGAGGCGTGTCCTACATGTGATGGGCGTGTACTGATACATCTGAGAGGCGTGTCCTACATGTGATGGGCGTGTACTGATAATCTGAGAGGCGTGTCATACATGTGATGGGCGTGTACTGATACATCTGAGAGGCGTGTCCTACATGTGATGGGCGCGTACTGATACATCTGAGAGGCGTGTCCTACATGTGATGGGCGTGTACTGATAAATCTGAGGGGCGTGTCCTAAACCTGACTTACATCCAAATGTAACCAGCCCAAAGCAGTCAGTAAGATCTGTTTTTGATGAAAACACACTAAAACTTTTCAGAAATTCATAGGGATCATTGGCCCTCATTCAGAGCCACTCGCTAGCGGCAGTACGCTCGTTCTGAGCAATGTTCGCACATCTGCGCATGCGTACGGTTTTTAGTACGCATGCGCGAACCAGTCAGTGCGGCCGAAAATCGTTGGTACGCAATATAGCGAGTGCCTGCTATTTTGAGTGACAGAATGAGGCGTATGTGGGTGGTAACAGGGGAAGGTGCTTGAAAACGGGGAGTGGAGATCCGAACGCAGGCGTGCTTAAAGGTCAAAACGGGCGTTTTAAGGGAGTGCATATTTAATACAGCAGCGTCATTGACCACGTCATTTGGTTTTTTTTAACTCAGAACTGCTCGCAAAATAGCGGTTGAAAACACCAACCACAAGAATAGCGAGCATTTCATACGCTGTACGATGTACTCGATTAATCTAATAAATAGCGGACATGACGTATGGTGCGTGCGGCCAGGGGGCGTTTTTATAAAAAAAACGAGCGTATGTTTTGCTCGCTCGTTCAGACTTAGAGGTGGGAACAGACTGCAATTTGCGAACGGATCATTTGAATAGCCACCCCTTGTTTTTGAACGAACGACCGCAAATAGCGAACGGCTCTGAATCAGACCCATTGTGCCTTATAATAACCAATGCAAGGAAATGACACTAATGATCCCATTTGAATGTATATATCTCTGTTTTTTTATATAACAGCTTCATAATGGGGGTAAGGATGAAATGAGGGACTTTACTAGACTCTTCAGGGAGACAGGGAGATTGCTACTATTTCAGGGAGTCTCCCTGACAATGAGGGAGAGTTGGCAAGTATGCTTTACGGTCTTAGCAGTAAATGTGGCGTTGTATTAGCGCCTAAGCCTGCGTATCCCCTACTGTACCGTAGGTAATAATATACTGTATACAATATCATGTAGGGTCCTGTGACGTGAGAGAATGGTGTCTGCTATTTATAAATATGAAAGTGTAATTTCCCATATAAAATATAATTAGAGACCCCCAGGTCTGTCATTTGCTGCTTTATTGGGGGTGGTCCTCCCCACAGCGTCAGCCTGGGAATGACCAATAAGAAATCCCAATAGACGGCTGCAACTTAAACATGATCGAGCCGTCATGCTATGAGCTGGAGGACTCAATACACAAACAGCCAATCAGAAGCGGCCGCACAGCGCTGCGGATGTCATCACCATGTATCTCTGCCCCCTGGCTGAGGGGTGCGGTGTGATAGGGCTAGACAGTAGGGTGGGGGAGTTGGGTTACCCCGTGATTGGGCAATAACGGGGGCTGGGTTGTTTCTTATGTGCTGACCATATTAAAGCCATACTTGCCGACCTTTGGGCTACCACCTTCCGGACGCCCGGTCGGCACTGTGTGGGGCATGGAGCAGCTTCAGAGAGCAGTGCCGCGGGTGTTTGCGTCATCTTGACCCCGCCCCCCGCAGTATAAAGCAGAGATTACCGGCATTGTACAGTGGGGGACGGGGCCAAGATAACGCAATTCACTGCGAATCGCGTCATCGGCCACCTGTACCGCCAACTGAACTCGGAAGTGGGCAACCGCGGCCCAGGGAAGCAGCCAGCACCGGGACTTGACCTCTTTTCCGGGTGGTCGGGAACGCCACACGATTTTCTGGAGCCTCCCGACCATTTCAGGAGTGTAGGCGTCTGATTAACGCATCATTTTGTTTCTATTACCTGTACAAGCTGCATGGTGACCCTTATTTGTGCACCCAAATACTGCGCCACTGACCACTGTGCTGAGCAGCATACCCCGGAATGTTATATATAATCAGGTACCCCAACACAAGGCGTGTAACAGGCTCCCTTATGTACATAAGGACAGCCTATACATAACAGGCATGACACAACTATGCAGACAGCCTAATAAACACATGCTGGGAGCACACGGTGATTTATGGCGGTTTCATAAGAGAGATCTGCATGTTCCTGCTCACTGAGGACACTGGTGATAAACTATACACAGCGCTCATTTACAACGTTATTATTATAAACCTTCTATCGGATGAGGTGTTGTCATGTGTGCAAACCACTTATCATACTAAGATAAAATAAAGACACTGAGACGTGGATTTGGCAGATAACTTGATGGCGATTTATTGGAGCAATAATAATTATTATTTATTTATTATTATTTAAGGATGTATGGTGGCAAAGAAAGGACGGCCAGAAATCAGCCAAATCTGCTATGCCCACACACAAACAACAAAAGGCATAGCAGGCGTAGATCGCCCAGAGTGCATACACATAACCATGTAAATCATGTCAACAACAAAAGGTAACGCTCACCCCCATCTTGACTTCCCACCCGTTTAGGTGGTGATACTGCCCCCCGTTAGGTTGGTACAGCCAACTACCAGTCAACGAAGGGAGCGCCCTTAAATCATAATTGCACCCGGACTGGCGACCTGCCGTTCTTTCCCGCCACCCAAAACCAAACCCACAACATACCCAAATTTATAGGGGAGGGAGGGTGGGGAATCTGGAACAAAGAGGCTTTGGCCCACACTTCTAGCCCATTATATAATGTTCCTGTTACAAACCCGCCCCTGCTTGCCATAGGCTAACTCCCACAAGTCATTTGCATACATGCCGGCCCCCATCCTAGAGGTTTAAAACACCTCTTTTCTTATGCAATCTTTCGGTTTCTCTTATGCTTTATTTATATGGCACCACAAGAGCCCACAGAGACTTACATAGTACATACACAGTACGAGAGGCACAGGACAGACACAGTACGAGAGGCACAGGACAGACACAGTACGAGAGGCACAGTACATACACAGTACAGACACAGTATGAGAGGCACAGTACAGACACAGTATGAGAGGCACAGTACATACACAGTATGAGAGGCACAGTACAGACACAGTATGAGAGGCACAGTACAGACACAGTATGAGAGGCACAGGACAGACACAGTACGAGAGGTACACAGTACAGACACAGTATGAGAGGCACAGTATGAGAGGCACAGTACAGACACAGTATGAGAGGCACAGTACAGACACAGTATGAGAGGCACAGTACAGACACAGTATGAGAGGCACAGTACAGACACAGTATGAGAGGCACAGTACAGACACAGTATGAGAGGCACAGGACAGACACAGTACGAGAGGTACACAGTACAGACACAGTATGAGAGGCACAGTACATACACAGTACAGACACAGTATGAGAGGCACAGTACAGACACAGTATGAGAGACACAGTACATACACAGTACAGACACAGTATGAGAGGCACAGTACATACACAGTACAGACACAGTATGAGAGGCACAGTACAGACACAGTATGAGAGGCACAGTACAGACACAGTATGAGAGGCACAGTATGAGAGGCACAGTACAGACACAGTATGAGAGGCACAGTACAGACACAGTATGAGAGGCACAGTATGAGAGGCACAGTACAGACACAGTACGAGAGGTACACAGTACAGACACAGTATGAGAGGCACAGTACAGACACAGTATGAGAGGCACAGTACAGACACAGTATGAGAGGCACAGTACAGACACAGTATGAGAGGCACAGGACAGACACAGTACGAGAGGTACACAGTACAGACACAGTATGAGAGGCACAGTACATACACAGTACAGACACAGTATGAGAGGCACAGTACAGACACAGTATGAGAGGCACAGTACATACACAGTACAGACACAGTATGAGAGGCACAGTACATACACAGTACAGACACAGTATGAGAGGCACAGTACAGACACAGTATGAGAGACACAGTACATACACAGTACAGACACAGTATGAGAGGCACAGTACATACACAGTACAGACACAGTATGAGAGGCACAGTACAGACACAGTATGAGAGGCACAGTACAGACACAGTATGAGAGGCACAGTATGAGAGGCACAGTACAGACACAGTATGAGAGGCACAGTACAGACACAGTATGAGAGGCACAGTATGAGAGGCACAGTACAGACACAGTACGAGAGGTACACAGTACAGACACAGTATGAGAGGCACAGTACAGACACAGTATGAGAGGCACAGTACAGACACAGTATGAGAGGCACAGTACAGACACAGAATGAGAGGCACAGTACAGACACAGTATGAGAGGCACAGGACAGACACAGTACGAGAGGTACACAGTACAGACACAGTATGAGAGGCACAGTACATACACAGTACAGACACAGTATGAGAGGCACAGTACAGACACAGTATGAGAGGCACAGTACATACACAGTACAGACACAGTATGAGAGGCACAGTACATACACAGTACAGACACAGTATGAGAGGCACAGTACAGACACAGTATGAGAGGCACAGTACAGACACAGTATGAGAGGCACAGGACAGACACAGTACGAGAGGTACACAGTACAGACACAGTATGAGAGGCACAGTACATACACAGTACAGACACAGTATGAGAGGCACAGTACAGACACAGTATGAGAGGCACAGTACAGACACAGTACGGGAGAAACAGTACAGACACAGGGCCTGATTCAGACCCGCTTGCAAGCGGGTCGATGGTGGCCCAGTGCGCATGCGCACAACGGAGCCAGCTCCGTCGTGCGCATGCGCGAGACCCGGATAGCGACAGGCAATCCGTCGCTATCCGTCTCGTACCAAAGGGGGCGTGCTGTCGATGTTGAGTGACAGCACGCCCCCTTTGGTGGGTGGGCCGGGAGTGTGGCTGCCCAGACGGAGGCGTTCCCATGGCAACGCCTACCGTCTGTGGCTGGCCCCACTGACATCACAAGTGATGTCAGTGGGAGTGATTTTGGCTCTGTTAGAGCCGAAAGCACTCTAGGGCTTGCGGCAATGAGACCCTACCACAAGCGTCTCGTCGCAAGCCCGATGGTCGTGATGGTCTTGACCATCGCGACCATCTTCCTGGCCGTTCGCTATAGCTGTGGGTGGTCACCCACAGCTATGCGAGCAGCAAGGAGGCGGCTCTAAAAAAACCCAGAAGGCCGGCCCTGATTCAGAGCGAGCGCAATGTCAGAGCATCTGGCTCTGAATCAGGCCCACAGTACAGACAGTATGAGAGACACAGTATGAGAGACACAGTACAAACACAGGGCCTGATTCAGAGCCGCTCGTAAACGGCCGCTCATTCGCTCTGAGCGATGTTCACACAACTGCGAATGCGTACGGTTTGTAATACGCATGCGCGAACCAGTCAGTGCGGCCGAAAATTGGCCCTCATTCAGAGCCGCACGTTAACAACAGTACGCTCGTTCCGAGCGATGTTTGCACATCTGCGCATGCGTACGCTTTTTAGTACGCATGCGCGAACCAGTCAGTGCGGCCGAAAATCCTTTGTACGCTATATAGCGAGTGCCGGCTATTTTGAGTGACAGAATGAGGCGTATGTGGGTGGTAACAGGGGAAGGTGCTTGAAAATGGGGAGTGGAGATCCGAACGCAGGCGTGCTTAAAGGTCAAAACGGGCGTTTTATGGGTGTGTATATTTAAAACAGCAGTGTCATTGACCACGTCACTGGGTTATTTTATAGCCCGAACTGCACGCAAATTTGTGGTAGCAAACACCAACCACAAGAATAGCGAGCAGTTCATACGCTGGTCGATGTACTCGATTAATCTAATAAATAGCGGACATGACGTAGGATGCGTGCGGCCAGGGGGCGTTTTTAACAAATAAACGAGCGTATGTTTTGCTCGCTCGTTCAGACTTAGAGGCGTGAACAGACTGCAATGTGCGTACGGATCATTTGAATAGCCACCCCTTGTTTTTAAACGAACGACCGCAAATAGCGTACGGCTCTGAATGAGGGCCATTGTTTGTTCGCTATATAGCGAATGCCTGTTATTTTGAGTGACAGAAAGAGGCGTATGTGGGTGGTAACAGGGGAAGGTGCTTGAAAACGGGGAGTGGAGATCCGATCGCAGGCGTGCTTAAAGGTCAAAACGGGCGTTTTATGGGTGTGCATAATTAATACAGCAGCGTCATTGACCACGTCACTGGGTTATTTTATAGCCAGAACTGCTCGCAATATAGTGGTAGGAAAAACCAGCCACAAGAATAGCGAGCAGTTCATACGCTGTTCGATGTACTCGATTAATCTATTAAATAGCGGACATGACGTATGGTGCGAGCGGCCAGGGGGCGTATTTTTCAAATAAACGACCGCATGTTTTGTTCGCTCGTTCAGACATAGACGCGGCAACAGACCGCAAAGAGCAAACGGTTCATTTGAATAGCCACCCCCTTTTTCTGAACGAGCGAGCGCTAATAGCGTCCGGCTCTGAATCAGACCCACAGTACAGACACAGTATGGGAGACACAGTACAGACTGTATGTGGTACCCCAACCCAGGACTGTTTTATATACAATGTGGTATCACATATATATATATATAGATAGATATATAGATAGAGATTTTCCCTGCTTTGAATAAACTGTAGTGTGTGAGCTGCATTAGGGACATGTTGCTGTGAGATACTCTGCAGGGGTCCCCCCTCCTCTCCCATGATACACTGCAGCTGAGGGAGCCGGTGACAGTTGGGCTGAATGAGAATTTGAACCTGCTTGTGCTGTGGGCGGGGAACATCCTGGTACCTGGCCAGAGGTGATATAGAGCAGCTCTCACTGACCCTGAGGGGAGAGCTGAGGTGACCTTCTGAGCGGCAGGAGCTGAGCTGCCAAGGTGCCGCCTGTCAGGGTGGCAGTGCGGGCAGTGACTTGTCGGCTGTTAGAGCTGAGGCACCAGGGAGTTCTGAGGTGCCCGCTGAGTGGACTGGCTGCGATGCTGCTGGCGACTGTGCCTGTGTATGTGAAGCCGCATCTCAGTGACAGCAGCTGGGTGAGGAAGGATTCCCAATACCGGCGCATTGCCCTTCTGCCCACCTATCAGTCTGCCCAGCCCCAAGCCCTTGCTGGTTAAGTGACTGTTCCACAAGTCTTGCCCCTAGGTATAGGCTTCTGTTACTGACTAATAAAGGCCGGTCTGCCCTGCAGTCTTTGTAGTGAATGCTGACAGGTAAAAGCAGCCCAGTCCCTCTTCTCTGCTTTATAAGATTACTATTCCCCAAATTGCATCCCTGCCACTACGTAATCATTGCTGCCTGTCAGTCAGAGGATCCAGCTCAGCCACAGTTATAGGAAGCCCTCGCAGCTCAGCCACAGTTATAGGAAGCCCTGGCAGCTCAGCCACAGTTATAGGAAGCCCTGGCAGCTCAGCCACAGTTATAGGAAGCCCTCGCAGCTCAGCCACAGTTATAGGAAGCCCTGGCAGCTCAGCCACAGTTATAGGAAGCCCTGGCAGCTCAGCCACAGTTATAGGAAGCCCTCGCAGCTCAGCCACAGTTATAGGAAGCCCTCGCAGCTCAGCCACAGTTATAGGAAGCCCTCGCAGCTCAGCCACAGTTATAGGAAGCCCTCGCAGCTCAGCCACAGTTATAGGAAGCCCTCGCAGCTCAGCCACAGTTATAGGAAGCCCTGGCAGCTCAGCCACAGTTATAGGAAGCCCTCGCAGCTCAGCCACAGTTATAGGAAGCCCTGGCAGCTCAGCCACAGTTATAGGAAGCCCTCGCAGCTCAGCCACAGTTATAGGAAGCCCTGGCAGCTCAGCCACAGTTATAGGAAGCCCTCGCAGCTCAGCCACAGTTATAGGAAGCCCTGGCAGCTCAGCCACAGTTATAGGAAGCCCTGGCAGCTCAGCCACAGTTATAGGAAGCCCTCGCAGCTCAGCCACAGTTATAGGAAGCCCTCGCAGCTCAGCCACAGTTATAGGAAGCCCTGGCAGCTCAGCCACAGTTATAGGAAGCCCTCGCAGCTCAGCCACAGTTATAGGAAGCCCTGGCAGCTCAGCCACAGTTATAGGAAGCCCTCGCAGCTCAGCCACAGTTATAGGAAGCTCCCGCAGCTCAGCCACAGTTATAGGAAGCCCTCCCAGCTCAGCCACAGTTATAGGGACCCCTTGCAGCTCAGCCACAGTTATAGAAAGCCCTCGCAGCTCAGCCACAGTTATAGGAATCCCTCGCAGCTCAGCCACAGTTATAGGATGCCCTCGCAGCTCAGCCACAGTTATAGGAAACCCTCGCAGCTCAGCCACAGTTATAGGAAGCCCTCGCAGCTCAGTCACAGTTATAGGAAACCCTCGCAGCTCAGCCACAGTTATAGGAAACCCTCGCAGCTCAGCCACAGTTATAGGGACCCCTCGCAGCTCAGCCACAGTTATAGGAAACCCTCGCAGCTCAGCCACAGTTATAGGAAGCCCTGGCAGCTCAGCCACAGTTATAGGAAGCCCTTGCAGCTCAGCTGTGAGACTCCGCCCCCTATTACTGACTGCTCAAGAGACACCTGATTGGTCCCCCTGATCCTGCTCATCTGCATATCCAGCCCAGCTCCACCAGGACCCAGCATGCCTTGATAAAATGCCTAAAGCAGGCTTTGGCACCGCTAGTAAGGTACACAACTTGCATGCTTGTATCGGTTGTGCACAACATATATCAGGAGCTGCAGTATAAATAAGGAAGCACAAAACAAATGTGTTCTTCATATAGAGCAGCTTGATCTACGCATTGCAAGGAACCCAATAAAGACTTAGGATCTCATTCAGACCCGCTCTCAAGCGTCTGAATGCTCGCAAGTGGGTCGATGTTTAGGCCCTGTGCATGCACAGTGGCCGCACTGCACGTGCGCAAGCCCCAGAGCTCACAACAAAAGGGGCGGATGTCGATGTTGATCGACAGCTTGCCCCGTTTTGTAGGCTGGGCTGGGGGGGTGGTGGTTTCACAAACGGAGGCATCCCTTAAGGAACTCCTGCCATTTTGTGGGCGACCGCACTTACATCAGCAGTGATGTCAGTGGGGAGCTTCCTGCTTGATCAGAGCAGGAAGCTCCCTGGGGCTTGCGGTTGCCGAGATCCAACCTTAGGGTCTCATCGCAAGCCCCGATGGTCACAATGGTCTTGACCATCGCGACCATCAACCTGGTCGGTCGCTAAAGCTGTGGGTGGTCGCACTTCAAAACCCAAGCGGCCGCCCACATTCAGAGCGACCGCTCGCATTTTGCGAGCGCCTCTGAATGAGGGGCTTAGTGCATGTACAATTAACCTAGATATCTGACGACCAAGCCAAGTTGCAACTTTCTCAAGGATATTGTTACCAGAAAATTACAAAAATTGGGCTATATTGTCTCAATACTTACTAAACTGTTGAAAACCCGACAGAAAACGTCAGCCCACCATCTTGACTGAATCGGGCCTAAACCATTACAACGGAGAGAGTTTGTCTATTAAAAAAAGGGGCATACGGTTTGTGACCCTGGTCAATTTATCTAGGTTATCTAGGTTAGATATATGGGCCATATATCAGTTTAAGAAACTGTACACCGATTTTAATTGTTGTATTGTTTGCTTTGAAGAAGATTAATATGAGTTTAAGTTAACGGTTTTAACCATCAGATTTATACATAATAGAAACTGTCTTGCTGAAATGTGTTTATTGCAAATTGTGAAATTGAATCTTTGACTTATTAATATCAGCTTAACTTACGTTTCAAAGTAAAATAGTGACTTATTTAATTCTGCTAAATTTGCATGCTAACATTGCATAGGCTAATAAAACTTAGATTATTTGAAAGTATGGTGTCATTTAGTATGTGAAAGCGAATGAGGGTCCTGCCTCTCTGTATGAGAATGAAAGAAGAACGAACCAGCTAAGAGTCAGTGACATCCATCGCTAGTCAGGAGGTAAGACTACAAGTAGAGGGACTCCTTTAAGTGGGGTATTACACATACACAGTACGAGAGACACTGGGTCTCATTCAGAGCCGCTCGTAAGCGGCCGTTCGCTCGTTCCGAGCGATGTTCGCACATCTGCGCATGCGTACGGTTTGTAATACGCAAGCGCGAACCAGTCAGTGCGGCCGAAAAACGTTTGTTCGCTATTTAGCGAATGCCTGCTATTTTGAGTGACAGGAGGAGGCGTATGTGGGTGGTAACAGGGGAAGGTGCTTGAAAACGGGGAGTGGAATTCAGAACGCAAACCTGCCACAAGAATAGCGAGCAGTTCATACGCTGGTCGATGTACTCGATTAATCAAATAAATAGCGGACAAGACGTATGGTGCGAGCGGCCAGGGGGCGTCTTTTTCAAAATTACGACCGCAAGTTTTGTTTGCTCGTTCAGACTTATAGGCGTGAACAGACCGCAAAGAACGAATGGTTCATTTGAATAGCCACCCCTTTTTTGTGAATGAACGACCGCAAATAGCGTCCGGCTCTGAATCAGGGCCACAGTACAGATACATTACATACACAGTATGAGAGACACAGTACAGACACAGTATGAGAGACACAGTACAGACACAGTACAGACACAGTATGAGAGGCACAGTACAGACACAGTATGAGAGACACAGTACAGACACAGTATGAGAGACACAGTACAGACACAGTACAGACACAGTATGAGAGGCACAGTACAGACACAGTATGAGAGACACAGTACAGACACAGTATGAGAGGCACAGTACAGACACAGTATGAGAGACACAGTATGAGAGACACAGTACAGACACAGTACAGACACAGTATGAGAGGCACAGTACAGACACAGTACAGACACAGTATGAGAGACACAGTACAGACACAGTATGAGAGACACAGTATGAGAGACACAGTACAGACACAGTATGAGAGACACAGTACAGACACAGTATGAGAGACACAGTATGAGAGACACAGTACAGACACAGTATGAGAGACACAGTATGAGAGACACAGTACAGACACAGTATGAGAGACACAGTATGAGAGACACAGTACAGACACAGTATGAGAGACACAGTATGAGAGGCACAGTACAGACACAGTATGAGAGACACAGTACAGACACAGTATGAGAGACACAGTATGAGAGACACAGTACAGACACAGTATGAGAGACACAGTATGAGAGACACAGTATGAGAGACACAGTATGAGAGACACAGTACAGACACAGTATGAGAGACACAGTACAGCCACAGTATGAGAGACACAGTACGAGAGGCACAGTACAGACACAGTACAGACACAGTATGAGAGACACAGTACAGACACAGTACAGACACAGTATGAGAGACACAGTACAGACACAGTATGAGAGACACAGTACAGACACAGTATGAGAGACACAGTACAGACACAGTACAGACACAGTATGAGAGACACAGTACAGACACAGTACAGACACAGTACAGACACAGTATGAGAGACACAGTACAGACACAGTATGAGAGACACAGTACAGACACAGTATGAGAGACACAGTACAGACACAGTATGAGAGGCACAGTACAGACACAGTACAGACACAGTATGAGAGAAACAGTACAGACACAGGGCCTGATTCAGACCCGTCGTGCGCATGCGCGAGACCCGGATAGCGACGGGCAATCCGTCGCTATGGGTCTCGTACCAAAGGGGGCGTGCTGTTGATGTTGAGTGACAGCACGCCCCCTTTGGTGGGTGGGCCGGGGGTGTGGCTGCCCAGACGGAGGCGTTCCCATGGCAACGCCTACCGTCTGTGGCCGGCCCCACTGACATCACAAGTGATGTCAGTGGGAGTGATTTTGGCTCTGTTAGAGCCGAAAGCACTCTAGGGCTTGCGGCAATGAGACCCTACCACAAGCGTCTCGTCGCAAGCCCGATGGTCGTGATGGTCTTGACCATCGCGACCATCTTCCTGGCCGTTCGCTATAGCTGTGGGTGGTCACCCACAGCTATGCGAGCAGCAAGGAGGCGGCTCTAAAAAAAACCAGAAGGCCGGCCCTGATTCAGAGCGAGCGCAATGTCAGAGCATCTGGCTCTGAATCAGGCCCACAGTACAGACACAGTATGAGAGACACAGTATGAGAGACACAGTACAAACACAGGGCCTGATTCAGAGCCGCTCGTAAACGGCCGCTCATTCGCTCTGAGCGATGTTCACACAACTGCGCATGCGTACGGTTTGTAATACGCATGCGCGAACCAGTCAGTGCGGCCGAAAATTGTTTGTTCGCTATATAGCGAATGCCTGTTATTTTGAGTGGCAGGATGAGGCGTATGTGGGTGGTAACAGGGGAAGGTGCTTGAAAACGGGGAGTGGTGATCTGAACGCAGGCGTGCTTAAAGGTCAAAACGGGCGTTTTATGGGTGTGCATAATTAATACAGCAGCGTCATTGACCACGTCACTGGGTTATTTTATAGCCAGAACTGCTCGCAATATAGTGGTAGGAAAAACCAGCCACAAGAATAGCGAGCAGTTCATACGCTGTTCGATGTACTCGATTAATCTATTAAATAGCGGACATGACGTATGGTGCGAGCGGCCAGGGGGCGTATTTTTCAAATAAACGACCGCATGTTTTGTTCGCTCGTTCAGACATAGACGCGGCAACAGACCGCAAAGAGCAAACGGTTCATTTGAATAGCCACCCCCTTTTTCTGAACGAGCGAGCGCTAATAGCGTCCGGCTCTGAATCAGACCCACAGTACAGACACAGTATGGGAGACACAGTACATACTGTATGTGGTACCCCAACCCAGGACTGTTTTATATACAATGTGGTATCACATATATATATATATAGATAGATATATAGATAGAGATTTTCCCTGCTTTGAATAAACTGTAGTGTGTGAGCTGCATTAGGGACATGTTGCTGTGAGATACTCTGCAGGGGTCCCCCCTCCTCTCCCATGATACACTGCAGCTGAGGGAGCCGGTGACAGTTGGGCTGAATGAGAATTTGAACCTGCTTGTGCTGTGGGCGGGGAACATCCTGGTACCTGGCCAGAGGTGATATAGAGCAGCTCTCACTGACCCTGAGGGGAGAGCTGAGGTGACCTTCTGAGCGGCAGGAGCTGAGCTGCCAAGGTGCCGCCTGTCAGGGTGGCAGTGCGGGCAGTGACTTGTCGGCTGTTAGAGCTGAGGCACCAGGGAGTTCTGAGGTGCCCGCTGAGTGGACTGGCTGCGATGCTGCTGGCGACTGTGCCTGTGTATGTGAAGCCGCATCTCAGTGACAGCAGCTGGGTGAGGAAGGATTCCCAATACCGGCGCATTGCCCTTCTGCCCACCTATCAGTCTGCCCAGCCCCAAGCCCTTGCTGGTTAAGTGACTGTTCCACAAGTCTTGCCCCTAGGTATAGGCTTCTGTTACTGACTAATAAAGGCCGGTCTGCCCTGCAGTCTTTGTAGTGAATGCTGACAGGTAAAAGCAGCCCAGTCCCTCTTCTCTGCTTTATAAGATTACTATTCCCCAAATTGCATCCCTGCCACTACGTAATCATTGCTGCCTGTCAGTCAGAGGATCCAGCTCAGCCACAGTTATAGGAAGCCCTCGCAGCTCAGCCACAGTTATAGGAAGCCCTGGCAGCTCAGCCACAGTTATAGGAAGCCCTGGCAGCTCAGCCACAGTTATAGGAAGCCCTCGCAGCTCAGCCACAGTTATAGGAAGCCCTGGCAGCTCAGCCACAGTTATAGGAAGCCCTGGCAGCTCAGCCACAGTTATAGGAAGCCCTCGCAGCTCAGCCACAGTTATAGGAAGCCCTCGCAGCTCAGCCACAGTTATAGGAAGCCCTCGCAGCTCAGCCACAGTTATAGGAAGCCCTCGCAGCTCAGCCACAGTTATAGGAAGCCCTCGCAGCTCAGCCACAGTTATAGGAAGCCCTGGCAGCTCAGCCACAGTTATAGGAAGCCCTCGCAGCTCAGCCACAGTTATAGGAAGCCCTGGCAGCTCAGCCACAGTTATAGGAAGCCCTCGCAGCTCAGCCACAGTTATAGGAAGCCCTGGCAGCTCAGCCACAGTTATAGGAAGCCCTCGCAGCTCAGCCACAGTTATAGGAAGCCCTGGCAGCTCAGCCACAGTTATAGGAAGCCCTGGCAGCTCAGCCACAGTTATAGGAAGCCCTCGCAGCTCAGCCACAGTTATAGGAAGCCCTCGCAGCTCAGCCACAGTTATAGGAAGCCCTGGCAGCTCAGCCACAGTTATAGGAAGCCCTCGCAGCTCAGCCACAGTTATAGGAAGCCCTGGCAGCTCAGCCACAGTTATAGGAAGCCCTCGCAGCTCAGCCACAGTTATAGGAAGCTCCCGCAGCTCAGCCACAGTTATAGGAAGCCCTCCCAGCTCAGCCACAGTTATAGGGACCCCTTGCAGCTCAGCCACAGTTATAGAAAGCCCTCGCAGCTCAGCCACAGTTATAGGAATCCCTCGCAGCTCAGCCACAGTTATAGGATGCCCTCGCAGCTCAGCCACAGTTATAGGAAACCCTCGCAGCTCAGCCACAGTTATAGGAAGCCCTCGCAGCTCAGTCACAGTTATAGGAAACCCTCGCAGCTCAGCCACAGTTATAGGAAACCCTCGCAGCTCAGCCACAGTTATAGGGACCCCTCGCAGCTCAGCCACAGTTATAGGAAACCCTCGCAGCTCAGCCACAGTTATAGGAAGCCCTGGCAGCTCAGCCACAGTTATAGGAAGCCCTTGCAGCTCAGCTGTGAGACTCCGCCCCCTATTACTGACTGCTCAAGAGACACCTGATTGGTCCCCCTGATCCTGCTCATCTGCATATCCAGCCCAGCTCCACCAGGACCCAGCATGCCTTGATAAAATGCCTAAAGCAGGCTTTGGCACCGCTAGTAAGGTACACAACTTGCATGCTTGTATCGGTTGTGCACAACATATATCAGGAGCTGCAGTATAAATAAGGAAGCACAAAACAAATGTGTTCTTCATATAGAGCAGCTTGATCTACGCATTGCAAGGAACCCAATAAAGACTTAGGATCTCATTCAGACCCGCTCTCAAGCGTCTGAATGCTCGCAAGTGGGTCGATGTTTAGGCCCTGTGCATGCACAGTGGCCGCACTGCACGTGCGCAAGCCCCAGAGCTCACAACAAAAGGGGCGGATGTCGATGTTGATCGACAGCTTGCCCCGTTTTGTAGGCTGGGCTGGGGGGGTGGTGGTTTCACAAACGGAGGCATCCCTTAAGGAACTCCTGCCATTTTGTGGGCGACCGCACTTACATCAGCAGTGATGTCAGTGGGGAGCTTCCTGCTTGATCAGAGCAGGAAGCTCCCTGGGGCTTGCGGTTGCCGAGATCCAACCTTAGGGTCTCATCGCAAGCCCCGATGGTCACAATGGTCTTGACCATCGCGACCATCAACCTGGTCGGTCGCTAAAGCTGTGGGTGGTCGCACTTCAAAACCCAAGCGGCCGCCCACATTCAGAGCGACCGCTCGCATTTTGCGAGCGCCTCTGAATGAGGGGCTTAGTGCATGTACAATTAACCTAGATATCTGACGACCAAGCCAAGTTGCAACTTTCTCAAGGATATTGTTACCAGAAAATTACAAAAATTGGGCTATATTGTCTCAATACTTACTAAACTGTTGAAAACCCGACAGAAAACGTCAGCCCACCATCTTGACTGAATCGGGCCTAAACCATTACAACGGAGAGAGTTTGTCTATTAAAAAAAGGGGCATACGGTTTGTGACCCTGGTCAATTTATCTAGGTTATCTAGGTTAGATATATGGGCCATATATCAGTTTAAGAAACTGTACACCGATTTTAATTGTTGTATTGTTTGCTTTGAAGAAGATTAATATGAGTTTAAGTTAACGGTTTTAACCATCAGATTTATACATAATAGAAACTGTCTTGCTGAAATGTGTTTATTGCAAATTGTGAAATTGAATCTTTGACTTATTAATATCAGCTTAACTTACGTTTCAAAGTAAAATAGTGACTTATTTAATTCTGCTAAATTTGCATGCTAACATTGCATAGGCTAATAAAACTTAGATTATTTGAAAGTATGGTGTCATTTAGTATGTGAAAGCGAATGAGGGTCCTGCCTCTCTGTATGAGAATGAAAGAAGAACGAACCAGCTAAGAGTCAGTGACATCCATCGCTAGTCAGGAGGTAAGACTACAAGTAGAGGGACTCCTTTAAGTGGGGTATTACACATACACAGTACGAGAGACACTGGGTCTCATTCAGAGCCGCTCGTAAGCGGCCGTTCGCTCGTTCCGAGCGATGTTCGCACATCTGCGCATGCGTACGGTTTGTAATACGCAAGCGCGAACCAGTCAGTGCGGCCGAAAAACGTTTGTTCGCTATTTAGCGAATGCCTGCTATTTTGAGTGACAGGAGGAGGCGTATGTGGGTGGTAACAGGGGAAGGTGCTTGAAAACGGGGAGTGGAATTCAGAACGCAAACCTGCCACAAGAATAGCGAGCAGTTCATACGCTGGTCGATGTACTCGATTAATCAAATAAATAGCGGACAAGACGTATGGTGCGAGCGGCCAGGGGGCGTCTTTTTCAAAATTACGACCGCAAGTTTTGTTTGCTCGTTCAGACTTATAGGCGTGAACAGACCGCAAAGAACGAATGGTTCATTTGAATAGCCACCCCTTTTTTGTGAATGAACGACCGCAAATAGCGTCCGGCTCTGAATCAGGGCCACAGTACAGATACATTACATACACAGTATGAGAGACACAGTACAGACACAGTATGAGAGACACAGTACAGACACAGTACAGACACAGTATGAGAGGCACAGTACAGACACAGTATGAGAGACACAGTACAGACACAGTATGAGAGACACAGTACAGACACAGTACAGACACAGTATGAGAGGCACAGTACAGACACAGTATGAGAGACACAGTACAGACACAGTATGAGAGGCACAGTACAGACACAGTATGAGAGACACAGTATGAGAGACACAGTACAGACACAGTACAGACACAGTATGAGAGGCACAGTACAGACACAGTACAGACACAGTATGAGAGACACAGTACAGACACAGTATGAGAGACACAGTATGAGAGACACAGTACAGACACAGTATGAGAGACACAGTACAGACACAGTATGAGAGACACAGTATGAGAGACACAGTACAGACACAGTATGAGAGACACAGTATGAGAGACACAGTACAGACACAGTATGAGAGACACAGTATGAGAGACACAGTACAGACACAGTATGAGAGACACAGTATGAGAGGCACAGTACAGACACAGTATGAGAGACACAGTACAGACACAGTATGAGAGACACAGTATGAGAGACACAGTACAGACACAGTATGAGAGACACAGTATGAGAGACACAGTATGAGAGACACAGTATGAGAGACACAGTACAGACACAGTATGAGAGACACAGTACAGCCACAGTATGAGAGACACAGTACGAGAGGCACAGTACAGACACAGTACAGACACAGTATGAGAGACACAGTACAGACACAGTACAGACACAGTATGAGAGACACAGTACAGACACAGTATGAGAGACACAGTACAGACACAGTATGAGAGACACAGTACAGACACAGTACAGACACAGTATGAGAGACACAGTACAGACACAGTACAGACACAGTACAGACACAGTATGAGAGACACAGTACAGACACAGTATGAGAGACACAGTACAGACACAGTACGGACACAGTATGAGAGACACAGTACAGACACAGTACAGACACAGTATGAGAGACACAGTACAGACACAGTACAGACACAGTATGAGAGACACAGTACAGACACAGTATGAGAGACACAGTACAGACACAGTACAGACACAGTATGAGAGACACAGTACAGACACAGTACAGACACAGTATGAGAGACACAGTACAGACACAGTACAGACACAGTATGAGAGACACAGTACAGACACAGTATGAGAGACACAGTACAGACACAGTACAGACACAGTATGAGAGACACAGTACAGACACAGTATGAGATACACAGTATGAGAGACACAGTACAGACACAGTATGAGAGACACAGTACAGACACAGTACAGACACAGTACAGACACAGTATGAGAGACACAGTACAGACACAGTATGAGGCACAGTACAGACACAGTATGAGAGACACAGTACAGACACAGTATGAGAGACACAGTACAGACACAGTATGAGAGACAGTACAGACACAGTATGAGAGACACAGTACAGACACAGTACAGACACAGTATGAGAGACAGTACAGACACAGTATGAGAGGCACAGTACAGACACAGTACAGACACAGTATGAGAGACACAGTACAGACACAGTATGAGAGGCACAGTACAGACACAGTACAGACACAGTATGTGAGACACAGTACAGACACAGTATGAGAGACACAGTACAGACACAGTATGAGATACACAGTATGAGAGACACAGTACAGACACAGTATGAGAGACACAGTACAGACACAGTACAGACACAGTACAGACACAGTATGAGAGACACAGTACAGACACAGTATGAGACACAGTACAGACACAGTATGAGAGGCACAGTACAGACACAGTACAGACACAGTATGAGAGACACAGTACAGACACAGTATGAGAGACACAGTACAGACACAGTATGAGAGACACAGTACAGACACAGTATGAGAGACACAGTACAGACACAGTACAGACACAGTACAGACACAGTACAGACACAGTACAGACACAGTATGAGAGACACAGTACAGACACAGTATGAGAGACACAGTACAGACACAGTACAGACACAGTACAGACACAGTATGAGAGACACAGTACAGACACAGTACAGACACAGTATGAGAGACACAGTACAGACACAGTATGAGAGACACAGTACAGACACAGTACGAGAGACACAGTACAGACACAGTACAGACACAGTATGAGAGGCACAGTACAGACAGTATGAGAGACACAGTACAGACACAGTACAGACACAGTACAGACACAGTATGAGAGATACAGTACAGACACAGTATGAGAGGCACAGTACAGACACAGTATGAGAGACACACTACAGACACAGTACAGACACAGTACAGACACAGTATGAGAGATACAGTACAGACACAGTATGAGAGGCACAGTACAGACACAGTATGAGAGACACACTACAGACACAGTACAGACACAGTATGAGAGACACAGTACAGACACAGTATGAGAGACACAGTACAGACACAGTATGAGAGACGCAGTACAGACACAGTACAGACACAGTACAGACACAGTATGAGAGACACAGTACAGACACAGTACAGACACAGTATGAGAGACACAGTACAGACACAGTATGAGAGGCACAGTATGAGAGACACAGTACAGACACAGTACAGACACAGTATGAGAGACACAGTACAGACAGTACAGACACAGTATGAGAGACACAGTACAGACACAGTATGAGAGACACAGTACAGACACAGTATGAGAGGCACAGTACAGACACAGTATGAGAGACACAGTACAGACACAGTATGAGAGACACAGTACAGACACAGTATGAGATACACAGTATGAGAGACACAGTACAGACACAGTATGAGAGACACAGTACAG
Source organism: Taudactylus pleione (assembly GCA_031769625.1). NCBI lineage: Eukaryota > Metazoa > Chordata > Amphibia > Anura > Myobatrachidae > Taudactylus > Taudactylus pleione. The sequence goes on from JAUIMM010000392.1 coordinate 229,366, forward strand.
ACACAGTACAGACACAGTACAGACACAGTATGAGAGACACAGTACAGACACAGTATGAGGCACAGTACAGACACAGTATGAGAGACACAGTACAGACACAGTACAGACACAGTATGAGAGACACAGTACAGACACAGTATGAGAGACAGTACAGACACAGTATGAGAGACACAGTACAGACACAGTATGAGAGACACAGTACAGACACAGTATGAGAGACACAGTACAGACACAGTATGAGAGACACAGTACAGACACAGTATGAGAGACACAGTACAGACACAGTACAGACACAGTATGAGAGACACAGTACAGACACAGTATGAGAGACACAGTACAGACACAGTATGAGAGACACAGTACAGGCACAGTACAGACACAGTATGAGAGGCACAGTACAGACACAGTACAGACACAGTATGAGAGGCACAGTACAGACACAGTATGAGAGACACAGTACAGGCACAGTACAGACACAGTATGAGAGACACAGTACAGACACAGTATGAGAGACACAGTACAGACACAGTACAGACACAGTATGAGAGGCACAGTACAGACACAGTATGAGAGACACAGTACAGGCACAGTACAGACACAGTATGAGAGACACAGTACAGGCACAGTACAGACACAGTATGAGAGACACAGTACAGACACAGTACAGACACAGTACAGACACAGTACAGACACAGTATGAGAGGCACAGTACAGACACAGTACAGACACAGTATGAGAGACACAGTACAGACACAGTATGAGAGACACAGTACAGACACAGTATGAGAGACAGTACAGACACAGTATGAGAGACACAGTATGAGAGACACAGTACAGACAGTATGAGACACACAGTACAGACACAGTACAGACACAGGCCCTGATTCAGAGCTGGACGCTGTGACAGAGCGCTCACTCTGAATCAAGGCTGTCCCTCTTACTTTTTGGAGCGGCCTCCTGGCCACTCGCATAGCTGTGGGTGACCACCCACAGCTATAGCGAGTGGCCAAAATGATGGTCAAGACCATCGCGACCATCGGGCTTGCGACGAGACCCTTGTGGTAGGGTCTCGTGTGCCGCAAGCCCTGGAGTGCTTTTGGCTCTATCAGAGCCAAAATCACTCCCACTGACATCACTAGTAGGGCCGGCCGCCTCCGTCGTGCGCATGCGCACTTGGGCAACATCGACCCACTTGCGAGCGCTCGCGAGCGGGTCTGAATCAGGCCCACAGTACAGACACAGTATGAGAGACAGTACAGACAGTATGAGAGACACACAGTACGGACACAGTATGAGAGACACAAGGTCTGATTCAGAGCCGGACGCTATTTGCGCTCGCTCGTTCAGAAAAAGGGGCTGGATATTTAAATTGACTGCTTGCTCTTTGTGGTCTGTTGACGCCTCTATGTCTGAACGAGAGAACAAAACATGCGGTCGTAATTTTGAAAAAACGCCCCCTGGCCGCTCGCATCATACGTCATGTCCGCTATTTATGAGATTAATCGAGTACATCGAACGGCGTCTGAACTGCTCGCTATTCTTGTGGTAACCTACAGCTTAGCTAGCAACCAGGAGGCCGCACTTGAAAAATCAAGCGGCCGCCCTCATTCAGAACGAGCGCTCGCTTCTTGCGACCGCCTCTGAATGAGGGCCATAGTCCTTTGCAGTGGTAAGCATAAGCAGGTACTGTACAGTCCTTTGCAGTGGTAATCATAAGCAGGTACTGTACAATCCTTTGCAGTGGTAATCATAAGCAGGTACTGTACAGTCCTTTGCAGTGGTAATCATAAGCAGGTACTGTACAGTCCTTTGCAGTGGTAAGCATAAGCAGGTACTGTACAGTCCTTTGCAGTGGTAATCATAAGCAGGTACTGTACAGTAATCATAAGCAGGTACTGTACAGTCCTTTGCAGTGGTAAGCATAAGCAGGTACTGTACAGTCCTTTGCAGTGGTAAGCATAAGCAGGTACTGTACAGTCCTTTGCAGTGGTAAGCATAAGCAGGTACTGTACAGTCCTTTGCAGTGGTAATCATAAGCAGGTACTGTACAGTCCTTTGCAGTGGTAATCATAAGCAGGTACTGTACAGTCCTTTGCAGTGGTAATCATAAGCAGGTACTGTACAGTCCTTTGCAGTGGTAATCATAAGCAGGTACTGTACAGTCATTTGCAGTGGTAATCATAAGCAGGTACTGTACAGTCCTTTGCAGTGGTAAGCATAAGCAGGTACTGTACAGTCCTTTGCAGTGGTAATCATAAGCACGTACTGTACAGTCCTTTGCAGTGGTAATCATAAGCAGGTACTGTACAGTCCTTTGCAGTGGTAATCATAAGCAGGTACTGTACAGTCCTTTGCAGTGGTAAGCATAAGCAGGTACTGTACAGTCCTTTGCAGTGGTAAGCATAAGCAGGTACTGTACAGTCCTTTGCAGTGGTAATCATAAGCAGGTACTGTACAGTCCTTTGCAGTGGTAAGCATAAGCAGGTACTGTACAGTCCTTTGCAGTGGTAAGCATAAGCAGGTACTGTACAGTCCTTTGCAGTGGTAATCATAAGCAGGTACTGTACAGTAATCATAAGCAGGTACTGTACAGTCCTTTGCAGTGGTAAGCATAAGCAGGTACTGTACAGTCCTTTGCAGTGGTAAGCATAAGCAGGTACTGTACAGTCCTTTGCAGTGGTAAGCATAAGCAGGTACTGTACAGTCCTTTGCAGTGGTAAGCATAAGCAGGTACTGTACAGTCCTTTGCAGTGGTAATCATAAGCAGGTACTGTACAGTCCTTTGCAGTGGTAATCATAAGCAGGTACTGTACAGTCCTTTGCAGTGGTAATCATAAGCACGTACTGTACAGTCCTTTGCAGTGGTAATCATAAGCAGGTACTGTACAGTCATTTGCAGTGGTAATCATAAGCAGGTACTGTACAGTCCTTTGCAGTGGTAAGCATAAGCAGGTACTGTACAGTCCTTTGCAGTGGTAATCATAAGCAAGTACTGTACAGTCCTTTGCAGTGGTAATCATAAGCAGGTACTGTACAGTCCTTTGCAGTGGTAAGCATAAGCAAGTAAAGACCTTTAAGAGCAACCAACAGCATTTCCCAGAACGCACATTCCCTTGCAATAGCCTTTTAGCATAAAAAACAACAATGTTTTATGTTGTTATGTTATATATCAAGTACGGACTTGTAATAAGCTCATAAACTGGTATTAAGCATAACAGATCCTAGCACAGTAGAATTAGTTGTCTCTTATGTGCACTCACTGTAATCAATTCAAACAGTCTATGCAGAATAATATAATAATATGCAAAAGAAATAGCTTTAAAACAGAGAGAGAAAAAAACAAACGAAACCTGTTCCCCTGTCACTGTTGGACTGGGAAGTGGAATCAGTATAACAGTAACATCTGCACAATTAGCAATATAAGGGGGAGATGTATCATCGGCAACATCGTCGATGCGGTACATCCCCCCTGACTTTGCGTACATACCGCTGTTAATTACCGCGGTATGTACCAAGAATATCGCAAAGAACAGCTCTCTCGATGAGAGCTGTCCTTTGCGATGCTGCCGGGCAGAGGGACTTCCGGGTTCAACACCCAGAAGTCCTTCTGCGCATGCACAGAAGGCCGCGGGCCGCGGGGGCTCATGGGAGGGATCCATCCGGATCCCTCCCTGCCCCGAGCGTCACGCTAAGAAGCCCATAGGCTTCTATTGGGTAACGCCACCTGAAGGTGGCGTTACCTAGCAACGCCACCTAGAAACGCATTCTGCTGCTTAATACATACGGGGAATGCGGTAAAACCCCCGAAAACTGCATTTTCGGGGGTTTTACCGCATTTTTGCCGTTAATACATCTCCCCCTGAGACTTTGACATTTCTGCAGTACAGCAACACAGTGAAACGTAGAACTTCACAGTCACCTACTTAGCCTCATTGCTGTGGGACTAGCAGTCATTTTAGCAGAACAAAAAAAAAATATATATATATATTGCAGGCTAGACCTGGGGTTCCCAAACAGTTCAGGTTTTAGAGATATCCATGGTTGAATACAGGTGGTTAAAACAAATTGACTGAGGTACTAATTAAGTCACCTGTGCTCAGCCATGGATATGTCTAATGCTGGCCATACACGGGACTATTGATCACACGATTTGGGCATTTTCTACAGGTTGGACAGACCAATCATTTGAAAATAGTTGTATATTGAGTCTTCTGCGTCCCCAATGCGCGTCCCTGCCGTCGTCTAGTTGGATCGCAGATCAGATGGTTTTGTAGAGAGCTCTCAACTGATCGTGTAGGAATTGACACACATTATGTGATGCGATTGATCAAATCGTATGGTCCTACAGTATGTGAAATAGTTTCATTTTAAATACAAATCGTCCTGTATCTGAACTTAGGGAAGAATTTTCAAGGGAAATCGTACAACTAATCTGACCAACTTTTGAATCTCACCGTGTATGGCCACCTTAACACCTGTGCCCAGCCCTGGATCTCTCTAATACCTGTGCTCAGCCCTGGATCTCTCTAACACCTGTGCTCAGCCCTGGATCTCTCTAATACCTGTGCTCAGCCCTGGATCTCTCTAACACCTGTGCTCAGCCCTGGATCTCTCTAACACCTGTGCTCAGCCCTGGATCTCTCTAACACCTGTGCTCAGCCCTGGATCTCTCTAACACCTGTGCTCAGCCCTGGATCTCTCTAACACCTGTGCTCAGCCCTGGATATCTTTAACACCTGTGCTCAGCCCTGGATATCGCCAACACCTGTGCTCAGCCCTGGATCTCTCTAACACCTGTGCTCAGCCCTGGATCTCTCTAACACCTGTGCTCAGCCCTGGATCTCTCTAACACCTGTGCTCAGGCCTGGATCTCTCTAACACCTGTGCTCAGGCCTGGATCTCTCTAACACCTGTGCTCAGCCCTGGATCTCTCTAACACCTGTGCTCAGCCCTGGATCTCTCTAACACCTGTGCTCAGCCCTGGATCTCTCTAACACCTGTGCTCAGCCCTGGATATCGCTAACACCTGAGCTCAGCCCTGGATCTCTCTAACACCTGTGCTCAGCCACGGATATCGCTAACACCTGTGCTCAGCCCTGGATCTCTCTAACACCTGTGCTCAGCCAGCTTTAGGTGGCTGCCTAGGGGCGCTGGCCATTGGAGGGCGCCGACAAGTCCACAAAAGAAAACGAAGGATGTCTCTTTCAGTCCTGGCTGGGACTACTGATGACCAAGGCTGATGCATGTGTGTGTAGGTAGTGGGGGGCTTGTGTGTGTGGTAATGAGTACAGTGTGGGGGTGGTGGTTTTATAGAGTACTGACAGGGTTAGTGTATGCGTGTGTGGGTTTAATGCATGCTAGCAGGGTGAGGTGTATATGTGGGTAGTGGGGTTAATGGGTGCTGACATATATTGGGGCATGGATATGTGGCATAAATATATATTGTGGCATAACGTATTAGGGCACAGCTGCATGGTATATAAATAATTTGGGGCACATGTGTGGCATATATATTAGGGGCATCGTGTAGCATAATTCATGGCTATGTGGCATACAGTACATTTGGTGCACAGCTGTGTGGCATATTATGTATTGGAGGCCTTGATGTGTACAGTAGCATCATTATGAATTGGGGTACAGCTGTGTGGCATATAATGAATTTGTGGCACAGATGTATGATATATTATGACTTCGGGGCAAGGTTATGAGGCACAGTATGATTTTGGGGCTATACGGTGTGGCATATTAGTGGGGCATATTTTATGAATGTGGGACACCGCTGTGTGACATATTATAAATTGGCGACACTAATGTGTGGCAAACAATAGTATGAATTGGAGGGACCAGGGCCGGTGGATGAAATTTTGCCTAGGACGTCCAGACATCTTGTACCGGCCCTGCAGCCCGGGATGCTAAGCACTGCACCGGCCTGTGCTTCGTCTGGCTGCTTCCTCCCAACGGTACTTCTCTTGTGCAGGCAGCGCTGACCTCCTGGCAGGGGCAGAACTATGGGAGACAATGGAGGCGCCTGCTGCCAGCACTGAAGGGGCACCTCCTCCATCGCCCACAATATATCCACCCCACTTAGGGCTTTAAATTTGTAACTGGAGTGTATCGTCACAGCTGACGAATACATGGCACCTGTGCCAGGCACCTGAGAAGCCACCATAACCATACACTAGTGGGGGGCTCTGTGTCAGACCATCAGCTGCCGCTTCCATCTACCTTTATAGCCTGTCCCTGCTCATTGGCGCCGCTGCTTCTCAGCAGCTTCTTATGCCAGTGAGACACATCTGGCGCCCCCCTCACCCACTCCTCCCTGGCAGCAGCCCTAGCCGCGGACCCCTGCAGCAGTCCCGGTGCCCCCCTCACCTACAACTCCCCATCCCACTCCTCCCTGGTGGCAGCTCTAGCCGCAGACCTGTGCGTCAGGCCCGACCATAAGCGCGGCTGCACATCTTCCAGGAGCTGGATGTCAACAAGGATGCACCAGATGGACCTGCGGGTAAGAGGGCAAGGGAGGCGGGGGCCTGGGGCACCAGTGACTGAGTCTGGGGGCAGATCTTTAGTGGAGTAACTTCCCAGCATGTGAAGCAATCAGCAGTGGACCGGGCATTTTGTGATTTGTAGTACCACCACAGTGGCAGTGTTACAGTATTTTAACTCAAACTCAGTCCTCAAAACCCCCATATCAGGTGGTTTTCCTCTCCATCAGGGGTATCAGGAGGGCTCCCCACCCCACATCAGGTGTCTTTCCCCTCCATCAGGGGTATCAGAAGGGCTCCCCACCCCACATCAGGTGTCTTTCCCCTCCATCAGGGGTATCAGAAGGGCTCCCCACCCCACATCAGGTGGTTTTCCTCTCCATCAGGGGTATCAGGAGGGCTTCCCACCCCACATCAAGTGGTTTTCACCTCAGCCAGCGGTATCAGGAGGACGCCCCACCCCACATCAGGTGGTTTCCCCCTCAGCCAGTGGTATCAGGAGGACTCCCCACCCCACATCAGGTGGTTTTCCCCTCAGCCAGCGGTATCAGGAGGGCTCCCCACCCCACATCAGGTGGTTTTCCCCTCAGCCAGTGGTATCAGGAGGACTCCCCACCCCACATCAGGTGGTTTTCCCCTCAGCCAGCGGTATCAGGAGGGCTCCCCACCACACATCAGGTGGTTTTCCCCTCAGCCAGTGGTATGGGGAGAACTCCCCACCCCACATCAGGTGGTTTTCCCCTCAGCCAGCGGTATCAGGAGGACTCCCCACCCCATATCAGGTTTTCCCTTCAGCCAGTGGTATCAGGAGGGCTACCCACCCCATATCAGGTGGTTTTCCCCTCAGCCAGTGGTATCAGGAGGACTCCCCACCCCACATCAGGTGGTTTTCCTCTCCATCAGGGGTATCAGGAGGGCTTCCCACCCCACATCAGGTGGTTTTCCCCTCAGCCAGTGGTATCGGGAGAACTCCCCACCCCACATCAAGTGGTTTTCACCTCAGCCAGCAGTATCAGGAGGGCTCCCCACCCCACATCAGGTGGTTTTCTCCTCAACCAGCGGTATCAGGAGGACGCCCCACCCCACATCAGGTGGTTTTCCCCTCAGCCAGCGGTATCAGGAGGGCTCCCCACCCCACATCAGGTGGTTTTCCCCTCAGCCAGCGGTATCAGGAGGACTCCCCACCCCACATCAGGTGGTTTTCCCCTCAGCCAGCGGTATCAGGAGGGCTCCCCACCCCACATCAGGTGGTTTTCCCCTCAGCCAGTGGTATCGGGAGAACTCCCCACCCCACATCAGGTGGTTTTCCCCTCAGCCAGCGGTATCAGAGTGACAGATTGTTAGATGGCTCTGCCTCTCCTACTGCACACAGAGCTGCTCGGATGGCATTTATTATATGCAACTCCTGCAGCTCCTTACGGGGACTCTCCTGACCACAAGTCCCAAGGACCAAGTCTAAGGCTCTGTGCGGCTTATGCTGGTAATAAAGTTTCAGGCTGTAGACACTTATTAATTATAACTCCTTTTCTGCACTGGTGTCTGGGGAGGTTATTGCTGGGCACTATACATAGGGCTGTAGCTGCCAGCTAACTGCGGGCCACTGTTAGTGGGTAGTTGTAGAAGAGTGTGTGCGGCCAAGCCTCTTACCCCCCGCGATAACCACGGCTCCTTTCTGTGCCTGCAGGGTCCGGTACAGCCTCCAGTCACTGTCATCAAACAGTGGCTCCACCCAGGAACACCTCCGGCTGCTGCTCCTCACTAAGGGAGGCGGGTCAGAAGGCTCTAATGGCTGCCAGCACTCAGTTCACTGAGCTCCCGGCACTCTCCAGCAGCTCCATCAGCGGCCCTCCGCAGCGCAGCTTCCCCTTCACAGCTCACATACCAACTGCGCACACCAACTGCCACCCAACTCTCAGTACAAGCCCCTCTGGTCACGGGGCACTGTTTCTCTATTGCATTGGAGGTCCAGTCTCTCCAGCCGCACGCCACCTCCTGAAGCTGGCTACATTGTCCACTATCACCAATGAATACATTCAAATGTCCAGCAACACATATATAAGGGTACACAACATTAGGTACTCCCAGGTTCTGGGGTACCACATCAGGAGGACTCCCCACCCCACATTAGGTGGTTTTCCCTTCAGCCAGTGGTATCAGGGGGGCTCCCCACCCCACATCAGGTGGTTTTCCCCTCAGCTAGTGGTATCAGGAGGGCTCCCCACCCCACATCAGGTGGTTTTCCCCTAAGCCAGTGGTATCAGGAGGACTCCCCACCCCACATCAGGTGGTTTTCCCCTCCACCAGCGGTATCAGGAGGGCTCCCTACCCTCATCAGGTGGTTTTCCCCTCCACCAGGGGTATCAGGAGGACTCCCCACCCCAAATCAGGTGGTTTTCCCCTCAGCCAGTGGTATCAGGAGGGCTCCCGTCCCCACATCAGGTGGTTTTCCCCTCCACCAGGGGTATCAGGAGGGCTCCCTACCCCACATCAGGTGGTTTTCCCCTCCACCAGGGGTATCAGGAGGGCTCCCCACCCCACATCAGGTGGTTTTCCCCTCCATCAGGAGGAATCTGTGGGTGTAGTAGGTATTACCGCCGGACGCATGGTTCAAATCTCGACAGCGGCAGCCCGGCGAGGGTGAAAATCCAGATCGTCCCTAAGGTAAGTATTGCTAACCTAATTCTACCCCCTAACACTAACCCTCTCTTAGGGGTGCCTAACCCTAACCCCCCCAAGTGCCTAACCCTAATCCCCCCTTCCCCGCTGCCTAAACATAACCCTCCCGGGGGGTGCCTAACCCTACGTCCCCCCGGGAGCCCTAAACCCCCCTGCAGTGCCCGGCCCGGCTTACCTTCGTTCGGTATGCCGGGTGTCGGTCAACCGGCATCTGGTTAATGATAGGTCATTAGTACCACGCCGGGATTAGAGTGTCTGGAAGCCGGTGGTCAGCATTTAGACCGTCTGCTTCCAAACTACATCCCGAATATGAGCCTCATGCTAATTGCACCATACCAGTCACTATCTGTGCCTAATGCATAGCTGTATATACTCCTACTTACCCCAGGGCTGTAGCCGAGGTCAGTCTTCATACAAACATACTTTACATTCCTAAGTGCAGTCCCCATCTTCATACTAGACAATGTTATCCCTTATCTTGTGTCTGGTATACGATGGGAGAGCTGTATACCTTGGCATGGGGATGCGTTCAGTATCGTGGCAGTCGGGATGCCGATGCTAGTGGGAGGGTTAGGGTTAGGCACTAAGCGGAGAGCAATTAGGTTTAGGGGAGGGGGAGGTTGGTGTTAGGCACTAAGCGGATAGGGTTAGGTTTAGGGGAGGGGGAGGTTGGGGTTAGGCACTATTGCAGGGGCCGCCTTCTCCCGGCTGGGTACTTCCCTCCCGTGGCAATCTCCTCAGCGGGGACCTCCGGCTCTCCTCCTAGCGGTCAGCGGCAGCGCAGAAATCTTCATCCAGGTCCTCTGGTCCCAGCAACAGTCTCTCTCTGGTGCAGTGGCGGAGACAATGGAGTCATTTGCCGCCGGGCGCCAGCCCTGAAGGGGGCACCTGGCTCCATTGTCCACCCGGAACTGCATGGAGAAGGAGCGCCGCTGATCGGCGCTCCACCTCCAGTGGTGTAACTACGGAGGGTGCAGGGGGTGCGGTCACACCCCCTACACCCTCCATTTGCCAGGCGCCCGCTGAGTGTGTTACCAGCGGGCGCCCGGCTCCTTCTGTCCCCCCGGTGGTAGCCGGAGGACGGAGCTCACTCCTGAGCTCCGGCTTCCGGGTCCCGCAGTGCACTATGGGAGTTAAGTCATGACAGCACTCCCATAGTTCCGAGGAGCAAGCGCCAGGGACGGACGGTAGCAGGCACTGGAGCGGGGTTTAACGTAAGTATTTTTATTTTTTTTGTATGTGTGCGTGCGCGCGCGCGTGGGGGGGCTTACTACTGGGGGCATTACTGGGGACTTATTACAGGGGGCTTACTCCTGGGGACACTACTGGGGACTTATTACAGGGGGCTTACTACTGGGGCATTACTGGGGACTTATTACTGGGGGCATTACTGGGGACTTATTACAGGGGGCTTATTACTGGGGGCACTACTGGGGACCTATTACAGGGGGCTTACTACTGGAGGCACTACTGGGGACTTATTACAGGGGGCTTACTACTGGGGGCACTACTGGGGACTTATTACAGGGGGCTTACTACTGGGGACTTATTACAGGTGGCTTACTACTGGGGCATTACTGGGGACTTATTACTGGGGGCATTACTGGGGACTTATTACAGAGGGCTTACTACTGGGGACTTATTACAGGGGGCTTACTACTGGGGCATTACTGGGAACTTATTACAGGGGGCTTACTACTGGGGCATTACTGGGGACTTATTACTGGGGGCATTACTGGGGACTTATTACAGGGGGCTTATTACTGGGGGCACTACTGGGGACCTATTACAGGGGGCTTACTACTGGAGGCACTACTGGGGACTTATTACAGGGGGCTTACTACTGGGGGCACTACTGGGGACTTATTACAGGGGGCTTACTACTGGGGACTTATTACAGGTGGCTTACTACTGGGGCATTACTGGGGACTTATTACTGGGGGCATTACTGGGGACTTATTACTGGGGGCATTACTGGGGACTTATTACTGGGGGCTTACTACTGGGGACACTACTGTGGACTTATTACAGGGGGATTACTACTGGGGGCATTACTGGGGACTTATTACAGGGGGCATTACAGGGGGCTTACTACTGGGGGCATTACTGGGGACTTTTTACAAGGGGCTTACTACTGGGGGCTTATTACATGGGGCACTGCAGAGGGCTTATTACAGGGGGCACTACTACCGGGGGCACTACAGGGGGCATCATATGGGGGCACTACAGGGGCCTTACTATTGGGGGCACTACAGGGGCCCTACTATTGGGGGCACTACAGGGGCCCTACTACTGGGGGCACTGCATAGGGGGACCACTACTTGGGGGCACTGCATAGGGGGGACCACTACTTGGGGGCACTACATAGGTGAGCACTGCATAGGGGGACCTCTACTGAGGGCACTGTATAGGGGGACCACTACTGGGGGCATTGTATAAAAGGAACTGCGTAGGGGTGGCGGCAGCTGGGGCTGGCATAGGTGCTGGGGGGGTATATTTTAATTTGGGGTGTGGGGTAGGCACCAACATTTATCTTGCCTCCGGGCACTTGGGATGAAGTTACGCCACTGCTCTGGTGAGTAGGCTGGCGAGCAATCCTCCAGGAGCAGTCCAGTCCGCAGGTGGGTGCTTCTCAGGGGGTCCGCCAGCATTTCCCTATCCAGCGGTAATAGCAGCAGCAGCCCATAACAGCCATGGTCCTAGCAGGGGTCTTCTGCGCTTAAAGGGTCCAGCAACATTCTTCCAAGAGGGGTAGTCAGCAGCAACATCCCGGGAGTTGGGGTCCTGCAGGGGGGTCTTGCGCCAGTATACCACAGCCGGGATTCCCATCACTGAGCCATCTGCGTCCTCAGCCGCTGCTGCAGGTACTCTGACCTCTGCTCTACCTACATGACCTCACCTGCTGCCCAGCTCCTTCCCATAAGGGATCTCTATTACGCCGGGCTGGGGTCCCTTTATACACAAGCAGACGCCGGGACACCCTCAGCTCCCTGTCCTACCGCCTCCTGAATGGCTGCAGTCCCCTAGAACAGACCAGCTCCATTGGGGTTCTGCCCCACAAACAAGGCCACCTATCCCCAGGGGGGCCCCAAGACGTGGGGTATACTGTTACTGGCTAGCCTAAGGAGAAAACTGCCCTCAGTGACAGCCTGCTGACAGGGTCATCCAACGTTCACCTAATCCCTGTTACAGGGCTTCCCGGGGCTGCACTAAATAGTTACAGAAAAAAACTACAGGGGATGCAGAGCTCTATTATGTGATACACCCCTCCCCTACTGACAGTGGGAAAAGGGGTGACCCTGTTTTACAGTTGGGATAGCCCCATAACTATGGGGGTATCACACACACACATACACATATATATATATACACATTCAGGTGCATAAATATTGGGACATTGGCCCTCATTCAGAGCCGCTCATTAGCGGCAGTACGCTCGTTCCGAGCGATGTTTGCACATCTGCGCATGCGTACGCTTTTTAGTACGCATGCGCGAACCAGTCAGTGCGGCCGAAAATCGTTTGTACGCTATATAGCGAGTGCCTGCTATTTTGAGTGACAGAATGAGGCGTATGTGGGTGGTAACAGGGGAAGGTGCTTGAAAATGGGGAGTGGAGATCCGAACGCAGGCGTGCTTAAAGGTCAAAACGGTTGTTTTATGGGTGTGTATATTTAAAACAGCAGCGTCATTGACCACGTCACTGGGTTATTTTAGAGCCAGAACTGCTCGCAAATTTGTGGTAGCAAACACCAACCACAAGAATAGCGAGCAGTTCATACGCTGGTCGATGTACTCGATTAATCTAATAAATAGCGGACATGACGTAGGATGCGTGCGGCCAGGGGGCGTTTTTAACAAATAAACGAGCGTATGTTTTGCTCGTTCGTTCAGACTTAGAGGTGTGAACAGACTGCAATGTGCGTACGGATCATTTGAATAGCCACCCCTTGTTTTTAAACGAACGACCGCAAATAGCGAACGGCTCTGAATGAGGGCCATTGACAGAATATTCATATTTTGGCCTCTAGTCACCACCACAATGGCTTTGAAATGAAACAAACAAGATGTGCTTTACCTGCAGACTTTCAGATTTAATTTGAGGGTAATTACATCCAAATCAGGTGAACGGTGTAGGAATTACAACGGTTTCTATATGTGCCTCCCACTTTTTAAGGGGCCAAAAGTAATTGGACAAACTAAACAATCCTAAATCTAACTTTCACTTTTTAATACTTTGTTGCAAATCCTTTGCAGGCAATTACAGCCTGAAGTCTGGAACGCATAGACATCACCAGACGCTGGGTTTCATCCCTGGTGATGCTCTGCCAGGCCTCTACTGCAAATGTCTTCAGTTCCTCCTTGTTCTTGGGGCATTTTCCCTTCAGTTTTGTCTTCATCAAGTGAAATGCATGCTCAATCGGATTCAGGTCAGGGGATTGACTTGGCCATTGCATAACATTCCACATTTTAGCCTTAAAAAACTCTTTGGTTGCTTTTGCAGTATGCTTTGGGTCATTGTCCATCTGCACTGTGAAGCGCCGTCCAATGAGTTCTGAAGCATTTGACTGAACATGAGCATATAATATTGCCCGAAACACTTCAGAATTCATTCTGCTGCTTTTGTCAGCAGTCACATCATCAATAAATACAAGGGAACCAGTTCCATTGGCAGCCATACATGCCCACGCCATGACACTACCACCACCATGCTTCACTGATGAGGTGGTATGTTTTGGATCATGAGCAGTTCCTTTCCTTCTCCATACTCTTCTCTTCCCATCACTCTGGTACAAGTTGATGTTTGTCTCATCTGTCCATAGGATGTTGTTCCAGAACTGTAATGGCTTTTTTAGATATTGTTTGGCAAACTCTAATCTGGTCTTCCTGTTTTTGTGGCCCACCAATGGTTTACATCTTGTGGTGAACCCTCTATATTCACTCTTGTGAAGTCTTCTCTTGATTGTTGGCTTTGACACATATACATCTAACTCCTGGAGAGTGTTCTTGATTTGGCCAAATGTTGTGAAGGGGTTTTTCTTCACGAGGGAAATAATTCTTCTGTCATCCACACAGTTGTTTTCCGTGGTCTTCCGGGTCTTTTGATGTTGCTGAGCTCTCCGGTCCGTTCTTTCTTTTTAAGAATGTTCCAAACAGTTGATTTGGCCACACCTAATGTTTTTGCTATCACTCTGATGGGTTTGTTTTGATTTTTCAGCCTAATGATGGCTTCACTGATAGTAACAGCTCTTCGGATCTCATATTGAGAGTCGACAGCAACTGATTCCAAATGCAAATGTCACACCTAGAATCAACTCCAGACCTTTTACCTGCTTAATTGATAATGAAATAACGAGGGAATAGCCCACACCTGTCCATGAAATAGCTTTTGAGTTGATAGTCCCATTACTTTTGGCCCCTTAAAAAGTGGGAGGCACATATAGAACCCGTTGTAATTCCTACACCGTTCACCTGATTTGGATGAAATTACCCTCAAATTAAATCTGAAAGTCTGCAGGTAAAGCTCATCTTGTTTGTTTCATTTCAAAGCCATTGTGGTGGTGAATAGAGGCCAAAATCTGAAAATTCTGTCAATGTCCCAATATTTATGCACCTGACTGTATATTACAGATGGTTTTATTTGGTGATGGCACCTGAGCTTTCATCAGTTTTGCATTTGCTGACTGATGTATGGGATTATTTGTATGAATCATTCTCATGTTGGTCTATATATAATCCTGCTCATTACAGCACATGAATTAATGATACCACATGTATTGCTATGTTATGTAAGTACTCAGATGATATAAAGGAGCTGCCTGCATGGTTGCTGGGTGTATAGTGAGGGATGCTGGAAGCAGACTCAGCAGGTAACCCTGGTGTATAAGCACCTGTCTCACCTGTAACCAGTGTGTGGGATCAGTTACATTATAATGCACAGATCATTATAGGAACTCACCCATCGCTGCTGCGTCTGCACTGTGCAGTTATCCCGGTGCCCAGTCCCGGTGCTTATACACGATGCACCCGGTAATAAGAGACTTCTGTTTGTTGTCTGGGTCTCCGTAACATAAGAGAGGGAGGAACAGCAGACTGGGAGAAGAGGTCCTGGGACTGGGAGAGGGAGGAACAGCAGACTGGGAGCAGGAGTGCTGGGACTGGGAGAGGGAGGAACAGCAGACTGGGAGCAGGAGTGCTGGGACTGGGAGAGGGAGGAACAGCAGACTGGGAGCAGGGGTGCTGGGACTGGGAGAGGGAGGAACAGAAGACTGGGAGCAGGGGTGCTGGGACTGGGAGTGGGAGGAACAGCAGACTGGGAGCAGGAGTGCTGGGACTGGGAGAGGGAGGAACAGCAGACTGGGAGAAGAGGTCCTGGGACTGGGAGAGGGAGGAACAGAAGACTGGGAGCAGGGGTGCTGGGACTGGGAGAGGGAGTAACAGAAGACTGGGAGCAGGGGTGCTGGGACTGGGAGAGGGAGGAACAGAAGACTGGGAGCAGGAGTGCTGGGACTGGGAGAGGGAGGAACAGCAGACTGGGAGCAGGGGTGCTGGGACTGGGAGCAGGAGCGCTGGGACTGGGAGAGGGAGGAACAGCAGACTGGGAGCAGGAGTGCTGGGACTGGGAGAGGGAGGAACAGCAGACTGGGAGAAGAGGTCCTGGGACTGGGAGAGGGAGGAACAGAAGACTGGGAGCAGGGGTGCTGGGACTGGGAGAGGGAGGAACAGCAGACTGGGAGCAGGAGTGCTGGGACTGGGAGAGGGAGGAACAGCAGACTGGGAGAAGAGGTCCTGGGACTGGGAGAGGGAGGAACAGAAGACTGGGAGCAGGGGTGCTGGGACTGGGAGAGGGAGGAACAGCAGACTGGGAGAAGAGGTCCTGGGACTGGGAGAGGGAGGAACAGCAGACTGGGAACAGGAGTGCTGGCACTGGGAGAGGGAGGAACAGCAGACTGGGAGAAGAGGTCCTGGGACTGGGAGAGGGAGGAACAGCAGACTGGGAGCAGGAGTGCTGGGACTGGGAGAGGGAGGAACAGAAGACTGGGAGCAGGGGTGCTGGGACTGGGAGAGGGAGGAACAGCAGACTGGGAGCAGGAGTGCTGGGACTGGGAGAGGGAGGAACAGCAGACTGGGAGCAGGGGTGCTGGGACTGGGAGAGGGAGGAACAGCAGACTGGGAGCAGGAGCGCTGGGACTGGGAGAGGGAGGAACAGCAGACTGGGAGCAGGAGTGCTGGGACTGGGAGAGGGAGGAACAGCAGACTAGGAGAAGAGGTCCTGGGACTGGGAGAGGGAGGAACAGCAGACTGGGAGCAGGAGTGCTGGGACTGGGAGAGGGAGGAACAGCAGACTGGGAGCAGGGGTGCTGGGACCGGGAGAGGGAGGAACAGCAGACTGGGAGCAGGAGCGCTGGGACTGGGAGAGGGAGGAACAGCAGACTGGGAGCAGGAGTGCTGGGAGAGGGAGGAACAGCAGACTGGGAGAAGAGGTCCTGGGACTGGGAGAGGGAGGAACAGCAGACTGGGAGCAGGAGTGCTGGGACTGGGAGAGGGAGGAACAGCAGACTGGGAGCAGGGGTGCTGGGACTGGGAGAGGGAGGAACAGCAGACTGGGAGCAGGAGCGCTGGGACTGGGAGAGGGAGGAACAGCAGACTGGGAGCAGGAGTGCTGGGACTGGGAGAGGGAGGAACAGCAGACTGGGAGAAGAGGTCCTGGGACTGGGAGAGGGAGGAACAGCAGACTGGGAGCAGGAGTGCTGGGACTGGGAGAGGGAGGAACAGCAGACTGGGAGCAGGGGTGCTGGGACTGGGAGAGGGAGGAACAGAAGACTGGGAGCAGGGGTGCTGGGACTGGGAGAGGGAGGAACAGCAGACTGGGAGCAGGAGTGCTGGGACTGGGAGAGGGAGGAACAGCAGACTGGGAGAAGAGGTCCTGGGACTGGGAGAGGGAGGAACAGAAGACTGGGAGCAGGGGTGCTGGGACTGGGAGAGGGAGGAACAGCAGACTGGGAGAAGAGGTCCTGGGACTGGGAGAGGGAGGAACAGCAGACTGGGAGCAGGAGTGCTGGGACTGGGAGAGGGAGGAACAGCAGACTGGGAGAAGAGGTCCTGGGACTGGGAGAGGGAGGAACAGCAGACTGGGAGCAGGAGTGCTGGGACTGGGAGAGGGAGGAACAGAAGACTGGGAGCAGGGGTGCTGGGACTGGGAGAGGGAGGAACAGCAGACTGGGAGCAGGAGTGCTGGGACTGGGAGAGGGAGGAACAGCAGACTGGGAGCAGGGGTGCTGGGACTGGGAGAGGGAGGAACAGCAGACTGGGAGCAGGAGTGCTGGGACTGGGAGAGGGAGGAACGGCAGACTGGGAGCAGGGGTGCTGGGACTGGGAGAGGGAGGAACGGCAGACTGGGAGCAGGAGCGCTGGGACTGGGAGAGGGAGGAACGGCAGACTGGGAGCAGGAGCGCTGGGACTGGGAGAGGGAGGAACAGAAGACTGGGAGCAGGAGTGCTGGGACTGGGAGAGGGAGGAACAGCAGACTGGGAGCAGGGGTGCTGGGACTGGGAGAGGGAGGAACAGCAGACTGGGAGCAGGAGTGCTGGGACTGGGAGAGGGAGGAACAGCAGACTGGGAGCAGGGGTGCTGGGACTGGGAGAGGGAGGAATGGAAGACTGGGAGCAGGGGTGCTGGGACTGGGAGAGGGAGGAACGGAAGACTGGGAGCAGGGGTGCTGGAACTGGGAGAGGGAGGAATGAAAGACTGGGAGCAGGGGTGCTGGGACTGGGAGAGGGAGGAACGGAAGACTGGGAGCAGGGCTGCTGGGACTGGGAGAGTGAGGAACAGCAGACTGGGAGAAGAGGGACTGGGAGAGATAAGAGACTGGGATCAGGGGTGCTGGTGGTGGGACTGGGAGGGATAGAGACAGCAGACTTCGAGCAGGGGTGCTGGGACAGTTAACTCCCTGCCTTGGCTGCAAATTCAGCAAATTGTTTCCAGTAACCACATTACACTGTCATCCTTGTACATACTGGAGTGTGTTGCTGAACTGTTATCCCCGTGCAGGAGTGTGTTGCTGCACTGTCATCCTTGTACATACTGGAGTGTGTTGCTGCACTGTTATCCCCGTGCAGGAGTGTGTTGCTGAACTGTTATCCCCGTGCAGGAGCGTGTTGCTGAACTGTTATCCCCGTGCAGGAGCGTGTAGCTGAACTGTTATCCCCGTACAGGAGCGTGTTGCTGAACTGTTACCCCCCTGCAGGAGTGTGTTGCTCCACTGTTATCCCCGTGCAGGAGCATATTTCTGAACTGTCATCCCCGTGCAGGAGTGTGTTCCTGCACTGTTATCCCCATGCAGGAGTGTGTTGATGCACTGTTATCCCCGTGCAGGAGCGTGTTGCTGAACTGTTATCCCCGTGCAGGAGCGTGTTGCTGAACTGTTATCCCCGTGCAGGAGGGTGTTGCTGCACTGTTATCCCCATACAGGAGCATGTTGCTCCACTGTTATCCCTGTACTGTTAGCCCTGTACAGGAGTGTGTTGCTGAACTGTTATCCCCGTGCAGGAGTGTGTTGCTGAACTGTTATCCCTGTACAGGAGCATGTTGCTGCACTGTTATCCCTGTGCAGAGTGTGTTGCTGCACTGCTTTCCCTGTGCAGGAGTGTGTTGCTGAACTGTTATCCCCGTGCAGGAGTGTGTTGCTGCACTGTCATCCTTGTACATACTGGAGTGTGTTGCTGAACTGTTATCCCCGTGCAGGAGTGTGTTGCTGAACTGTTATCCCCGTGCAGGAGCGTGTTGCTGAACTGTTATCCCCGTACAGGAGCGTGTTGCTGAACTGTTATCCCCCTGCAGGAGTGTGTTGCTCCACTGTTATCCCCGTGCAGGAGCATGTTGCTGAACTGTTATCCCCGTGCAGGAGTGTGTTCCTGAACTGTTATCCCTGTACAGGAGCATGTTGCTGCACTGTTATCCCTGTGCAGTAGTGTGTTGCTGCACTGTTATCCCTGTGCAGAGTGTGTTGCTGCACTGCTTTCCCTGTGCAGGAGTGTGTTGCTGCACTGTTACCCATGTGCAGGAGTGTGTTTCTGCAAAGTTAGCCCCGAGCAGGAGTGTGTTGCTGCACTGTTACCCATGTGCAGGAGTGTGTTGCTGCACTGTTAGCCCTGTGCAGGAGCGTGTTGCTGCACTGTTACCCATGTGCAGGAGTGTGTTTCTGCAAAGTTAGCCCCGAGCAGGAGCGTGTTGCTGCACTGTTACCCATGTGCAGGAGTGTGTTGCTGCACTGTTAGCCCTGTGCAGGACCATGTTGCTGCACTGTTAGCCCTGTGCAGGAGTGTGCTGCTGCACTGTTAGCCCCGTACCGGAGCGTGTTGCTGCACTGTTACCCATGTGCAGGAGTGTGTTGCTGCACTGTTAGCCCTGTGCAGGAGCGTGTTGCGGAACTGTTAGCCCTGAGCAGGAGCGTGTTGCTGCACTATTACCCATGTGCAGGAGCGTGTTGCGGCACTGTTAGCCCTGTGCAGAGTGTGTTGCGGCACTGCTTTCCCTGTGCAGGAGTGTGTTGCTGCACTGCTTTCCCTGTGCAGGAGCGTGTTGCTGCACTGTTATCCCTGTGCAGAGTGTGTTGCTGCACTGCTTTCCCTGTGCAGGAGTGTGTTGCTGCACTATTACCCATGTGCAGGAGCGTGTTGCTGCATTGTTAGCCCTGTGCAGGAGTGTGCTGATGCACTGTTTATCCTTTTATAGAAGTGTCTTGTTGCATTGTTATCCCTGTATATGAGAGTATTGCTGCACTCTTAATAGTGTGCAGGAGTATGTTTCTGCAGTGTTATCCCTGTACATAAGTGGAACACAAGCCAACTCCTCTGTGCATGTGTATGTTGCTGCACCGACTCCTCTGTGCATGTGTATGTTGCTGCACTGACTCCTCTGTACATGTGTATGTTGCTGCGCTGACTCCTCTGTACATGTGTATGTTGCTGCGCTGACTCCTCTGTACATGTGTATGTTGCTCTGCGCTGACTCCTCTGTACATGAGTATGTTGCTCTGCGCTGACTCCTCTGTACATGTGTATGTTGCTGCGCTGACTCCTCTGTACATGTGTATGTTGCTGCGCTGACTCCTCTGTACATGTGTATGTTGCTCTGCGCTGACTCCTCTGTACATGTAAATGGAAAAGATTTCTGGACTGCACAACCTGACTATATATATAATGGGAGGTGCTACCTGATGAGACTAATTGCAGGCACAGAAACAGACAAATCTCAGGTGCACAACTCCAAATTATTAATTATATATATAAATGCAATAAACTTTTGCAATCAATAGAGGTTTTTAGCATAATCATGGCCAAGGTTATGGGCCTACCCACCATATCCAGGTAACCTCTTTTGGGTAGGTCCCTAACATACTAAGGTTCAAAACCAGAGCGCAGGACCCCCAAAACTGGCCCAGCTAAGCCGCCCCAGGGCACCACCATAGTAAGAAAAGTGCAGTGTAAAGAGATAGTTAAGAGCAGCTGCATATAAAGAATGAAAATAAAAAAGTGGGGGGTCCTGCGCTCTGGATTTGAACCTTAGTCAGGGTTGCCTACCTTTAATATTCTCTTCCCGGGAGAAGCCCGGGTAAGAGAAGCAGCAGGGGGCCAACGGGGGCGGGGCTTGATGATTCGCGTCATTAAGCCCCGCCCCCTCGCGGTAAAATTACCGCGATTGGGCCCAATTTACATAGGGGACGGGGCCAAATGCTGTGATTCATGCAGAATCACAGCTTAAGCCCCGCCCCCTTCACGGAGACCCGCGGGTGTTCTCCTAGTTCTGCCCACTTCACTAGGAAGTGGGCAGAATGCGGGAGAAATGCCTACCCTTCCGGGGGTGCGGGGGGTTACCCGAAAAATCGGGAGCCTCCCGCGAAAACCGGGAGGGTAGGCATGTATGACCTTAGTATGTTAGGAACCTACCCGAAGAGGTTACCTGGATATGGTGGGTAGGCCCATAAGCTTGGCCATGATTATGCTAAAAACCTCTATTGATTGCAACATTTTATTGCATTTATATATATTATTAATAATTTGGAGTTGTGCACCTGAGATTTTGTCTGTTTCTGTCCTCTGTGCATGTGTATGTTGCTCTGCGCTGACTCCTCTGTACATGTGTATGTTGCTCTGCGCCGACTCCTCTGTACATGTGTATGTTGCTGCGCCGACTCCTCTGTGCATGTGTATGTTGCTGCACTGACTCCTCTGTGCATGTGTATGTTGCTCTGCGCTGACTCCTCTGTACATGTGTATGTTGCTGCGCTGACTATTCTGTCCATGTGTATGTCACTGCGGTGACTCCTATGAGCATGTGTATGTTGCTGCACTGACTATTCTGTACATGTGTATGTTGCTGCGCTGACTCCTCTGTGTATGTTGCTGCCCTGACTCCTCCGTGCATGTGTATGTTGCTCTGCGCCGACTCCTCTGTACATGTGTAAGCTGCTGCGCTGACTCCTCTGTGCATGTGTATGTCGCTACGCTGACTCCTCTGTACATGTGTAAGTTGCTGCGCTGACTCCTCTGTACATGTGTATGTTGCTGCGCCGACACCTCTGTGCATGTGCATGTTGCTGTGCCGACTCCTCTGTGGATGTGCATGTTGCTCTGCGCCGACTCCTATGTGCATGTGTATGTTGCTGCGCCGACTCCTCTGTACATGTGTATGTTGCTGCGCTGACTCCTCTGTACATGTGTATGTTGCTGCGCTGACTCCTCAGTGCAGGTGTATGTTGCTGCGCTGACTCCTCTGTGTATGTTGCTGCACCGACTCCTCTGTGCATGTTAATGTTGCTGCGCCGACTCCTCTGTGCATGTTAATGTTGCTGCGCCGACGCCTCTGTACATGTGTATGTTGCTGCGCTGACTCCTCAGTGCAGGTGTATGTTGCTGCGCTGACTCCTCTGTGTATGTTGCTGCACCGACTCCTCTGTGCATGTTAATGTTGCTGCGCCGACTCCTCTGTGCATGTTAATGTTGCTGCGCCGACGCCTCTGTACATGTGTATGTTGCTGCGCCGACTCATCTGTACATGTATATGTTGCTGCGCCGACTCCTCTGTGCATGAGTATGTTGCTGCGGTGACTCCTCTGTGCATGTGTATGTTGCTGCGCCGACTCCTCTGTGTTTGTTGCTGCGCCGACTCCTCTGTGCATGTGTATGTTGCTGCGCCGACTCCTCTGTGCATGTGTATGTTGCTGCGCCGACTCCTCTGTGTATGTTGCTGTGCCAACTCCTCTGTCCATGTGTATTTTGCTGCGCCGACTCCTCTGTGCATGTGTATGTTGCTGCGCCGACTCCTCTGTGCATGTTGCTGCGCCGACTCCTCTGTGCATGTGTATTTTGCTGCGCCGACTCCTCTGTGCATGTGTTTGTTGCTGCGCCGACTCTTCTGTGCATGTGTATGTTGCTGCGCCGACTCCTCTGTGCATGTGTATGTTGCTGCGCCGACTCCTCTGTGCATGTGTATGTTCCTGCGCCGACTCCTCTGTGCATGTGTATGTTGCTGCGCCGACTCCTCTGTGCATGTGTATGTTGCTGCGCCGACTCCTCTGTGCATGTGTATGTTGCTGCGCCGACACCTCTGTGCATGTGTATGTTGCTGCGCTGACTCCTCTGTGCATGTGTATGCTGCTGCGCTGACTCCTCTGTGCATGTGTATGTTGCTACGCTGACTCCTCTCTACATGTGTATGTTGCTGCGCTGACTCCTCTGTACATGTGTATGTTGCTGCGCTGACTCCTCTGTGCATGTGTATGTTGCTGCGCTGACTGCTCTGTGCATGTGTATGTTGCTGCGCCACCTCCTCTGTGTATGTTGCTGCGCCGACTCCTCTGTGCATGTTAATGTTGCTGCGCCGACTCCTCTGTGCATGTTAATGTTGCTGCGCCGACTCCTCTGTACATGTGTATGTTGCTGCGCTGACTCCTCTGTGCATGTGTATGTTGCTGCGCCGACTCATCTGTACATGTGTATGTTGCTGCGCCGACTCCTCTGTGCATGTGTATGTTGCTGCGCCGACTCCTCTGTGCATGTGTATGTTGCTGCGCCGACTCCTCTGTGCATGTGTATGTTGCTGCGCCGACTCCTCTGTCCATGTGTATTTTGCTGCGCCGACTCCTTTGTGCATGTGTATGTTGCTGCGCCGACTCCTCTGTGCATGTTGCTGCGCCGACTCCTCTGTGCATGTGTATTTTGCTGCGCCGACTACTCTGTGCATGTGTTTGTTGCTGCGCCGACTCTTCTGTGCATGTGTATGTTGCTGCACCGACTCCTCTGTGCATGTGTATGTTGCTGCGCCGACTCCTCTGTGCATGTGTATGTTGCTGCGCCGACTCCTCTGTGTATGTTGCTGCGCCGACTCCTCTGTGCATGTGTATGTTGCTGCGCCGACACCTCTGTGCATGTGTATGTTGCTGCGCTGACTCCTCTGTGCATGTGTATGCTGCTGCGCTGACTCCTCTGTGCATGTGTATGTTGCTACGCTGACTCCTCTCTACATGTGTATGTTGCTGCGCTGACTCCTCTGTACATGTGTATGTTGCTGCGCTGACTCCTCTGTGCATGTGTATGTTGCTGCGCTGACTGCTCTGTGCATGTGTATGTTGCTGCGCCACCTCCTCTGTGTATGTTGCTGCGCCGACTCCTCTGTGCATGTGTATGTTGCTGCGCCGACTCCTCTGTGCATGTGTATGTTGCTGCGCCGACTGCTCTGTGCATGTGTATGTTGCTGCGCTGACTGCTCTGTGCATGTGTATGTTGCTGCGCCACCTCCTCTGTGTATGTTGCTGCGCCGACTCCTCTGTGCATGTTAATGTTGCTGCACCGACTCCTCTGTGCATGTGAATGTTGCTGCGCTGACTCCTCTGTACATGTGTATGTTGCTGCGCCGACTCCTCTGTGCATGTGTATGTTGCTGCGCTGACTCCTCTGTGCATGTGTATGTTGCTGCGCCGACTCCTCTGTGCATGTGTATGTTGCTGCGCCGACTCCTCTGTGCATGTGTATGTTGCTCTGCGCTCACTGTTCTGTACATGTGTATGTTGCTGCGCTGACTCCTCTGTACATGTGTATGTTGCTTCGCTGACTATTCTGTAGTGTTCACTCTAGGTCCGACACCGGACAGGGCGCCGGCCCTAGAGAAAGGGCACTTATGCGCACTCCTACAAATGGGGCGTGGCCAAGGAAAAGGGGGCATGTCTTTTCTACGCATACCCTTTTCGTCACTCTTGGGGGCATGCCCGGCACTTACAGACATACCAGGCAGCCCCCAAGCGCTGCGGTCTCTGTGAATGGACGCCGTGCACATGCATAAAAGTGACTTCACCCAGCTGATTAGTCTAGAAGTATACAGTATATACTTCCTCTGTATAACAGTGACTTCATCCAGCTGATTATTCTAGCAGTAAACAGTATATACCTCCTCTGTATAACAGTGACCTCATCCATCTGATTATTTTAGCAGAATACAGTATATACCTCCTCTGTATAACGGTGACTTCGCCCAGCTGATTAGTCTAGCAGTATACAGTATATACCTCCTCTGTATAAAAGTGACTTCACCCAGCTGATTATACTAGCAGTATACAGTATATACCTCCTCTGTATAACAGTGACCTCATCCATCTGATTATTCTAGCAGTATACAGTATATACCTCCTCTGTATAACAGTGACCTCATCCTTCTGATTATTTTAGCAGAATACAGTATATACCTCCTCTGTATAACAGTGACCTCATCCAGCTGATTATTCTAGCAGTATACAGTATATACCTCCTCTGTATAATGGTGACTTCATCCAGCTGATTAGTTTAGCAGTATACAGTATATACCTCCTCTGTATAACGGTGACTTCATCCAGCTGATTATACTAGCAGTATACAGTATATACCTCCTCTGTATAAAAGTGACTTCATCCAGCTGATTATACTAGCAGTATACAGTATACACCTCCTCTGTATAACGGTGACTTCATCAAGATGATTATTCTAGCAGTATACACCTCCTCTATATAACGGTGACTTCATCCAGCTGATTAGTCTATCAGTATACAGTATATACTTACTCTGTATAAAAGTGACTTCATCCAGCTGATTATACTAGCAGTATACAGTATACACCTCCTCTGTATAACGGTGACTTCATCAAGATGATTATTCTAGCAGTATACACCTCCTCTATATAACGGTGACTTCATCCAGCTGATTAGTCTATCAGTATACAGTATATACTTACTCTGTATAACGGTGACTTCATCCAGCTGATTATACTAGCAGTATACAGTATACACCTCCTCTGTATAACGGTGACTTCATCAAGATGATTATTCTAGCAGTATACACCTCCTCTGTATAACGGTGACTTCATCCAGCTGATTATTCTAGCAGTATACAGTTTATAGCTCCTCTGTATAACGTTGACTTCATCCAGCTGATTATTCTAGCAGTATACAGTATATACCTCCTCTGTATAACGGTGGCTTCATCCAGCTGATTAGTCTAGCAGTATACAGTATATACCTCCTCTGTATAACGGTGACTTCATCCAGCTGATTGTTCTAGCAGTATACAGTATATACCTCCTCTGTATAACGGTGACTTCATCCAGCTGATTATTCTAGCAGTATACAGTATATACCTCCTCTGTATAACTGTGTCTTCATCCAGCTGATTATACTAGCAGTATACAGTATATACCTCCTCTGTATAACGGTGACTTCATCCAGCTGATTATTCTAGCAGTATACAGTATATACCTCCTCTGTATAACGGTGACGTCCTCCTGCTGATTATTCTAGCAGTATACAGTATATACCTCGTCTGTATAACGGTGACTTCATCCAGCTGATTATTCTAGCAGTATACAGTATATACCTCCTCTGTATAACGGTGTCTTCATCCAGGTGATTAGTCTAGCAGTATACAGTATATACCTCCTCTGTATAACGGTGACTTCATCCAGCTGATTAGTCTAGCAGTATACAGTATATACCTCCTCTGTATAACGGTGTCTTCATCCAGTGGATTAGTCTAGCAGTATACAGTATATACCTCCTCTGTATAACGGTGACTTCATCCAGCTGATGTAGCAGTATACAGTATATACCTCCTCTGTATAACGGTGACTTCATCCAGCTGATTATACTTGCAGTATACAGTATATACCTCCTCTATGTAACGGTGACTTCATCCAGCTGATTGTTCTAGCAGTATACAGTATATACCTCCTCTGAATAATGGTGACTTCATCCAGCTGATTCGTCTAGCAGTATACAGTATATACCTCCTCTGTATAACTGTGTCTTCATCCAGCTGATTAGTCTAGCAGTATACAGTATATACCTCCTCTGTATAACGGTAACTTCATCCAGCTGATTATACTAGCAGTATACAGTATATACCTCCTCTGTATAACTGTGTCTTCATCCAGGTGATTAGTCTAGCAGTATACAGTATATACCTCCTCTGTATAACGGTGACTTCATCCAGCTGATTATACTAGCAGTATACAGTATATACCTCCTCTGTATAACGGTGACTTCATCCAGCTGATTATTCTAGCACTATACAGTATATACCTCCTCTGTATAACGGTGACTTCATCCAGCTGATTATTCTAGCAGTATACAGTATATACCTCCTCTGTATAACGGTGACTTCATCCAGCTGATTATTCTAGCAGTATACAGTATATACCTCCTCTGTATAACGGTGACTTCATCCAGCTGATTAGTCTAGCAGTATACAGTATATACCTCCTCTGTATAACGGTGACTTCATCCAGCTGATTATTCTAGCAGTATACAGTATATACCTCCTCTGTATAACTGTGTCTTCATCCAGCTGATTAGTCTAGCAGTATACAGTATATACCTCCTCTGTATAACAGTGACTTCATCCAGCTGATTAGTCTAGCAGTATACAGTATATACCTCCTCTGTATAACGGTGACTTCATCCAGCTGATTAGTGTAGCAGTATACAGTATATACCTCCTCTGTATAACGGTGACTTCATCCAGCTGATTATACTAGCAGTATACAGTATATACCTCCTCTGTATAACTGTGTCTTCATCCAGGTGATTAGTCTAGCAGTATACAGTATATACCTCCTCTGTATAACGGTGACTTCATCCAGCTGATTATACTAGCAGTATACAGTATATACCTCCTCTGTATAACGGTGACTTCATCCAGCTGATTATTCTAGCACTATACAGTATATACCTCCTCTGTATAACGGTGACTTCATCCAGCTGATTATTCTAGCAGTATACAGTATATACCTCCTCTGTATAACGGTGACTTCATCCAGCTGATTATTCTAGCAGTATACAGTATATACCTCCTCTGTATAACGGTGACTTCATCCAGCTGATTATACTAGCAGTATACAGTATATACCTCCTCTGTATAACGGTGACTTCATCCAGCTGATTAGTCTAGCAGTATACAGTATATACCTCCTCTGTATAACTGTGTCTTCATCCAGCTGATTAGTCTAGCAGTATACAGTAGATACCTCCTCTGTATAACGGTGACTTCATCCAGCTAATTATTCTAGCAGTATACAGTATATACCTCCTCTGTATAACGGTGACTTCATTCAGCTAATTATACTTGCAGTATACAGTATATACCTCCTCTGTATAACGGTGACTTTATCCAGCTAATTATACTAGCAGTATACAGTATATACCTCCTCTTTATAATGGTGACTTCATCCAGCTGATGTAGCAGTATACAGTATATACCTCCTCTGTTTAACGGTGACTTCATCCAGCTGATTATACTTGCAGTATACAGTATATACCTCCTCTATAAATCTCTTTGTGGGAATGTAACAGGTGAGCACCCAGCTGTTTATATTCTGTCAGGAAAAGGTGCACAGGAGTCTGCGGAGTTACAGGAGGTCTCAATGCTTAGTGGCACAGCCGTAACTAGACATTTTGGTGCCCTGTACCAGAAAGAGCATTGGTGCCCCTCTCATTTTTCAAAGGGACAAAGGGCCTGATTCAGACCCACTCGCGAGCGGCTGTCCGCTCGCAAGTGGGTCGATGTTATGCACTGAGCATGCGCACGACGGAGGGAGCTCCGTCGTGCGCATGCGCCAGACGCGACGAGCGAAGGAAAGTCCTTCGCTCGTTGTGTCTGATCAAAGGGGGCGTGCTGTCGATGTTGATTGACAGCACGCCCCCTTTGGTGGGCGTGCCCGGGGGCGTGCCTCCCTGATGGGGGCGTTCCCACGGGAATGCCTCCCGTCAGAAGCCGGCCCACTGACATCACTAGTGATGTCAGTGGGAGAGATTTTGGCTCTGATAGAGCCAAAATCACTCCGGAGCTTGCGGTTGAAAACCTCAACCGCAGGCTCCGGCTCGCAGTTTCGATGGTCGCGATGGTCACGACCATCGCGGCCTTCAAAATGCACGCTCGTATAGGCTGTGGGTGGTGACCCACAGATATATGAGCGTCCAGGAGGACGCTCCATTTTCATGGAGGGCGGCCCTCATTCAGAGCGTGCGCTCTGCTCAGAGCGTACGGCTCTGAATGAGGGCCTTAATGTACCCAAAAAAGGGCCATGGCCTCACGGGGAACGGCCAGGGAAGAGATAGGGGAGGCCAGGAGATGCTGGGGATAAATAGGGACATATTATAGTGCACCTGAGAGAGGGCCATGGCCTCATGGGGAAGGGCCAGGGAAGAGATAGGGGATTCCAGGAGATGCTGGGGATACATAGGGACATAATATAGTGCACCTGAGAGAGGGCCATGGCCTCATGGGGAAGGGCCAGGGAAGAGATAGGGGAGGACAGGAGATGCTGGGGATAAATAGGGACATAATATAGTGCACCTGAGAGAGGGCCATGGCCTCATGGGGAAGGGCCAGGGAAGAGATAGGGGAAGCCAGGAGATGCTGGGGATACATAGGGACATAATATAGTGCACCTGAGAGAGGGCCATGGCCTCATGGGGAAGGGCCAGGGAAGAGATAGGGGAGGGCCAGGAGATGCTGGGGATAAATAGGGACATAATATAGTGCATCTGAGAGAGGGCCATGGCCTCATGGGGAAGGGCCAGGGAAGAGATAGGGGAGGCCAGGAGACGCTGGGGATAAATGGGGACATAATATAGCGCACCTGAGAGAGGGCCATGGCCTCATGTGGAAGGGCCAGGGAAGAGATAGGGGAGGTCAGGAGATGCTGGGGATAAATAGGGACATAATATAGTGTACCTGAGAGAGGGCCATGGCCTCATGGGGAAGGGCCAGGGAAGAGATAGGGGAGGGCCAGGAGATGCTGGGGATAAATAGGGACATAATATGGTGTACCTGAGAGAGGGCCCTGGCCTCATGGGGAAGGGCCAGGGAAGAGATAGGGAAGGGCCAGGAGATGCTGGGGATAAATAGGGACATAATATAGTGCACCTGAGAGAGGGCCATGGCCTCATGGGGAAGGGCCAGGGAAGAGATAGGGGAGGTCAGGAGATGCTGGGGATAAATAGGGACATAATATAGTGCACCTGAGAGAGGGCCATGGCCTCGTGGGGAAGTGCCAGGGAGGAGATTGGGGAGGCAAGGAGATGCTGGGGATGAAATAAGAGGAAACTACAAGCAAGAATGGTAATAAACAGAAATTTGACAGCGCCCCTTGCCCTGTGGTGCCCTATGTGATGGCATCGGCCGCACTACCCTAGCTATGGCCCTGCTTAGTGGGAATCCCCAGCGATATGTGATATTCCTCCACTGAAGCTCATCCATGAGGGGAAGTAGAATCCATCTTTGTTACAATGTCCTGGAGTATTCGCATGTTCTCCCATTGAATTATATGGCCTGTAAGTTCCTCCCTCTCAGACTTATACCTCAGATTTTAACCCTTGTGGATGAAGAGTTCTGTGAGCCATCTCAAACGCTATTTGGGAGTCTGGGTCATTCTCTAAGAGCACATTAAGGACCTGATTCAGAACCGCTCGCTAAGGCGCGATCGCTCGCTCTGAGCAATTTTCTCCCATCTGAGCATGCGTTTAATTCGCAGTGCGCGTGCGCAAGCCATTCATTGCGATCTGATTTTGGTAGCTTGTAAGCCACTATCAGATCGCTGCTTTGAGTGACAGATAGTGACATTTGTGGGTGGTAACAGGGGAAGGTGTTTGTGAACGGGGTTGATGTGCGAACGCAGACGTGTCTGGCCGCCAAAATGCCGTTTAAAGGGCGTGTATAATTAGCACCTGCATGTATTTCAGCCAGTGCTGATCACTGTGCTTGCGGCAGGCTAAGGCAACCCCAAGGGCTGCGAGTAGCTCCGATGGCTCACGATGGTCCCAATTAATCCTACATTTTCGGGAGATGACGTGTGCTACAAGTGGCAAGGGGGCGTCTTCAGACATTTGCGCACCTTGCCGTAGCTCGCTAAAACATAGTTGCCAGCGAGCGATCGCATCTTGCGAGCAGGTCTGAATGAGCTCCTAAATATCTTGATGAGTGCATCTATGAGGCCATTAGGGGGAACATTGTCCAGCATTTCCCGAATCCGAGATTAATGCTATCAAGGTCACCCATGCACCTGCGGGTCTCAGCCAGCTGCTTCATCTGGTACATCCGGTAATACTTGCATGTTGCATAGCTGAGCATCCATCAGGTCCCTGTCATCCTCCAGGACAGTGGTCCCCACTTTCTGAAATCACGGTGCTCTAGATTGTCCGCATTATAGTAAGACTCCCCTAGGCCAAATGTTTTTTTTCTGAGACAATCAGTACAAAATGATTACATTAAGTAAATTGTGCTGACCTGGCTGCCTTAGGGTCAGTTATTCAGTTGCGTTCCCGTATTTTATCATTGGCAGCCACCAGAACTACTTTTGCCATAAACCATTTGATTTGGGACTGGACCACCAACCCGTGGTACCTCTGCAAGTGCCCTGCAGCACCCAGTTTGGGAGCCATTGCTACAACAGACTACTTGGTCTGCTACCTGCTTACAGTCAGAATAGGAGTCTCTTGGATCCTCATTTTTAGGATATGAAGGTCTTGTTGTATGTCCTACCTCTTGGGGAGTGATTTGAGTTGACCCATAATATCTCCCAGTTCCCCTCCATTGGATTGATGGAGCGTGATCTGTAGCTGGTGAATGATCACTGTGTTCTTGGGAGGTGCTTAGTATGACTGAGTGATTAGCACCATGAGCGCTGGGTGATTTGATTTTTTGGGGGGTTGTTTCGTGTGCTGGGAGAACACAAGTCATGTAAGGTGAGCATCATTGGATCCTCCGTTTCTTGAGGCCATACCTTAAAAATAATTGAAGGCAGTTTCTAAGCCTGACAACATTTAAACCCTAAGGCTGGGGCAGATTTTGGATGTAGGTTTATGTAACTTGGGGGTGCTTTGTGGTTAGGTTTCTGCTTCAATTTGGTTATCCTATTGGATTTTATAGTAGGTGGATTTAAGGTGGTGAGAGGGGTTTATATTCTGAGGTCACTGGGTGTGAGGTCTCCTTGTTTCCCAGAAAATCCCACCCTCTCCTTTTTAGTTATTGGCAGCTGGTTCTGTAGCAGTGGCGGATCCACTGGGGCGATTAGGGCGATCGCCCCCCCTGCACATAGCCCCGATTTCCGGAAGTGACTGTCTGTCACTGTCAGCCGGCTGAGCCGCTCAGCTGCCTGTGAGCAGTCAGCCGGAAGCGCATTCAAGAGCTGCAGCGGCGCGCGCAGCCGGCCGCTGCACACAGCAGTCGGACCATGTGTGAGTGACAGTGACTCGCCAGTCCGAATCCGGCGGGGCAGGGCTGGTCAGGCCCGGGCGGCGGGCAGGCTGAGAGACTCTTCCACGGCTGTGTGCTGTCTTCATTTGCGCATGTGCAATGTCAGATTTTCTGACATGCGCAGTCTGTCAGTGAGGACGCTGGGATCCAACGAGGCGGACGCCATCTTAGGAGCAGCGGAGGCGGAGCAGACGGCTGATGGTGGTCAGACTCAGTCAAAGACAGTGAGAGCGTTGTTCTGTCACTTTTTACTGTGAGTGCACAATGTGGGGCTGGAGCCTGGTGGGAGGGAGAGCCGGCTTTGCAATTTACTGTGTGGCTTATTAATATTGGGGGACCAGACAGAGGGGGTCTGGTGCACATGTCTGTGGGGATGGGGGGACTGTTGGGCATATTATTATGGGGGGTAGGTCCCAGGGGTCTGGTGCACTTATGGGGCTTGGGGGACTTATTGTTGGGGGAGGGAGGCCGTGGGGTCTGGTGCACATGTGGATATGGGCTGGCAGCCTGGAGGGAGCCTGCTCAGTTTGTTTACTTTTGTTAGGATTTCTTGAAAATGGGAGGGGCAGAATTGTAAGTGGGAGGAGTTATAAATAGAGACGAGGACTTAGTAGAAAATCGTAACCCCCCCCCCTAAAAGTAAAGTCTAGATCCGCCACTGTTCTGTAGGGGTGGTTTTGTTCTGATGGGAAATACAACAGTTCAACGGCCAACTTAGTGCAGTCGTGTGGTTTGGGCTGATGGCACCATGCCGGGGTCAGCAGCAGCACCCTACTGGGTGGGTCTAGCACATGTGTGTCATTGGAATATGAGTTGGATACCTGGCGGTATATTTACGAAACCGTCGTCAGCTTTTGAAAATCGACCACTGTGTGGCAAGTTTGACCTTGAAGGTTAAAGAGCAACTAATATTAAGTGCAAAACTGCTTTAAATATCACGGCCAAACCTGCCCAAAAATTGTTGGTTTGCAAAAACCGCTGCTTTGTAAATATTACCTTTGGTGTTTTTTTGGTTTGATGCTCCTAGGCACAGATGGCCCCCATCCAATGCATGTTGAAGCTTAGATTGGCATTGGTCAAGTGGCGATACTGATCGTTATTTCTTTGCCACTACAAAATCAATAATAAAGCCATCATTTTTATGTCTCTTGTGTCTTTATTCATTGTGTTTATGGTTATGGTTTGTAGTTCTACATGAGGGTCACATTCCATCGGTCACAGGGCGCTTCCACTTTCTCATTGTGTCCCGTGTTGCTCCGCAGTTCCAGAGTAAAAGCCATTTCTGGAAGATGCCATATTGTTTTCATGTGTCTCACATTTCCGTATTCCCACAAAACTTTATATGCCTTAGACATAAACTCTGGCATTAGAGTCTAGCTTCCTCCGTCTGGGAAAACGTTGCTTCGGTATTTGGCCCGATTAAATATTTCAATCAAAACAATAGATGACAGTGGATTTTGTTATATGGCATTTGTGGCAATGGATGTGTCACCTGTAAGTCAGACAATCTCATGCAGTGTAATACAAACTGTCTAATCTTCACGCATGGGGCCAAATGTAATAGGGGGAGAGTTTAGCAGTAACCTCTCGCATTGGTGGAGTTTTATCTTCAAAATAGGAAAACATCTGGATGAGAGTTTAAATCGTGAGGTTTTTTTTTTAGTCTAAAACCAGGAGAGTTTCCATGTTCTCGGACTCTAAGACTCTATGACATTGGGAGAGTTGCCATGTTCTCGGACTAAGACTCTATGACATTGGGAGAGTTGCCATGTTCTTGGACTCTATGACATTGGGAGAGTTTCCATGTTCTCGGACTCTATTACATTGGGAGAGTCTCCATGTTCTTGGACTCTATGACATTGGGAGTGTCTCCATGTTCTCTGACTATGACATTGGGAGAGTTTCCATGTTCTCGGACTCTATGACTCTATGACATTGGGAGAGTTTCCATGTTCTTGGACTCTATTACTTTGGGAGTGTTTCCATGTTTTCGGACTCTATGACATTGGGAGAGTTTCCATGTTCTCGGACTCTATGAATTTGGGAGAGTCTCCATGTACTTGGACTCTGACATTGGGAGAGTTTCCATGTTCTCTGACTCTATGACATTGGGAGAGTTTCCATGTTCTCTGACTATGACATTGGGAGAGTTTCCATGTTCTCGGACTCTATTACATTGGAGAGTCTCCATGTTCTTGGACTCTGACATTGGGAGAGTTTCCATGTTCTCTGACTCTATGACATTGGCAGAGTTTACATGTTCTTGGACTCTATGACTCTATGACATTGGGAGAGTTTCCATGTTCTTGGACTCTATTACTTTGGGAGTGTTTCCATGTTTTCGGACTCTATGACATTGGGAGAGTTTCCATGTTCTCGGACTCTATGAATTTGGGAGAGTCTCCATGTACTTGGACTCTGACATTGGGAGAGTTTCCATGTTCTCTGACTCTATGACATTGGGAGAGTTTCCATGTTCTCTGACTATGACATTGGGAGAGTTTCCATGTTCTCGGACTCTATTACATTGGAGAGTCTCCATGTTCTTGGACTCTGACATTGGGAGAGTTTCCATGTTCTCTGACTCTATGACATTGGGAGAGTTTACAAAGTGTGATAATTTACTGCCAAGCTCTCACATTATCTAACCTCTGACGCTATTACATTTGTCCCATCGTCTCTTGTTTACAAGCTTTCAGTTGTTCTCACAAGAAGACCAGGGTAAATGTACTAAAGTGAGAGATTTTAGAAGTGGAGATGTTGCCCATAGCAACCAATCAGATTCTACTTAACATTTAAAAAGCTCCTTCTAGAAGATGATAGCTAGAATATGATTGCTTGCTATGGGCAACATCTCAACTTCTAAAATCTCTCACTTTAGTAAATATCCCCCTCAATAGCTTTTTGTCTCGGAAATGAGCTGCACTACATGGAGTTGATAGCACGCACACACAAGTGTGTATAGGGAATAAGCCTCTATTACAGATAACCAGCACAATTGTTGTTGTTCAGATCTGCTGTTAGACTAGTTACTGAATTATTCTTTTGATGTATTAAAATTGAGTAGCTATCGTGCATCTTATTAGAGAATGTCCCCGGCTTGTGTCGTCGTGAAGCTTCCTTGATGTCCTCTTGCTCGGGGCAATGTACAGTAGTTACTAAATGTGCGCCCCAGAAGCGCACGTACTGTCCATGCATCACACAGAGGGAGATTGTGCAGCTTATAAAGAAGTTATTCAGCATACACGGTTCTGTGGCTCAGAGAGACCACGATATGTGCATTCTCCATACATTACTCGTCGCTGTATTACATTGTACTCGTGCAGCCAATATATAACCCTGGGAAGATGCTGCTTAAGTGCCCCCTCGTGTCAAGAGATATCGCAACGGCTGAGTCTTGTGCCACCCTGTAAATAAATGATAATGTGACCCTTTTTCCTTATTGGGTCAATAAAATATGCCTCCAGCCAAGCTTAATTATATGTGTGTATAAAACCTAGGCTCGCTTGGGTAAGTCTGATTAAACTTAATTATTGTGTGCACCAAATTGCAAAATACACTTATCACAATAAATCACCTACTTCTTTCTCCCTTTTGTATCCTGTAGGTACAGATTAAATGGGACCTTCTTAATGGTCTTCCAGGTAAGTAAACACGTTATTATAGCCTTTTGTTATTCTATGTTAACACATGTGAAAGAATGAGAGCAAACACATTAACAACACATCATAGTTTTCAGCATACATTTAGGGAACATGCAGATATACCAATAAACATTACTGTGTTCAAGAATAACAATGAAGGAGATTTATGTATCTCTAGCTATTTATCACTCCTCTGTAACATAAATAACACAATAAGGGCGGGCGACACAGGAGTCAATGAAGGAGGTTTATGTATCTCTAGCTATTTATCACTCCTCTGTAACATAAATAGCACAATAAGGGCGGGCGAGACAGGAGTCAATGAAGGAGATTTATGTATCTCTAGCTATTTATCACTTCTCTGTAACATAAATAGCACAATAAGGGCGGGCGAGACAGGAGTCAATGAAGGAGGTTTATGTATCTCTAGCTATTTATCACTTCTCTGTAACATAAATATCACAATATGGGCGGGCGAGACAGGAGACAATGAAGGAGGTTTATGTATCTCTAGCTATTTATCACTCCTCTGTAACATAAATAGCACAATAAGGGCGGGCGAGACAGGAGACAATGAAGGAGTTTTATGTATCTCTAGCTATTTATCACTCCTCTGTAACATAAATAGCACAATAAGGGCGGGCGAGACAGGAGACAATGAAGGTGGTTTATGTATCTCTAGCTATGTATCACTCCTCTGTAACATAAATAGCACAATAAGGGCGGGCGACACAGGAGACAATGAAGGAGGTTTATGTATCTCTAGCTATATATCACTCCTCTGTAACATAAATAGCACAATAAGGGCGGGCGACACAGGAGTCAATGAAGGAGGTTTATGTATCTCTAGCTATTTATCACTCCTCTGTAACATAAATACCACAATAAGGGCGGGCGAGACAGGAGACAATGAAGGAGTTTTATGTATCTCTAGCTATTTATCACTTCTCTGTAACATAAATACCACAATAAGGGCGGGCGAGACAGGAGTCAATGAAGGAGGTTTACGTATCTCTAGCTATTTATCACTTCTCTGTAACATAAATATCACAATAAGGGCGGCGACACAGGAGTCAATGAAGGAGGTTTATGTATCTCTAGCTATTTATCACTTCTCTGTAACATAAATATCACAATAAGGGCGGGCGACACAGGAGTCAATGAAGGAGGTTTACGTATCTCTAGCTATTTATCACTCCTCTGTAACATAAATAGCACAATAAGGGCGGGCGAGACAGGAGTCAATGAAGGAGGTTTATGTATCTCTAGCTATTTATCACTCCTCTGTAACATAAATACCACAATAAGGGTGGGCGAGACAGGAGACAATGAAGGAGGTTTATGTATCTCTAGCTATTTATCACTCTTCTGTAACATAAATAGCACAATAAGGGCGGGTGAGACAGGAGTCAATGAAGGAGTTTTATGTATCTCTACCTATTTATCACTCTTCTGTAACATAAATATCACAATAAGGGCGGGCGAGACAGGAGTCAATGAAGGAGTTTTATGTATCTCTACCTATTTATCACTCTTCTGTAACATAAATAGCACAATAAGGGCGGGTGAGACAGGAGTCAATGAAGGAGGTTTATGTATCTCTAGCTATTCATCACTCCTCTGTAACATAAATAGCACAATAAGGGCGGGAGACAGGAGACAATGAAGGAGCTTTATGTATCTCTAGCTATTACTCCTCTGTAACATAAATAGCACAATAAGGGCGGGCGAGACAGGAGACAATGACGGAGGTTTATGTATCTCTAACTATTTATCACTCCTCTGTAACATAAATACCACAATAAAGGGCGGGCGAGACAGGAGACAATGAAGGAGTTTTATGTATCTCTAGCTATTTATCACTTCTCTGTAACATAAATACCACAATAAGGGCGGGCGAGACAGGAGTCAATGAAGGAGGTTTACGTATCTCTAGCTATTTATCACTTCTCTGTAACATAAATATCACAATAAGGGCGGCGACACAGGAGTCAATGAAGGAGGTTTATGTATCTCTAGCTATTTATCACTTCTCTGTAACATAAATATCACAATAAGGGCGGGCGACACAGGAGTCAATGAAGGAGGTTTACGTATCTCTAGCTATTTATCACTCCTCTGTAACATAAATAGCACAATAAGGGCGGGCGAGACAGGAGTCAATGAAGGAGGTTTATGTATCTCTACCTATTTATCACTCTTCTGTAACATAAATAGCACAATAAGGGCGGGTGAGACAGGAGTCAATGAAGGAGGTTTATGTATCTCTAGCTATTCATCACTCCTCTGTAACATAAATAGCACAATAAGGGCGGGAGACAGGAGACAATGAAGGAGCATTATGTATCTCTAGCTATTTATCACTCCTCTGTAACATAAATAGCACAATAAGGGCGGGCGAGACAGGAGACAATGTAGGAGCATTATGTATCTCTAGCTATTTATCACTCCTCTGTAACATAAATACCACAATAAGGGCGGGCGACACAGGAGTCAATGAAGGAGGTTTACGTATCTCTAGCTATTTATCACTCCTCTGTAACATAAATAACACAATAAGGGCGGGCGAGACAGGAGACAATGAAGGAGATTTATGTTTCTCTAGCTATTTATCACTTCTCTGTAACATAAATAGCACAATAAGGGCGGGCGACACAGGAGTCAATGAAGGAGGTTTACGTATCTCTAGCTATTTATCACTCCTCTGTAACATAAATAACACAATAAGGGCGGGCGAGACAGGAGACAATGAAGGAGATTTATGTTTCTCTAGCTATTTATCACTTCTCTGTAACATAAATAGCACAATAAGGGCGGGCGACACAGGAGACAATGTAGGAGCATTATGTATCTCTAGCTATTTATCACTCCTCTGTAACATAAATAGCACAATAAGGGCGGGCGACACAGGAGACAATGAAGGAGATTTATGTATCTCTAGCTATTTATCACTCCTGTAAAATAAGTTCTGAAAAGAATTTGTAGCAGTACCCCAATTAAGCCACAATGTCATTTATAAGTCTCCAGAAGTGGGGATGTTATTGATTGAATATAATTCTTTCACTTTGTACCTAGGCTAAAGCTATATCCCTAATTATTGATGAGATCAATCAGTACTTATACTGTAGATAATTTGAAGGTCGCTGCTTGCCCAAAACCTCAGGATAAATCAGTATTCCAGGTGCTCTTCTCTCCTCAGGATTATCTTCCTGGTACTTTCCCTCCTATTTTGCCGTATGTTTGATTAGGTTCCGAATAATAATGTTAGTATAAGTCTCAAGGTGACTTCTGTGGTAGAATAACTCCTATCTGTGCTGTTTACGTTTAGGGTCCATTATTAATGCTGTATGAGAGATCCAGCTGAGTGTGTTACTGCTGTTCCCACTGCCACTAGTTAGCTTCACTCACTTCTGCTACTGGACTAGCTGTCAGCTGCCTGTATAATGCAGGCTCTTCTTGCCTTGGTATCGGTGGCTGGTACTCAGGCACGGCTGTCAGCTGCCTGTATAATGCAGGCTCTTCTTGCCTTGGTATCGGTGGCTGGTACTCAGGCACGGCTGTCAGCTGCCTGTATAATGCAGGCTCTTCTTGCCTTGGTATCGGTGGCTGGTACTCAGGCACGGCTGTCAGCTGTCTCAATATGGGCGGTCTCTCTTACTGACCGGCCCCGGCTCTGATGCCGCTGTACTCTTCACCTCCGGCCGCCTTCTACTGGAACAGCCACTGGGAACTGTGGTCACCTCTGACCAAGTCGCTACCCATCCAGCCTCACTCTGGCCCTGCGCAAACTCACACTCCCGGACACTGCTGGGCTCTCCCTTCACACAGCGCCGGTGGAGTGATGAGTAGCAGCCTCTGGTGACGGGAACCCCAGACTGTCCTCTGCTGCTAACAGTTCTTATCTACCACTCTCTAAACGGATCCTTTTTTCCTGACTGAAACCAAATCACTCCCACCTATATTACTCCGCCCCTGCTCTGCATGCTTATGTTCCAACATTAACCCCTGCCAGTCTCGCCCTTTTACAATCAAAACATAACATTTTGCAAAGATTCATCTCTATATTTAATCTTATATGCAAAAACAACTTTCCCTAATAAATTGTGATATATCATACCTCAGAGATCTGTCACAATATCCATACACTCACTGTATAACAAACTCTAGACATATTCAATATGGCTACACCCTCCCCCTGGTGGACTGGCAAAAGTTATGAAAAGTACTTTGGTGGGACACCAAGACACACAACTACTGTTTACAATATACCCTCCCTCAAAATTCTCACTCAACTTCTACTCTCTAGCACCCCACCCAAAATATGGCCAAGAGTATATTATGCTAGGATGAATTATCAATGGTTGATGAGAGAGTTCCCCTAGCTGTTCATAGGTGAGTATAGTGGGAGGCCGAGTACTCCTTTTTGGGCGTAA
This sequence comes from Taudactylus pleione, assembly GCA_031769625.1. NCBI lineage: Eukaryota > Metazoa > Chordata > Amphibia > Anura > Myobatrachidae > Taudactylus > Taudactylus pleione. The sequence continues at coordinate 269,377 of JAUIMM010000392.1, forward strand.
CTCTGGTTCACTGTACGGTTTATACGGCTCTCCCCTTCTACCTAAACGCTCGGGGCTTCTAAGTACCTCCATGGTGCTATCATCAAATTTATCTTCTTGAACTAAGGGCGGTTCAGGATTTGTTGACAATGAAGCAGACTTCACTATCTAGTCCAACTAATGAAGGATGTTTAGACCCTCCAATATCAGTTCCTTGCTTTTCATCCCTGTTGGCATTGTCGGAAGGTAGAGTCTCCTGAAAGTAATAACAGCCTTCCCCATATTCTTCATCCAATCAACTCCCTTCCCTTGGACTCCTTTTAGTTCCTGATGGTTTGGTCATTAGTTGGTATGTTATGTCCTATTTTCTTCCTCTCCGAGGATGACCTTCCTGTGATGCATCCTAACTTCGGTCATTATCTTCCTTTTCAGTCTGAGACACAAGCGGAATCCTGATCCCTCTTCCCAAATGGAGTTAATGCTGCCGATGGTAGGTCTTAATGGGACCGGATGCTCCGTCCAGCTTAATCAGAGTTCCAATTGCCATCTGTTACTTAGTTTGTATCGCTGTGAGGGTCCTAACTTACGCACAAAAACTTTGTCTCCCAGACACAGAATATGTTTTCACATTCCCACATCATATCTAGCTTTATTCCTTTTCCCCAGACGTTCAGCTACCTCTTCTGCAAGTTGATGAGCGGTGTGTAGATCATTCCTTAGCCCAGTGGTTCCAAAACTTTTTTAGACTATGGCGCTCTAGTGTATCAGCATTGTTTTCACGACATCCCTAAGCCAAATATTTGTTATTGATAAATTCAGACAAAACTATAGTAAAGTAGTAAAGTGTGCTGACCTGTCACCCTTAGTGTCAGTTATGTGGTGGGGACAGGGTTGTGCTGACCTGTCATCCTTAGGGTCAGTTATGTGGTGAGGACAGGGATGTGCTGACCTGTCATCCTTAGGGTCAGTTATGTGGTGAGGACAGGTATTTGCTGACCTGTCACCCTTAGGGTCAGTTATGTGGTGAGGACGGGGATGTGCTGACCTGTCATCCTTAGGTTCAGTTATGTGGTGGGGACAGGGTTGTGCTGACCTGTCATCCTTAGTGTCAGTTATGTGGTGAGGACAGGGATGTGCTGACCTGTCATCCTTAGGTTCAGTTATGTGGTGGGGACAGGGTTGTGCTGACCTGTCATCCTTAGGGTCAGTTATGTGGTGAGGACAGGGATGTGCTGACCTGTCACCCTTAGGGTCAGTTATGTGGTGAGGACGGGGATGTGCTGACCTGTCATCCTTAGGGTCAGTTATGTGGTGAGGACAGGGATGTGCTGACCTGTCATCCTTAGTGTCAGTTATGTGGTGAGGACAGGGATGTGCTGACCTGTCACCCTTAGGGTCAGTTATGTGGTGAGGACAGGGTTGTGCTGACCTGTCATCCTTAGGGTCAGTTATGTGGTGGGGACAGGGATGTGCTGACCTGTCATCCTTAGGGTCAGTTATGTGGTGAGGACAGGGTTGTGCTGACCTGTCATCCTTAGGGTCAGTTATGTGGTGAGGACAGGGATGTGCTGACCTGTCATCCTTAGGGTCAGTTATGTGGTGAGGACAGGTTTGTGCTTCTGTTTCTCCACATATTTACATTACAATGACCTTAAATAATTTTACATGGTGCTGGACCACCAACCTGAGGCACCCCTGCAAGTGTCCCGAGGCACCCCAGGGTGCCACGAGGCACAGTTTGGGAACCACTGCCTTAGCTGCTCTACATACTTTGAATGTGGGACTGGATTAGTATCCGATGACGTCAATCCCATGCAGATGTGGATGGGTGATCGAGCTTCCCTACCAAACATCAGGAAATAAGGGCAGTGTCCCGTGGACTAATTTTTCGTACAATTGTACGCCTGACCTAAACTGCGAAGGTACCGGTTCCACTGAGCCTTGTGTCTAGGGTCCAAAGTGCCCAGCATACTAAGAAGGGTGCGATTGAACCTCTCTGGTTGGGGTAACCCCCCTTTTACCACTTAAAGGTCACCAGGTTACTAACTCCCATGTTGTATAATATACCCACCCTTAACCTTTCTCTAAGGGGTGTAACTTTTGCCTATCGGTGCCTCAACCAAAGCTGATTTACCTGGTTTCACCCGGCTCGCTTGGGTAAGCCAAGTGTCTAGTACTATACCCTCTATCTCCTATCATGTAGGATACTGTGTTTATTGTATACTGTTACCAACATACAATTCCACAATTATAATAACAAACCATCTGTGTCTTTGGATTTCAATGACCTCGGATTCCCCTCATCATTCCTCCAGGTAAGTAAGACAATATTAGATATATCTTAACATCTTTTCTTTATATAGTGTGGCAGTATCACCAGAGATGGCGCTGGTGAGCAGCAGATTCTGTGTGGGGCAGGAGAGATCCACCCACACAGAGAAGAAAAGGATTCTGGGAAGTTGTGTAACGGCTGCCTTGTGGATAGAGGCCCTGATTCAGAGCCGGACGCTCTGATAGAGCGCTCGCTCTGAATCAGGGCCAGTCTTTTTTTTTTTTTTAGAACGGCCTCCTGGCCGCACGCATAGCTGTGGGTGACCACCCACAGCTATAGCGAGCGGCCAGGAAGATGGTCGCGATGGTCAAGACCATCGCGACCATCGGGCTTGCGATGAGACCCTTGTGGTAGGGTCTCGTTGCCGCAAGCCCCAGAGAGATTTCGGCTCTAACAGAGCCGAAATCTCTCCACTGGCATCACTCATGATGTCAGTGGGGCCGGCCTCAAACGGTAGGCGTTCACATGGGAACGCCTCCGTTTGGTCAGGCACCCCCCCCCGGCCCGCCCACCAAAGGGGGCGTGCTGTCACTCAACATCGACAGCATGCCCCCTTTGTTGCGAGACCCAGAACGACGGTTTGCCCGTCGCTATCCGGGTCTCGCGCATGCACACGACAGAGCCGGCTGTAGTGCGCATGTGCTCTGGGCCACCATTGACCCGGTTGCGAGTGCTTAGCGCTTGCGTCTGGGTCTGTATCAGGTCCAGAGCTGAGGTGTGGGCTGATGATGTGAAGGCAGACCAGTCAGGCTGCTGTGGGAAACACTCCATGTGGGATTGTGGCAGCAGAGAGCCCAGTGAAGCTGAGCGAGCCATTGGGGGCCAGGAGGCCGGTGTCTGGACCTTGCAGGAGGGAAGGGGGGACCACAAACTCTCAGACTGAGTGACATTGAAGCAGCTGGCTGCAGGCTGAGGAAGCCAGGGCCGACTGTATACCTGGAGGATACAGGGAAGGCACAGAGACTGTGAGAGACTTTGTTAGCAGATTAGCTGCACCCACGGTAGAGAGGGTTGGAGAAGTGAGTTAGACTCCCTAAACAGGGGCTAGGCTGTTTATTATTTTCTATTCCTTTGTGTTGTACCTATTTTCCCCTGCTGGAAGTAAAGCACCATCTCATTTGTTTTACTTGAAAGCTGTGTGTGGACCCTCATTAAGCACCTAAACACTGCACCAATCCACCCTCTGCCGAGCTAATTACCCCGTTATCACAATAGACATAGGTAAATGCATATTAATAACAATACATTAACACTCTGTCACAATCTGATACACTTATAAGTACATACTGCTCCTTACTTGAACAATATATATTATATAGATAAACGAATTCCCTTTAATATCGCCGAGAATGTTCACAACCTAGTATTGTAGATATAAAGAATAGAGAGCGCTAATAAATCAAAAAAAGTAAATCTCTTTAGTAAAACATAAAATAACAATTTTAATAGCAATCAATCATAAAGTGACATAAGTCACAATAGAAATGGCCAATAAAGCATAAGTCATAAGCATAAAAATGATACCATGCGCCAGCTAAGTGCCAATTTAAAAAGTAGTCAATAGAAAAAACATAGGGCCTGATTCAGAGACGGACGCTCTGAATCTGGGGTTTTTGGGATTTTTTGTGCGGCACCCTGGCCGCTCGCATAGTTGTGGGTGACCACCCACAGCTATTGCGAGCGGCCAGGATGATGGTCGCGATGGTCAAGACCATCGCGACCATCGGGCTTGCGACAAGACCCTTGTGGTAGGGTCTCGTGGCCGCAAGCCCCAGAGAGCTTCTGGCTCTAATAGAGATGGAAGCTCTCCCACTGGCATCACTGGTGATGTCAGTGGGGCCGCCCACAAATGGCAGGCATTCTGTCGGGAACCCCGCCGTTTGTGAAGCCACCCCCCGGCCACACCTACAAAATGGGGTGAGCTGTTAAAACATCGACAGCCGCCCCTTTTGTAGTGAGCCACGGAGCGAGAGATTTTCTCTCGCTCCGGGGCATGTGCACACGCAGTGCGGCCGCTGCGCATGCGCAGAGCACACCATCGACCCGCTCGCGAGCGGGTCTGAATCAGGCCCAGAGTCCGGATTAATCAGAAAAACCACTTCATTAGGAGTAAATAGATCCCACTCCTTTCCTCATCACTGGTCAGATTGTACACCCATTTGTCATCGATCCAAGTGAGGGAAAGATACAGTGGAGGCCAGTGTTCCGGAGGTAAACGTTTTACTCAGATTAATTATTAGTCACCGGTTTACTCACAAGATCGGCCCGGTGATAATGATGGAAAAAGCGCATCCGAGGAGACTGCTGGGGGATGACTTTGGAGTTCCACTCGTCACCGATTTGGTCACCTGGCCTGCTCACAGCATCAGCCTAACTGCGGTGAGCGGGACCGTATATGCGAAGTTAGTGGCTCGGCAGGTGCTCACAGCTCCACTTCCGGCGTGGTCTCTGTATTACCCAGAATTCTGAGTCTCACGGATGTGTCAATCAGCAGCAGGTTTATCCATCAGCTGTTAAAAGGCAAATAGCCGGCATAAATGGTTTTCCCCAGAAGTTCAGTATGCCTTTGTAGAACAAAATCCTTTATGATGTCCAACTGTGCTTAAGTGTTCCTGACAAATAGTTGGTACATTCTATCAGTTATGCTCCTGGCTATAAGTTAGCTGCTTTTCTTCCATCGGTACTTTCCATATGCTACAGTACAGATAACATTTACATTTGTGCAGATAACATTTATCTCCTTAATAGCTTAATACTTTTGTTGCAGTTTGGAGATATACCTCTTTAAGCTGCAAGTTTGAATTTAGGCCCTGATTCAGAGCCGGACGCTCTGACCAGAGCGCTCGCTCTGAATCAGGGCCCACCTCCATTAAAATGGAGCGTCCTCCTGGACGCTCATATAGCTGTGGGTCACCACCCACAGCATATACGAGCGTCCAACAAGATGGTCGCGATGGTCTTGACCATCGCGACCATCGGACTTGCGAGTGAAACCCTGTGGTCGGGTTTCTCAACCGCAAGGCCAGGAGTGATTTTGGCTCTATCAGAGCCAAAATCACTCCCACTGACATCACTAGTGATGTCAGTGGGGCCGGCTTCAGACGGTAGGCGTTCCCATAGGAATGCCTCCGTCTGGCAGGCACGCCCCCGGCACGCCCACCAAAGGGGGCATGCTGTCAATCAACAGCGACAGCAAGCTCCCTTTGGTGCGAGACCCGGAGCGATGGAAAGTACTTCGTTCGCTGGGTCTCGCGCATGCGCACGATGGAGCTCCCTCTGTCGTGCACATGCGCAGTGGGGACCATCGACCCACTTGCGAGCGTACTGCCGCTCGCGAGTGGGTCTGAATGACCCCCTTAATTCAGTAGTACACTAGCAGTTTATCAAGTGTACCCTTATCATACTTCTTCAGGTGTCTCACTGTCCCAATACCCATGGGGATGCTGAGGATATATTTATTACACTGGCACCCCTGCGCAGGTTTCCAATCCCCACCCTCTACACTACCCTCCAGTCTCCTGAGGCTCTGTGAGGCTTTGTATGGGATGCAATGTATTGCGGTTACTCACTACTACTGGTGGGCGCTACTACCACTACCAGTCATCCACTTGTCACTATTGGAGCTTTTCACTGGTTGTTAGGGGAAATCCCGCCTCCTCTGACAGCATCCAGACCTGCCTCTCACAGCACAGGATGGTGCCCGGCCCTGATCGGCAGCTGACCTCTTGATGCAGCCGCTGCTGCTCCACATGCACGTTTGCAGACATCCCCCTTTTCAGGACCTCAGCCTCTCAACAGTAGGGGTGTGTCGCAACTCCGCCCCCCTCACATCCTCCCACCACCGCCAGTCCCACCTCACGGCTCTGCAGAAGGGGCCGCCCTGCAGTTCCACTGCTGGGACCTTCACCCCCCTGTCAGCAGTAAGCTTGACCGCTGCCGCTCATGCCTCCTCACAAACTCCACCCCCCTGCACCCGGCAGCTTACTACGGCTCCGCTGCCCAGGCCATAGGGAGGTGGGCACCCGAGGAGGGGAACTCCAGACTTACTGTCAGCTGCTGCTAACAGCTGTTATATCACCTCCCTCTAACCGGACCCTCTTTTCCTGACAGGAACCAATTCACTCCTACATGTATCACTCCGCCTATGTTAAACATGGGCCACCTGACAGCAGCTCCTGCCTGCCAGCTCTGGCACTTTCTTGTATAGTGCACACTACTTAAACATGTACATAAACATGTATAGTAGAAATTTAATGTACTTTGACATCTCCACACATTTATGCCTTATTTATTTAAGCAATTACATACTTAGCTTACCTCAGAATGCTATGAAATGTATATGTCAAAAGTATACATTTAAATGCTTTTTCTTTAACCCTAAACCAGGGGTTACACTATTAATAATGATTATGAGCATAAGTCATATAAATATGTTGTATATAATCGCTTAAAGTCGCTCTCTAGAGAAAGTCCCAAGGGAAGTCTCTGCGTCTGATTATAAGCAGCGCGCAGATGTGGTTGCGGCAACATCATAACACTAATGCTGCAGCCAGTCTCTTCTAAACTGATGCACCCACTCTCAGCGCCTGAGTCGCACTGCGCACGTGTCCCGATTGCTACTGCACAAAATTGCAGAATGAATTTGGATGCAGGGAGTGTGTTTGTTTTTTAGTGGGCGTTGATGAGAGGTAACGGGGGTGACTAGGAAGACGCTGGCAGCAGCTGCGTCTAAAGATGCAGAACCACTCACCTAGGATGCCGGAGTCAGACAAACAATCTGCACCTGCTGCTGCTACAAGTATTAAAGGTGCGTCCAATGATGCATCAAAATGGATTTCTACAGGTGCAAAGTAAGAAAATACACCACAGTGTGCGCTGTCTCATGTCACCCATCAGGTGCACAGGTGTAATCATTACTCACACATCCCAGGTCACCCAGCAGGTGCACAGGTGTAATCATTACTCACACATCCCAGGTCACCCAGCAGGTGCACAGGTGTAATCATTACTCACATCCCAGGTCACCCAGCAGGTGCACAGGTGTAATCATTACTCACTGACACATTTCCCAGGTCACCCAGCAGGTGCACAGGTGTAATCATTACTCACTGACACATTTCCCAGGTCACCCAGCAGGTGCACAGGTGTAATCATTACTCACTGACACATTTCCCAGGTCACCCAGCAGGAGCACAGGTGTAATCATTACTCACTGACACATTTCCCAGGTCACCCAGCAGGTGCACAGGTGTAATCATTACTCACTGACACATATCCCAGATCACCCAGCAGGTGTACAGGTGTACTCATTACTCACTGACACATTTCCCAGGTCACCCAGCAGGAGCACAGGTGTAATCATTACTCACTGACACATTTCCCAGGTCACCCAGCAGGAGCACAGGTGTACTCATTACTCACTGACACATTTCCCAGGTCACCCAGCAGGTGCACAGGTGTACTCATTACTCACTGACACATATCCCAGGTCACCCAGCAGGTGCACAGGTGTACTCATTACTCACTGACACATTTCCCAGGTCACCCAGCAGGAGCACAGGTGTAATCATTACTCACTGACATTTCCCAGGTCACCCAGCAGGTGCACAGGTGTACTCATTACTCACTGACACATTTCCCAGGTCACCCAGTAGGTGCACAAGTATAATCATTACTCACTGACACATTTCCCAGGTCACCCAGCAGGAGCACAGGTGTACTCATTACTCACTGACACATTTCCCAGGTCACCCAGCAGGTGCACAGGTGTATTCATTACTCACTGACACATTTCCCAGGTCACCCAGCAGGTGCACAGGTGTATTCATTACTCACTGACACATTTCCCAGGTCACCCAGCAGGAGCACAGGTGTAATCATTACTTACTGACACATTTTAAAAGATCCACAGGTGGAGATAATTATTTCACTTGTGATTCTGTGAGGATACCTGGAAAACATGCATTGTTTGGGGTCCTGACGATCGAGATTGAGAACCTGTGAGGTAGAGGAACGGAGAACTGACCTATCCTTATTTGGATAGTAATCCCCATGCACTGATAGAGAGTAAAGTGGCCGCTGTATACTATGAGCAGTGATATAGTAAAGTGGCCGCTGTATACTATGAGCAGTGATATAGTAAAGTGGCCGCAGTATACTATGAGCAGTGATATAGTAAAGTGGCCGCTGTATACTATGAGCAGTGATATAGTAAAGTGGCCGCTGTATACTATGAGCAGTGATATAGTAAAGTGGCCGCTGTATACTATGAGCAGTGATATAGTAAAGTGGCCGCTGTATACTATGAGCAGTGATATAGTAAAGTGGCCGCTGTATACTATGAGCAGTGATATAGTAAAGTGGCCGCTGTATACTATGAGCAGTGATATAGTAAAGTGGCCGCAGTATACTATGAGCAGTGATATAGTAAAGTGGCCGCTGTATACTATGAGCAGTGATATAGTAAAGTGCCCGCTGTGTACTATGAGCAGTGATATAGTAAAGTGGACACTGTATACTATGAGCAGTGATATAGTAAAGTGGCCGCTGTATACTATGAGCAGTGATATAGTAAAGTGGCCGCTGTATACTATGAGCAGTGATATAGTAAAGTGCCCGCTGTATACTATGAGCAGTGATATAGTAAAGTGGCCGCTGTATACTATGAGCAGTGATATAGTAAAGTGGCCGCTGTATACTATGAGCAGTGTAGTGTTGAGTTTAAGCAGCTGCTCATTGGGCCGGATTCTGAGCTGGTATTAGTGTTGTGCATCTGCGATTTAATACGAAAGCCGCTGCAAACTCCTTCCTGATGTACATCCGTGTGGCGAATGTGCAAGGACTGAGACGCCCACTCTTATACGTCACCATCGGTCGCACCAGTCCTATAGCAGGTGCAGTGTCACCGCCTGACCACGTCCTCCTATGTGTGCATCCGTGTACGCAGCGGCTTTCACTGACACGCCTGCGACTCTCCCATAACAGGCCTATTGCATTCTCTAGCCACCGCCCACTACATTTACATTCCGACGCTTGCACAATAGAAAAATAGAAACCACTCCACTACATCCGGCATTGGTGGTGCGCCCGTCTCTGGAGCAGGTCCATCCTCTCCTCTGCTTGTATGTTGGGCGTTGGGTCACATAAGTCAGTTAAACCTGATATGCCGCTGAACATCACATGATGTCTGGTTGCGACCAAATTGGCCTATTACGCAAGCATTAACATTCCAAGTTTTATTGCGTACCTCTATGGGGTGCGAGGACACGATGTGCTGCTGGATGCAATGTGCTGATGGATGCGATGCGCCATTCCAGAACACTACCATTGCGGACGTTGCATCAGGCTGAAAGGATGGATACAGACCCCCGGGTCCAGGGGGGGCCCGCACCGCACACCCTGCACCCATACTTTCTCATACTTACCTCTCCGGTCCCGCGTCGGGTCTCCCATCTTTGTTGAAACGCCGGGAAATGGCTGCTGCAGCCATTTTTCATACGTTTTGCGCATGCGCTGTGAGAAGATCGTTGAGAAAATGGTGTCTGCTCCATTTCCCTGGCGATCTGTGCATGGGCAATTATCCCTGGGCGCTCTCTAGTGCCCAGAGTCTATTGATTGCGCAGCGTCCGGCCAGCCGCGTCAGTCGGCTGCCGGACACCGGAGTGAGAGGAGGGGGCCCGTGACGGGGGATGCACACGGCCTCCTCCTCTCTAAAGACGCCCCTGCCAAGTAGGCTTCATGTCTGGACTCAGGGACCCCAGGGAAGCAGGTGAGGTGGTTGAGGAATGACTTGCATCCCCCTGATGTACCTAATTAGCCGCTGGTAGGTTTAAGCCTATTGGACTGTAAGAGATGCCCAGCATGCTCACCTGTGCTCCCAAGTCGCTGGTTCAAGGCTGGTTCCTAATACCATTTCCCAGGCTTGTGGTAACCAGTGACTGGATTAGTGACTAAGGCTCCTGGTAAATGGTTTCCCCTGTGTAACCATATGTTTAATAAGTTAATTTCTACATGTCTCAAGCAGCAAATTACCATGCAGTATTTGTTCATGTATATTTTAAGAGAATGGTCAACTGTTAGGTCAAACAGGACATTAAGGGACCTAGGTACAGTGGTGAGCTCAGAAGAAACAGCTGGTAATAGACGTACCTTATGTGGGGAGAGCAAACCACATGCCAAGAATGGTCAGTGTGAGATAGAGTGTGGTCTGGGGGGGAAGAGGAGGAAGAGAATCCATCAGAAGGAATATTGGGGGGATTCCTATAAGGCAGTGGAACAACATGCACCTGTGCTGAGATGTCTGCAGGTGTGACCATCCATTATCCATATCAAGCAAAACTCCCATGAATGAAGATATGAAGGACATATTAGATCACATAGAAGTTGATATGAAACGATGATGTGATATACCGTTAGCGCAAATGTACTGCAGCCTGTGAGGTAAAAATATGCCGTTACCCTATTTGCCCACGGTAATAAGTAGCTTTGAGAAATCTAGAATTATGGCCCTCCTGGCACTACACAATGTACTCTCAATGGTAGAGATATGTAAAACAATTTTAATTATATGGACATGAAAACATACAAACAAATGTCTCAAAATACAAATAACATATCAGGCACATAAAATCATATATTAAAAACACCTCCGGTACTCCGGAGGTGCCTTGCATTCATACCACCTGCGGCTCCAACACCTAAGCTGGGTAGGATCACTCCATTTTACATCTATGTGTGGAAATTGAATTTTATATCACTTGCACTTTACTATAACATTGTATGTGCTAATTAGACGCTCCACAGGGAGCCGTCAGAGGAAGTAATTTCATATTCTACTGCTCTTTTATGCCCATTTTATTTTATGTATTTAATATATGATTTTATGTGCCTGATGTTATTTGTATTTTGAGACATTTCTTTGTATGTTTTTGTGTCTTTATAATTAAAATTGTTTTACATATCTCTACTGTTGAGAGTACATTGTATAGCGCCAGGAGGCCATAATTCTAGATTTCTCAAAGTTGAGTATTGCTGCACCAATAGACTGTATTTCTACCTCTGTTTTGTTCTTTGATAATAAACTTCTGTTTGAGTATACGCATAACCAGATTTATAAGGTTATTTAAACAACGATGTGCTATTTTTCTTCACTGATAACCGTGTGTTATAAACATCCCACTGGGAACAACATGCTGCTTATAAAGGCAATCTGACAGTGACCAGCAACTAACTGGACATTGTAATGATGGGTCTACTCCATCCACATTAGGCCCAAAACTGTGGGCTAGCCTCTTGGGAACTTCATGGAGCCAAACCATGGACTGTCTCACAAAGACGACAGGCCCAGTGACAGTCCTTTTAGGAGATAGCTAGGGTATTACATGTTATACGGATAGCCCGGTTTAGCAGATCATTGCTAGACCCATTTACCTCCTGCCCCTACATGGGCTTGCCCTGGTTTGTCAGACTGTAAATTAGTGACTGGATAGACCTAGTTGTGTGTTAGGGTGGGACAAATGATTTAGGTAACACAGGATTTCCAAGTATACTACAAGCTCAAATAAGTCTCAATACACACACCAGCATAAATACACAGAGCAACATAAATACACAGAGCAAGATAAAAACACAGACCAGCATAAATACAGAGCAACATAAATTCACAGAGCAACATAAATACACACACCAGCATAAAAACACAGAGCAACATAAATACACAGACCAGCATTAATACACAGAGCAACACAAATACACAGAGCAACATAAATACACATACCAACATAAATACACAGACCTGCATAAATACACAGAGCAACATAAATACACAGACCAGCATAAATACACAGAGCAACATAAATATACATACCAGCATAAATACACAGAGCAACATAAATACACAGACCAACATAAATACACATACCAGCATAAATACACAAAGCAACATAAATACACATACAAGCATAAAAACACAGAGCAACATAAATACACACATCAACATACATACACATACCAGCATAAATACACAGAGCAACATAAATACACACACCAGCATAAATACAAACACCAGCATAAATACACATACCAGCATAAATACACACAAAAGCATAAATACACACACCAGCATAAATACACAGAGCAACATAAATACACAGACCAGTATTAATAAATAGAGCAACATAAATACACAGACCAGCATAAATACACAGACCAGCATAAATACACAGAGCAACATAAATACACATACCAGCATAAATACACAGAGCAACATAAATACACAGACCAACATAAATACACATACCAGCATAAATACACAGAGAAACATAAATAAACATACCAGCATAAATACCCAAAGCAACATAAATACACAGACCTGCATAAACACACAGACCAGCATTAATACACAGAGCAACATAAATACACAGAGCAACACAAATACACATACCAGCATAAATACACAGAGCAACATAAATAAACATACTAGCATAAATACACAGAGCAACATAAATATACATACCAGCATAAATACCCATACCAGCATAAATAAACATACCAGCATAAATACACATACCAACATAAATACACATACCAGCATAAGTACACAGAGCAACATAAATACAAAGCAGCATAAATACACAGAGCAACATAAATACACATACCAGCATAAATACACAGAGCAACATAAATACACATACCAACATAAATACACAGAGAAACATAAATACAGAGAGCAACATAAATACAGAGCAGCATAAATACACAGAGCAACATAAATACACATACCAACATAAATACACATACCAGCATAAATACACAGAGCAACATAAATACACACACAAACATAAATTCACAGAGCAAAATACACACACCAACATAAATACACAGAGCAACATAAATACACACACCAAAATTACCAACATAAATACAGACAGCAACATAAATACACACCCCAGCATAAATACACAGAGAAACACAAATACACACACCAGCATAAATACACATACCAACATAAATACACATACCAGCATAAATACAGAGCAACATAAATACACACACCAACATAAATACACAGAGAAACATAAATACACACAACAATATAAATACACAGAGCGACATAAATACACACACCAACATAAATACACACACCAGCATAAATACACACACCAACATTAATACACACACCAACATTAATACACATACCAACATAAATACACATACCAACATAAATACACACACCAGCATAAATACACATACCAGCATAAATACACACACCAACATAAATACACACACCAGCATATGTACACACACCAACATAAATACACATACCAACATAAATACAGAGAAACATAAATACACAGAGCAACATAAATACACACACCAACATAAATTCACAGAGCAACATAAATACACACACCAAAATAAATACACAGAGCAACATAAATACACAGAGCAAAATAAATACACATACCAGCATAAATACAGAGAGCAACATAAATACACACACAAACATAAATTCACAGAGCAACATAAATACACACACCAACATAAATACACAGAGCAACATAAATACACATACCAGCATAAATGCAAAGAGCAATATTTGGTGAGATTGAGCAACAAATGGCCCATCATAGGGAATTAATTTAAGGCCCAATTCTTTAATTTGGTAACCAAAAAATAAATAAATAGTTGCACATAGTGTATCTCCCTGAATGTTACTTTACAGCCTGCAAGGTGGACAAGATGGAGCATCTTGTGGCAAGGTCAGAGGGACCCATATTGGTTTGAATCCACCAGGGGGGGTCTAGTAGACTAATCAAACCCTGTGTCCGGGCAACTAGATAGACGTAACACTATGTGCCTGTTTATAACTGTGCTATTTCCGCTTACCACGTTGGAGTCTGGAACAATAAATACTGTACAGTAATATTCTAAATGGATCTTCTCAATAAATGTTGGTGATTTATTTTCCTTTGTTTGTTTGTCAGAAAATTCTGAGCTTCATGGAAACCACATGGCTGAGTGACTCACAGCCGGCTTAGCATGACTTTGCCAGTCTGAGACCAGGGCCTTGTATTTATATCCTGTGAGCCCTTCACAACAATCCACCACCGCAGTGACGGAATGCATTTATCCAGGGCATAACAAAATGATCTCCGTCTGAAGGCCTGGATGGATCTGGCCTGTGGGGTGGTAATTGGAAAGACATGGCGGAAATGTAACAATTCAGTGGTAATGTTTTATAACTGAGGCCCCTGCACTGGGAGCATCACCATGATGGACCAGTCATTTCTGTACAAAAGCTGTGGGGTCGGACTGGCCCACAGGGGTCTCAGGGAAATCCCCAGAGTGCCTCCCTGCTTAAGGACCCCATCCCCTCCTGCAGGGGCTATGTTCCAGGACCACGGATTGAACATGGGCGATGGGCTAAATTCTAGAATTAGAACTACACCAAAGATTCTCCCTCCTGCCAATTAAAGTGGGCGGTCACGACACACCCCTGCCCCTTACTCTTGTTAGTGGTGGGCTTTACCATATTGAATACAGTTTCTGCCAGCAGGGGGGACAGCCAGTACTCCTGTACCAGGCCCGGACAGCTGAGGGGGCCCGGCTGCCGGCAGAGTTCATTGTTAATTCATCATCCTCACACAGGACAGCTGCAGCTGCTAGTGCTGGCCGGAGAGTGATATAAATGACTCATCACACAGAGGTCACAGTGACAGCTAAGCTGTGTGTGAGGAGTCATTAACTCTCCGGCCTCCGCTGCATCAGCACACACCTGCCCGACACCAATGTACCCCGGCACCAGTGTACCCCCGACACCAGTGTACACCGGCACCAGTGTACACCGGCACCAGTGTACCCCGCCACCAGTGTACCCCGCCACCAATGTACCCCCGCCACCAATGTACCCCCGCCACCAATGTACCCCCGCCACCAATGTACCCCCGACACCAATGTACCCCCGACACCAATGTACCCCCGACACCAATGTACCCCGCCACCAATGTACCCCTGACACCAGTGTACCCCGGCACCAATGTACGTCACCTGCTTCTAACACTGAGAATCAGGAGCAGATTATAATACAGTTTGGAGCACTGGGCCCCTGTCACAGACAGGTCCCCCCTCTCAGGACCCCACCAAATAACTTTCTCCACCTCTGCCTCCATAGTTGCTCCACCCTCAGCTCTCCCCTCCGCTCCTCTCATTGGCCAGATACTGTGTGCACTGCACTGAGGAAGGAAAGGTGAGAGAGCAACTGCGGTGCCTCTGCCCCCGGGGCGTTTCTATAATGGGTGCAGAGTGTGCAGCCTGTACCCATATTTTTAATACTAACCTCAGGAGTCCCACGTCGGCACCAGAATCAGCACTGTCAAAATCGCCTAGAAAATGGCCGCACAGCCCATTTTCCCAGTCTTTTTCCTCATTCGCAATCTAGTACCCAGAGTCTACAGGTGCAGCGCAATACTCAGTGCGCTGCAAGGTGCCGCAGAGAGAGGAGGGGGCCCCCGAACAGGGACAGTACATGGACCTCCCCCTCTCTTCAAATGCTCCTGCTCTGACCACCTCTCCCTCCTATACAATCTGCTCCACTGACCCCTTTACTATTCCTGATTCCTGTCTCTGTCCCCCTCCCCCTCCTATACAATCTGCCCCACTGACCCCTTTACTATTCCTGATTCCTGCCTCTGTCCCCTCCTCCCTCCTATACAATCTGCTCCACTGACCCCTTTACTATTCCTGATTCCTCTGTCCCCTCCCCCCTCCTATACAATCTGCCCCACTGACCCCTTTACTATTCCTGATTCCTCTGTCCCCCTCCCCCTCCTATACAATCTGCCCCACTGACCCCTTTACTATTCCTGAATCCTGCCTCTGTCCCCTTCCCCATCCTATACAATCTGCCTCACCTGACCCCTTTTCTATTCCTGAATTCTAACTCTGTCCCCCTCCTATACAATCTGCCCCACTGACCCCTTTACTATTCCTGAATTCTATCTCTGTGCCCCCTCTCCCCTCCTATACAATCTGCCTCACTGACCCCTTTACTATTCCTGATTCCTGTCTCTGTCCCCCTCCTCCCCCCTCCTATACAATCTGCTCCACTGACCCCTTTACTATTCCTGATTCCTTCCTCTGTCCCCCTCCCCCTCCTATACAATCTGCTCCACTGACCCCTTTACTATTCCTGATTCCTGCCTCTGTCCCCCCTCCCCCTCCTATACAATCTGCCCCACTGACCCCTTTACTATTCCTGAATCCTGCCTCTGTCCCCCTCCACATCCTATACAATCTGCCTCACTGACCCCTTTACTATTCCTGATTCCTTCCTCTGTCCCCCTCCCCCTCCTATACAATCTGCCCCACTGACCCCTTTACTATTCCTGAATCCTGCCTCTGTCCCCCTCCACATCCTATACAATCTGCCTCACTGACCCCTTTACTATTCCTGAATCCTGCCTCTGTTCCCCTCCCCCTCCTATACAATCTGCCTCACTGACCACTTTACTATTCCTGATTCCTGTCTCTGTCCCCCTCCCCCCTACTATACAATCTGCCTCACTGACCCCTTTACTATTCCTGATTCCTGTCTCTGTCCCCCTCCCCCCTCCTATACAATCTGCCTCACTGACCCCTTTACTATTCCTGATTCCTGTCTCTGTCCCCCTCCCCCCTCCTATACAATCTGCCTCACTGACCCCTTTACTATTCCTGATTCCTGCCGCTGTCCCCCTCCCCCTCCTATACAATCTGCCTCACTGACCACTTTACTATTCCTGATTGCTGTCTCTGTCCCCCTCCCCCCTCCTATACAATCTGCCTCACTGACCCCTTTACTATTCCGGATTCCTGCCTCTGTCCCCCTCCCCCTCCTATACAATCTGCCTCACTGACCCCTTTACTATTCCTGATCCTGCCTCTGTCCCCCTCCCCCTAATATACAATCTGCCCCACTGACCCCTTTACTATTCCTGAATCCTGTCTCTGTCCCCCTCCCCCTCCTGAACAAATTGCCTCACTGACCCCTTTACTATTCCTGATTCCTGCCTCTGTACCCCTCCCCCTCCTATACAATCTGCCTCACTGACCACTTTACTATTCCTGAATCCTGCCTCTGTCCGCCTCCCCCCTCCTATACAATCTGCCTCACTGACCCCTTTACTATTCCTGAATCCAGTCTCTGTCCCCCTCCCCCTCCTATACAATCTGCCTCACTGACCCCTTTACTATTCCTGAATCCTGTCTCTGTCCCCCTCCCCCTCCTATACAATCTGCTCCACTGACCCCTTTACTATTCCTGATTCCTGCCTCTGTCCCCCTCCCCCTCCTATACAATCTGCTCCACTGACCCCTTTACTATTCCTGATCCTGCCTCTGTCCCCCTCCCCCTAATATACAATCTGCCCCACTGACCCCTTTACTATTCCTGAATCCTGTCTCTGTCCCCCTCCCCCTCCTGAACAAATTGCCTCACTGACCCCTTTACTATTCCTGAATCCTGTCTCTGTCCCCCTCCCCCTCCTATACAATCTGCCCCACTGACCCCTTTACTATTCCTGATTGCTGTCTCTGTCCCCCTCCCCATCCTATACAATCTGCCTCACTGACCCCTTTACTATTCCTGATCCTGCCTCTGTCCCCCTCCCCCTAATATACAATCTGCCCCACTGACCCCTTTACTATTCCTGAATCCTGTCTCTGTCCCCCTCCCCCTCCTGAACAAATTGCCTCACTGACCCCTTTAAAATTCCTGATTCCTGCCTCTGTCCCCCTCCCCCTCCTATACAATCTGCCTCACTGACCACTTTACTATTCCTGAATCCCGTCTCTGTCCCCCTCCCCCTCCTATACAATCTGCCTCACTGACCCCTTTACTATTCCTGATTCCTGCCTCTGTCCCCCTCCCCCTCCTATACAATCTGCCTCACTGACCCCTTTACTATTCCTGATCCTGCCTCTGTCCCCTTCCCCCTAATATACAATCTGCCCCACTGACCCCTTTACTATTCCTGAATCCTGTCTCTGTCCCCCTCCCCCTCCTGAACAAATTGCCTCACTGACCCCTTTACTATTCCTGAATCCTGTCTCTGTCCCCCTCCCCCTCCTATACAATCTGCCTCACTGACCACTTTACTATTCCTGATTCCTGTCTCTGTCCCCCTCCCCCTCCTATACAATCTGCCTCACTGACCCCTTTACCATTCCTGAATCCTGTCTCTGTCCTCCTCCCCCCTCCTATACAATCTGCCTCACTGACCCCTTTACTATTCCTGAATCCTGTCTCTGTCCCCCTCCTCCCTCCTATACAATCTGCTCCACTGACCCCTTTACAATTCCTGATTCCTCTGTCCCCTCCCCCCTCCTATACAATCTGCCCCACTGACCCCTTTACTATTCCTGAATCCTGTCTCTGTCCCCCTCCCCCTCCTATACAATCTGCCTCACTGACCCCTTTACTATTCCTGATTCCTTCCTCCGTCCCCCTCCCCCCTCCTATACAATCTGCCCCACTGACCCCTTTACTATTCCTGAATTCTATCTCTGTCCCCCTCCCCCTCCTATACAATCTGCCTCACTGACCCCTTTACTATTCCTGATTCCTTCCTCTGTCCCCCTCCCCCTCCTATACAATCTGCCTCACTGACCCCTATACTATTCCTGTTTCCTGTCTCTGTCCCCCCTCCTATACAATCTGCCTCACTGACCCCTTTACTATTCCTGAATCCTGCCTCTGTCCCCTCCCACCTCCTATACAATCTGCCTCACTGACCCCTTTACTATTCCTGATTGCTTTCTCTGTCCCCCTCCCCCTCCTATACAATCTGCCTCACTGACCCCTTTACTATTCCTGAATCCTGCCTCTGTCCCCTCCCCCCTCCTATACAATCTGCCTCACTGACCCCTTTACTATTCCTGATTCCTTCCTCCGTCCCCCTCCCCCCTCCTATACAATCTGCCCCACTGACCCCTTTACTATTCCTGAATTCTATCTCTGTCCCCCTCCCCCTCCTATACAATCTGCCTCACTGACCCCTTTACTATTCCTGATTCCTTCCTCTGTCCCCCTCCCCCCTCCTATACAATCTGCCCCACTGACCCCTTTACTATTCCTGATTCCTGTCTCTGTCCCCCTCCTCCCCCCTCCTATACAACCTGCTCCACTGACCCCTTTACTATTCCTGATTCCTGTCTCTTTCCCCCTCCCCCTCCTATACAATCTGCCTCACTGACCCCTTTATTATTCCTGATTCCTGTCTCTGTCCCCCTCCTCCCCCCTCCTATACAATCTGCTCCACTGACCCCTTTACTATTCCTGATTCCTTCCTCTGTCCCCCTCCCCCTCCTATACAATCTGCCCCACTGACCCCTTTACTATTCCTGAATCCTGCCTCTGTCCCCCTCCCCATCCTATACAATGCCTCACTGACCCCTTTACTATTCCTGATTTCTATCTCTGTCCCCCTCCCCCTCCTATACAATTCGCCTCACTGACCCCTTTACTATTCCTGATTCCTGTCCCCCTCCCCCTCCTATACAATCTGCCCCACTGACCCCTTTACTATTCCTGAATCCTGCCTCTGTCCCCTCCCCCCTCCTATACAATCTGCCTCACTGACCCCTTTACTATTCCTGATTCCTGTCTCTGTCCCCCTCCCCCTAATATACAATCTGCCCCACTGACCCCTTTACTATTCCTGAATCCTGTCTCTGTCCCCCTCCTATACAATGCCTCACTGACCCCTTTACTATTCCTGATTTCTATCTCTGTCCCCCTCCCCCTCCTATACAATTCGCCTCACTGACCCCTTTACTATTCCTGATTCCTGTCTCTGTCCCCCTCCCCCTCCTATACAATCTGCCCCACTGACCCCTTTACTATTCCTGAATCCTGCCTCTGTCCCCTCCCCCCTCCTATACAATCTGCCTCACTGACCCCTTTACTATTCCTGAGTCCTGCCTCTGTCCCCTCCCCCCTCCTATACAATCTGCCTCACTGACCCCTTTACTATTCCTGATTGCTTTCTCTGTCCCCCTCCCCCTCCTATACAATCTGCCTCACTGACCCCTTTACTATTCCTGAATCCTGCCTCTGTCCCCTCCCCCCTCCTATACAATCTGCCTCACTGACCCCTTTACTATTCCTGATTCCTTCCTCCGTCCCCCTCCCCCCTCCCCCCTCCTATACAATCTGCCCCACTGACCCCTTTACTATTCCTGAATTCTATCTCTGTCCCCCTCCCCCTCCTATACAATCTGCCTCACTGACCCCTTTACTATTCCTGATTCCTTCCTCTGTCCCCCTCCCCCCTCCTATACAATCTGCCCCACTGACCCCTTTACTATTCCTGATTCCTGTCTCTGTCCCCCTCCTCCCCCCTCCTATACAATCTGCTCCACTGACCCCTTTACTATTCCTGATTCCTGTCTCTTTCCCCCTCCCCCTCCTATACAATCTGCCTCACTGACCCCTTTACTATTCCTGATTCCTGTCTCTGTCCCCCTCCTCCCCCCTCCTATACAATCTGCTCCACTGACCCCTTTACTATTCCTGATTCCTTCCTCTGTCCCCCTCCCCCTCCTATACAATCTGCCCCACTGACCCCTTTACTATTCCTGAATCCTGCCTCTGTCCCCCTCCCCATCCTATACAATGCCTCACTGACCCCTTTACTATTCCTGATTTCTATCTCTGTCCCCCTCCCCCTCCTATACAATTCGCCTCACTGACCCCTTTACTATTCCTGATTCCTGTCTCTGTCCCCCTCCCCCTCCTATACAATCTGCCCCACTGACCCCTTTACTATTCCTGAATCCTGCCTCTGTCCCCTCCCCCCTCCTATACAATCTGCCTCACTGGCCCCTTTACTATTCCTGAATCCTGTCTCTGTCCCCCTCCCCATCCTATACAATGCCTCACTGACCCCTTTACTATTCCTGATTTCTATCTCTGTCCCCCTCCCCCTCCTATACAATTCGCCTCACTGACCCCTTTACTATTCCTGATTCCTGTCTCTGTCCCCCTCCCCCTCCTATACAATCTGCCCCACTGACCCCTTTACTATTCCTGAATCCTGCCTCTGTCCCCTCCCCCCTCCTATACAATCTGCCTCACTGGCCCCTTTACTATTCCTGAATCCTGTCTCTGTCCCCCTCCCCCTCCTATACAATCTGCCTCACTGACCCCTTTACTATTCCTGATTCCTGTCCCCCTCCCCCTAACTATACAATCTGCCTCACTGACCCCTTTACTATTCCTGAGTCCTGCCTCTGGGGGTCATTCAGACCCGCTCGCGAGCGAAGGTCGCTCGCTAACGGGTCGATGTCGGGCAAATGCGCGAGACCCGGCGAGCGACGAGGAATACGTCGCTCGGGGTCTCGCACCAAAGCGGGCGTGCTGTCGATGGTGACTGACAGCACGTCCCCTTTGGTGGGTGTTCCGGGGCGTGGCTGCCTGACGGAGGCGTTCCCATGGGAACGCCTACCGTCTGAGTCCGGCCACACTGACATCACTAGTGATGTCAGTGGGAGTTATTTTTACTCTGATAGAGCCAATATCACTCCTGGGATTGCGGCAGCGAGACCCTACCACAGGGTCTTGTCGCAAGCCCGATGGTCTTGACCATCGCAACCATTTTCATGGACGCTCGCTATAGCTGTGGGTGGTAACCCACAGGTATGCGAGCGTCCATGAGGACGCTCCAAAAACAGGTAGGAGGGCCCTGATTCAGAGCTAGCGCTCTGGTCAGAGCGTTCAGCTCTGAATCAGGCCCTCTGTCCCCACTTCCCAAATCTGTATCTCTATACTCTCCCCATATGTGTCTGCTTTCCCCATGTCTGTCTTTGCATCCTGTCTGCCTGCACGCCCTGTCCGCATCGTACGCGGGGGGGGGTGGGGGGGGGGCAGGGTGTGTTAGCCAGCGGGAAATGAAGAGGGGGAGGAGACACGCAGAAGTGAGGAAATGTTTGTGGATATCTCAGCTCCTACTGTACCAACTCTCCCTCATTGTCAGGCAGACTCCCTGACATAGCAGCAGTTTCCCTGACTCCGCCTTACCCTCATTATATTACCAAAAAAACCCAGAGATATTTACATTACATTGGGATCATTAGTATAATTTCCCTTCATTGGTTATAAAGCACAATAATTCCTATGGCTACATGATTTTTCATCAACAAATACATTTTACATTTAGATATGTCAGTATTATGACACGCCTCTCAGATGTAACAGTACACGCCCATCACATGTATGACACGCCTCTCAGATGTAACAGTACACGCCCATCACATGTTTGACACGCCTCTCAGATGTAACAGTACACGCCCATCACATGTATGACACGCCTCTAAGATGTAACAGTACACGCCCATCACATGTATGACACACTTCTCAGATGTAGCAGTACACGCCCATCACGTGTATGACACGCCTCTCAGATGTAGCAGTACACGCCCATCACATGTATGACACGCCTCTCAGAGCAGCAGTACACGCCCATCACATGTATTACACGCCTCTCAGATGCAGCAGTACACGCCCATCACATGTATGTCAGGCCTCTCAGATGCAACAGTACATGCCCATCACATGTATGACACACCTCTCAGATGTAGCAGTACACGCCCATCACATGTATGACATGCCTCTCAGATGTAGCAGTACACGCCCATCACGTGTATGACACGCCTCTCAGATGTAGCAGTACACGCCCATCACATGTATGACACGCCTCTTAGATGTAGCAGTACACGCCCACTTTCACACACGCTCAAAGGTGCTGCTATCACAATCTCCCTGAAATGCTTTTTTTTTTTCGTGTGACTCAGCTGCAGGGTAAATGTATCACTTTTCCGAAAAGCTGACTCCGCAGAAAAGAGCAGTTTTTCGGAAGTGATACTTTTGTTAGTGAGGCATGATGAATGAGGCACGATGAATGAGGCACGATGAATGAGGCACATTAAACTCGTAGCAAGTTTAAAACATAATTATCACTAATGATAATTGTCATGATGAATAGATCTCAGGCTTGCCTATCCTCCCGATTTGGTCCGTTATTAACCGTCCAGGCCCCCCCACCCTGTCGGCAAGTATGATAGATCCCTGATTAATATTTTTTTTTTATAAGTGTAACACCACTGCTGTTCTTTGTATTGGAAGTGAATAGAACCTGTTTTTCAAACAGGACCCTCAAATTCCAGGACCCTACCCTCTCTTGTAGCTTTGACGGCGCCCTGAAGATCTCGGCAGCAGGCAGCAAAGCTCCAAGAAAGCGTAGGAGAGCGCAGCGGCATCTGACACCTGCTGTCAGCCGGCCCCGTGACAGGACTGTAACGCGATTCTGCCAGATGCATGTGAAGGTGGAGGTGGGCCCTGGCGTCCTGCGCAGAATTACTTCTAGTCTACAGGCAACCCAGGGCTCCAGGTCATCTAAATCTGTCTCCGACCGCACTAAGGAAATAATGCTGGAATGAAACGTTAATGACACATATAGGCTATGTAACTGCGTGTACTCTGTCCCTTACATCTGCACCTTTATCTGGTGACAAGAATATATGTAACTGTGTCTGAATACCGGCATCTCCCTCCTGCTCCCGAGACGCTCCGTGATCTATGGAACAGGATAGAGATCATATGATATACCATAGGGAAGGTGACATGAGGCTGCTGTGCATAGATAACATTGCAGAGTGCTGGCTGCTGGCGTCTCAGCGTTACAGTATTTATATAACACCATAGCAGAACATATGCTAAGGAGACACAGTCACGCATTATGTGGAAGTATGTAAGGACAGCCATCGTCTGCTGGCCGGGGGGGAGTAAAATGCAGACACCGTCATCTTAAGGAACCTACAAATACTCCTAAAGTTGCACAACCCCCCCCCCCTCCCCCCACTTCCAGGTGATACAACAGATCTGTAAGACTGGATTACTGACGTGAGTAGTAATTATCCACCGTACTGCACCATGTTACATGGCGGCGTTACATAATAACCAGTAATAAGTCAATAATGATCACTATCCAGCAGTAATGAGACTCTACATGTGTCCAGCGCCCCCCCGTTATAGATGTGTCCAGATTTACGTCTCAGCGGCCCCCGGGCCCGTTATAGATGTGTCCAGATTTACGTCTCAGCGGCCCCCAGGCCCATTATAGATGTGTCCAGATTTACGTCTCAGCGGCCCCGGACCCATTATAGATTGTGCCCAGATTTATGTCTCAGCGGCCCCCGGGCCCATTATAGATTGTGCCCAGAATTACGTCTCAGCGGCCCCCGGGCCCATTATAGATTGTGTCCACATTTATGTCTCAGCGGCCCCCAGGCCCATTATAGATTGTGTCCAGATTTATGTCTCAGCGGCCCCCGGGCCCGTTATAGATGTGTCCAGATTTACGTCTCAGCGGCCCCCGGGCCCATTATAGATTGTGTCCACATTTATGTCTCAGCGGCCCCCAGGCCCATTATAGATTGTGTCCAGATTTATGTCTCAGCGGCCCCCGGGCCCGTTATAGATGTGTACAGATTTACGTCTCAGCGGCCCCCAGGCCCATTATAGATGTGTCCAGATTTATGTCTCAGCGGCCCCCGGGCCCATTATAGATTGTGTCCACATTTATGTCTCAGCGGCCCCGGGCCCATTATAGATTGTGTCCAGATTTATGTCTCAGCGGCCCCCAGGCCCATTATAGATTGTGTCCAGATTTATGTCTCAGCGGCCCCGGACCCATTATAGATTGTGTCCAGATTAATGTCTCAGCGGCTCCCGGGCCCATTATAGATTGTGTCCAGATTTATGTCTCAGCGGCCCCGGGCCCGTTATAGATGTGTCCAGATTTACGTCTCAGCGGCCCCCAGGCCCATTATAGATGTGTCCAGATTTACGTCTCAGCGGCCCCCGGGCCCATTATAGATTGTGTCCACATTTATGTCTCAGCGGCCCCGGGCCCATTATAGATTGTGTCCAGATTTATGTCTCAGCGGCCCCCAGGCCCATTATAGATTGTGTCCAGATTTATGTCTCAGCGGCCCCGGACCCATTATAGATTGTGTCCAGATTAATGTCTCAGCGGCCCCCGGGCCCATTATAGATTGTGTCCAGATTTATGTCTCAGCGGCCCCCGGGCCCATTATAGATGTGTCCAGATTTACGTCTCAGCGGCCCCCAGGCCCATTATAGATTGTGTCCAGATTTATGTCTCAGCGGCCCCGAGCCCATTATAGATTGTGTCCGCCAACTTTCTTGAGGTTTTGCCCCTCACTTATTGTCACCTGAAGCTTAGTACCCTAGAAGGGAGAATAATGAAATGCATAGAGCTGTTTGCAGTAGAGAGGTAAGAAGTATTATAACGCAGTGGCATCACAAGGGGGGTGCAGGCCGCACCCGGATGTCACCTGCCGAGGGGTGACACAAAGGTGCAGGCTCCCCCTCAGTGACAGGAGCCGGGTGCTGCACTGTAGTCAGGCCCGGCAAAAGGGGGGGACAAAGGGGACACTTGTACCGGGCCCGAGATTCTGAGGGGCCCCAACCCCTCAGGAATTTCGAGAGCTAGTTCATGTGTCCCCCTTGCTGTGTAAGTTACTTACACAGCAGCTGGCAGAGGCAACAGTAAGCAGGGCACCCAGCATGGCTGCGGCTAGATCCACCGGGGCCAGCACAGGTAGAATCAGGGAGGATAGCTGCCGGCGCAGTTTGCATGATGTAAGGGGAGACTACAGGCTGCGCAGCAGGTATGTTTTGGTCGGGGCCGGGCCGGGCTAGAGAGTCACGGGGCAGGTGGTGAGGAGCTGCAGATGAAGGAGGGCGGCTGGAGGAGACGGGGGGGGTTGAAAGACATGGGCTGGGAAAGAAATGCGCGTGACAGACACAGGAGCTGAGGAATAGGGGGGTTGACAGACAGGGGCTGAGGAAGAGGGGGGGTGACAGACACAGGAGCTGAGGAAGAGGGGGTGTGACAGACACAGGAGCTGAGGAAGAGGGGGTGACAGACACAGGAGCTGAGGAAGAGGGGGGGGGTGACAGACACAGGAGCTGAGGAAGAGGGGGGGTGACAGACACAGGAGCTGAGGAATAGGGGGGTTGACAGACAGGAGCTGAGGAAGAGGGAGGGTGACAGACACAGGAGCTAAGGAAGAGGGGGTGTGACAGACACAGGAGCTGAGGAAGAGGGAGGGTGACAGACACAGGAGCTAAGGAAGAGGGGGTGTGACAGACACAGGAGCTGAGGAAGAGGGGGGTTGACAGACAGGAGCTGAGGAAGAGGGAGGGTGACAGACACAGGAGCTAAGGAAGAGGGGGTGTGACAGACACAGGAGCTGAGGAAGAGGGAGGGTGACAGACACAGGAGCTAAGGAAGAGGGGGGTGTGACAGACACAGGAGCTGAGGAAGAGGGGGGTTGACAGACAGGAGCTGAGGAAGAGGGAGGGTGACAGACACAGGAGCTGAGGAAGAGGGGGGTGACAGACACAGGGGCTGAGGAAGAGGGGGGTGACAGACACAGCGGCTGAGGAAGAGGGAGGGTGACAGACACAGGAGCTGAGGAAGAGGGGGGTGACAGACACAGGAGCTGAGGAAGAGGGGGGTGACAGACACAGGAGCTGAGGAAGAGGGGGTGACAGACACAGGAGCTGAGGAAGAGGGGGGGTAACAGACACAGGAGCTGAGGAAGAGGGGGGGGTAACAGACACAGGAGCTGAGGAAGAGGGGGGTGACAGACACAGGGGCTGAGGAAGAGGGGGGTGGCAGATACATGGGCTGGGGAGAGGGGGGGTGACAGACACAGGAGCTGAGGAAGAGGGGGGTGACAGACACAGGAGCTGAGGAAGAGGGGGTGACAGACACAGGGGCTGAGGAAGAGGGGGTGACAGACACAGGGGCTGAGGAAGAGGGAGGGTGACAGACACAGGAGCTGAGGAAGAGGGGGGGTGACAGACACAGGAGCTGAGGAAGAGGGGGGTGACAGACACAGGGGCTGAGGAAGAGGGGGGTGACAGACACAGGAGCTGAGGAATAGGGGGATTGACAGACAGGAGCTGAGGAAGAGGGAGGGTGACAGACACAGGAGCTGAGGAAGAGGGGGTGTGACAGACACAGGAGCTGAGGAAGAGGGGGGGTGACAGACACAGGAGCTGAGGAAGAGGGGGGTGACAGACACAGGAGCTGAGGAAGAGGGTGGTGACAGACACAGGAGCTGAGGAAGAGGGGGGGTGACAGACACAGGAGCTGAGGAAGAGGGAGGGTGACAGACACAGGAGCTGAGGAAGAGGGAGGGTGACAGACACAGGAGCTGAGGAAGAGGGGGGTGACAGACACAGGGGCTGAGGAAGAGGGGGGGTGACCGACACAGGAGCTGAGGAAGAGGGGGGGGTGACCGACACAGGAGCTGAGGAAGAGGGGGGGGTGACAGACACAGGAGCTGAGGAAGAGGGAGGGTGACAGACACAGGAGCTGAGGAAGAGGGGGGTGACAGACACAGGGGCTGAGGAAGAAGGGGGGTGACAGACACAGGAGCTGAGGAAGAGGGGGGTGACCGACACAGGAGCTGAGGAAGAGGGGGGTGACAGACACAGGAGCTGAGGAAGAGGGGGGGGTGACAGACACAGGAGCTGAGGAAGAGGGGGGGTGACAGACACAGGAGCTGAGGAATAGGGGGGTTGACAGACAGGAGCTGAGGAAGAGGGAGGGTGACAGACACAGGAGCTAAGGAAGAGGGGGGTTGACAGACAGGAGCTGAGGAAGAGGGAGGGTGACAGACACAGGAGCTGAGGAAGAGGGGGGTGACAGACACAGGGGCTGAGGAAGAGGGGGGGTGACAGACACAGCGGCTGAGGAAGAGGGAGGGTGACAGACACAGGAGCTGAGGAAGAGGGGGGGTGACAGACACAGGAGCTGAGGAAGAGGGGGTGACAGACACAGGAGCTGAGGAAGAGGGGGGTGACAGACACAGGAGCTGAGGAAGAGGGGGGGTAACAGACACAGGAGCTGAGGAAGAGGGGGGGGTAACAGACACAGGAGCTGAGGAAGAGGGGGGTGACAGACACAGGGGCTGAGGAAGAGGGGGGTGGCAGATACATGGGCTGGGGAGAGGGGGGGTGACAGACACAGGAGCTGAGGAAGAGGGGGGTGACAGACACAGGAGCTGAGGAAGAGGGGGTGACAGACACAGGGGCTGAGGAAGAGGGGGTGACAGACACAGGGGCTGAGGAAGAGGGAGGGTGACAGACACAGGAGCTGAGGAAGAGGGGGGGTGACAGACACAGGAGCTGAGGAAGAGGGGGGGTGACAGACACAGGGGCTGAGGAAGAGGGGGGTGACAGACACAGGAGCTGAGGAATAGGGGGATTGACAGACAGGAGCTGAGGAAGAGGGAGGGTGACAGACACAGGAGCTGAGGAAGAGGGGGTGTGACAGACACAGGAGCTGAGGAAGAGGGGGGGTGACAGACACAGGAGCTGAGGAAGAGGGGGGTGACAGACACAGGAGCTGAGGAAGAGGGTGGTGACAGACACAGGAGCTGAGGAAGAGGGGGGGTGACAGACACAGGAGCTGAGGAAGAGGGAGGGTGACAGACACAGGAGCTGAGGAAGAGGGAGGGTGACAGACACAGGAGCTGAGGAAGAGGGGGGTGACAGACACAGGGGCTGAGGAAGAGGGGGGGGTGACCGACACAGGAGCTGAGGAAGAGGGGGGGTGACAGACACAGGAGCTGAGGAAGAGGGAGGGTGACAGACACAGGAGCTGAGGAAGAGGGGGGGTGACAGACACAGGGGCTGAGGAAGAAGGGGGTGACAGACACAGGAGCTGAGGAAGAGGGGGGGTGACCGACACAGGAGCTGAGGAAGAGGGGGGGTGACCGACACAGGAGCTGAGGAAGAGGGGGGGGGGGGGTGACAGACACAGATGCTGGAGGAGGGGTGTGTGTCAGACACAGAGCTTAGGTATGGGGGGGTCAGACACAGGCTGGGGGAGAGGGGAGGATGAAAGACACATAGGCTGGGGAAGAGGTTGTGTGACAAACATAGGGGCTGAGGAAGAGGAGTGGGAAGAGACACAGGGGGCTGGGGAAAATGAAGCCAAAAGACACATGGTGGCTGAGGAATAAAGCTGAGAGACACAGGGGTTTGGGAATGAATCTGAGAGACATGGGTGGGGGGGATAATGATACTGAGAGATACAGGGGATATGAGTGGATGGCTGCAGATGGAGAGGCACAGGGCATGAGGCTGGAGACAGGGATGTTACTGGAGTGACACAGGTGAGGAAGAGGCTGGAGAGATGAGAGTTGAGGATGGTATGACACAGTTGGAAATAAGGCTGGAGAGACACAGGGGATAAGACATTCTGTCCTGCATGTACCTACTGGGAGGGGCTAGGGAGCCACAAAAACATGAGTGTACCGGGCCCCTAGATTTCTGTTGCCGGCCCTGACTGTAGTATTAAGTGCAGCACATGGCTCCTGACACTGAGGGAGCTGGCACTGCACACAGGGCAGACCGCACATCCTTCACTACCGCTCCCCCCAGTAAAAAAAGCATGTGAGTCTGGACTACAGGGTTCGGGCCACGCCCCCTGTCAGTGAGACCACACCCCTTTTTGGCGGCGACGCCACGAGCATAGCATCCCTCCCCGCCCGAGGTGTCACTTACACTTGGATAATGCATTTTAGTTTACAGCCTCCAAATCTTGTGTGAGCTCACAGAATGCGGAGGACTGCCTGTTATCGGGCCTCCGGTTAGGTCAGTCTGACGGATGGCTGTGAGGGCATTTACAATGTGCGAGACCAGAGGACGGAGAAAATGGGAGAATGGGAGAAGGAACTCATCCTGGCAGTTCCAAACCGGTGGCTGCAGATTAGACTGCAAAACCATGTCAGGTTGGGCCCCTGTAGGAGAGATTGGAGTGTGTGTTGTCAAACGGTCAACCAGTTGTAACATTACCTGCGATAGGGAGGCATCACCAGGCCGACTCCTGGGTGGAGGCTGTGGATGGGAACTTTTGCTGTGCATCTATGCTGCTCCGGATACAGAGACCATCATTCAATGGATCCAGCGAGTAGAAACCCACTGGAGGGAAGCCTCCATGAGGGAAGCGC
The DNA here is from genome assembly GCA_031769625.1 of Taudactylus pleione. Lineage (NCBI taxonomy): Eukaryota > Metazoa > Chordata > Amphibia > Anura > Myobatrachidae > Taudactylus > Taudactylus pleione. The sequence continues at coordinate 299,780 of JAUIMM010000392.1, forward strand.
TAACAAAGAAAGCCCACCTCCCCCTACCTGACATGAAGCCCCAGGGCAAATGGCCACTGCTATTGCAGAGCCCCATTACCTATGTGCCCTGGTTGTCTAGCGGGTTGCCCACTGTTAGAGACCCGCTGGCACTGAGACCAAGATAAAGCCGCTGCAATACAGCTCCCTGCAAGCAGGGATCCAACCTTACCCTCTCCCCCATGGCTTCCAGCTGCGGCTGGGGTCCTCTGTTCTTGTGGAGTGCCAGGCAGAGGTCGCTGACCTGGTCACCAGGGGTTGGAGGAGCAGCAGCGCTGAGTGTCCTGTAGGACTCTCAGTGCTGCTCACTCAAAATAAAATAAAAGTTTAAATAAAATAAAGAGTGAGGCCGCACAAGCAGCTCCTGTAAAAAGTGTGCCTGGCTCCTGCCGGCACTAAACGTACAACTGGCCGGCCTGGGGCTGGGCTACCATGATGTCAGCTGTTTGGTGCCCGGTCCTTCTGCACTGCCCTATACCCAGCGTTGTCCCCCTATGGTGTGAGGAAGAAATTAGAGGTACAAATTGAGGCTTTACATGTAGTATTCACTTTAAACACCTGGACTTCCAGTATTAGTGCCGTTTTCACAGAAACCAAAGTCAAAACCTTCAGTTCAATAATCCAGACGCCCCCCATCCAGTCTCTCCTGAAGCAGCCTAGACAACTGAGATAGAACAAATAACGAAACCTTGACCTCTCACACCATGAGCTATATCTTCCATATTCCATGGCAGTGTTTACCAAATCCGATCATAAGGGCACCCGATCAACAAACCGTGTTTTCCACATCGCCTGATAGTGAACATGTAATTGCATTACTGATTGACATTCTAAAAGAACCAGAGATGCCACTAATTATGTCACTTGCGATTCTGTGAGGAAGCACTACTAGGGTAACCCCTGAGGGCTGTATTTAGGGAATACTGATCTATGGTTACTCATGGCCACGGATTCGAGGTTCCTCATCCCCTATACCCCGCCACCAGCAGGCCAGGCAAGTCAGCAAGCCCAAGGCAAGAGTGTTGAGAAGGAAGGCCGGCACACACACAGAAACAAACACACCTGAAGAAACAGGGGAACCAGAAAATGAGAACCCCGCAAGCCAGGTGTGTCAGGGTGGGCGCCCTGTGTCCCCTATGGAGTTAGAAGAAAAGGACTCATGTCTTACCTGGCTAAGTCTCCTTTTCTTCTGCACCCTCCTAGAGAGGTAAAACAGGGACCACGCTGGGACATCCCAAAGTGATTCCCCTAAATGCACTGAGGGCCTGATTTAGCAAGTGTGCGCACGCACCCGGCCGCTGAAAGAATATGCTAATGAATGCATACGCACGGCATTCGCAGCACAAGAGGCAGACGCCCAGCACTACATAATGCTGTCCCCTTTACCCTCCGCTAATGTCTGTACTGATGCACAAGGCTGAGTGAACATCGAGTAACATCGGAGCTGCACGCAGACTAAAGGTAGACCTGACCCTGCCGCAGGAGTTGAGATACTTCCTGCATGCAGAGGTACACCTGGTCGTGTCCGCCATCTCAGTGGCTAATTTATGCATGCCCCTGCAACGCACTGGCACACCTGCATTCACCCAACCATCCCGTCACCACCCACAAACGGCACTTCCTGTCAATCACTCTGCCTTGGGTCTGCGTAGCCTCTGCTCACGCAGTTCCCATCGCAGTTTATAGTTATTGCATTGCGATGCATATGCAGTGCGACAACATCAGCCAAGTGCGGGTGTTCCGTCCATGGCATTCCTTGCTGAATCAGGCCCAGAGTACCCGTTGTCCAAAAGCTGCATTCGCGGAGGTGAAGATGTCAAATTAATAAAAACAGACAAATGTATGAGCAGAAGACCATGTGGCCATCTTGCAAACCCGCTCAACAGAGGTGCCATGATGAGCTGTTCAAGAGGTACCAACCAACCTGGTGGAATGAGCCGTCACCACGGTCGTGGCAGGAAGGTCTGCCACCACATACACGTGGCGGATGGTTAAACGGAGCCATCTGGCCAAGGTCTGTTTCGTAGCAGGCTAGTCTCACTTATGGAAGTCATAGAGGATGAAAAGGGAATCCGACTTCCAGATATCATGGGTACGTTCTACATAGATCCAGAGGGCCCTCACAACATCTAAATAGGTCTCCTTCAAAGAATGAGAAGCCGGTACCACAATCTCCTGATTGATGTGAAATCTGGAAAACTACTTTTAGAAGGCAGCCTAGCTGAGTTCGAAGAACAGCTCAATCCGAGTGAAGGACCAAAAAGGGGAGCAACACGACAACGAGCTCAAGTCTGACACTCTCCGAGCTGAAGCAATAGCCAGAAGAAATATAGTCTTCCACATGAGCCAACATAGTTCCACCGCATCCAACGGCTCAAAGGGAGACGACTGAAGCACCCGAAACACCAGGGACAAGTCCCATGGAGCCACTGGAGGATGAAAACAGAGGCTGCACGTGGAGTACTCCCTGAAAGATGGTACGGACATCAGGCATTAAGGCAATCTGTCTCTGAAAGAGAACCGAAAGGGCTGGAACCTGCACTTTCAAGGGTGAAATATGAAGACCCAAATACAGACCCTCCTGTAGAAACAAGAGGACTGAGAAAACCCGGAAGGATCTGGAGTTAAGGCCCCTGGAAGAACACCAGGAGAAGTATGAACGCCAAACCTGATGATAAATTATAGCGAATGAGGGCTTCCGCGTGTTCAACATGGTACGAATGACTGACAGCAAAAATCCTTGAGCTCTCAAGATGGATGTCTCAAGAGCCACCCCGTTAAAGCAAGTCGAGTCAGGTCCAGATGGAAGCACGGGTCCTGAGACAGAAGATCCGGCCGTGGAGGAAGGTGCAGTGGAGCGTCGATGTAGAGGCTCAGAAGATCTGTGTACCAAGCCCTCCACGGCCAATCAGGAGCTACCAAAATCACAGTGCCACCTTCTAATTTCAACTTGCTGGGAACCATCAACAGTAGCAAGCTTGGAGGGAATATGTACATGTGATTGAAGGTCCACCGAACCGCTAAGGTGTCCACCAGAAGATCTCCCGGATCTCTGGTGCAAGAGCCATACCTGGGTACCTTGTGGCTGTATCGAGATACCATCAAACGATGTCCGGCAGGCCCCAGCGATGAACCAGAAGTTGAAAGACATCCGGATGAAGGGCCTACTCATCTGAGTGGAGATCCTGGCGGCTTAGAAAGTCCGCTTCCCAAATCTGGAACCCCAGAATAAAGATGGAACATGATGCTCCGACCAGCTGAGAATGCGACTCACCTCCCTCATGCCAACGCAACTGTTGAGTGCCACCTTGATGGTTTATGTAAGAGTCAGCAATCACATGGTTGGACTGTACCTGGTCTGGGCGATGCCAAAGGAGCTGCTGAGCCTGACAGAGTGCCCTGAAGAAAGCTCGAAGTTCCAGGGCATTGATTGGAAGGCGGCTCTCCTGAGCCATCCATCGACCCTGGAAGGACTGCTGGCAGGTCAACGCCCCCACCCACGAAGATTTGCATCCATGGTGAGGAGGACCCATTCTTAAATCCAAAAGGGGCGAGCCTTGTCTAAATGGGAGTCCTGCAGCCACCACGCGAGGGAGAGACAGACCTCCCGGGAGAGGATGTTATCTGCTGCTTGATTTGGTGATGGGATCCATTCCAGCAAGCCAGGATCTCCGTCTGGAAAGGCCGGGAGTGAAACTGAGACCAGTGAACCCAGGATCGCATGCAGGTGTGTATTGACACCCGGCGATGAAGTGAGAACCCACAAAACCTGTCCTGCAGTTGCCGAATTTTGTCTACTGGGTTGAAAACTCAATGAACACTGGAATCTAACAGGGTCCCTAGATGGAGCATCTCCTGGGATGGAGTCAGGGAGGACTTCTTCCAATTGATTATCCATCGGTGTGATTGGAGAAGATCTAATGTCAGATGGAGGTGCTCCCTGAGCATGTCTGGAGATCTGGCCAGGATAAGAAGATCGTCCAGGTAATGTAGTATTCTGATACCCTTGTGCCGTGAGCTGCCATGACTTTTGTGACAACATGAGTAGCCATGGAAAGACCAAAAGGCAAAGCCCAAAACTGGTAGTGTTTCTCCTGGACCACAAACCGTAGGAAGCGTTGGTGACTGAGCTGGATAGGAACATGTAAATAGACATCCTGGATGTCCAAAGAGGCCATAAAATCCCCCGGTTCCAGCGCCAGAATGATGGAGCACAAAGAATCCATAAGGAATCTGGGAACCCGTAAATACCTGTTGAGGGATTTGAGGTTGAGGATTGGATGGAATGAACCGTTCGACTTCTGAACCAAGAAGAGGTTGGAGTAGCAGCCAGAGCCCTAGCGAGGGGGGATAGGTACAATCACCCTGGAGGTTAGCAGAGTGTGAAGGAATCCCGCAGCTGGAGGACGCTTCCAGAAGGACAGAGTGTAGCCCTTCAAGACTACCCCACATACCCAAGCATCCTTAGTGGTCTCCATCTAGGCCTCGGAAAGAAGCAGAAGTTGGCCTCCCACACTGGAGACCCACCGCGTCAATCACTGTGGTCCCCCAGGCTTGTCAGTTGGGTGTCTGGTAGGCCAAGACTGCTTGCTTCTAGGCTTGGAGCTCTGAGAGCTAAGCCATTTGCAAATACATGGTAAGCCACCAGGCCAACAATAGACAATTACATGGCCCAGAGTGGGTACTGTTATCATGCAGTGTAGGGACCAGCCGTGAAGTTGGCAAGGTGGCTTACAATGTATTTGAAAATGCATGCAACAAACATCTCAGAATTCCTATTACCCTATAATTTTCAAGTATTGTTGCAGGTACAATTTAGTGTTCTGGAGTACACCCCCCTTTCCGTTTTGTTTAGTTTGACCCCTCCCTTTCGTGCACCTGAATAGTGCTGCCAAATTGATCTGAGCAGCTTCCACTTTGCTTTGTTTTAGTACCACTTGCCGTGCGATCGCCTGCCTTGACGTCGTCACTTGGCTGAATTTGCATACACTGGGTGCGAGCGTACGCATCTAGCGAGCGGCTCTGAATGAGCTCCTCATTTTGAAGCGAAAAGCCGAGATCCGCAAAAAAAGTATCGCTGATTGCGACTTTTCGCCAGACGGAAACTTATCACCGCATTCAATTGCAAACATTTTTCGCGTACGGGAAAACGCAATGCACGAAATAGGTGAAAAAGATTCGCCTCTGAATAGGTGGAGAAAAAAAGTGCAAAATCGCTATTTTGGGGTGCAAAGGTGGGGAAACCACTCAGCACCCCTGGGGCAGCCCCCCAAAGGATAACTGCTTAAAATAAAAAACTATACAAAAGTGAGGAACACCCCAAACAAACAGTTTGAAAATGGGGGGGGGCTAAACAAGGTGCAAAGTGGGGTTACAAACAAAAAAGTAGCTAAATAGACTTTTGGGGGGGGGTCCGCAAGTATGGATGAGGGGTTTTTCTTGATTGCAGGTGTTTGCTGAAGGTGCGTTTCTTACGTTTCTTATAATGTCATTTTAGTGACTTTATATATGCTAGCACCCATTATCAGGTACCCCAAATGTGCCAGGACCGCTTACTTTCTCCTAAATATACTGCTTTATGCCATTCTTCACCTCTTGTGCAAATACGCTAATTAGTGGCTATTGTGCGAACTTAAGTACCACAAACTGTTTCATTAGGGCTAATCGGGCACTATTACATTAATCCCCAATGTTTCCGCATCTTTTTTGGGGGTTCAGGCTGATTTCCCCGATTCAGACCTGTTCTGACTTCGCGTGTCTCCGTTTTTGCGGCTTTTGGAGTTGAATAGGGCGAATCGTGGGTACGCGCACGATAAGTTTACGCAGCTAAAATATTCGATGTAGGCGAAAACTCCGGCAGGCGAAACTTTATCGCGTGCGCGAATCTAATTGAATACGGGCCTAGGTCGGAATCTGGCAACACTACTACTGACGGGATGAAACGGGACTCTGGGGTTGGAAGAAATGTACCGACTGAGCTATAAATAAAAACTTGTATTGTGCGTCTCTGAGCAGGAGCCAATCATTAACTCGTATTGTGCGTCTCTGAGCAGGAGCCAATCATTAACTCGTATTGTGCGTCTCTGAGCACGAGCCAATCATTAACTCGTATTGTGCGTCTCTGAGCAGGAGCCAATCATTAACTCGTATTGTGCGTCTCTGAGCAGGAGCCAATCATTAACTCGTATTGTGCGTCTCTGAGCAGGAGCCAATCATTAACTCGTATTGTGCGTCTCTGAGCACGAGCCAATCATTAACTCGTATTGTGCGTCTCTGAGCACGAGCCAATCATTAACTCGTATTGTGCGTCTCTGAGCACGAGCCAATCATTAACTCGTATAAAATAGGAGGAAAAAGTCCATAACAGAGAAAGAAAAATCGGCACAGTAGTAGTTTTTCGGATGGAATCAAGAACCAGGGGTGCCGAGAGGGGGTGGGGGGGAGCGGGTACAAATGACCCGGGCCCGCTAGAGGGGCCCGGGTCCGCTCCCCCCTCTTACATCACAGCAGCCCAGCACTGGCATACTGCTCGCAGCTGCAGCCTCCTTTGCCTGTGTGGTGAGCAATCAAGCTGATTGTGCCCCCGCTGGTTATGCGCCGGGCTGAGGTGGCTCACTGTGACCCCCCCGCCAGCGCGTGAAGCGGCGCTACAAAACTTTTTTTTCCCCCTAAGGGGGGCGTGGCCACGCCTCCCACGATTAGGCCATGCTCTTTTTACTGGGCCCGGCACGACTCTTGATGGGCCTGTCAAGAACTATTTATAGGAAAGCATTTGGTAATGTGTCATACATACCGATGTGTGTACCCGGCTATGTGACGCCCCACATATCATCGGCCGGTACACATTACACGGTCCGGTGCCAGACTACCAACCAATCAGCTCATGTCATTTTTCAAACACAGCCTGTAACATGACAGTTAGGAGCTGAGGTCTGGAAGTTTATCACTTTCCAGAGCTTAGTACATCTCCCTGTCTTAAATGTTTATATATTCTTTAGTTTAACCATGATGCTATATTTCCATTAAACCTTTTTATTTTTTTTAGATTAAATCCATATTTTATCAGTAAATATACAACAAACTGAGTGTTATGGTAAGAACTTACCTTTGTTAACTCTCTTTCTTCAAAGTCCATAGGGTGCACAGGGAGACCTTGGGGGTGTAGGTGGTGGATCAGGAATACGGGCACCACGCAGTTAAAAGCTTTCAGCTCCCAGGATGCACAGTCCATTCTCCCTATACCCTGGGGAAGGGGGCAGCAGGGAGAGCGCCTTTTCCCCTTGCGGGCGTTAACCACTGGATCCCCTGGCCTCTAAGTAAGCCCTGCGCCAGTATATCTGTGCCCCGATGGTCTAGTGGAATCATGGGCAAACCAGTGGCCACATCAGCAACTACAGCCTGTCTCCCGAGACTGGAGGCAAGTCTGCCCAAAGACGTGGGTCCCCACAAGCAGGGGTCCATCTTACCTGTCTCCTGGATTCTGGGCTGCAGTCTGGGGTCCGGGGAGCCTTGCTAGCTAGTTTCCTTCAAAGCCCTGCCGGGAGCACTAGCCGAGGGCTGTCACTGCGCCGCGGAGGGGAGATGGAGGAGCAGCGCAGACGTACAAGGGACTGTCTCTCGCTGCTGCTTATGTAGTAAAAACACTAGAAATAAAAAAAAGTCATAGAAATAAGCTTGGGCTGAGTAAAGCCGCCCCCCTGTTATAACGGTGACCCAACAGATAACTCTGCCAACACGTCACTTGTGCGGGAGTTACTTGAACAAAAGGATTTGATTACATTTCTCCATCTACATGATCAAGAACTCTCTACTGCTATAAGGGACAATCCACTATTGTGGAATACAAAACGACTATGGCATCACATGAGGCAGCCCTGAATTCACATAAAACATTGGGCCTGATTCAGAGACGGACGCTCGCTGTGAATCAGGGCGTTTTTTTTGTGCGGCCTCCTGGCCGCCTGCATAGCTGTGGGTGACCACCCACAGCTATTGCGAGCAGCCAGGATGATGGTCGCGATGGTCAAGACCATCGGGGCTTGCGACGAGACGCTTGTGGTAGGGTCTCGTGGCCGCAAGCTCCAGAGAGCTTCCGGCTCTAATAGAGCCGGAAGCTCTCACCCTGACATCACTGGTGATGTCAGCGGGGCCGCCTACAAACGGCAGGCGTTCGCTTGGGAACGCCTCCGTTTGTGAAGACACCCCCCGCCACGCCTACAAAACGGGGCGAGTTGTCGATCAACATCAACAGCTGCCCCTTTTGTAGTGAGCCACGGAGCGAGAGAATTTCTCTCTCGCTCCGGGGCTTGCGCAGAGCCCACCATCGGCCCGCTTGCGAGCGGGTCTGAATCAGGCCCAATGTTTCTTTCGTTTGTAAGAAATCCTGATTTTCAAGCTGGACAGGTAACATACCCATTTACACTGTAGCAAGTAGGAGGTATTCAGAGAATAGGGTGTTTGGTAGACAGAGAGGCGCACATACCGATAGGGCTCTGACATTTAGTGAAGCCATAGAAAAATATAATACTTTGTCGGGATACCCTATGGCCTTCTTGCATTACGTTAATTCTGTTATTCAGGTATTTACAGAGGGAGATTGGAATAATTCAATAGATAATCTTCGTTATAAACCGCCAATTTTGAGGAAAGCTATCTCTAAAGCGGCACACACAACGATTTTGTTACCAACAATTTTCTGTCAGATTATCTGTCAGATTTTTAAAAGTGTAATGAACGATTTTTTTGAACTACAAACAGTTTTTGCATATTCCCTTAATGAAAATCGTTCACTTGGTCAGTCTGACAGAACTACAAACGTGAACGCGCATGAACGATAATCGTTCACGGTTTTAACTCAGAAAGTGAACGATTTTTTCAACGATTGAACGATAAATGAGATCGTTATCGATTATCGTTCAAAAAATCGTTGTGTGTGTTTGCACCTTAACTATTATCAGCGTTTTAAAACAAATATGGATCATCCAATACTAGGGGACTTTCACAGTGGGTTCAGAAATGTCCTACATACACGCTAGAAAATTTACTGACGGCCCTTAACTATTCCTGTAGATCTCTAACATCAACAATTTATGTGGAGATGTTCTTACAGAGCTTATATATCACCACACAGAAGCTTCCTGCTGGGATGTACAACTTCTCATTCCTTCTATAGATGTGGAGAAAACTACGCTGATTTATACCATTGTTTTTGGTTGTGTCCAATAGTCGGAGGATTTTGGCTACAAGTAAAAAGGGATGCGGAATCATCTATACTTACCTACGTCCCTTTCAGCAATCAGCGCGGCAGCACGTAAGACAATATTGCAGGAATGGATCTCGACTACTTCTCCATCTTTTGCGTTATTTAAGGCAAGATTATTTCACATCTTTCGAATGGACTGGGCAGAGGTAGTATTAGCAGAGGAAACTAAAAAGTAGAAACATTTTTCAATACTTGGGAGTCATATAAGTATGACTCAGTACTTTATCACTAGATATGCAACGTCAAATTTATAATAGTGTGAAGGACACCTCATGGTATACACTTCAGACCAATGAAAACAACCCTCCAATGGATATCACTTCTATTGGTCCCTGAACATGTTGAAAGTGAGAGGAGTCTTGTTCCTGGGGGGTGGGGGTGGGGCGAGGCGGGAGAACGTTTTTCAGTTACTAATTTTATTTTTAATTTGTTCTTTTCATTCTCTTTAGTTAATATTTGATATTGACTGCATTTGTTACAGATGTTGAAAATTTCAAACATTACTTAGGGAATTGTGTAATATTACAGATAAAAATAAAAAACAAGACACATGGTACTAATTATCTTTACGTAACATTTACTTGAATAATGCAGTTAACTGGTGAATGTGATCTCAATATTTTATGATTACATCGAAAATATCATATATCTGTATTATGAACCGAATGTCACTATACTCAATGTACAGTTGTTTTTGAAATTTTTTGACTGTGAATATGTGCAGTGTTCCAATAAAAATTACTTGGAAAAAAATAAAATAAAAAACGGTGATCCAGCTCCTGCCGGACACCAACAAAACTGAGTTGCCCTCAGGCAGTGGGCGGTGTATAGGGGGAAGGATCGGAACATCCTGGGATTGAAACGCTTTGCTGTTGGTGTCCGGGCCTTCAGGTCCCACCTACACCCCATTGTCTCCCCTGTGGACCCTGAAGAAATATATGTATGATTATCTGTCTTTATGTAAAAGTATTGTCATTTTTTTGGGAATCTGTATTTGTGTGGAATTATTTCAGTGCTCTTCATTACAAGTAAGGTTTGTAAGTTGAGTCCTGTTTTCGAGACTGGCAATGGTTGTACAGTAACTCTCCTCCACATCCAGGAACAAATCAACCAGCTGTTCCAAACACATCCAATGCCAAAAAAAAATAAAAAAATTCAGTGGGTTTTCTAGACGGCGCCACCTGAGACTTTCAGCTTCCCCATTAAAATACTCTAAACATCTATTGCATAATCTTATATCATATTTCAACTCGGAGAAACTTTGTGTTGGAAACACTGTTTCAATCCATAAGATTTTTACTTCTACTTTGGATTTACGCTCTAAAGTGGATACAGAAGCACTTTCTATCTTGTGTTTTTAAAGAGTGACTTTTTTTATTACAAGAAGATATTAACTGGCCTTAAAAAGATTAGGACAAGTACGGATTTTTGGTATTAATTTTTTTGTGTGCTGTGGAATATAAGTGACTTCCTGTGAGCGCAGTGTTTAGTAGACGTGAAGTAGAAACTCTGTTTCAATCCATAAGATTTTTAACAAAGTGTATTTTTATATAAATAGGATTATGCGATAGATGTTTAATCCTATGAGAGTATTTTAATGGGAAAGCTGAAAGTCACAGGTGGCGCCGTCTAGAAACCACACCGATTTATTTTTTTTTGCCATTAAGCTTTGTAAGTTATCCAGAACTAGCAGCGTTATGAGCTTTCTTGTTCAGAAAGTTTAATAAAATAATGAGAGTTATGGTAAAACTTACCTTTGTTCACTCTCTTTCCTCGAAGTCGATAGGGTCCAGGGGTGTAAGTGGTGGTTGAGGACCGGGCACCACGCAGTTAAAGCTCTCAGGATGCACTGGTCCAACCCCCTATATCCCGCCCCCAAGCCAGAGGCAGCTCAGTTCGTGACAAGCCAAAGGCCGGAGGAGAAGAGAAGGAAGACTGATACACACAAGAATCACACTCTCACGGAGAAGAAGACAGGAAAGCGGTGACCAAAGACAAAGCCCATAGAAGCCAGGTGCATCAGGGTGGGTGCCCTGTGGACCCTATGGACTTAGAATAAAGAGTGTTAACAAAGGTAAGTTTTACCATAACTCTCATTTTCTTCTTCAGGGGCGCCCACAGGAAGCATCCTGAGAGGCGAAGGTATCGAAGGCATAGAATCTCTGAAAGCTATGGACAGAGGACCACATGGCCGCCTTACAAAGCTGTTTAGCTAAGGCGCCACGGCGAGCTGCCCACGAAGAACCCACAGATGGAGTAGAATGAGCAGTAGCCGAAACAAGAAGGCCTGCCTGCGTGTAAGCCTGTGAGATAGTCATACAAAGCCATCTGGTCATTGTTTGTTTATTGGCCGGCCATCTCTTCTTGTGAAATCTATAGAGCACAAATTAGGAGTCTGATTTCCGAAGGGAACTGGTATGGTCCATATAAAGCTTGAGGGCACAGACCACATCCAAGGAGGCCTCACCTGCCGAGAGGTCTAGTGACTGAAAGGCCATGACTATAATTTCCTTATTAATGTGGAAACTAGAAACAACTTTAGACAGGAAACCAGGGCGAGTCCGAAGAACAGCCCTGTCCTGGTGAAATATTAGAAATGGGGAGTGACAGGAGAGCACCCCTAAATCTGACACTCTTCTGGTGGACGCCATAGCCAGAAGAAAAAGAGTCTTCGCTGTTAACCACTTGAGTTCCACTGAATCCAGGGTTCAAATGGAGGACCCTGGAGGGCACGAGAACTGCTAACAAATCCCATGGAGCCACTGGAGGGACAAAGGGAGGTTGTATGTGGACATCCAGGAGTGGACAAATAAAACAAAATGAACCACAATGGCGCTTTCCACTTAGAATATCAATAGGTTCGACATTGATCTTACTTTTATAAACAAATAATGTATATATCAGTCTCTTCGCTATTCCTTAAGAGTTTGGTACACCTTTTTATTCACTCCTTGGAAGCTTTGTTTGTAGTGTCCTCAAAAGGATCAATGTCGAACCTATTGATATTCTAAGTGGAAAGCGCCATTGTGGTTCATTTTGGTTTATTTGCATGCTTATTGGGAGGGGTTGTGAAGACTCCTCACTTGTTGCCACAGGCTGCAATCCACTAATTGCGCAAATTTCTAAATCACCACATTTGTATCCGGGAGTGGAGCAAGTCTACACTGGAACCAAAATTGACAGAGCAGAGACGTGCACTTTCAGGGAGGCCAGGCAGAGTCCAAGCCAATCCATCTTGAAGGAAGGCCAGGACCCTAGAAATCCTAAACACCTGGGAATCATAGCTTCTGGCATGACACCATTGGAAATATGTATGCCACACTCTGTGGTAGATCCGAGCAGAGGCCGGCTTACACGCTCTGAGTAAAGTCTGGACTACAGAGCTAGAGAACCCTTTGGACCTCAGGAGGGATGTCTCAAAAGCCACGCCATCAAAGACAGACGACCCAGGTCCGGGTGAAGTCAAGGACCTTGAGACAATAGGGTTGGTCATAGAGGCAGCAGGAACGAGACTCTGAAGAACTGAGTACCAATGACGTCTGGGCCAAGCTGGAGCCACAAGCAGGACATTGCTTCCTTGTTTGAACTTCCGAAGAACTCGAGGAAGAAGGGAGACTGGAGGAAACAGGTACGCAAACTGAAAGGTCCACCTTACTGACAGAGCATCTACAAAGGTTGCTTTGGCATCTCTTGTCCTTGTACCGTACACTGGCAGTTTGTGATTGTGTCGGGAGGCTATGAGGTCCACCTCTGGGAGGCCCCATCTGTTCACTAGGAGTTGAAACACCTCTCGGTGAAGCAACCATTGCCTGGTATGCACATCGTGATGGCTGAGGAAGTCTGCTTCCCAATTGAGAACTCCCAAAATGAACACCGCAGAGATGGCCGGGAGATGACCATCGGCCCATGTCAGAATGTGTGCAACTTCTGCCAGACTTCGAGTGCCTCCCTGATGGTTGATGTAAGCCACTGTTGTGGCATTGTCAGACTGAACCTGTTTGGGTTTCCCGTGAAGTATGTGTTGGGCAAGTTTGAGGGCCCTGTAGACAGCCCAAAGCTCCAATATGTTGGTCGGCAGGGTTGATTCAACCGATGTCCAACGGCCCTGAAAGGAGTGTGGACCGCTCACTGCGTCCCAACCCCGGAGACTGGCGTCCATTGTTAGGATTACCCAGTCTGGGATCCAAAAGGGGTGACCCGTGGTTAGATGAGATGTCTGTAGCCACCAATATAGAGACAAACACACTTCCGGAAAGAGCACCATCATCTGAGCTTTGATCCGATGGGGTAACCCATTCCACCTGTAGAGGATCAGCCTTTGCAAGGCCTGGAATGGAACTGGGCATATTCCACTATGTTGAAGGTGGACACCATGGAACCCAGAACCAGCATTGCTGAGTGGATTGCGACTGTGGGGGGCATCTGCGCACTCGTAGTTGAAGTGTGGATATCTTGTCAGAAAGATTCTCTGATCCTGAGAATCTAGCAGGGCTCCCAGATGAATCATTCTCTGTGAAGGATTCAGGGAGGACTTTTTCCAATTGATTAACCATCTGTGCTTGTACAGGAAAGCAAAGCTTAGCGCTTAGCTGCAGATGGTGGTGAAGCACCTCTGGGGAACCTGCTAAGGGCAGGAGGTCGGCCAGAAATGGTAGCAGTCGGACACCCTGACCATGCAAGTGGGCCGCCATGTTTACCATAATTTTGGTAAACACCCGTGGGGCTGTGGATAGTCCAAAGGGCAGAGCCTGAAATTGGAAGTGTTGCTGTAGTAGTATAGCAAACCGGAGATATCGCTGATGAGATGGAGCTATAGGTACATGTAGGTAGGTGTCCTGAATATCCAGAGATACCATAAAGTCCCCAGGCTCCATAGCTGGGATGATGGAGCATAGAGTTTCCATCCTGAACCTGTCTACCCTGAGAAATTTGTTCAGGGATTTAAGGTTGAGGATAGGCCGATGAGACCCATTCGGCTTCTGAACCAGAAAGCGAGTAGAATAATAACCAGTCCCTCGCTGAGATATATGGGACTGGCGCAATTACCCCTGCTTCCAGCAAGGACTGTATGGCTTTTTGGATTTGTAAGGCCTTGTTCGGGTCTGAAGGAGGGCCTGTGTAGAAAAATTGGTGGAGAGGCCGTCTTAGAAATGAGAGGGCATACCCGTGAGAGACCACATCTCTTACCCAAGCATCCATGGTGGTTCGACACCAGCACTGGGCGAACTGAAGAATTCGGGCCTCCCACTCTGGGATCCCCGAGAGGGAGGCCCGTCCTGTCAGGCTGCGGGTTTATTCTCCGGTTTTGAAGCAGGGCGTCTCGTGTTCCAGACCTGCTTGGTCCTTGGTTTGGTGGTCTTCGTGGAAGCCATCTGCCTAGGAAAGGACTGTCCTTTAGGTTTCCATGAGGACGAAAGGACTTAAAGGAAGTAGTCTGAGGCCTTGAAGTAGAAGCTGCTGAAGGCAGAAATGCAGTTTTTGATGCTGCCGTGGTTACAATCTTGTCAAGGTCAGGGCCAAACAAGATCTCCCCATTATAAGGTAATCCTTCTAGGCCATTACTTGGAATCCACATCTGCCTTCGATGAGTGCACGAACGGGGTACGTGGACAGATACAGTCGCGGTCGAAGCTCTGGAGATTATGAGACTGGCATCCAATGTTGCTTCTTCAATATAGGAAGATGCATCTCATACGTGAGCAACAAAAGACATCTGATCCCTAGAAGCTTCTGAGGAAAAAGAGTCTTCAAGTGCGTCAGCCCAGCTCTCTACAGCTTTAGACACCCATGCGATAGCCATGGGTGGACGGGCAACAGTCCCTTAAAGAGAGTATATCGATTTCAGGCAAGCTTCCACCTTCCTATCTGTAGTTCAAGGAAGTAATTGTAGGAATAGGCAATGTAGTGCTTTTAATTAAACGCGTAACATGGAATCCACCGCCGGGGGGGGTTTCCCATTTTTTACAATGAGCCACAGGAAACGGGTCATTTTACGGGGGTTTTATTTTCCTTTTCTTTCCTTGCCTTCGTTTGTTTGTTTGTTTGTACATGCATGTAGTTACCCATTTTAATCTCATATGTCTGTAGCAAATGTTCTATTTTTATTCTTTCTGGACTATGGAATAAGTAATTAATTTATCTGACTATAGCTGTATAAGATAATATTCACATATTGATTGATTAATAGTCTACAAATGGTGGTTATTAATATACACGCTCTTTCACAGGTAACATGAGGTTAGACGTTTTTGTGGTTGAAACCTCTTACCAGGCGATTGCCAGGCTGCCGCCATGCGCTCACCTAGCTAATTCGATAGAGGAAATTCTGCAGAAGCCACTATGTTGTTTAAACAGAGGGTGCTTGGATTTAGGGGCTGGCTCGTCGTCCTCTATTAGTAAGACGGATATGACAGCTCGCACCATGGCAGGAATATTACGTTTTGACCGATTCTCATCCTCTTCCAGAGGGGAGTTAGTGTTAGAGAGATCAGCATCTTCTGCCTCCTCCGATGATACCTCAGACTCTGAGAGCTGTGGGCACTGTGATGACAACACAGGACGCTTAAAGGGCTGCCCACCTTGGAACATGGTAATAGATAATGGGTGGAACACCTGTGCTGTAAGTTAATTAAAATACACATATAAAATATATAGAACACTGATGGACAGTATGTAACAATATATATGTTTGATACATCAATAAAAATAAATATAGAATAAACTCTGAATGAGCTAATAAAGTGCTCTGAGTAATACACAGGGCTAAATGTATAAAATTACAAAAAATATATATGAAATCCACTTAGATCCGCTCCTAGTGAAAAGTTATTGTAATCCTTGGTAATTAGGACTGACTCTCGTTTTCAAGGTATGTTATTTTAGCAGCAGAACTTTACCAATAATGGATGTGTAGTTCCTGGGGAGATCCTCTGGCATCCAGACCATCAAAGGATGGTGTTGAAGTACAAGTATTTAAAGTGTCCTCCAACGCTGCATAAAGTCCCAAGGCTGAGAGATAAAAGTCTAATCTAGTATCCAAAGTGTCACTGGAGTCCAGAAGAGAGTGTGATATCAAGTCGGTCTCAACGCGTTTCCCTGAGCAATGGTCGCTCAGCTTCATCAGGAGTAAGGGACTTGGAACATGGTTTGAAGGACATTAGATGTGGCTGCCAGACTCTGCACCGAGGTAGAGAGAGTACGTCTACAAATGGTGGAGGCACAGAAAGGGCCTTGCAGAGGGGGAATTACAGCCTGCTGCGATATCCCCATAGGGGAAATACAGTCGGAACCGCCAGGTGATCCACAATGGTGGCCAGAACCTGAGAAAAGGAGGCCCAAGGGGGCTCCTGTACAGGCGCTGGGTGATCTGATGGGCCTGGTAGATTGAAACACGTAATACATAACCCACCCTGTATCAAATCCTCCTCACTTAAGCCTGCAGCACATAACCTGCATGATAACAGTATGGGTGCAGGTGCTTGTTACCCTTACCTTTGCTAGACATAGCTGCAGAGTATAGCACACAATATGGCACTGGGTATAATGCAACCACTCTGTATGTAGATTACCAGCAGGAATTCAATATACAGGTCCTGTCTGATGCTGTAAGCTGCAGGAGCACACCACCCGAATATGGCACAGTGCAACGCACAACTGTATGTGACAAATCTCACAAATACTTAGTTCTATAGATGTGAGGCCCAGGAAAAACCCTGACACCACCTGTATGTTAGGGCAAAGTCAGAGAAAAGGGAAAGATATATGCTGACAGTAGAAGATAGACACAGACAGGCACCGCTAGCACAAGTCACATACAATGCAGAAATAACATATAACTGCAGAATGGCACTACAATCGACTACACAGACTCAGTGTCTGGTAGGCTATAGCGCTACATATGCTGACTCCAGGGAGAGTTATGTAGGGGGACCGGACCCTGCGTATCCCTGAGAGAGCTGCGCTGTGCCTTGGAGAAAAAGGCTACCGGAGACCTCAGAGGGGGCGTGGTCGGAGGAGGAGAGCACCTCAGGGAAGCGAGACCTCAAAGGAATGAGGCCGAGCTGAGGGGCCGCTTTAACGGGGAAGCTGACCTCCCCTTGCTGATTGTTTACCCACCGGGACGCTGGATTCCCACTCCGTATGTACCCTGGTGGTCTAGTGGATCACGATGGACGGAGCCTGTGTCCACACTCAGCGCCTCTGGTCCGTCCCCTGAGACCGGAGGTACTGTATGACTGCCCAAGCGTGAGTCACCGATAGCAATGACCCGCCATACCTGTCCCCTTGCGTCCGGGATGCAGTCTGGGTCTATTCGCAGGGCCGGCTAGCAAAGACCCCAGGATGCCCGCCGAGAGCACCAGCTGAAACTGGCATTGCGTGCCCAGAGGGGTAATGGAGCGGCAGTGCAGACATCCTGTGGACAGTCTGTTGCTGCGCGCTCATCAGGAAAAAAGTAATATACAAATCATAAAAAATTAGAGTTATGGTAAGAACTTACCTTGGTTAACTCTTCTTCGAAGTCCGTAGGGTCCACAGGTAGACCTTGGGATGTAGGTTGGATCTGGATCCCGGGCACCACGCAGTTAAAGCTTTGCTCCCATGATGCACTGGTCCATCCTCCCTATACCCCACCCCCGAGCCAAAGGCACCTCAGTTGGTAAGTCGCCAAAGGCCGGAGGAGGAAAAAGAGAGAAGGAAGACTGGAACACTCGAGAATCACTCACAGAGAAGGAAGCAGGAAACCAGCAACATAGCCCATATGAAGCCATGTGCGTCATGGTGGGTGCCCTGTGGACCCTATGGACTTTGAAGAAAGAGTTAACCAAGGTAAGTTCTTACCATAACTCTAATTTTCTTCTTCAGGGTCTATAGGCTCCACAGGGAGACCTTGGGCATGTCCCAAACCAGTCCTTTTAAGGGTGGGGACGCTCCTGCACTGAGAGGAGAATCTGGCGCCCAAAGGAAGCATCCTGAGGGGCGAAGTTATCAAATGCATAGAACCTTAGAAAGGTCTGAATGGAAGACCACGTGGCCGCCTTACAAAGCTGAACAGCCGAGGTGCCACGGCGAGCTGCCCACTAGGGGCCCACAGACCGAGTAGAATGAGCAGTAACAGAAGCCAGAACAGGCAAGCCTGCCTGTATGTAAGCCTCTGAGATAGTCATACGAAGCCATCTGGCCAATGCTTGTTTATTGGCTGGCCATCCTTTCTTGTGAAATCCATAGAGCACAAGTAAGGAATCGGATTTCCGAAGGGAACTAGTCCGGTCCCCATAAATCCAGTGAGCACGGACCACATCCAATGAGGCCTCAGAAAGGGAGGACGACAGGAGAGCGCCCCCAATTCTGACACCCTCCTGGCAGAAGCAATTGCAGGAGAGAGTATTAGCTGGTAACCACTTGAGATCCACTGAATCTCTAGTGGTTCAAAAGGAGGACGCTGGAGGGCCTGAAGAACAACGGCCAAATCCTAAGGAGCCACAGGGGGGACAAAGGGAGATTGATCCGGAGAACACCTTGTAGTAAGGTGTGGATATCCGGGAGTGGAGCTATCCTTCGTTGAAACCACACTGACAGTGCGGAGACATGTACTTTCAATGAGGACAGGCGAAGGCCGAGGTACAATCCTGCTTGAAGGAATGCCAGAATCCTGGAAATACGAAACACCTGAGGGTCATAAGCCCGAGAGCGACACCACTGGAAATATGTATGCCACACCCTGTGGTATGTCCTGGCTGAAGCAGGTTTACGTGCTCGGAGCATCATGCTGATGACTGAGCTAGAGAATCCCTTGGTCCTTAGGATGGATGTCTCAAGAGCCACGCCATCAAAGACAGACGATTCAGGTCTGGGTAAAGGCAAGGACCCCGAGACAACAGGTCTGGACGTTACGGTAGCAGGAATAGAGTGTCGATGGAGAGACTCCGAAAATCTGAGTATCAATGACATCTGGGCCAAGCTGGAGCCACCAGAAGGACAGTGCCCCCATCGTGCTTGAACTTACGAAAAACCTGAGGAAGCTGGGATATCGGAGGAAAGAGCTAAGCAAACTGGAAGGGCCACCTTATTGACAGAGCGTCCACCAAGCTTGCTTCAGCATCCCTTGTTCTGACCCGTACACTGGTAATTTCTGATTGTGTCAGGAGGCCATGAGGTCCACCTCCGGGAGGCCTCATTTGTCCACTAGGAGTTGAAACACCTCTTGGTGTAGAGACCATTCCCCTGGATGCACGTCGTGACGGCTGAGGAAGTCCTAATTGAGAACTCCTGGAATGAACACTTACAAAATTGCACAGAGAATGCGTGACACTTCTGTCACTGCTGCCTGACTTCGAGTGCCTCCTTGATGGTTGATGTAAGCCACTATGGTGGCGTTGTTGGACTGAACCTGCACGGGCTTTCCGTGAAGAATATGACTTGCCATCCTGAGGGTCCTGTACGCTGCCCGAAGTTCCAATATGTTGATGGGCAGGGCTGCTTCGACTACTGTCCAACGGCCCTGAAATGAGTGCGGACTGGTCACTGCACCCCAGCCCCGGAGACTGGTGTCCATCATGAGGAGTACCCAGTTCGAGATCCAAAAGGGGCGACCGTTGGTGAGATATGGTGTCAGTAACCACCAAGACAGAGACAGGCGCACCTCCGGAGAGAGCACCATCGTCTGAGCCTTGATCCGGTGGGCTAAGCCGTTCCATCTGGAGAGGATCAGCCCCTGCAGGGGCCTTGAATGAAACTGAGCATATTCCACCATGTCGAATGTGGACACCATGGACCCTAGAACCTGCATCGCCGAGTATATACTGACACCCGATGACTGCGGAGGAATCTGCGCAATCGTAGTTGCAGCGAGGAGAACTTTTCTGGAGTTAGGAAGATTCTCTGCTGGTGAGAATTCAGAAAGGCTCCCAAATGAACCATCCTTTGTGAGGGATTAAGGGAGGACTTTTTCCAATTGATTAGTCACCCATGTGTTTGTAGACAAGCGATTGTCAGGCGTAGGTGGTGTTGAAGCACCTCTGGAGAACTCGCCAGCAAGAGGAGGTCATCCAGGTATGGCAGGAGTCGTATACCATGAATACGCAGATGGGCTGCCATGACAGCCATAACTTTTGTGAGTGGGTGCAGCACAGAGCCCGCAGGAGAGCAGAGTGGGTGCAGCAGTGTGCTCGACCTCCTTGTCATTCATGTCTGATAATATATATGGAAAATCAGGAAGCGCTATACTGGACATGACTAACGCTAAGAATAGCTGTCAGCCTCACTCACAACGCATGCAACTCCCTGGTCCAAAGATATGGCACCGTGCGGCACACAACCATATGTGACAGACTTCACAAATATTGTAGTCTATATATGTGAGGTAAAAGAACCACCCTAACTACACCTGTTAGGGCTGGTAGTAAAGGAAAGGGATAGATATAAACTGACAGATGAGAGAAAAGACAGTCAGCATTAGCATAAGTCACATACAATGCAGAATTATATTGTATACTGGAACAAAGACACTGAAACTGACTGCCCAGATTCAGTGTCTGGGAAGGCTTTAGCGCTGCATACACCAACCCAAGGGAGAGGTATGCAGGGGCACTGGACCACAGGCTGTCTTGAGAGATCTGCGAGTTCACCATTCAAGAAAATGGCCACCAGAGACCACAGAGGGGGCGTGGCCGCAGGAGGAAACCGCTCAGCAAAACCAGACCACAGTGGAAAGGCGCGCTGAGGGGAGGAGCCACTACAACAGGGAAGGCTGACTCCCCTGGCTGAATATTAACCCTGGGGACGCTGGCTTCCTGCGCCGATACTGTCCCTGGTGGTCTAGTGGAGGCGCAGGGTATGGGGGGCCTGCGTCCACCTCAGCGCCTACGGTCTATCCCGAGACTGGAGGCAATGACTGCTAATACGCAGGTCACCGCAAGCGGGGACCCGCCTTACCTGTCCCCATACATCTGGCCACAGTCTGGAAAGTCAGCGGGGGGCGGCTAGCACAGACCCTGGGGTCCTGCCGAGATCCCCAGATCGGTACTGGCGTTGCGGCGCCGGCGGGGTGATGGATCGGCAGCACAGACGTCCAATGTACAGTCTGCTGCACGCTCTGAAGACAGTTCAGAAACTACGAAATCATAAAATAAAATAGCTTTAGGGGCTGCTAAGTAGCCTCTCTGTGTTAACAGTGACCCAGCTCCGGCCAGGCACCAACTATAACTGAGGTGCCTCTGGCTCGGGGGTGGGGTATAGGGAGGATGGACTAGTGCATCCCGGGAGCAAAGCTTTAACTGCGCGGTGCCCGGGATCCAGATCCAACCTACACCCCAAGGTCTCCGTGTGGAGCCTATGGTCCCTGAAGAAGAAGAAACCCCTGAATATACCTGTATGTTAAGGTAATGAGAAAAAAACAAACCACTGGTACTAACTGATACTTGGATAAGCTGCAGGAGGCTACTGCCTAAGTATGTGACAAACTATTCCTATCTGACACTTGAGTAAGCTGCAGGAGCCCTTTTCCTAAATATGGCACAGTGCAGTACACAACAGTATGTGTCAGACCTCGCAAATATTATCTTTTATATATATGAGTTAAAAGAACCACCTTAACTACACCTGTATTAGGGTAATATTACAGGAAGGGTATAGATATATGCTGACAGGAAACAAAGACACAGGCAGCGGTAACATAAGTCACATACAATGCAGAAAGTATACTGCAAAGTGGCACTACAATCACCTGCCCAGAGTCAGTGTCTGGGAAGGCTATAGCGCTGCATACACCAACCCAAGGGAGAGGTATACAGGGGGGCACTGGACCACAGGCTGTCCTGAGAGACCTGCGAGTTCACCATTCAAGAAAATGGCCGCCGGAGACCACAGAGGGGGCGCGGCCACAGGAGGAAACAGCTCAGCAAAGCCAGACCTCAGTGGAAAGGCGCGCTGAGGGGAGGAGCCGCTAAAACCGGGAAGCCATCTCCCCTGGCTGACAATTAACCCCTGGGATGCTGGTTGCCACACCAATAAGGTCCCTGGTGGTCTAGTGGAGGGCAGGGTATAAAAGGCCTGCGTTCACACTCAACCCCTCCGGTCTGTCCCGAGATTGGAGGTATGGCTGCCAATACGCGGGTCACCGCAAACGGTGGCCCACCTTACCTGTCGCCGTACGTGCGACCGCAGTCAGGGCCATCTCTCTTATCTCTCTTTCAACGAAGTCCATAGGGTCCACAGGGAGACCTTGGGGGTATAAGTGATGGCAAAGTCATCCGGGCACCACGCAGTTAAATTTTTCTCCCAGGATACACTGGGTGCCCTGTGGACCTCATAGAAAGAGAACAAAAGGTAAGTTCTTACCATATCTCATTTTCTACTTCAGGGTCCATAGGCTCCACAGGAAGACCTTGGGGACGTCCCAAAGCAGTCCCTTCAAGGGTGGGAACGCGCTTGAACCGAGAGGAGAATCCGCTGCCAAAAGGAAGCATCCTGAGAGGCAAAGGTATCAAATGCATAATACCTGAGAAAGGTCTTGACAGAAGACCACATGGCCGCCTTACAAAGCTGAACAGCCGAGGCGCCACGGCAAGCTGACCACGAGGGACCCACAGACCGAGTAGAATGAGCAGTAACAGAGGGCGGCACTGGATGGCCCTCATGAATGTAAGCCTCAGAGATAATCATGCAAATTCACCTAGCCAATGTTTGCTTATTGGCAGGCCATCCCTTCTTGTGGAAGCCATAGAGTAGAAACAAGGGGTCTGACTTCCGAAGGGAGCTAGAACGGTCCACATAAATCCTGAGGGCACGTACCACATCCAATGAGGCCTCACCTGCCGAGAGGTTTGGAGAATTAAAGGCCAGTCAATAATTTCCTCATTAATGTGGAAAATAGAAACCTCCTTAGGAAGGAACCCAGGGCGAGTACGAAGCACCGCCCTGTCCTGGTGAAAAACTAGAAATGGGGAATGACGAGAGAGCCCACAAGTCTGACACCCTGCTGGCGGAAGCTATAGCCAGAAGAAAAACAGTCTTTGCTGTAAGCCATTTGAGATCCACTGAGTCCAGGTGTTCAAATGGAGGGCCCTAAGAATAAACTGTCTTTCCTGTGGTGCCTTTGGGATTTGGCTAAGGGAGGCTGAATGCGAAGGACACCCTGTAGGAAAGTGCGGATATCAGAAGGAGGAGCAATCCTTCGCTGGAACCACACTGACGAGCAGAGACATGCAACTTCAGTGAGGCAAGGCGGAGACCAAGATTCAAACCCGCCTGCAGGAAAGCCAAAACTCTGGATATCCAAAACACCTGGGGATCGTAACCTTTGGGCCGACACCATTGAAAGTAGGTATACCCTGTGGTAAATCCTAGCAGAGGCTGGTTTAAGTGCTTTGAGCATGGTGTTAACCACAGAGCCGGAAAAACCCTTGGACCTTAGGAGGGATGTCTCAAGAGCCATGCCATCAAAGACAGACTACCCAGGTCCGGATAAAGGCAAGGACCCCGAGACAACAGGTCCGAACATTGAGGCAAAAGCAAGTCTCTCGATGGAGAGACTCTGAAGATCTGAGTACCAGTGACATCTGGGCCACGCTGGAGCCAGCAGCAGGACAGTGCCTCCTTGTTTGAACTTACAAATTACTCGAGGAAGAAGGGAGACTGGCGGAAACAGGTACGCAAACTGGAAGGTCCACTTGACTGGCAGCATGTCTACCAGGAGAGCCATGGCGTCTCTTATTCTGGACCTGTACACTGGCAGTTTGTGATTGTGTCGTGAGACCATGAGGTCCATGTCCAGAAGGCCCCACTTGTCCACTAGGAGCTGAAACACCTCTTGGTGAAGAGTCCATTCCCCGGGATGCACGTTGTGACGGCTGATTAAGTCCACTTCCCAATTGAGAACTCCTGGAATGAAAACTGCGGTTATGGCCTTCCGCCCATGTCAGAATGCGTGACACCTCCGTCATTGCCGCCTGACTTCAAGTTCCTCCTTGATGGTTGATGTAAGCCACAGTCGTGGCATTGTCTGAATGAACCTGCACGGGCTTTCTATGAAGTACGAGTCTGGCTTGTTGCAGGGACCTGAAGATCGCCCGAAATTTCAATATGTTGATTGGCAGGGCAGACTTCTCTGCTGTCCACCGTCCCTGAAACGAGTGTGGACCTGTCACTGCGCCCCAACCCCGGAGACTGGCGTCCGTCATCAGGAGAACCTAGTCCGGAATTCAAAAGGGGCCCCCCTTGGTGAGGTGAGAGCAAAAGACACGCACCTCAGGAGAGAGCACCATCGTTTGTGCCTTTATCCGATGGGATAATCCATCCCACCTGGAGAGGATCAATTTCTGCAGAGGCCGGGAATGAAACTGGGCATATTCCACCATGTCGAAAAGTTGATACCATGGATCCCAGTAACCGTATTGTGGATGGACACTCGGCGACTGTGGAGGCATCTGTGTACTCGCGTCTGCAAAGTGGAGATCTTTTCTACTGCCAGAGAAAAATCCTTTGTTGTTGTGAATCCAACAGTGTTTCCAGATGGAGCATCCTCTGAGATGGAGTCAAGGAGGACTTCATCCAATTGATCAACCACCCATGAGCCTGAAGCACCAAAATCGTGAGCTGTAGATGGTGGTGAAGTACCTCTGGAGACCCTGCCAACAGTAAAAGGTCGTCCAGGTAAGGTAACAAGCGGACCCCCTGCAGCCGCAGATGGGCTGCCATTAGCGCCATAATTTTGGTAAACACCCGAGGTGCAGTAGAGAGGCCAAACGGTAGAGCCCAAAACTAGAAATGTTGCTGCAGTACAGCAAACCTGGGGAAACACTGGTGAGACGAAGCAATCGGAATATGCCGGTATGCATCCTGAATATCCAGAGACACCATAAAATCCCCAGGTTATATAGCCAGTATAATTGAGCGTAGGCTTTCCATCCTGAAACGAGGTACCATGAGGAATTTGTTCAGGGACTTGAGATTGAGGATAGGCTGATTGGAATAATAACCCGTTCCTCTCTGGGGTAACGGGACCGGTACGATGACCTGCTTGAAGCAAGGATTGTACCGCTTTCTGTATTTGTAAGGCCTTGTCCTTGTCGGACTGAAGGCCTGTGCAGAGAAACTGAAGGGTAGGACTTCTACGGAATGAGAGGGTGGACCCGTGAGACCACTTCTCTTACCCAGGTGTCTGTAGTGGTCTGACACTAGCAATGGGCGAACTGACGAAGTCTGCCTCCCACCCTGGGTTCCCCCAAGGGCAGGCCCGTCCCGTCAGGCTGAGGACTTGTCGTCTGGCTTGGCTGCAAGACATCCTGCACTCCAACCTTGCTTCTTGGGCTTGGCAGTCTTTTTGGAGGCCGACGGCCTAGGAAAGGACTGACCTTTAGGCTTACCTTGGGGCCGAAAGGACAAGGTCCAGGACCCAGAGGGAGCAGGAGCAGAAGGCAGACACGCAGACTTAGCTGCTGCCAACATATCCACAATCTTATCCAATTCAGGACCAAACAAGACTTGCCCATCATAAGGCAAACACTCTAACCTTTCTTAGGATCCGCATCCGCTCTCCAAGAATGTAGCCACAGGGAGCGGTGAGCTGAAATCGCCGCAGCCAAAATCCTGGAGGTTAAGAGGCTGACATCCAAAGCAGCCTCGTTAATATATGTAGCAGAGTCTCGGAGGTTTGCCCACTAGTCACTTGCAGCTTCCTAAGGACTCCTCAAGAGAGTCCGCCCAGAACTCCATAGCTTTGGCTACCCAGCAGATAACCATGGCCGGCCTGGAAACTGCCACCGATAGAGAATATATGGACTTCAAACAAACCTCCACCTTCCTATCCGTAGTATCCTTTAAGGAAGACATGGCTGGCACAGGTAGAGTCACACTTTTAACTAAGCACGTCACATGAGAATCCACCACTGGGGAAGTTTCCCATTTGGCAAAATAGTCCTCAGCAAAGGGATATGCATAAGCCAGTCGTCTTTGAGACTGGTAACGTTTTCCAGGTGATTTCCATGCCACCTCCAGGTGGTCTACCAGCTCATCAGATAACGGAAATATGGCAGCGGTAACCTTTATCTCCTTGAATAGGGCAGGTTTGGACTTGGTTATAGAGGGGGACGAACCTCCAGCTCCCAAGGCCGAACGGACAGCCCGTATCAGATTCGGAAAATATAAATTTTAGACTTGGGCTCCACCTCTTGTGTACAGGGCTCGGAGTCAGACATATCCTGAACCTACCCAGTCATCATATTGTGTAGACTGGGATGACAGCAATGGTCTTTTAGCTGGTCTAATTTGGGGTGCATCCCCTGCAGCATATCCGTTCAGGTTCCGCACCGTAGTAGAGTGTGTATTCACCCACGGAGGATCAGGAACAGCCTGTATGGATGCAGCCTGCTGAAGCAGTCTCTGAGAGGGAACCCCAGCGGGGGAAACACAGGGGATACTGCCAAACTTCCCGTAATGGCAGTCAATGCCTGAGCAAAGCGTGCCCAAGGGGGCTCCTGTGAGGTGGCTGAGACAGTAGAGAGGCCTGGAGAAGTATAACATCTCACACACAAACCCTCACGTACTATGTATCCCTCACCTAACCCTGCAGCACATTTCTTGCATGACAGCAGGTCAGGAGCAGAGTTTTGCACATTATCATCAATACCACACATAATGTAGAGGATAGCGCGCACACTGTATGTGACCCACCACACAGATAGAATGAATGGTGAGGATAACACACCATGACAGCACCTGTACTGTAAGGGCTCAGTGAGAAAAAGCACCGGTAAAGTAATATGGCTGACAGAAGGAAAAATACAGACGGACAGCGCTAGCATAAGGTCACATACAATGCAGAAGAAAATACCTGCACAATGGCACTACAATTCAACTACACAGACTCAGCGTCTGGTAGGCTATAGTGCTACATACGCTGACCACATTGAAGGAGAGGTATGTAGGGGGACCCGGGCTTCCGCATGTCCTGCAAGATCTGCAACTAGCCAGGAGAAAATGGGCGGCAGAGACCTCAGATCAGGGCGTAGCCGGAGTAGAGCTGCCTCAGCCCTGCCAGCCCACAGTGGAATGGCACGTTGAGGAGAGGAGCCGGCTGTAAAACAGGGAAGGCTGCCGCCCCTGGCCAGCAACTAACCCCCGGGACTCTGGATCAGCATGTGTCCCTGGCGGTCTAGTGGCAGCGCACGGAATTAGTGCCTGGCTCCAGCTGCTGTTACCCCCGGGGAGTCCCCAAGACCCGGGGGAAAAAAAAAAAAGACTGCTTTTCAGCGGGTCACCGCATAGTGACCAGCCGCTTACCTGCTCCCCGTGATGAACCTTCTTTAAAAATTATCAGGGGCTAGAACAGCCCCACTGCGTTAACCAGTGATCCGACTCCGGCCGGGCACCCAACAAAACGGAGGTGCTTCTGGCCCGGGGTATAGGGGGAGAAGAAAAATTTAACTGCATGGTACCCGTATGACTTTGCCATCACTTATACCCCCAAGGTCTCCCTGTGGAGCCTATGGACCCTGAAGTAGAAAGCTTTAACTGCGTGGTGCCTGTAATCCAGATCCACCACCTACACCCCAAGATCTCCCTGTGGAGCCTATGGACCCTGAAGAAATAAAAGCTATTTGGGCTGCCTAAGCAGCCCACTGCATAATGGTGACCCGACTCCGGCCGGGCACCAACGAAACGGAGGGGCCTCTGGCTCAGGGGATGGACCAATGCATCCTGGGAGCTAAAGCTTTAACTGCGTGGTGCCCTGTGTCCTCTTCTACCACGTACACCCCAAGGTCTCCCTGTGGACCCTAAAGAAGAAATATTGTGCAATCTAAGTAGCCTGATAATTTACATGGTTGTGTGGCAGTATTACTAACATACATTTGCTATTTGGACAGTAGTGAAACGGAGGTGGGGTGAAAGGTTTGGCAGCCTGGTAGCGCTGGTGGACACTTACACCTGCACTAAGTAGCTGGGTCATTCACAGAGTATTGCTAAGAGGCATTAATCAACTCTGGAACCGATGACGCAAAATCGCTAACCCAAGATGGCTTGTTCTGAGCGGCTGCCTCAGAACCCAAAGGGTCCTGGTCAACCAAACATTGAGGAATAGACCCGAACATCTTAGAATGTACTCCAATAAGAAGATTGCCCTATTAATATCCAATCCAAATCCATTAGACAGGATAGAGGGAAAAACAGGTCAACTACTGACGGCTGCCGTACCATCTAATGGGCTTTGCAGAAACCTTGGATCCAGCCATTGTAAAAACAACAGATATGGTAAGAACTTACCTTTGTTATCTCTGTTTCTACGAAGTCCATAGGGTCCACAGGGTGACCTTGGGGTATAGCTGGATCCTGGATCCTCGGGCACCACGGAGTTAAAGCTTTCAGCTGCTCCCAGGATGCACTTGGGTCCAACCTCCCCTATACCCCGCCCCCGAGCCACAGGCACCTCAGTTGGTAAGCAGCTAAGGTCGGAGGAGGAGACGAAACAGAGAGAAGGAAGACTGGAACACACAAGAACCATACTCACAGAAATGGGAGACGGAAAACCGGTGACCAGTCACACAGCCCATATGAAGCCAGGTGCGTCAGGGCGGGTGCCCTGTGGACCCTATGGACTTCGTAGAAACAGATAACAAAAGGCAAGTTCTTACCATATCTCTTGTTTTCTACTTCAGGGTCCATAGGGGTCCACAGGGTGACCTTGGGGATGTCCCAAAGCAGTCCAACTAAGGGCGGGGACGCTCCTGTGCTGAAAGGAGTACCCGGCGCCCAAAGGATGCATCCTGAGAGGCAAAGGTGTCAAACGCATAGAACCTCAAAAAGGTCTGAATGGAAGACCAGGTGGCCGCCTTACAGAGCTGAACAGCAGAGGCGCCACGTCTAGCAGCCCAAGAGGGACCCACAGACCGAGTGGAATGAGCCTTAACAGAGGCTGGAACAGGTAAACCCTCCTGCATATAAGCCTCAATAATAACAGAACGAAGCCAACGGGCTAGAGTCTGTTTGGTTTTCACAAGAGGGGTTGGCCTGCCAACAAAGAGGATAAACAAAGAATCCGACTTCCTCACAGAACTAGTCCGATCCACATAAACCTGGAGTGCACGGACAAGGTCTAAGGAAGTCTCCCCAGCCGAAAGATCAGGCGACTGAAAGGCTGGTACAACAATTTCCTGATTAATGTGGAACCTGGAAACCACCTTAGGCAGGAAATCAGGACGAGTGCGAAGCACCGCTCTGTCCTGATGAAAAATCAGAAAAGGGGGATGACAAGAAAGCACCCCCAAATCTGAAACCCTCCTGGCAGAAGCAATTGCCAAGAGGAAAACAGTTTTAAAAGTTAGCCACTTGAGCTCCACTGACTCCAAGGGCTCAAAAGGCGGACCCTGTAAGGCCCGAAGAACCACCGCCAAATCCAACGGGGCCACAGGTGGCACAAAGGGAGGCTGGATTCTTAAAACTCCCTGGAAAAAGGTGAGTACGTCCGGCATAGCAGCGATCCTGCGCTGGAACCACACAGACAGAGCAGACACGTGCACCTTCAGTGAGGAAAGACGTAATCCTAAGTCCAAACCCGACTGAAGGAAAGCCAAAATACGCGAAACCCAGAACACCTGGGGATCATATCTTCTGGCCTCGCACCACTGAAAGTAAGTGTGCCACACTCTGTGATAGATCCTCGCGGAAGCAGGCTTGCGCACCCTCAGCATGGTGGTAATAACGGAGCTAGAAAAGCCCCGAGACCTCAGGACGGCTGTCTCAAGAGCCACGCCATCAAAGATAGTCGACCCAGATCCGGGTGAAGACAGGGCCCCTGAGACAACAGGTCCCGCCGTTGAGGTAGGAGGAACGGAGCGTCGATGGACAAGCTCCGCAGATCGGAGTACCACGGCCTTCTGGGCCACGCTGGGGCCACCAGGATCAGTGTGCCTCCGTCCTGTTTGAACTTGCGCAGGACCCGAGGCAGCAGAGAGGGAACAAGTAAGCCAGTTGAAACAGCCATCTCACCGACAGCGCGTCTATCAGACTTGCGCCTGCGTCCCTTGTCCTTGACCCGTACACGGGAAGCTTGTGATTGTGACGGGACGCCATCAGGTCCAGCTCTGGCAGCCCCCACTTGTCCACGAGTAGTTGGAATACCTCTGGATGAAGCAACCATTCCCCGGGATGCACGTCGTAACAGCTGAGGAAGTCTGCCTCCCAATTGAGGACTCCTGGGATGAAAACTGCCGAGAGAGCTGGAAGATAGTGCTCCGCCCAAGCCAGGACGCGGGACACCTCCGACATCGCAGCTCGACTGCGAGTCCCTCCCTGGTGATTGATGTACGCCACCGTGGTGGCGTTGTCTGACTGCACCTGAACGGCCCTTCCGTGAAGAGCGGTGCCGGACGACTGCAGGGCTCTGTATACTGCCCTCAGTTCCAGGATGTTGATGGGAAGAATCGCTTCCTCCGCCGACCAACGACCCTGAAGTGACAAGGAGCCTGTCACCACCCCCCAATCCCGGAGACTGGCATCTGTCGTGAGCAGAACCCATTCCGGGATCCAAAAGGGGCGCCCCTCTAGGAGATGAGCTGTCTGCAGCCACCAGGCTAGGGACAGACGCACCTCCGAGGACAACACCAGCATCTGAGAGCGGATCCTGTGTGGCAATCCGTTCCATTCCGAAAGAATCAGCCCCTGCAGGGGCCTGGAATGGAACTGGGCAAACTCCACCATGTCGAATGCCGACACCATGGACCCCAAAACTCTCATCGCTGAGTGCACAGACACTCTGCCACTGCTCAGATAGCCGTGAATCCGCAGCTGTAAGGAGGAGACCTTCTCTGGAGTCAGAAAAATCCGTTGCTGACCAGAGTCCAGCAGGGCCCCCAAATGAACCATCCGCTGTGATGGGATGAGGGAGGACTTCTTCTAGTTGATCAACCAGCCGTGCGCCTGTAGACAAGCGACCGTCAGGTGGAGATGCTGGATCAGTACCTCCGGGGAGCTTGCCAGCAAGAGGAGGTCGTCTAGGTACGGTAGCAACCGTATCCCCTGGCTCCGAAGGTGAGCCGCCATGACAGCCATCACCTTGGTAAATACCCTTGGTGCCGTGGAGAGACCAAAGGGTAGAGCCCTGAATTGGTAGTGGTTGTGGAGAATAGCAAACCGCAGAAACCGTTGGTGCGATGTTGCTATAGGCACATGGAGGTAGGCGTCCTGGATATCCAGGGAGACCATATAATCCCCCGGTTCCATCGCCAGAATGATGGAACGCAAAGTTTCCATCCTGAATTTGGGAACCCTGAGAAACCTGTTCAGGGACTTCAAATTGAGGATGGGGCGATGAGAGCCATTGGGTTTCTGCACCAGAAACAGCGTAGAGTAATACCCCATCTCACGTTGAGACTGTGGTACGGGTATAATGACCCCCGCCGTCAGCAAGGCCTCTATGGCTTCCTGAACCTGCAAGGCCTTGGTTTTGTCCTGAGAAGGACTTGTGCAAAAAAAAACTGGCAAGGCGGCCTGTGCCGAAAAGACAGGGCGTACCCCTGGGAGACCACTTCTCGCACCCAGGCATCCGTGGTGGTATTGTGCCAGCACTGGGCGAATTGAAGAAGTCGGCCTCCCACTCTGGGGTCCCCCAGAGGGAGGCCCGTCCCATCACGCAGAAGGCTTATCTTCTGGCTTGGAAGAAGGGCGCCTAGCACTCCAGGCTTGCTTCTTTGGCTTTGAGGCGGTCTTGGGTGCGGACTGCCTCGGGAAGGACTGACCCTTTGCCTTGCCCTGAACCCGAAAGGAACGAAAGGCCGAGCTCCGAACCTTAGCAGGTGTAGTAGCTGAAGGGAGGAAGGCTGACTTGGATTTCGCCAGGGTATCTACTATTTTGTCCAGGTCCGGACCAAATAGTAATTCTCCATTAAAAGGTAAGGCCTCCAAGCCTTTCTTTGAATCCGCGTCTGCTCTCCAAGACCGCAACCACAAGGATCTACGAGCAGACACTGCTGCCGCCGAAACCCTAGAGGTCAACAGGCTAGCATCCAACGATGCTTCTCCAATGTAGGAGGCGGCATCTCTCATCTGTCCTAACAACGCCCTCTGGACGTCCGGAGCTTCATCCGTAAACGTGTCCTCCAAGGCGTTGGCCCACCCCTCAATGGCCTTGGCCACCCAGGAGATGGCCATGGACGGCCGGGCTACGGCCCCTGAGAGAGAATAAATAGACTTTAGACAAGTCTCCACCTTCCTGTCCGTAGGATCCTTCAGCGAGGATATAGACGGCAATGGCAAAGTAGCACTCCTGATGAGGCGTATTACATGGGAATCGACTGCAGGCGGAGTTTCCCATTTCTTACAATGCGCTTCTGGGAATGGATAATTGGACGCCAAGCGTTTCTGTGGCAGGAAACGCTAACTGGGTGTCTGCCAGGCCACCGCCATGTGATCAGTCAACTGATCAGACAAGGGGAACGCTGCAGAAGTAACCTTAGCTTTTTTAAAACTAGGATACCTCAACTTGGGAGCGGGTGCCTCATCCTCAATCAGAAGAATGGCCCGCACCGCCTTAACCAGAGCCCGCACATTGATGGAAGACTTCGTGTCTACCTCCTGGACTGAGGCATCTGAGGCTGAGTCATCCTGCACCACAACCTTCATCCGAGGACCCCTCAGAATCTGAAAGATGCGCAGCCTGCGCCATGACTGAGCGTTTAGACGCCCTGGAGGGCACGTCACTGCGCAACATCGACTGAAAAGCCGAAGATGCTGCCGCCAAATCTTGGACAGTGTGGGAAAGCGCATCCACCCAGGGTGGAGGAGCTGCCACAGGAGCCTGAAACGGCACCACAGCCTGTTGTGCCACAGGGGTGGACTGAATATACATTGGCAACCCCGCATAGGGACCAACAGGCTGAGACCCCGGGGGAGTCTGCAATAATTGTGGGACACCCGGGGAATGGGGGATGGTAGGCTGGGGCAACGCCCTAGTAGGGACGGCAGTCGGGACCGACAGACGGTCCGCGATGGACACCAGCACCTGGGAAAACATCGCCCATGGTGGCTCCTGCGACATAGGAAGTTTAGACGTACCGGGGACCGCCTGGCACCGTCCGCACAGGCCGTCCTGTGACAAATCCTCCCTATCCACTCCTGCAGAACAACGCCTGCAGGAGAACAATACCGGAGCCCCGGAGTGCTCAATCTCCTCCTCGGACATGACGTTGGAAGAAAACGTGCGCACTCACCCGTGTGCTGGACAACAGCCCACAATATGGCACAGTGTAGCACACAACTGTATGTGACGGACCTCACAAATACGTGATCTATATAGGTGATGTCAGTAGAAACGCCCTTCCCCCGCACACCTGTAGGGCTTGTAGGAGAAGTAAAGGGACAGGTATAGGCTGACAGTAAGTAGAAAAAAGACAGACAGGCAGCACTAGCAAAAGTCACATACCATGCAGGAAGATATACTCACTGCACCTTTCCACTACAATCAACCTGGCCAGATTCAGTGTCTGGGAGGGCTATAGTGCTGTGTACACTGTCCTTGTCGGGGGAGAGGTACACAGGGGGACCGGTCCGCGTGCTCCCTGAGAGTAGAGTATCTGCGCTGCCACAGAGAAAATGGCTGCTGGAGACCTCAGAGGAGGAGTGGCCGTGTAACTGCAGCTCAGCGACGCCAGACTACGAGCTGAAAGGCGCACTGAGCTGAGGAGCCGCTAGACAGGGAAGGCTTCCTCCCCTGGCTAGCATATTAACCCCCGGGTTGCCGGCATCCCGCTTGCCGCGATATTAACCCTGGTGGTCTAGTGGTCTGGCGGGGTATGCCTCCGCTGGAGGGGGGGCCCGCCGCCACTGCTAGCGCCCCCGGTCTGTCCCCTAGACCGGGGGCATGGGACTGCATTTGAAAGGAACCCGCGCACCACCGCTAATCAGCGGTGCGCGGCTTACCTTAATCTCCCCGGCGTCTTCCGGCAGCAGTCCCGGGGGAAGCCAGAGTCCGGCTAGTACAGACTCTGGCTTCCCCCGCCGCGATCCCCAGTTCAGTGCTGGCGTCGCGGCGCCAGCAGGGAGAAGGAGCGGCAGCGTGGGCGTCTGTACAGACAGCCCATCGCTGCTGCTCTGGAGAAAAAAAACTATAGTCAAAAAATTTAACTAAGTTAAAATAAAAAGCTTTAGGGGGCTGCTCCTGCAGCCCCCCCCCCCCCCGCATGGTGACCCGACTCCGGCCGGGCACCATCTTAAACTGAGGTGCCTGTGGCTCGGGGGCGGGGTATAGGGGAGGTTGGACCCAAGTGCATCCTGGGAGCAGCTGAAAGCTTTAACTCCGTGGTGCCCGAGGATCCAGCTATACCCCAAGGTCACCCTGTGGACCCCTATGGACCCTGAAGTAAAAAAGTATCACACTGATCACCCTTCATATAAAGAATGCTGCATTCTGGTGACCTCACAGCGACCAGCCTCCTGCTATAGAACACGTACAATCAGCCATTACTAAACATCCTTTATTGGCTTTCAGTCACAGGTTCCAGGCAGAAGGCGCCACGCCTGCAAATATGACGCGCTATTAAAATGGAAAATAAAAACAAAAAACACATACAAAACTATATATACACAACGTTGGATGCGGCAGGATTTAATGCACAGAGAGGCCGCTAGTTACTGTCCACTGGTTCTACATTGGCCAGACAAACTGTCGTGCCAACCAACCACCACTTATGTCACATGCTGATCCCCCGTCCATAGAGAGTCCAGTATGTCCTCCGAGGGTTTCCAGGTCATACTCCGCCTCTTGCTGACGTAGTGCAGGAACTTATGTCACAACCATTATTTACAATTGCAAGCACGATGGCAAAACAGGACAAGTAGAGCAGAGAGTCACAAGCGCAGAGACAGGACATGTCTGGGCCGCTAGAAGGCATAACGAGTCCGGATATCCTCCAGCTTCTTGGAGACCTCCGGGGGCGTCCTATCTAGCTCCTCGGCCACGCTCTGCTGCTTAACTGGCTCCATGGAATTGAACTGCTCACACAGGTCTCCATCGATCACATTCTGGGGGATTGAAGAGAAACCAAAGTGAAAACGCAACAGGGACCATCACAATCACCCAATAGATCACAGGTCAGTACTGCCCTCTAGTGGTAACATTGCGCATTGCTCAAAAAGCAGTCACCGAGGAATCGACAGGTTTTCCATATAGCGCAAACCCACCTTGACGGGGAAGTAGTAGGAGCGGAAGCTTAGGTGGTCTCGCCCACAGATTGGGGGGTGCTCGGAGCGGAGGTGCATTTCCACATGCTGGAAAAAGTCGTGATCCTGTGGAGAGAAGTGGAAGCATTAGGTGGATGAAATGGATGTGTCCACAGGTGAATTTATAGGGAGCAAACATCTACGATCCCTACACATTGTATCACACAATCGTACCTCGTGGGAAGTAAACGGGACGAGGATGCCGATGCCACCAGACAGAGTGGTATAGACCAGAGACTCGGATCCGCCAGGAATGAGCGTGGTCTTCTGCAGTGACAGAACCGTCTCCCCTACGTGATAGTTCATGATCACCTCCGCCTGCAGGAAACGCGGCATTAGGAGCCATTTTCCCCATACACAGAAGACCCTTCAACAACGCACCAACGTCAGAATACAAATTACCTTCTGGGACGCTCCATTGAGGAGCCCCCTGTCCCACAGCGCCTTGTTACCGGTAGGATCTTCATCAACGTCATCGTTTATATTAGGAGGCAGCCGAACCTGTGGACAGAGGTCAGTCACATCTGTATTTGGTTTTATTTGGTCACTCTACCCCTAACCCATAGCCATCCTATAGGTTTCCCCCAGCAAATCATGTTTTCAGGATCTCTGTGGGGAGCTAATTTCTGAGCCAAACAAAGTTGATCAAACTCACTGGTCTAGAAAGAAATCCTGAAATCATGACCTGCTGAGGGGTTATAATGTATTAGCCATCCACAAGAAACTTAACCAAAGTCCTGTTTGTTCCCCAGTATTTTACAGGTTACAGCACATCTAATGCGGGTGACCTGTGAGCTGTAGTGCAGCAACGTAACCAGAACTCACCACACAGATATTCCCAAACTTGTCCGCCCCAGCGACCGTATCATAGTCCAGCACACAGGCAGTGGTCACCCAGCGGGGATGGGTGTCATCAGCAAATATAATCAGCTGGTTCTCATTGCGCTTATACCGCGCCCACAAGAAGCTCTCCTGTACGTCCGATACAAGGACACGCTGGCCGATAGTCTGGATCCCCACAATGAAGTTTGCAATATGCTGTGAAATGAAACAATTGAGAATAATAAAACATCTCAGTGAAAGGCGCAGGCGATGGGTCGCCCCTGCAGAGGGTCCCGTTAGGTGGATGAGGCCCCCACTCACCTTGTTCTCACATTTACGCAGAAGTTTCTTCTTTCCCAAGTCGTAAATTCTCAGCAATTTACCGACCCCTATCAAGACTCGCCCCTGAAAGGGCGCGATGGCGGCAGGAACCTCCTCCACAGGGGTCTGGTCAGAAAGAAGACAGAGCATTCAGTACGATACAGCACAGCGGCGGCTGACCTGCGCTCCGGTACTCACTGGATCTCTACAAACCTTATGTACAAACTCCAACTTCTCGCCATTGTTTACCAGCTTGTAGGTATAAACCAGACCCCCGGCGACCGAGCGAGGGTTCAGGATCAGGTCTTTAGCCACCCCGACCAGGACATACCAGTCATCCCCGGTGTTACTGAACCGGCACACGGCCACACTGCAGAGAAGAGAGCGCGGTTTTATAGTCTAGCAGGGATTACGTCACACAAGTCAGTAACCGGGAATCCAACCAACCTGAACGCAGCCTCATTCTGCTCCAACTGTACCAGGTCCAGGGTGTTCCCCTGGATGGCATTCATCACCCTGATAACAGACGCCCACTGGCCATTTCCAGCTTTCGGGGCTCCAAAGATGGACTCCGGTAAATTCTCATTCAGGAACGCCGCGGCCATCTCAGCCGCCAGCTCCCGCTCATCTTCTCCGGCGGCCTCTACCATTTCCTACAGCGAATAACCAACAATGAACGCAGATCTGTATACACCTACAGGAGACCGCACCTGCCGGGGGGCACTTACTATGGTACAGCCAGCTCTGCCTTCAGCGTTACCAGCGCCACAGAAACATGTTCTCAAAACTTTAAATTCTTAATTTTATTTTAAACGAATTAGTTTATTTTTATACTTGAGCTCATCACTATCTATAAATATATTTTCATTCCATTATTGGCCAAAATACAAAAGCAAACCTGGGGGGGGGGGGTTTAATAACACACAGCCCATCTCAGGCCAGCGCGTCCGTACCTACAGAGCAGGGGAATTGGGAGGGAAACGCCAGCTAGCGCCTAGACGTGCTGAGTAGCAGGACGCCAGACTGCGTACGGCGGCCCGTGCACCTACCTCCGCCATCTGCTGCTTGCGTTGAGCTTTGGTGGCCTCAGTGTACGCATTGTGATCCGTTTCGATAACGATCAAGTTGTTACTTTCAGGGTGGATAACAAACTTCCGTGGGGTGTACTGGAGAGGGAAAGCCACTTGGTTAAATACTGCTCCCAACTTCTCCAACGCCAAAATTCTGTCACAAGATAAATGAAAATTGAGTAACACACAATAAATAAAGTTGTCCCACATGTAACTTGGCAATAAACGCAGTTTCCAACCAGATAATCAGCTCTTGATCCAAGACGACTCCATAGGACTGACCTCAGTGTGTTGGTTGAAATTGCTACAATTCCTTCTGGACACTGTTCAGATGCGAATCCGGAGGCGTATTCCAGGGTCTCGTAGGAGAGGGGCGTCAGGTGGAAGCGGGACTGGTAGGAATAGCTGAGCCAGGAGCGGCTGGACATGGCCAGGACCTGAAATTTCACCAGGAGGTACAATTATTATTTATAATGCTCCACAGAGACAGAGAGTATAACAAGTCGTGCGCAGAAAACTTATGCGGATAGAAGAGGGATACAGAGCGGACATGAGACAGAGGGTCGTGAGGGCAAAGCTGAGGCAATAGGACCTGGTTGTGCCCATAAAGATTGGTACAGATCTGGATAGAGTGCAGAGATGAGCGAGAGCGTTTGAAATACTGAAGGTTGGGGAGAGTCTGGTCAGGTGTGGTAGGGAAGTCCGTTAGTAAGGAGCAGCACGGGAGGAGTCTATGGGAGGCTGGGATGGGTAGTAGATGGAGCAGAGGATTCCCAGACCCTGGGATGTGTTAATCTGGGTACACACCATACGATGGTGCGACCCATTGACGGAGCAATGCGATGCAACGATACACTGCGCTCACCTTACACACTGCACAATCCGGCGTACAACGCAACGTTACGCGGTGTATTTAATTGCGCAGTGCTGTTCATTGCATTGTCCAGTCTGTCGTGCAGAACAGCGGGTAAGACGATGCGATGAACAAAAGCCAGGAATAGAGTATCAGGGGCGTACACACTATATGGTGAATGATCTATTGTTCTGCGTTGGAACGGTAGATCGCACAATCATATATAGTGTGCGCCCAGCGATATAGGAAAGTGCTCCCAAAGAATAGCTGGTATAAGGTCATGGTTGATCCTGGCATAAGTTCACAGCAGACATTTGTAATAGGGACTGTAAAAGGTGGTGACCCCCAAGTCCCCATTTTGTGATACAGAAGCCCTTATCTTGTGTCTGGGTTCTCCTGTGTACTTACAGCCTCTTGTCCTTGCATCCTGACACGGAACAGCTTGACCGGTCGTGATCCCAGATATCGGGTTCTGGTATCAGACAGGTCACCGGTTACTGGGTCCAGCACGGTTCTGAGCAACACCCCATTCTGTAGAGAGAGTGAAGTGTTACATGTGTAGAGACATCCAAAGCGAACACACGGACACAGAACTGTATGGGCCCGACAGAGTGCTGGTCTACGTTATAGCAGCTTACACACAGATATTTCTCACCTGCAGCCCAATGTTCAGGTACAAGAATCCAATGGAGCCGCGTTCTCCGAGCTCGTCCTGTCTCTCAGTGCCTCCCATCTCCACTATACACAAGGCCTCGGGCTGGGCAGGAAGAGCCTGCATGCTGAGTGGCTGCAGACAGTCCTGGGGGCAGAACAATAACCTTGATTATCCTATTGCCCTTTAGTGCTTCTGTGCTCGGTATGTTCTAGGATACAGTTCTGTATGTGCGCTAGCTGGTAGTGGTCAGCCATGGATGATGCAGAAGTATAATCAGCTAAACAATAGGGCAGAAACCTACCGATGGGTCCAGAGAGATGATTCGGACAGTATTATCCACAAGTCCCACGGCCAGAAAGCGTGATCGCTGCTCCCCAGGAGGCACGTTAGCCAGGCTCATGCAGACCACGTCAGCAGACATTTCCTTCCTCTCCGTGTACTCGTTCAGCTGCCCGGACTACACCAGTAACACAAGGAACATTGGTGAGAAACAGGATATAGGCCCAGACAACAGGGCGTAGAAAACAGAAATGCAGGACTTACGGGGTCCATCTCGAAGTACACAAGCTCCCCCCCAGTAAGCGCAATCACCACCTGGCGCTGGTTTACGGCGCACTTCACAATCATCTTCTTCCCAGGTGTTTTCCACTCATTGACTCTCTTGTCTGCGCGAATGTGCCGGATACCATCGGGATAGACCTGAGACGGAAGCACAATAAGGAAGAA
Source organism: Taudactylus pleione (assembly GCA_031769625.1). Lineage (NCBI taxonomy): Eukaryota > Metazoa > Chordata > Amphibia > Anura > Myobatrachidae > Taudactylus > Taudactylus pleione. The sequence continues at coordinate 339,712 of JAUIMM010000392.1, forward strand.
CGCTTAATAACCATAAAGTCCATGGGAGATTGGTATGAAACACGCTAGTACGGCACGCAGGTCACACAGCAAGACAGGGAACACACCTGTACCAAGGCGTCCTCTCCTAGCAGAGAGCAGGACAGGGTTGGGGTTGTCCCAAGGAATCCAGAGTCTGTCACTTCTTCCACAGTTTCTCCAATGGAGAGTACCAGGGTGGCGTTGACGAAGGACACAATGATGTAGGCGTCGTACTCATCTGCAAGAGGGAAAGTCAGGAACACAGTAAGAATAAAGGGGAGCCATTATTTGCTGCACCCCACAAGGTCATTATCCCTGAATACACATCAATACAAACGTATTTCCTTGGTCATTCAGATTAGCTGCAGTTGCACCTGGGGAGTCATTAATGCTTCATAAGGGGGCAGCCAGCCGTATACAGCTCTGGCCTTGTCTGATGGAAGCCTGGGTACAGCCAATTAGAATATAATAAATGGGGGCAGCCAGCTGTATAAAGCTCTGGCCTCGTCTGATGGAAGCCTGGGTACAGCCAATTAGAATATAATAAATGGGGGCAGCCAGCTGTATAAAGCTCTGGCCTCGTCTGATGGAAGCCTGGGTACAGCCAATTAGAATATAATAAATGGGGGCAGCCAGCTGTATAAAGCTCTGGCCTCGTCTGATGGAAGCCTGGGTACAGCCAATTAGAATATAATAAATGGGGGCAGCCAGCTGTATAAAGCTCTGGCCTCGTCTGATGGAAGCCTGGGTACAGCCAATTAGAATATAATAAATGGGGGCAGCCAGCTGTATAAAGTTCTGGCCTCGTCTGATGGAAGCCTGGGTACAGCCAATTAGAATATAATAAATGGGGGCAGCCAGCTGTATAAAAGCTCTGGCCTCGTCTGATGGAAGCCTGGGTACAGCCAATTAGAATATAATAAATGGGGGCAGGTCTAGGGGGCAGCCAGCCGTATACAGCTCTGGCCTTGTCTGATGGAAGCCTGGGTACAGCCAATTAGAATATAATAAATGGGGGCAGGTCTAGGGGGCAGTCAGCCGTATACAGCTCTGGCCTTGTCTGATGGAAGCCTGGGTACAGCCAATTAGAATATAATAAATGGGGGCAGCCAGCTGTATAAAGCCCTGGCCTTGTCTGATGGAAGCCTGGGTACAGCCAATTAGAATATAATAAATGGGGGCAGCCAGCTGTATAAAGCTCTGGCCTCGTCTGATGGAAGCCTGGGTACAGCCAATTAGAATATAATAATTGGGGGCAGGTCTATGGTGACGGCTGTGAAGTACACAAAGTGCTGGTGCAATGTAGACTGTGCAGCATCCAATCAGACGGGCTCTCTCATTCTCTTATATACACAGCTATGCAAGTAACATGGCACGTGTGTACACATTGCACCACCACGCCCACGCTGTAACACGCACAGAGCAGCTCCACAGCCACTAGGACCGAGCATCAAGGAGGAGGAGGATTATAAAGGAGAATAGGTGGCCGGTACTCGGTAAGAGACGCCATCACTGCAGGAGAGGCTGTAGGGTATTATACCGATTCCTATTATTCTAACCACATGGGCCACTATATCGGCAAGATGGTTCTGGCAGCCATGGGGGGGGGGGGGGGGGGGGGGGGCTGTTCCCGGACGTATTACATGTGTGGCTATAGGGAAAGGAACACAGACTTGGGGTCCAGGTGTAGAAGGCTGTGTAACACTTCCCTGACCACTGACTTATCTCCCCCAGGATACATGGCCTCATACCTGCATGAAATCGCATCACAATACATTGAACCATCACATGAAGCCTTTAAATGTAACAAATAGATTTATATTATCTAGGAGGACAAGAATGGTGCAAGTTAGTAATTCTGGGCCATACAAAGTACAGGTTAATGGTTGGAAATGTCGGTTTCTATCAGTATCCAGGAACATATAACATAAATAGACGCTTCTACAGCCCGGCTTCAGTTACTATTAAACATGGCCGCCATAAAGCCGGGGGAGGCCGGGAGAGGTCATCAGCGGGGATAGGACTCATACACACCTGCGTGTGTGGAGGGGGGTTATACCAGCACCTCCTCCACCAGCAGCCACCTGTGGAAGAAAAAGAGAGGCTTGGTATTGGGAGGGTGTATCGCCAAGTACCAGCCAGCGTTAGTATGAGCTGTCAATGTATGGACGGAGATGACATGAATCAAGAACCTCACAATTTCACCTTCCAGACACAGGAAACCTGGGCTAGGACAGGGCGGAGAAAGTGGCCATCATTTTACTAGGCCTGGCAGGAGGCGATGGGTACCATGCACTCGCTCAGCATCCAGATACACACACTGGGGTAACGTTCCCTGCGCAAGTAGTAATGTCACCACCAAGTTATTGTGCCACCCCAAGTTACTAGTCTATCTGCACTCAGAGCCACAGGCGTAACCGCCATCAGCGTCTAGTGCCACAGGCGTAACCGCCATCAGCGTCTAGTGCCACAGGCGTAACCGCCATCAGCGTCTAGTGCCACAGGCGCAACCGCCATCAGCGTCTAGTGCCACAGGCGCAACCGCCATCAGCGTCTAGTGCCACAGGCGCAACCGCCATCAGCGTCTAGTGCCACAGGCGCAACCGCCATCAGCGTCTAGTGCCACAGGCGCAACCGCCATCAGCGTCTAGTGCCACAGGCGCAACCGCCATCAGCGTCTAGTGCCACAGGCGCAACCGCCATCAGCGTCTAGTGCCACAGGCGCAACCGCCATCAGCGTCTAGTGCCACAGGCGCAACCGCCATCAGCGTCTAGTGCCACAGGCGCAACCGCCATCAGCGTCTAGTGCCACAGGCGCAACCGCCATCAGCGTCTAGTGCCACAGGCGCAACCGCCATCAGCGTCTAGTGCCACAGGCGCAACCGCCATCAGCGTCTAGTGCCACAGGCGCAACCGCCATCAGCGTCTAGTGCCACAGGCGCAACCGCCATCAGCGTCTAGTGCCACAGGCGCAACCGCCATCAGCGTCTAGTGCCACAGGCGCAACCGCCATCAGCGTCTAGTGCCACAGGCGCAACCGCCATCAGCGTCTAGTGCCACAGGCGCAACCGCCATCAGCGTCTAGTGCCACAGGCGCAACCGCCATCAGCGTCTAGTGCCACAGGCGCAACCGCCATCAGCGTCTAGTGCCACAGGCGCAACCGCCATCAGCGTCTAGTGCCACAGGCGCAACCGCCATCAGCGTCTAGTGCCACAGGCGCAACCGCCATCAGCGTCTAGTGCCACAGGCGCAACCGCCATCAGCGTCTAGTGCCACAGGCGCAACCGCCATCAGCGTCTTGGGACCAAAGGCGTAACCGCCATCAGCGTCTAGGGACCAAAGGCGTAACCGCCATCAGCGTCTAGGGACCAAAGGCGTAACCGCCATCAGCGTCTAGGGACCAAAGGCGTAACCGCCATCAGCGTCTAGTGCCACAGGTGTAACCGCCATCAGCAGCATCTAAAGCTTCGGGGAAATAATATAACTAAAACAGTTACTGAAACCCATCTGCAGAATATTGTTACGTAGGACCCAGTAATGGCCCAACCTGGCGGGTTCACGTGGCATCTGCCATAGTCAGTGGTGGGGCCCTTGCACTTGCTGACTATGCGTTGTGTACAGACAGGAGGGGATCTGCCCACTACGGCAGAGGCAGCTTGTAGCACACGCACAGTATATTGCCCATCTGCCAGCAGGAGCAAGGAGAGACAGTCACCTCCTAATCGCGGCACACATCGGGAACCCGTCAGAGTACAGATCAGGAACATGTTACTGCTACGATTCTGCTATTGTGTAATTGTTCTTTACAGGTCATTAAGGAACTTAGGGGTCTATTTATCAAGCAGTGAGAAGTGTGGAGAAGTGAACCAGTGGAGAAGTTGCCCATAGCAACCAATCAGCTTTCAAGTAGCATTTATCAAGTACAGTCTATAAAAAATAGGTAGGAGCAGATTGGTTGCTATGGGCAACTTCTCCACACTTTTCACTGATTGATAAATAGACCCCTTATAAGTAACACTGCGCTTAGTGACCAAATGATGAAATGGAAGCGGAGGATCACCATGTAATAAGCACAGTGTATATGTATAACCGCCTATCACACGTGTTATTGCAGGATCACCATGTAATAAGCACAGTGTATATGTATAACTGCCTATCACACGTGTTATTGGGAGGATCACCATGTAATAAGCACAGTGTATATGTATAACTGCCTATCACACGTGTTATTGCAGGATCACCATGTAATAAGCACAGTGTATATGTATAACTGCCTATCACACGTGTTATTGGGAGGATCACCATGTAATAAGCACAGTGTATATGTATAACTGCCTATCACACGTGTTATTGCAGGATCACCATGTAATAAGCACAGTGTATATGTATAACTGCCTATCACACGCGTTATTGCAGGATCACCATGTAATAAGCACAGGGTATATGTATAACCGCCTATCACACGTGTTATTGCAGGATCACCATGTAATAAGCACAGGGTATATGTATAACCGCCTATCACACGTGTTATTGCAGGATCACCATGTAATAAGCACAGGGTATATGTATAACTGCCTATCACACGTGTTATTGGGAGGATCACCATGTAATAAGCACAGGGTATATGTATAACCGCCTATCACACGTGTTATTGCAGGATCACCATGTAATAAGCACAGGGTATATGTATAACTGCCTATCACACGTGTTATTGGGAGGATCACCATGTAATAAGCACAGTGTATATGTATAACTGCCTATCACACGTGTTATTGGGAGGATCACCATGTAATAAGCACAGTGTATATGTATAACTGCCTATCACACGTGTTATTGGGAGGATCACCATGTAATAAGCACAGGGTATATGTATAACCGCCTATCACACGTGTTATTGCAGGATCACCATGTAATAAGCACAGGGTATATGTATAACTGCCTATCACACGTGTTATTGGGAGGATCACCATGTAATAAGCACAGTGTATATGTATAACTGCCTATCACACGTGTTATTGGGAGGATCACCATGTAATAAGCACAGTGTATATGTATAACTGCCTATCACACGTGTTATTGCAGCTGCATCTCAGATACCACAAATGTCTCATATTTCATTGTATATTCTGCTAAAACAAGAGATATGGTAAGAACTTACCTTTGTTATCTCTGTTTCTACGAAGTCCATAGGGTCCACAGGGTTGACCTTGGGGTATAGGTTGGGAACCAAATCCGGGCACCACGCAGTTAAAGCTTTTAGCTCCCAGGATGCACTGGGTCCACTCTCCCTATAACCCCACCCCCAAGCCAGAGGCACCTCAGTTTGTAAGTAGCCAAAGGCCGGAGGAGGAGAGAAAAAGAGAAAACTGGAACACTCAATAACCATACTCACCGAAATGGGAGACGGAAAACCGGTGACCAGCCACACAGCCCATATGAAGCCAGGTGCGTCAGGGCGGGCGCCCTGTGGACCCTATGGACTTCGTAGAAACAGAGATAACAAAGGTAAGTTCTTACCATATCTCGTTTTCTACTTCAGGGTCCATAGGGGGTCCACAGGGTTGACCTTGGGGATGTCCCAAAGCAGTTCAACCAAGGGTGGGGACGCTCCTGTGCTGAGAGGAGAATCCGTCGCCAAAAAAGAAACATCCTGAGAGGCAAAGGAAACCAATGCCTAGAACCTTAAAAAGGTGTGGACAGAAGACCACGTGGCCACCTAGTAAGGCAAAACAGCCGAGGCGCCACAGCGAGCCGCACACGAGGGTCACATGGCCCGAGAAAAAACAAGCATCAACAACAGGAAGGCCTACCCATGGGTAGGCCCCTGAGGAAGACCTACGAGGCCATCCAAGCCAACATTTGGTTATAGGCCGGCCATCCTTTCCTGTGAAAACCAGAAATCTCAGACCACCAATAAGGAGTCCGATTTCCGTAAGGAACCTGAACGGATCACATAAATCCAAAGAGGCCAGACCACAGTCAATGAGGCCACACCAGCCGAGAGGACTGGGGACAGAATGGCCGTACCACAAGTTCCAGAATATGGAACCTGAAAACCACTAAGAAGAAACACAGGGCGAGAGCAACTCCCACCCTGACATGATGCCCTCCAGAAGAGGGAGCCACATGAGAACGCTCCCAATTCAGACACTCTCCTGGTTGATATAAACACCCTGAGAGAAAGAGAGAGCCTAAGCAATAGACCATGTAATGGCTATCACAACCAGCGGTTCCATTGACTGTCCCCGGAGGTAACGAAGAACCACTACTTACTCCCAAGGAGTCCCTAGGGAGGACAAATGGAGGCATAATCAAGAAAACACTCCAAAGGATGAACTGGATACCAGAGTGAAGCAATTCCATATCTTAACCATACTGACAGTGTAGAGATCCGCACTGTCAGGAAGACCAGGCCAAGTGTGAAACCCAAGCCAGCTGGAAGGAATGCCAGAATATCTGGAAATCCTGGACACCGGAGGATTGTATCGACAGGTACAATACCATAAGATTTATGGCTGCCACAGTTTGTGGTAGGTCCCAGCAAAAGCTGATCCATGTGCTCTAATCATTCCAACGATGACAAAGCCAGGGAAGCCGTAAGACCACTGTAAGGACACAGTCAAAGACAAACGACCCAGGTCCAAGGCAAAACCAAGGACCCTGAGACAACAGGTCCGGGCAGTGAAGCATCAGGGATGGAGTATCGATGTAGAGACTCCGAAGATCCAAGTACCCCTGACATCTGGGGCAATCAGGAGCCACCAGCAGGAAAGCATCTCCGTCTCGATTGAAAACACTTCCAAAGACCTCGAGGAAGAAGGGAGACCGGAGAACACAGGTACACAAAGTGGAAGGACCACTTCACCGACAAAGAGTCGCTGAAGTTTGCTTCAGAATCCCCAGAGCTGAACTGTAACACCATAGTGTGATAAAGTCAGAAGGCCATGAGGGTCACCTCAGGGGGGCCCCCCCTGCTCACCAGGAGATGAAACCTCTCTTGGGGAAGAGACTAGTCCCCGGGATGCACGTCGTGACGGCTGAGGACTCCCGCTTCCCAATGGAGAGCTCCTGAAATGAACGCTGCCGAGATGGTCGGGAGGAGACCCTCGGACTATGTCCGAATATGTGACATACCTGTCATTGCCACCCAACGAACAGTGTTGCTAAAAAGGAAGCCACTGTCCTGACCCTGTCGGACTGAACCTTTTCAGGTTCACCGGGAAACAAGAGTTATGCCAGAGTAAGTTAATTGACAGGGTGGAATCGACAGACGTCCAACTGCACTGAAAAGGATTCGATCCAGACACTGTCCCTAGCAAAGAAAACCCTGGACGAGATGGCCATAGCCACCCGGACAGGGACCGACTTGCCTCCGGAGAGAGCATCATCGTTTGAACAGTTATCCGACAGAAAAAACTCATTCCATCTGGAGATGAGCCAATTATGGAAAGGTCTGGAATGGAACTGAGCCCATTCCACCATGCATCCCAGAGTGTAAAGACATCTGTCGACTGTGCAGATAACCATGTACTCCTAATGGAAGAGAGGAGATTCCGTCTTACGCCAGAAGAATTCTCAGATTCTGAGAATCCAGCAGGGATCCTAGATGAAGAATACCCAGAGAGGGATGCAGGGAGGACTTTTTCCCCGTTGATTAAACGTCTGCACCCCGAAGAAGCCACAGTCATCCTGACCTGACCGTAAAGTACCCCGGTGATCCCGCTAAGAGCAGGAGGCCGTCCAGGTACAGGAGCATTGGGATATACTGAACAGAAGAACTGTCAGAAAATCCAAAACGCTGGTAAACCCCTGTGGGGCTGAGGACAGTCCCAACAGGCAGAGCCCGAAAAATTGTAAGTGTTGCTGTGATACAGCAAACCTCAGCCCATGCTGAGGAAAGGTCTCTGTAAGTACCCGTAGGCACGCGTCCTGTATATGATACCATAAAGTCCCCAGGTTCCAAACATCGTATGATGGAGCATAGGGATTTCCTCCTGAGCCCAGGTAGCTTTAGGAACTGGCTCAGGGAATTGAGACAGAGAATAGGCCAAAGAGGACCATTCAGCCACCGCACCAGAAAGAAAGCAGAACAACCAGTCCCTCACTGAGATAGTGGGGATGGCCTAATTAGCTCCGCTTACCGCAACAACTGCATAGCTTTCTGGATCTGTAAGGCCCTTGTAAAGAGGGCGTACCCTCCTACCCACGTAGCCGCGGCAACTTGACACTAATACCGGGCGAACTGAGAAAATCGGTATCTCCCAGTTGTAGGCCTGTCCCGTCAGACTGAAGAGATATCCGTAGGTTCAGAAGCAGGATCGGCTGGCAGTCCAGGCCTGCTCGGTACTGGATATGTCGGCCCTTGTAGATGCCGACAGTCTACGAAGAAACAGACCTTTAGGCTGACCCAGAGGACAAAAAAGACTTAACAGACTTAGTCTGAGGCCTTGTAGTGTGCATAGCTGAAAGCGGTAAACTTGTCGTTAGTAATACTGCCAATGTTACTACAATCTTGTCAAGGTCAGGACCAAACAATATCAACCCTAAAGATGGTATCTGCACCTCTGCATTCCCAGAGCGCAGCCATAGGGTATTACGGAGGATACAGTCGCAGCCGGAACTCTGAAAGTTAGGAGACTGGTATCCAATATAGGCATTTCCACCTATGACAACAGCATATATTACGTGAGCGACCAAATACATTTGAACCCCCGACGTGTTGGAGGGGAAAAAACGTTACAAATGCATCAACCCAATATGCAATAGTATTAACCAACCATGCTATAGCCATGGTAGGATGGGTAACAACTCCTGAAAGCAAGTATACTGATTTCAGGCAGAGTTACCACCTACGGATCCGAAGAATCCGACCACGCAGGAATGGGAGGCGTAGTAACGTCTGTAATCAGACGAGTAACACGCCCATCCCCCCCAGGAGGGGCTCGTGATGACCCTCAGGGAATTTGGGACAGGAGGCCAAACACTGTTGTAACACCTCCTATCTGGCAACAGCCAGAGTCCTGCTATGCGATCCACCCGCTAGTCAGCAACAGGTAACCCGAAGGCACGCAATACTGAGGGTGTATGATACAGGTGCAGGTCAACATTCACTCTAACCAGAATGGACCTGCTACCAGCCCTAAAGCAGGGATAATAATACCTGAAATAGGCTTCCCCCCGTGTAAGAGGGAAAGAGCCCCGAACAGTACCCAGTTCACGGCAGAGCCAACTGGGAAGTAACCACAGGGCGTCCACCACGCCAATTAGCGTTTCGTAGAAAACGACATCCACCCAGGGTGGCTGTTGTGGTAATCCCTGCAAGGGGAATGACAGACTATTGTGGCACCAGGGGGAATTCATATACTGCGAAAAACCCCTGCAGGGAGCGGTAGTCTGTGTCACAGGGGAAGAGTGCAAGAAGCTGCGAGATACCCTGAGATGAAAAGGGCAGTACGGTGAAGTAACCCCAAGTGAGGTACAACAATGGGGCCCGCCCGGCGATCCGCAATTGAGAGGATCCCGAGAAAACAAACCGCCCAAGGGGGTCGTGAAAGAGGCCGGCACCAGATGACGCCACATACAGAACCCTTTATGAGTCAAATCCTCCGCACTAACACCTGCAGCACATGACTTGCAGGATAGTAAAAATGGGTGCAGTATAACGCTCTATCTCCTGGTCAGACATATCTGACCAATCTTGGCGGAAATATTAAGCAGCACTATACTGGTCCAGACTGATGCCAAAAATTAGCTGCAGGGACCCATTTTCAGCGTATGCAACACACAGTTCCATCTAAAATATGGCAACGTGCAGCACGCAACAGTATGTGACAAACCACACAAATATTAACAAGTATATAAATGTGAGGTCTCAGAACCACCCTAAGTACAGCTGTATTAGGGCAGATAAAGAAAAGGGATAGATATACACTGACAGGTGAGAGAATAAAGTACAGTCAGCACTAGCATAAGTCACATACAATGCAGATATATACATATATACATAAACATGTCATATAATATACTGCACTATTACACTGCATTCAACTGCCCAGATTCAGTGTCTGGGAAGGCTACAGCGCTGTGTACACTGACCTGATGGTGAGGTACGCAGGGGGACTGGACTCACTGCCATCCTGAGAGATTTCTGCTGCACCACAGAGATAAAATGGCCGCTGGAGACCTCAGAGGAAGCGTGGCCCAAGGGAGGAAGCAGCTCAGCGACGCCAGACTATGGATTCTGAAAGGCGCGCTGAGCTGAGGGGAGGAGCCGCTGTAACAGGGAAGGCTGCCTCCCCTGGCCGGCTATTAACCCCCGGGACGCCGGCTCCCTGCACCGATCGTTAAGTCCCTGGTGGTCTAGTGGACACACGGGGTATGGGGGGCCCGCCGCCACTGCCGGCGCCTCCGGTCTGTCCCCTGAGACCGGAGGCACAGGACTGCATTTGAAATGCGCGGATCACCGCAAGCGGTGATCCGCGACCTTACCTGCTCCCCGTGGATCCGGCAGCAGTCCTGGGCGCCCGCAGAGTCCGGCTAGTACAGACTCTGGGGTCCCGCTGAGATCCCCAGATCTGTACTGGCGTCTCAGCGCCAGCGGGGTGACGGAGCGGCAGCTTAGACGTCCTATGGACAGTCCGACGCTGCCGCTCTGAAGAGTTCAAAGTCCATGAAAAAACTTTGTCCCTAAAAAAATAAAATAAGCTTAGGGGCTGCTAATCAGCTCCCCCTGCGCTAACGGTGACCCGACTCCGGCCGGGCACCAACTTAAACTGAGGTGCCTCTGGCTTGGGGGTGGGGTTATAGGGAGAGTGGACCCAGTGCATCCTGGGAGCTAAAAGCTTTAACTGCGTGGTGCCCGGATTTGGTTCCCAACCTATACCCCAAGGTCAACCCTGTGGACCCCCTATGGACCCTGAAGTAGAAAGTGAATTTGCCATTTGCACATAATGGTGCCAGTCACTGTGTGGGCTGTGAGCAATGTTATGGACCATGCAGCCTCCCCAGTCAGCACTACAGACTATTAGGATGCAAGTAAAGTGAAGACTCGTCCTTTGTGGGGCATGTTAGTGTAACAGGATGACACGCAACGGGCGGTGCTTTGTGCCTTCACCGACAGCCATCAGCTCCTTCCTGCAATGTGCTCAGATCTGGACGTTAGTTAGTGTAGAGATTAACGTTCCGCCCTGTAGAAGGACACATGACCACCCCCATGTGACATATCAGGATGCCTATCACTGGTACAATATAGTCCCCAATCAGATTACCAGCCCTATACATCAGGTGAGCGCACTACATACCTTCTATATGTCTCCTCACTGTCCACACAGCGTTGGGGTTACCGGGCAGCTCCGAGACGGCCATCTCCGAGACCTAGACAGAGACAGGAGAGACTTTTACTCTGCTGTAATACTACATTCCTGCCCCCGGGTGTTGTCACCAGGGTGCCCGTCAGACTCTGCTGTATTCCCCATGTCTGGTATCGGAGAAGAGACATGAAAACATCATCACGTTGTGCACACAGCCGGGAAACCTCAACATAAACCACAGGCTCATTTCTCACCTCAAGCCCGTGTCTCAAGACCCTGAGAGAGGAGCGTGGACCCCGGCCACAAGCCACGTACAACTGAGGAGTATCTTCATTGGCCAAGTCAGCAATCTAAGCAATGGACAGAACACACAGTAAGCTACAGACCACCCAGCCCTTCACACCCAACACAGCTCACTCCGCAGAGGCGTCAGACAGTCACCCACCTGGCAGCACATGATGGGCGAGAGACTGTCCTGCTCATCAACCAGCACAAGGTTCTTCAGGGGGCGAGGCTGGAAGAAGAAGGTGTCACCCTCCTCTAGGGGCATGGCGGAGGAGAATTCCGGCTCCTCGTCGTCGTCGCCCAGGTGAGCGATCTGGTAGAGGTAACTGCGGGGACAGAAACAATCATTCACTTCCTAGACTAACAGCTGTCTCAGATGGACGCAGCCTCACAATAACGCATACAGGCACCATGGGCCTCCTACAAAGATGTACGCTCTTGCCACCGTAGCCGCGATCTCGCACGCAGCCGCTGGGATATTTATTGAAACGCCCACCTACGTCTTTGCAAATCCAAGCATCTGCGTAGCAAGCCGCAGCATTAGTCGCAAATCATTCGATGCAACCTATCCTGAGAAACTATGGTCGCTCAAAATGCCCCGCAGGGACCGAGACGCCAGCGCCATATTTCTTGCGTATGAGATCGCAGGCAGCGACACGCCTGCGTTTTTTATCAGACACTCCCTGTTGCTTCCCCCAAGCGCTCGGGGACTGTCAATCACACTGCGAATAGTCGTGACTACAGTAATGTACCTTAATGCATTCGCAGTGCGACTCAGGCGGACGATAATCGTTCAACTGCGCAAACACAGACATAGCGTACAACTCTGAAACAGGCCCTATGGACCATGATTAATATTAGCGTCAAATGTGCTGTACAGCCAGAGTAACCAATCAGCTCTCAGCTACCTTCTAGCGCAGGTAGAAGGATGACATATTGGATTGCTCAGTGGCCAATGTTAGGAGTCCCTCTGTAAGGGCCATTACCGGACACTGAATGCGCATTAGAGCAAATGGGTTCGGTACGTTTCGTGGACATTCAGCATGTCGACACCGATGAAATGTCGACAGACTAGCAATGCTGACAATCTCAGCTGATTTGAAGGCAAGCACCCAACTGTAACCCACATCCTAAATGTAATCCGGGCGCTGTAGCGAATGTTCCGGCGTCTGAGGCCAATGTCACAGACTGCAGCCAAGGACGCAAAACTTTGGTTACTGTGGTTGGTAAGTTCCAATCCCTAATACGAACTGTAACCTCAACCCTAAACCTAATGTCATTTCAAGGTCACCATTACAACCATCGACATACTGGCCGCATCCCCGGCAATCAGCGCATGTTACACAATGGCAGCTGTGTCATAGAAGAGTCTGCACTACACATCGCGCACGTGCCCATACAGCGCCCTCGCTCATAGGACAGACACAATGACCACTTACTGGTTCCCGAACTCTGAAGCCACAAATAGAAACCCGGTTTTCAGGACACACATTGCTGCAGCCACAGGAACTGTATCAAAGTATTTCAGGCGAATTTCTGTAACCTGAGCGAGAGGACAGAACATTAGTGAACCATAAAGGTACCGATAGGACACATCTCACTTCTGCGCACGCAGAACAAGTCATCGTACAGCTTATAAAAGTGCCACAAGGTATTCCGTGAATAGCGCAGATCCTCACCATGTCCTCATCTGTCTCCAGTGTGATCTTAAAGATGTCCCCCTGCTCCGTCTGAGCCAGGAAGAAAAACATGGATTTGGTTTTGTGCGTGGCGGAGCAGACGAACACCATCCCCCGCTCCGGGTCATCCAGGTCGTTCTATGCCAAGGAAAAGGGTTGTGTCAGGAAAAGCGAAAAATTCACCCCATCAACCACCCAACCTCTCACTAATGGTGCCAGGCAGCTGTTCAGGATCTTTACCTTCTCTCCAGGACTCAGTCAGAGAAGAGACATGAGAACTCATCACCAATGTCTGCCTGTATACTAGTCATAGCGGGCTCTGGGCCAACTCACCCTTCTCCTGGGGATCGGACATCGAATATCTGGCTGGTCACCAAAGTTCTTGTATGTAATGTAGTTTTCAGAACAAATGAGGACCCCGCTAGGACCATCTGACCCTCCAGGAACTGCAAGAGAAGAAGATGGGGTTATACCCCAGCAGGAAGTACACCGGGTGTCAAGCCTGGTCAGACAGGTCCTGTGATACTGCCAACAGTCCAAGCAGAAGATCCGCTTTTGGGGGAAAGACATCCTGAGCAAGAAAGAGGATCTCCTACTCGGACCATAGACACTGCAGGCCCATCAGATCAGAGTATCGGGGGAGATTTCCTCATCTTCATTTACCTCTCCTACCTACTACACAGGTCAATCAATATGCACCTGCAGCGGTGACCATATCCTGGATGTGGAGACAGACGTCCTGCATACACCAGCCCTTTCCCCATTAATACATATAACATCTGTCCTGCACCCATGTCCTGCATACACCAGCCCTTACCCCATTAATACATATTACATCTGTCCTGCATACACCAGCCCTTACCGCATTAATACATATTACATCTGTCCTGCACCCATGTCCTGCATACATCAGCCCTTACCCCATTAATACATATTACTCTGTCCTGCACCCATGTCCTGCATACACCAGCCCTTACCCCCATTAATACATATTACTCTGTCCTGCATACACCAGCCCTTACACCCATTAATACATATTACATCTGTCCTCCACCCATGTCCTGCATACACCAGCCCTTACCCCATTAATACATATTACATCTGTCCTGCACCCATGCCCTGCATACACCAGCCCTTACCCCATTAATACATATTACATCTGTCCTGCACCCATACCCTGCATACACCAGCCCTTACCCCATTAATACATATTACATCTGTCCTGCACCCATGCCCTGCATACACCAGCCCTTACCCCATTAATACATATTACATCTGTCCTACACCCATGTCCTGCATACACCAGCCCTTACCCCATTAATACATATTACATCTGTCCTGCATACACCAGCCCTTACCCCATTAATACATATTACATCTGTCCTGCATCCACCAGCCCTTACCCCATTAATACATATTACATCTGTCCTGCATCCATGTCCTGCATACACCAGCCCTTACCCCATTAATACATATTACATCTGTCCTGCTCCCATGTCCTGCATACACCAGCCCTTACCCCATTAATACATATTACATCTGTCCTACACCCATGTCCTGCATACGCCAGCGCCAACCCCCATATTGTCTCTCCCTTACACCCATGTCCTGTATATACCAGCCCCCCCCCCCCCCCCCCATATGGTACTTCCCCTATATCCATGTCCTGCATACACCATCCTCAGCAACTACATCACATATGGGCCACTGGCAATAGTCCGCTTTAAAAAGTGCAGGTTTTTCTGTAGCCAGGCTCTCCCTGCTCACCTGTAATTAGGAAGTTGCCGTGCTCCTCCAGCGGTTCACTGTATTTACGCACCACGTGGTTCAGACCGAGGTCCAGCTCGTAGAAGGTCAGCGTCTGCTGGGTGTTTGCGGCAGCTTCTCCAGTTGGGTCATTATCAGCTTCCTACAAACAAAGCATGTCCAGTCATTGCCATAAACACACACAGGCCGAAACCGGCACCTGACCCGCCGCGCCCATCGTCAGAGACAGACTTTCTCCAATGAACAAGTCAGAGAAGAGACATGAAAACTCATCATCCTGAAGGGGGGATGGGGCATTCTACACACCACTGTGCAACAGCCAGCACATCCTGGTAACTCACCTCATAGTCCATCTCCAGACAGGCAAACATGGGGTTCTCAAAGCCCACGTCTACCCCCACCACATGGTACACCAGGGTGTTGGCCTTGTGCGCTTCCAGCGGGGAGGAGATGGTGAGACGAGCAGCCGCGTCTCTGTTCAGAATATACACCAACTTCTGCTTCTCTATAGCACCTGTGGGCGATCAGAAAGAGCCATTCAGAGGCCAGAACAAAGACCAAAGGGCTCCTTACCCCCATATAAAGCCACTCACTTATCATCACAGCTCTGCCCTTGGGGTCCACAGCCAGGAACTGTCCGGGCACAATCCTGCGACACCCACTCTTTCCAAAGGTTTCCTGGTGGATCTTCTCAAACATGTTTTTGGAAGGGTGGTACTCCAGAATGATGATCCGCCCAGAGTCGCTGCCCACCACAATGTAATCTTTAGTGCCTCCGGTCAAACGGAAAGCCATGAGGGAACGGATGACCCCAAACACCTCCACCGTCAGCAGTGTGTGAACTTTACCCGTATTAGCATCAGGCCGGAGTAACTCCACGATTTTACCCCGAGACACAACAATCTCTTGTAGTTTGGTACCTTCACAAGGAAATGAGAAATATTAAAGTGACAACGGCCAGAGGGGAGACCTAAGGTTAGATACCTACAGCAGTGGCCGTCTCCCCTAGGACCTCAGTGCCTAGCTGCAGGACAGATACCCACCCCCCCCTTCCATTAACCCAGGTCTGCAAACGCACCAAACATAGCTCATGTACGTACCTGAGAAGTTTCCATGGATGGCAAAGCTGATGCCCGTGGCTCTCTGCAGCGTGATGTTGTATAAGAACATGGTGGTTATCGGTCGATATCAGCAGTAGGTGAAAGGTTCTCTTATTTTTCTTCTCTTTACCACAAGCAACTGAAAAAAAAACCACAACACAAAACCAGATTAAATATGAATAACTAGCATAAGCCTGGCGCGCTATATATATATATATATATCCATCACGTGTCGGTAATTCCAGACGGACACTACTCAGAGATAATCTGTCTCCAGCAATTGTCAGAGAAGAGACATGAAACTCATCCTTGTGAGCGCCAAACGCAATGTCCTGACTATCACATACACCGCGGTCACCTATCGTACAATCTATACACCACCGGCAGCCGACCAGAGTCTCTGGGGAGATACAGATCACACCCTACTTACTCTGAGTGCCCCAATACGTGCATCATCCCATGCCCTAATAGCGCCCTCATACACCCGGCAGTCACCCCAATACACAGCGCCCTCATACATCCGGGAGTCACCCTAATACACACAGCATCACCCCATGTCCCAGCAGAGCGCCCTCATACACCCGGGAGTCACCCCAATACACACAGCATCACCCCATGTCCCAGCACAGAGCCCTCATACACCCGGGAGTCACCCCAATACACACAGCATCACCCCATGTCCCAGCACAGCGCCCTCATACAGCCGGGAGTCACCCCAATACACACAGCATCACCCCATGTCCCAGCAGAGCGCCCTCATACACCTGGGAGTCACCCCAATACACAGCATCACCCCATGTCCCAGCACAGCACCCTCATACACCCAGCATCACCCCATGTCCCAGCACCCACATACACCCAGCATCACCCCATGTCCCAGCACAGCGCCCTCATACACCCGGGAGTCACCCCAATACACACAGCATCACCCCATGTCCCAGCACAGCGCCCTCATACACCCGGGAGTCACCCCAATACACACAGCATCACCCCATGTCCCAGCACAGCGCCCTCATACAGCCGGGAGTCACCCCAATACACACAGCATCACCCCATGTCCCAGCAGAGCGCCCTCATACACCTGGGAGTCACCCCAATACACACAGCATCACCCCATGTCCCAGCACAGCACCCTCATACACCCAGCATCACCCCATGTCCCAGCACCCACATACACCCAGCATCACCCCATGTCCCAGCACAGCGCCCTCATACACCCGGGAGTCACCCCAATACACACAGCATCACCCCACGTCCCAGCACAGCACCCTCATACACCCAGCATCACCCCATGTCCCAGCACAGCACCCTCATACACCCGGGAGTCACCCCAATAGACAGGCTCACCCCATGTCCCAGCACAGCGCCCTCATACACCCGGGAGTCACCCCAATACACACAGCATCACCCCATGTCCCAGCACGGCGCCCTCATACACCCGGGAGTCACCCCAATACACACAGCATCACCCCATGTCCCAGCACAGCGCCCTCATACACCCGGGAGTCACCCCAATACACACAGCATCACCCCATGTCCCAGCACAGCGCCCTCATACACCCGGGAGTCACCCCAATACACACAGCATCACCCCATGTCCCAGCACAGCACCCTCATACATCCGGGAGTCACCCCAATACACACAGCATCACCCCATGTCCCAGCACAGCGCCCTCATACACCCGGGAGTCACCCCAATACACACAGCATCACCACCTGTCCCAGCACAGCACCCTCATACACCCAGCATCACCCCATGTCCCAGCACATCGCCCTCATACACCCGGGAGTCACCCCAATACACACAGCATCACCCCATGTCCCAGCACAGCGCCCTCATACACCCGGGAGTCACCCCAATACACACAGCATCACCCCATGTCCCAGCACAGCACCCTCATACACCCGGGAGTCACCCCAATACACACAGCATCACCCCATGTCCCAGCACAGCACCCTCAAACACCCAGCATCACCCCATGTCCCAGCACAGCGCCCTCATACACCCGGGAGTCACCCTAATACACACAGCATCTTCCCATGTCCCAGCACGGCGCCCTCATACACCCGGGAGTCACCCCAATACACACAGCATCACCCCATGTCCCAGCACAGCGCCCTCATACACCCGGGAGTCACCCCAATACACACAGCATCACCCCATGTCCCAGCACATCGCCCTCATACACCCGGGAGTCACCCCAATACACACAGCATCACCCCATGTCCCAGCACAGCGCCCTCATACACCCGGGAGTCGCCCTCATACACACAGCATCACCCCATATCCCAGCACAGCGCCCTCATACACCCGGGAGTCACCCCAATACACACAGCATCACCCCATGTCCCAGCACAGCACCCTCATACATCCGGGAGTCACCCTAATACACACAGCATCACCCCATGTCCCAGCACAGCGCCCTCATACACCCGGGAGTCACCCTAATACACACAGCATCACCCCATGTCCCAGCACAGCACCCTCATACATCCGGGAGTCACCCTAATACACACAGCATCATCCCATGTCCCAGCACGGCGCCCTCATACACCCGGGAGTCACCCCAATACACACAGCATCACCCCATGTCCCAGCACAGCGCCCTCATACACCCGGGAGTCACCCCAATACACACAGCATCACCCCATGTCCCAGCACGGCGCCCTCATACACCCGGGAGTCACCCCAATACACACAGCATCACCCCATGTCCCAGCACAGCGCCCTCATACACCCGGGAGTCACCCTAATACACACAGCATCACCCCATGTCCCAGCACAGCGCCCTCATACACCCGGGAGTCACCCCAATACACACAGCATCACCCCATGTCCGAGCACAGCGCCCTCATACATCCGGGAGTCACCCTAATACACACAGCATCACCCCATGTCCCAGCACAGCGCCCTCATACACCCGGGAGTCACCCTAATACACACAGCATCACCCCATGTCCCAGCACAGCACCCTCATACATCCGGGAGTCACCCTAATACACACAGCATCATCCCATGTCCCAGCACGGCGCCCTCATACACCCGGGAGTCACCCCAATACACACAGCATCACCCCATGTCCCAGCACAGCGCCCTCATACACCCGGGAGTCACCCCAATACACAGCATCACCCCATGTCCCAGCACAGCACCCTCATACACCCGGGAGTCACCCCAATACACACAGCATCACCCCACGTCCCAGCACAGCACCCTCATACACCCGGGAGTCATCCCAATACACACAGCATCACCCCATGTCCCAGCACAGCACCCTCATACACCCAGCATCACCCCATGTCCCAGCACAGCACCCTCATACACCCGGGAGTCACCCCAATACACACAGCATCACCCCATGTCCCAGCACGGCGCCCTCATACACCCGGGAGTCACCCCAATACACACAGCATCACCCCATGTCCCAGCACAGCACCCTCATACACACAGCATCACCCCATGTCCCAGCACAGCACCCACATACACCCAGCATCACCCCATGTCCCAGCACATCGCCCTCATACACCCGGGAGTCACCCCAATACACACAGCATCACCCCATGTCCCAGCACATCGCCCTCATACACCCGGGAGTCACCCTCATACACCCAGCATCACCCCATGTCCCAGCACAGCGCCCTCATACACCCGGGAGTCACCCCAATACACACAGCATCACCCCATGTCCCAGCACAGCACCCTCATACACACAGCATCACCCCATGTCCCAGCACATCGCCCTCATACACCCGGGAGTCGCCCTCATACACCCAGCATCACCCCATGTCCCAGCACAGCGCCCTCATACACCCGGGAGTCACCCCAATACACACAGCATCACCCCATGTCCCAGCACAGCGCCCTCATACACCCGGGAGTCACCCCAATACACACAGCATCACCCCATGTCCCAGCACATCGCCCTCATACACCCGGGAGTCACCCCAATACACACAGCATCACCCCATGTCCCAGCACATCGCCCTCATACACCCGGGAGTCACCCTCATACACCCAGCATCACCCCATGTCCCAGCACAGCGCCCTCATACACCCGGGAGTCACCCCAATACACACAGCATCACCCCATGTCCGAGCACAGCGCCCTCATACATCCGGGAGTCACCCTAATACACACAGCATCACCCCATGTCCCAGCACAGCGCCCTCATACACCCGGGAGTCACCCTAATACACACAGCATCACCCCATGTCCCAGCACAGCACCCTCATACATCCGGGAGTCACCCTAATACACACAGCATCATCCCATGTCCCAGCACGGCGCCCTCATACACCCGGGAGTCACCCCAATACACACAGCATCACCCCATGTCCCAGCACAGCGCCCTCATACACCCGGGAGTCACCCCAATACACAGCATCACCCCATGTCCCAGCACAGCACCCTCATACACCCGGGAGTCACCCCAATACACACAGCATCACCCCACGTCCCAGCACAGCACCCTCATACACCCGGGAGTCATCCCAATACACACAGCATCACCCCATGTCCCAGCACAGCACCCTCATACACCCAGCATCACCCCATGTCCCAGCACAGCACCCTCATACACCCGGGAGTCACCCCAATACACACAGCATCACCCCATGTCCCAGCACGGCGCCCTCATACACCCGGGAGTCACCCCAATACACACAGCATCACCCCATGTCCCAGCACAGCACCCTCATACACACAGCATCACCCCATGTCCCAGCACAGCACCCACATACACCCAGCATCACCCCATGTCCCAGCACATCGCCCTCATACACCCGGGAGTCACCCCAATACACACAGCATCACCCCATGTCCCAGCACATCGCCCTCATACACCCGGGAGTCACCCTCATACACCCAGCATCACCCCATGTCCCAGCACAGCGCCCTCATACACCCGGGAGTCACCCCAATACACACAGCATCACCCCATGTCCCAGCACAGCACCCTCATACACACAGCATCACCCCATGTCCCAGCACATCGCCCTCATACACCCGGGAGTCACCCTCATACACCCAGCATCACCCCATGTCCCAGCACAGCGCCCTCATACACCCGGGAGTCACCCCAATACACACAGCATCACCCCATGTCCCAGCACAGCGCCCTCATACACCCGGGAGTCACCCCAATACACACAGCATCACCCCATGTCCCAGCACAGCACCCTCATACACACAGCATCACCCCATGTCCCAGCACATCGCCCTCATACACCCGGGAGTCGCCCTCATACACCCGGGAGTCACCCTCATACACCCAGCATCACCCCATGTCCCAGCACAGCGCCCTCATACACCCGGGAGTCACCCCAATACACACAGCATCACCCCATGTCCCAGCACAGCGCCCTCATACACCCGGGAGTCACCCCAATACACACAGCATCACCCCATGTCCCAGCACAGCGCCCTCATACACCCGGGAGTCACCCTCATACACACAGCATCACCCCATGTCCCAGCACAGCACCCTCATACATCCGGGAGTCACCCCAATACACACAGCATCACCCCATGTCCCAGCACATCGCCCTCATACACCCGGGAGTCACCCCAATACACACAGCATCACCCCCTGTCCCAGCACAGCACCCTCATACACCCAGCATCACCCCATGTCCCAGCACATCGCCCTCATACACCCGGGAGTCACCCCAATACACACAGCATCACCCCATGTCCCAGCACAGCGCCCTCATACACCCGGGAGTCACCCCAATACACACAGCATCACCCCATGTCCCAGCACATCGCCCTCATACACTCGGGAGTCACCCTCATACACCCAGCATCACCCCATGTCCCAGCACAGCGCCCTCATACACCCGGGAGTCACCCTCATACACACAGCATCACCCCATGTCCCAGCACAGCACCCTCATACACCCGGGAGTCACCCCAATACACACAGCATCACCCCATGTCCCAGCACATCGCCCTCATACACCCGGGAGTCACCCCAATACACACAGCATCACCCCATGTCCCAGCACATCGCCCTCATACACCCGGGAGTCACCCTCATACACCCAGCATCACCCCATGTCCCAGCACAGCGCCCTCATACACCCGGGAGTCACCCTCATACACACAGCATCACCCCATGTCCCAGCACAGCGCCCTCATACACCCGGGAGTCACCCCAATACACACAGCATCACCCCTTGTCCCAGCACAGCACCCTCATACACACAGCATCACCCCATGTCCCAGCACATCGCCCTCATACACCCGGGAGTCGCCCTCATACACCCGGGAGTCACCCTCATACACCCAGCATCACCCCATGTCCCAGCACAGCGCCCTCATACACCCGGGAGTCACCCCAATACACACAGCATCACCCCATGTCCCAGCACAGCGCCCTCATACACCCGGGAGTCACCCCAATACACACAGCATCACCCCATGTCCCAGCACAGCGCCCTCATACACCCGGGAGTCACCCTCATACACACAGCATCACCCCATGTCCCAGCACATCACCCTCATACATCCGGGAGTCACCCCAATACACACAGCATCACCCCATGTCCCAGCACAGCGCCCTCATACACCCGGGAGTCACCCTCATACACACAGCATCACCCCATGTCCCAGCACATCGCCCTCATACACCCGGGAGTCACCCCAATACACACAGCATCACCCCCTGTCCCAGCACAGCACCCTCATACACCCAGCATCACCCCATGTCCCAGCACATCGCCCTCATACACCCGGGAGTCACCCCAATACACACAGCATCACCCCATGTCCCAGCACAGCGCCCTCATACACCCGGGAGTCACCCCAATACACACAGCATCACCCCATGTCCCAGCACATCGCCCTCATACACCCGGGAGTCACCCTCATACACCCAGCATCACCCCATGTCCCAGCACAGCGCCCTCATACACCCGGGAGTCACCCCAATACACACAGCATCACCCCATGTCCCAGCACAGCACCCTCATACACCCGGGAGTCATCCCAATACACACAGCATCACCCCATGTCCCAGCACAGCACCCTCATACACACAGCATCACCCCATGTCCCAGCACAGCACCCTCATACACCCGGGAGTCACCCCAATACACACAGCATCACCCCATGTCCCAGCACAGCACCCTCATACACCCAGCATCACCCCATGTCCCAGCACATCGCCCTCATACACCCGGGAGTCACCCCAATACACACAGCATCACCCCATGTCCCAGCACAGCGCCCTCATACACCCGGGAGTCACCCCAATACACACAGCATCACCCCATGTCCCAGCACATCGCCCTCATACACCCGGGAGTCACCCCAATACACACAGCATCACCCCATGTCCCAGCACATCGCCCTCATACACCCGGGAGTCACCCTCATACACCCAGCATCACCCCATGTCCCAGCACAGCGCCCTCATACACCCGGGAGTCACCCTCATACACACAGCATCACCCCATGTCCCAGCACAGCGCCCTCATACACCCGGGAGTCACCCCAATACACACAGCATCACCCCATGTCCCAGCACAGCACCCTCATACACACAGCATCACCCCATGTCCCAGCACATCGCCCTCATACACCCGGGAGTCGCCCTCATACACCCGGGAGTCACCCTCATACACCCAGCATCACCCCATGTCCCAGCACAGCGCCCTCATACACCCGGGAGTCACCCCAATACACACAGCATCACCCCATGTCCCAGCACAGCGCCCTCATACACCCGGGAGTCACCCCAATACACACAGCATCACCCCATGTCCCAGCACAGCGCCCTCATACACCCGGGAGTCACCCTCATACACACAGCATCACCCCATGTCCCAGCACAGCGCCCTCATACACCCGGGAGTCACCCTAATACACACAGCATCACCCCATGTCCCAGCACAGCACCCTCATACACCCGGGAGTCACCCTCATACACACAGCATCACCCCATGTCCCAGCACAGCGCCCTCATACACCCGGGAGTCACCCCAATACACACAGCATCACCCCATGTCCCAGCACATCGCCCTCATACACCCGGGAGTCACCCTCATACACACAGCATCACCCCATGTCCCAGCACAGCGCCCTCATACACCCGGGAGTCACCCCAATACACACAGCATCACCCCATGTCCCAGCACATCGCCCTCATACACCCGGGAGTCACCCTCATACACCCAGCATCACCCCATGTCCCAGCACAGCACCCTCATACACCCAGCATCACCCCATGTCCCAGCACCCACATACACCCAGCATCACCCCATGTCCCAGCACAGCGCCCTCATACACCCGGGAGTCACCCCAATACACACAGCATCACCCCACGTCCCAGCACAGCGCCCTCATACACCCAGCATCACCCCATGTCCCAGCACAGCGCCCTCATACACCCGGGAGTCACCCTCATACACCCAGCATCACCCCATGTCCCAGCACAGCGCCCTCATACACCCGGGAGTCACCCCAATAGACAGGCTCACCCCATGTCCCAGCACAGCGCCCTCATACACCCGGGAGTCACCCCAATACACACAGCATCACCCCATGTCCCAGCACAGCGCCCTCATACATCCGGGAGTCACCCCAATACACACAGCATCACCCCATGTCCCAGCACAGCACCCTCATACACCCGGGAGTCACCCCAATACACACAGCATCACCCCATGTCCCAGCACAGCGCCCTCATACACCCGGGAGTCACCCCAATACACACAGCATCACCCCATGTCCCAGCACAGCGCCCTCATACACCCGGGAGTCACCCCAATACACACAGCATCACCCCATGTCCCAGCACATCGCCCTCATACACCCGGGAGTCACCCCAATACACACAGCATCACCCCATGTCCCAGCACAGCGCCCTCATACACCCGGGAGTCACCCCAATACACAGCATCACCCCATGTCCCAGCACATCGCCCTCATACACCCGGGAGTCACCCCAATACACACAGCATCACCCCATGTCCCAGCACATCGCCCTCATACACCCGGGAGTCACCCCAATACACACAGCATCACCCCATGTCCCAGCACCCTCATACACCCGGGAGTCACCCCAATACACACAGCATCACCCCATGTCCCAGCACAGCGCCCTCATACACCCGGGAGTCACCCTCATACACACAGCATCACCCCATGTCCCAGCACAGCGCCCTCATACACCCGGGAGTCACCCCAATACACACAGCATCACCCCATGTCCCAGCACATCGCCCTCATACACCCGGGAGTCACCCTCATACACCCAGCATCACCCCATGTCCCAGCACAGCGCCCTCATACACCCGGGAGTCACCCTCATACACACAGCATCACCCCATGTCCCAGCACAGCGCCCTCATACACCCGGGAGTCACCCCAATACACACAGCATCACCCCATGTCCCAGCACAGCACCCTCATACACACAGCATCACCCCATGTCCCAGCACATCGCCCTCATACACCCGGGAGTCGCCCTCATACACCCGGGAGTCACCCTCATACACCCAGCATCACCCCATGTCCCAGCACAGCGCCCTCATACACCCGGGAGTCACCCCAATACACACAGCATCACCCCATGTCCCAGCACAGCGCCCTCATACACCCGGGAGTCACCCCAATACACACAGCATCACCCCATGTCCCAGCACAGCGCCCTCATACACCCGGGAGTCACCCTCATACACACAGCATCACCCCATGTCCCAGCACAGCGCCCTCATACACCCGGGAGTCACCCTAATACACACAGCATCACCCCATGTCCCAGCACATCGCCCTCATACACCCGGGAGTCACCCCAATACACACAGCATCACCCCATGTCCCAGCACCCTCATACACCCGGGAGTCACCCCAATACACACAGCATCACCCCATGTCCCAGCACATCGCCCTCATACACCCGGGAGTCACCCTCATACACACAGCATCACCCCATGTCCCAGCACAGCGCCCTCATACACCCGGGAGTCACCCCAATACACACAGCATCACCCCATGTCCCAGCACATCGCCCTCATACACCCGGGAGTCACCCTCATACACCCAGCATCACCCCATGTCCCAGCACAGCACCCTCATACACCCAGCATCACCCCATGTCCCAGCACCCACATACACCCAGCATCACCCCATGTCCCAGCACAGCGCCCTCATACACCCGGGAGTCACCCCAATACACACAGCATCACCCCATGTCCCAGCACATCGCCCTCATACACCCGGGAGTCACCCTCATACACCCAGCATCACCCCATGTCCCAGCACAGCGCCCTCATACACCCGGGAGTCACCCTCATACACACAGCATCACCCCATGTCCCAGCACAGCGCCCTCATACACCCGGGAGTCACCCCAATACACACAGCATCACCCCATGTCCCAGCACAGCACCCTCATACACACAGCATCACCCCATGTCCCAGCACATCGCCCTCATACACCCGGGAGTCGCCCTCATACACCCGGGAGTCACCCTCATACACCCAGCATCACCCCATGTCCCAGCACAGCGCCCTCATACACCCGGGAGTCACCCCAATACACACAGCATCACCCCATGTCCCAGCACAGCGCCCTCATACACCCGGGAGTCACC
This sequence comes from Taudactylus pleione, assembly GCA_031769625.1. Lineage (NCBI taxonomy): Eukaryota > Metazoa > Chordata > Amphibia > Anura > Myobatrachidae > Taudactylus > Taudactylus pleione. Next base: position 366,453 of record JAUIMM010000392.1, read on the forward strand.
CCAATACACACAGCATCACCCCATGTCCCAGCACAGCGCCCTCATACACCCGGGAGTCACCCTCATACACACAGCATCACCCCATGTCCCAGCACAGCGCCCTCATACACCCGGGAGTCACCCTAATACACACAGCATCACCCCATGTCCCAGCACATCGCCCTCATACACCCGGGAGTCACCCCAATACACACAGCATCACCCCATGTCCCAGCACCCTCATACACCCGGGAGTCACCCCAATACACACAGCATCACCCCATGTCCCAGCACATCGCCCTCATACACCCGGGAGTCACCCTCATACACACAGCATCACCCCATGTCCCAGCACAGCGCCCTCATACACCCGGGAGTCACCCCAATACACACAGCATCACCCCATGTCCCAGCACATCGCCCTCATACACCCGGGAGTCACCCTCATACACCCAGCATCACCCCATGTCCCAGCACAGCACCCTCATACACCCAGCATCACCCCATGTCCCAGCACCCACATACACCCAGCATCACCCCATGTCCCAGCACAGCGCCCTCATACACCCGGGAGTCACCCCAATACACACAGCATCACCCCACGTCCCAGCACAGCGCCCTCATACACCCAGCATCACCCCATGTCCCAGCACAGCGCCCTCATACACCCGGGAGTCACCCTCATACACCCAGCATCACCCCATGTCCCAGCACAGCGCCCTCATACACCCGGGAGTCACCCCAATAGACAGGCTCACCCCATGTCCCAGCACAGCGCCCTCATACACCCGGGAGTCACCCCAATACACACAGCATCACCCCATGTCCCAGCACAGCGCCCTCATACATCCGGGAGTCACCCCAATACACACAGCATCACCCCATGTCCCAGCACAGCACCCTCATACACCCGGGAGTCACCCCAATAGGGAGTCACCCCAATACACACAGCATCACCCCATGTCCCAGCACATCGCCCTCATACACCCGGGAGTCACCCCAATACACACAGCATCACCCCATGTCCCAGCACAGCGCCCTCATACACCCGGGAGTCACCCCAATACACAGCATCACCCCATGTCCCAGCACATCGCCCTCATACACCCGGGAGTCACCCCAATACACACAGCATCACCCCATGTCCCAGCACATCGCCCTCATACACCCGGGAGTCACCCCAATACACACAGCATCACCCCATGTCCCAGCACCCTCATACACCCGGGAGTCACCCCAATACACACAGCATCACCCCATGTCCCAGCACCCTCATACACCCGGGAGTCACCCCAATACACACAGCATCACCCCATGTCCCAGCACAGCGCCCTCATACACCCGGGAGTCATCCTCCTCCCGATACGTTCTCCGGCGGACACGGGCCTCGGCCTAGACCCACCCTGTGCAGGAAATGGGCGGTGGGGACAGCTGGCCGGGGCAGGCCGCAGGGCTGGGGGTGAGCCGGGCGCTGGGGGGCGGCGGATGGAGCGGATCGGGCTCGGATACAGGATGGAGTCACTCGGCCGCCATCTTCCTTCCCGCCGCTTTCTAGGCCACGAGCCCGCCTGAGGCCCCCGCATGGCTGCCCCGGCCGCGCCTGCTGCAATGTGCGGACACCGGCACCTCCCTACCTACGGAAACCGGCTGCTCCGGCTCCTTCTCTGCTTCCTCCGGAGCTCGGTACACTTCCCGCGCGCCCGCGTCCTCCTCACCGGCACTGACCGGGCAGCTAAGCACCAGGCGATGGCCGGAAGTGACGCGATCAGGGAAGAAGCCGGGTCCGGAAGTGACGCATCATGTCAACATGGCCAGCTCACCGAATGGTTACCGGGGACACGGGTGCTCGGCGCTGAGCATGGAGCAGATCCGCTCCCTCACCGACCTGCAGGAGCTGGAGCAGGCCTATGAGCGGCTGTGCGCGGAGGAGGTGACCCGGGGATGGGGGAGGGGCTGTGTCCAGGGGAACCGCCATGTTGGTACCTCAGCTGGGGGAATGGCGCCCCCAGTGGCCATGGTGGAGGGAGGTACTCTGAGAGCTGGGAATAGCTGCTCTGAGGGGAGTCACCAGAGGCCGGTACATCAGGTGTTACCGGGTCCTCACCCCGGACCCCTCTCTTACACCCCTATTCTCTGTCCTACAGAAACAGGTGGAAGCGGAGCTGGACGCGCTGCTCGGACAACAGGGGGCTGTGGAAAGCAAGATGGTGGCTCTGCAGCGAATGGGGTACGTCTCCCTAAACACAACGCAGGTGACACCGGATCTGCCGTATATATTATACCCTGCCGGGGACAGGTGCAGGTGACAGCGAGTCCCTCTTATATATTATACACTGCCGGGGACAGGTGCAGGTGACAGCGAGTCCCTCTTATATATTATACACTGCCGGGGACAGGTGCAGGTGACAGCGAGTCCCTCTTATATATTATACACTGCCGGGGACAGGTGCAGGTGACAGCGGCTCCCTCTTATATATTATACACTGCCGGGGACAGGTGCAGGTGACAGCGAGTCCCTCTTATATATTATACACTGCCGGGGACAGGTGCAGGTGACAGCGGCTCCCTCTTATATATTATACACTGCCGGGGACAGGTGCAGGTGACAGCGAGTCCCTCTTATATATTATACACTGCCGAGGACAGGTGCAGGTGACAACGAGTCCCTCTTATATATTATACACTGCCGAGGACAGGTGCAGGTGACAGCGGGTCCCTCTTATATATTATACACTGCCGGGGACAGGTGCAGGTGACAGCGAGTCCCTCTTATATATTATACACTGCCGGGGACAGGTGCAGGTGACAGCGGGTCCCTCTTATATATTATACACTGCCGAGGACAGGTGCAGGTGACAGCGGGTCCCTCTTATATATTATACACTGCCGGGGACAGGTGCAGGTGACAGCGAGTCCCTCTTATATATTATACCCTGCCGGGGACAGGTGCAGGTGATAGCGAGTCCCTCTTATATATTATACACTGCCGGGGACAGGTGCAGGTGACAGCGGCTCCCTCTTATATATTATACACTGCCGGGGACAGGTGCAGGTGACAGCGGCTCCCTCTTATATATTATACACTGCCGGGGACAGGTGCGGGTGACAGCGGGTCCCTCTTATATATTATACATTGCCGGGGACAGGTGCAGGTGACAGCGGGTCCCTCTTATATATTATACACTGCCGGGGACAGGTGCAGGTGACAGCGGCTCCCTCTTATATATTATACACTGCCGGGGACAGGTGCAGGTGACAGCGGCTCCCTCTTATATATTATACACTGCCGGGGACAGGTGCAGGTGACAGCGGCTCCCTCTTATATATTATACACTGCCGGGGACAGGTGCAGGTGACAGCGAGTCCCTCTTATATATTATACACTGCCGGGGACAGGTGCAGGTGACAGCGGGTCCCTCTTATATATTATACACTGCCGAGGACAGGTGCAGGTGACAGCGGGTCCCTCTTATATATTATACACTGCCGGGGACAGGTGCAGGTGACAGCGAGTCCCTCTTATATATTATACACTGCCGGGGACAGGTGCAGGTGACAGCGAGTCCCTCTTATATATTATACACTGCCGGGGACAGGTGCAGGTGACAGCGGGTCCCTCTTATATATTATACACTGCCGAGGACAGGTGCAGGTGACAGCGGGTCCCTCTTATATATTATACACTGCCGAGGACAGGTGCAGGTGATAGCGAGTCCCTCTTATATATTATACACTGCCGGGGACAGGTGCAGGTGACAGCGGGTCCCTCTTATATATTATACACTGCCGGGGACAGGTGCAGGTGACAGCGGGTCCCTCTTATATATTATATCCTGCCGGGGACAGGTGCAGGTGATAGCGGCTCCCTCTTATATATTATACACTGCCGAGGACAGGTGCAGGTGACAGCGAGTCCCTCTTATATATTATACACTGCCGGGGACAGGTGCAGGTGACAGCGGGTCCCTCTTATATATTATACACTGCCGGGGACAGGTGCAGGTGACAGCGGGTCCCTCTTATATATTATACACTGCCGGGGACAGGTGCAGGTGACAGCGGCTCCCTCTTATATATTATACACTGCCGGGGACAGGTGCAGGTGACAGCGGCTCCCTCTTATATATTATACACTGCCGGGGACAGGTGCAGGTGACAGCGAGTCCCTCTTATATATTATACACTGCCGGGGACAGGTGCAGGTGACAGCGAGTCCCTCTTATATGTTATACCCTGCCGGGGACAGGTGCAGGTGACAGCGAGTCCCTCTTATATATTATACACTGCCGGGGACAGGTGCAGGTGACAGCGAGTCCCTCTTATATATTATACACTGCCGGGGACAGGTGCAGGTGACAGCGAGTCCCTCTTATATATTATACACTGCCGAGGACAGGTGCAGGTGACAGCGGGTCCCTCTTATATATTATACACTGCCGGGGACAGGTGCAGGTGACAGCGAGTCCCTCTTATATATTATACACTGCCGGGGACAGGTGCAGGTGACAGCGGCTCCCTCTTATATATTATACACTGCCGGGGACAGGTGCAGGTGACAGCGAGTCCCTCTTATATATTATACACTGCCGGGGACAGGTGCAGGTGACAGCGGGTCCCTCTTATATATTATACACTGCCGGGGACAGGTGCAGGTGACAGCGGCTCCCTCTTATATATTATACACTGCCGGGGACAGGTGCAGGTGACAGCGAGTCCCTCTTATATATTATACACTGCCGGGGACAGGTGCAGGTGACAGCGGGTCCCTCTTATATATTATACACTGCCGGGGACAGGTGCAGGTGACAGCGAGTCCCTCTTATATATTATACACTGCCGGGGACAGGTGCAGGTGACAGCGGCTCCCTCTTATATATTATACACTGCCGGGGACAGGTGCAGGTGACAGCGGCTCCCTCTTATATATTATACACTGCCGGGGACAGGTGCAGGTGACAGCGAGTCCCTCTTATATATTATACACTGCCGGGGACAGGTGCAGGTGACAGCGGCTCCCTCTTATATATTATACACTGCCGGGGACAGGTGCAGGTGACAGCGAGTCCCTCTTATATATTATACACTGCCGGGGACAGGTGCAGGTGACAGCGGCTCCCTCTTATATATTATACACTGCCGGGGACAGGTGCAGGTGACAGCGAGTCCCTCTTATATATTATACCCTGCCGGGGACAGGTGCAGGTGACAGCGAGTCCCTCTTATATATTATACCCTGCCGGGGACAGGTGCAGGTGACAGCGAGTCCCTCTTATATATTATACACTGCCGGGGACAGGTGCAGGTGACAGCGGCTCCCTCTTATATATTATACACTGCCGGGGACAGGTGCAGGTGACAGCGAGTCCCTCTTATATATTATACACTGCCGGGGACAGGTGCGGGTGACAGCGGCTCCCTCTTATATATTATACACTGCCGGGGACAGGTGCGGGTGACAGCGAGTCCCTCTTATATATTATACACTGCCGGGGACAGGTGCAGGTGACAGCGGGTCCCTCTTATATATTATACACTGCCGGGGACAGGTGCAGGTGACAGCGAGTCCCTCTTATATATTATACACTGCCGGGGACAGGTGCAGGTGACAGCGAGTCCCTCTTATATATTATACACTGCCGGGGACAGGTGCAGGTGACAGCGAGTCCCTCTTATATATTATACACTGCCGGGGACAGGTGCAGGTGACAGCGGGTCCCTCTTATATATTATACACTGCCGGGGACAGGTGCAGGTGACAGCGGGTCCCTCTTATATATTATACACTGCCGGGGACAGGTGCAGGTGACAGCGGGTCCCTCTTATATATTATACACTGCCGGGGACAGGTGCGGGTGACAGCAAGTCCCTCTTATATATTATACACTGCCGGGGACAGGTGCAGGTGACAGCGAGTCCCTCTTATATATTATACACTGCCGGGGACAGGTGCAGGTGACAGCGAGTCCCTCTTATATATTATACACTGCCGGGGACAGGTGCAGGTGACAGCGAGTCCCTCTTTTATATTATACACTGCCGGGGACAGGTGCAGGTGACAGCGGGTCCCTCTTATATATTATACACTGCCGGGGACAGGTGCAGGTGACAGCGAGTCCCTCTTATATATTATACACTGCCGGGGACAGGTGCAGGTGACAGCGGGTCCCTCTTATATATTATACACTGCCGGGGACAGGTGCGGGTGACAGCGAGTCCCTCTTATATATTATACACTGCCGGGGACAGGTGCAGGTGACAGCGGGTCCCTCTTATATATTATACACTGCCGGGGACAGGTGCGGGTGACAGCGAGTCCCTCTTATATATTATACGCTGCCGGGGACAGGTGCGGGTGACAGCGGGTCCCTCTTATATATTATACACTGCCGGGGACAGGTGCAGGTGACAGCGAGTCCCTCTTATATATTATACACTGCCGGGGACAGGTGCAGGTGACAGCGAGTCCCTCTTATATATTATACACTGCCGGGGACAGGTGCAGGTGATAGCGAGTCCCTCTTATATATTATACACTGCCGAGGACAGGTGCAGGTGACAGCGAGTCCCTCTTATATATTATACACTGCCGGGGACAGGTGCAGGTGACAGCGAGTCCCTCTTATATATTATACACTGCCGGGGACAGGTGCAGGTGACAGCGGGTCCCTCTTATATATTATACACTGCCGGGGACAGGTGCAGGTGACAGCGAGTCCCTCTTATATATTATACACTGCCGGGGACAGGTGCAGGTGACAGCGAGTCCCTCTTATATATTATACACTGCCGGGGACAGGTGCAGGTGACAGCGAGTCCCTCTTATATATTATACACTGCCGGGGACAGGTGCAGGTGACAGCGGGTCCCTCTTATATATTATACACTGCCGGGGACAGGTGCAGGTGACAGCGGGTCCCTCTTATATATTATACACTGCCGGGGACAGGTGCAGGTGACAGCGGGTCCCTCTTATATATTATACACTGCCGGGGACAGGTGCGGGTGACAGCGAGTCCCTCTTATATATTATACACTGCCGGGGACAGGTGCAGGTGACAGCGGGTCCCTCTTATATATTATACACTGCCGGGGACAGGTGCAGGTGACAGCGAGTCCCTCTTATATATTATACACTGCCGGGGACAGGTGCAGGTGACAACGAGTCCCTCTTATATATTATACACTGCCGGGGACAGGTGCAGGTGACAACGAGTCCCTCTTATATATTATATCCTGCCGGGGACAGGTGCAGGTGACAACGAGTCCCTCTTATATATTATACACTGCCGAGGACAGGTGCAGGTGATAGCGAGTCCCTCTTATATATTATACACTGCCGGGGACAGGTGCAGGTGACAGCGAGTCCCTCTTATATATTATACACTGCCGGGGACAGGTGCAGGTGACAGCGGGTCCCTCTTATATATTATACACTGCCGGGGACAGGTGCAGGTGACAGCGGGTCCCTCTTATATATTATACACTGCCGGGGACAGGTGCAGGTGACAGCGGGTCCCTCTTATATATTATACACTGCCGGGGACAGGTGCGGGTGACAGCGAGTCCCTCTTATATATTATACACTGCCGGGGACAGGTGCAGGTGACAGCGGGTCCCTCTTATATATTATACACTGCCGGGGACAGGTGCAGGTGACAGCGAGTCCCTCTTATATATTATACACTGCCGGGGACAGGTGCAGGTGACAACGAGTCCCTCTTATATATTATACACTGCCGGGGACAGGTGCAGGTGACAACGAGTCCCTCTTATATATTATATCCTGCCGGGGACAGGTGCAGGTGACAACGAGTCCCTCTTATATATTATACACTGCCGAGGACAGGTGCAGGTGATAGCGAGTCCCTCTTATATATTATACACTGCCGAGGACAGGTGCAGGTGATAGCGAGTCCCTCTTATATATTATACACTGCCGGGGACAGGTGCAGGTGATAGCGAGTCCCTCTTATATATTATACACTGCCGGGGACAGGTGCAGGTGACAACGAGTCCCTCTTATATATTATACACTGCCGGGGACGGGTGACACCGGATCTGCCATATATATTATACACTGCCGAGGACAGGTGACACCGGATCTGCCGTATATATTATACACTGCCGGGGACAGGTGCAGGTGACAGCGGGTCCCTCTTATATATTATACACTGCCGGGGACAGGTGCGGGTGACAGCGGGTCCCTCTTATATATTATACACTGCCGGGGACAGGTGCAGGTGACAGCGAGTCCCTCTTATATCTTATACCCTCCTGGATTCCCCACTTGTCAGACTGGAAAAACGACAGCGGCATTTAAGGTGCCCATTCACTAGATTATTTAATTAAACGATAACGATATCGTTCAATCGTTTGCAAAAATATCTAAAACGACCAGTGATGCGCACTGCCACTGGTCGCTTAGACATCTATCATCGGGCAAACATGCTGGACAACCTGACGATAACGTCAGGCTGCCCTTGTTCGGGGATGATTGATGAGCCTACACTGAACGACTGCTAGTAGGCACATCGCACACTGACAAACGACTACACGATCACAATGTCGTAATCGTGCAGTTGTTTTCATGTCTTCTAGTGGATAGGCACCTTTAATTCGGCTTGTGCCCCAAAACAGTATGTTTCTTCTCCCGGCTCCTCTCATCCTGCCCCCCTCCCTCACCTTTTCTGGCTTGTCTGTCTTTATTTGTTAATTTTAGGCCAAACCTGCAGCTGATAGAAGGAGATGCCCAGCAGCTATCAGGGATGATAACGTTTACCTGTAACCTGGCGGAGAATGTCAGCAGTAAGGTCAGACAGCTGGACCTAGCCAAGGTACGTACAGTGGAAGATGGTCATATCACCTATGCTGCAGAGATTTCCTCCAGTTACTATATGATGAAGTAATTCAGCACAGAGAACATGGGCCTGATTCTCATTTGGGAATAGAGTAAGAAAGAGCCAGTAACTGCGCACCTTGGTAATACCATTCTGCACTGCAGGGGGGCAGAGTGATTCAGGTCTGAGAGGGGGGTGGCCTAGCTCAAATCTAAATTGCCGTGTAAGAATAAAGCCGTCCAGCATGTGTGGGCTGCATGCATAAATATTGGGACATTGACAGAATTTTCATATTTTGGCCTCTAGTCACCACCACAATGGCTTTGAAATGAAACAAACAAGATGTGCTTTACCTGCAGACTTTCAGATGTAATTTGAGGGTAATTACATCCAAATCAGGTGAACGGTGTAGGAATTACAACGGTTTCTATATGTGCCTCCCACTTTTTAAGGGGCCAAAAGTAATTCGACTATCAACTCAAAAGCTATTTCATGGACAGGTGTGGGCTATTCCCTCATTATTTCACTATCAATTAAGCAGGTAAAAGGTCTGGAGTTGATTCTAGGTGTGACATTTGCATTTGGAATCAGTTGCTGTCGACTCTCAATATGAGATCCAAAGAGCTGTCACTATCAGTGAAGCAAGCCATCATTAGGCTGAAAAATCAAAGTAATCCCATCAGAGAGATAGCAAAAACATTAGGTGTGGCCAAATCAACTGTTTGGAACATTCTTAAAAAGAAAGAATGCACCGGAGAGCTCAGCAACACCAAAAGAGCCGGAAGACCACGGAAAACAACTGTGGTGGATGACAGAAGAATTATTTCCCTGGTGAAGAAAAACCCCTTCACAACATTTGGCCAAATCAAGAACACTCTCCAGGAGGTAGGTGCATATGTGTCAAAGTCAACAATCAAGAGAAGACTTCACAAGAGTGAATATAGAGGGTTCACCACAAGATGTAAACCATTGGTGAGCCACAAAAACAGGAAGACCAGATTAGAGTTTGCCAAACAACATCTAAAAAAGCCATTACAGTTCTGGAACAACATCCTATGGACAGATGAGACAAAGATCAACTTGTACCAGAGTGATGAGAAGAGTATGGAGAAGGAAAGGAACTGCTCATGATCCAAAACATACCACCTCATCAGTGAAGCATGGTGGTGGTAGTGTCATGGCGTGGGCATGTATGGCTGCCAATGGAACTGGTTCCCTTGTATTTATTGATGACGTGACTGCTGACAAAAGCAGCAGAATGAATTCTGAAGTGTTTCGGGCAATATTATATGCTCATATTCAGTCAAATGCTTCAGAACTCACTGGACGGCGCTTCACAGTGCAGATGGACAATAACCCGAAGCATACTGCAAAAGCAACCAAAGAGTTTTTTAAGGCTAAAAAGTGGAATGTTATGCAATGGCCAAGTCAATCCCCTGACCTGAATCCGATTGAGCATGCATTTCACTTGATGAAGACAAAACTAAAGGGAAAATGCCCCAAGAACAAGCAGGAACTGAAGACATTTGCAGTAGAGGCCTGGCAGAGCATCACCAGGGATGAAACCCAGCGTCTGGTGATGTCTATGCGTTCCAGACTTCAGGCTGTAATTGCCTGCAAAGGATTTGCAACAAAGTATTAAAAAGTGAAAGTTAAGGGAGGTATCCACTAGACGATAAAGTTGAACGATTGAACGATAATGATAAAATCGTTCGAACATCGTTTGCAAATTGTGCAGTAATTGTTTCTAACAATGTACGATACACGCTCCCTCTGGTCGTTTGATCGTCTCCTCCATCGACTGAACATGCAGGTCAATTTCACTTGATTGCTTACACATCGTTTACACATCGTTCATGCTGAACGATCAAACGATGAACCACTGTCTGCCCACTATAGCTGAAAGCTCTCAATCACAGATTAAAACAACATCGTTTATTGTTAGATCTTTTGCAAATTGTTCAGAGTGGAAGATCATATTTCAAGGGAAACTTCAAGGGAAAATCGTTAAGAGGTTGGACAGGGATAAAATCGTCTAGTGGATGCCCCCCATTAGATTTAGGATTGTTTAGTTTGTCCCATTACTTTTGGCCCCTTAAAAAGTGGGAGGCACATATAGAAACCGCTGTAATTCCTACACTGTTCACCTGATTTGGATGTAATTCCCCTCAAATTAAATCTGAAAGTCTGCAGGTAAAGCTCATCTTGTTTGTTTCATTTCAAAACCATTGTGGTGGTGACTAGAGACCAAAATCTGAAAATTCTGTCAATGTCCCAATATTTATGCACCTGACTGTATGTATGTATTTGCCCCCCCTCCCCCCCCGCGCCCCCTGTGGATTGCAGCGTGGTTTGTCCAGGTGCACAGTTACTAGCTCTATCTTACTTTATTCACATAAGAAACTGAGGTGCCCCTGGCCCGGGGGCAGGGTATAGAGGGAGACCCAAGTGCATCCTGGGAAGAAAAATATACTGCGTAAGGTGCCCGGATGACTCAGCATCACCTATACCCCAAGGTCACCCTGTGGACCCTATGGACTTCTTACCGTATCTCTCCTTTTCCTGCAATATGGGAATGTTAAGTTGCGCGAGTAGTTGGCTGTAGTTTATAAGCCATTGTTTTCAGTACTATCAGCTGGAGGGGTGAATGAGCCAATCGGAGGCGGCCATATTGTACTGCTGACCATCGTCTATTGTGCACACACAGCACTTGGTGCATCTACCGATGTGTCAATGTCTGATTGTGTCACGCCCTTACTGTACTCCTCCTACACTTGCTGTATGTGAGGCATGAGGCACACAGCGCTTATCTCAGGTGGGCCCTGTCGGAGACGTGTTATGTAGTGCAGAGTCTTTGTGGTCACTAATCGTCAGACCTGTCTGATTCTCTAGAGCCGGCTCTATCAGGCCATACAACGAGCAGACGACATTCTGGACCTTAAATTCTGCATGGATGGGGTGCAGAGCGCTCTGAAGAATGAGGAGTACGAGCAGGCGGCAGCCCATATACACAGATACCTTTCCCTGGATAAATCCGTCATTGAGCTCAGCAGGCAGGGACAAGAAGGTGACGTGTATTCTCTGTATCCCTCTGTAGTCTGGGAGCAACATGTCCGTGTATCTCCAGGACATGCTTGCTGTGTTTCATCATGTCACATGCCTTGCATACACATTACACAATGACATGTATGTCATTCTACATGGATGAGATGTGAGGGCTGTTTGTTGTCCTCTACACTGATCATGTGTAGTTACAATTATTTCTGTAATAAAAGCTACGTACTCGTGAAGATATACATGTGGGCTGTGGACACTGTGTGTTCCATGTAGTTCAATACAAGGATACTCCAGCGACATGGATATGGATAGTTGATGCTCAGTTAGCGTGTCCCGGGTGTGTAGTGCACATGGATGGTTGATGCTCGGTTAGCGCGTCCAGGGTGTGTAGTGCACATGGATGGTTGATGCTCGGTTAGCATGTCCCAGAGGTGTAGTGCACATGGATGGTTGATGCTCGGTTAGCGTGTCCCTGAGGTGTAGTGCACATGGATGGTTGATGCTTGGTTAGCGTTTCCATGGCGTGCAGTGCACATGGATGGTTGATGCCCAGGGATGCTGAGTTAGCATGTTGGCAGTGTGGGGCACACGGATAGTTTTTGCGCGGTTAGCGTGTTCCAACAGTGTGAGGCACATGGACGATTGATGCTTGGTTAACCTGTCCCGCCAGTGTGTGGCACACGGATGGTTGATGCTCAGTTAGCCTGTCCTGGTGGTGTAGGGCACACGGATGGTTGATGCTTGGTTAGCATGTCATGGGGTGTAGGGCACATGGACGATTGCTTGGTTAGCATGTATTGGGGTGTAGGGCACATGGACAATTGATGCTTGGTTAGCATGTCTTGGGGTGTAGGGCACATGGCCGATTGATGCTTGGTTAGCATGTCTTGGGGTGTGGGGCACACGGATGGTTGACGCTCAGTTAGCATGTCTTGGGGTGTGGGGCACACGGATGGTTGATGCTCAGTTAGCATGTCTTGGGGTGTGGGGCACACGGATGGTTGATGCTCGGTTAGCATGTCTTGGGGTGTAGGGCACACGGATGGTTGATGCTCGGTTAGCATGTCTTGGGGTGTAGGGCACACGGATGGTTGATGCTCGGTTAGCATGTCTTGGGGTATGGGGCACACGGATGGTTGATGCTCGGTTAGCATGTCTTGGGGTGTGGGGCACACGGATGGTTGATGCTCGGTTAGCATGTCTTGGGGTGTGGGGCACACGGATGGTTGATAGTCAGAAAGCCTGTCCTGGCTTAGAAGAAGCTGTAACATATTGCTGTAACGTGTTGCTGTAACGTGTTGCTGTAACGTGTTGCAGTGCATGTGTGTTTGGGGCTGGAATATATGTTTTTTGGGGCTGCTATACTAGAGAGTCACCACGCTCCCTTACATTCAATGTAATAACCACTTATAGCACTCGCCACGTGTGCTAATAGTAACAATGTGCAGTTATTCCTCAACCTCTACTTGTACCTGTGTAGAAGTTTAGTATTATTTAACGTAATGGATATGTTCCTACATATATGTAAGTATTATAATCAGTATTAATGTAATAAATAAATTGAAAGAAGTGACCTTTAATCATTTATTTTATTTATTAACTTAATACTGCTTATAACATTTACATATTTCTATGAACATATCCATTACGTTAAATAATACTACATTTCTACAAGTAGAGGTTGAGGAATAACTACACATTGTTACTATTAGCACACCTGGCGAGCGCTTATACAATAAGTGGTTATTACATTGCTGTATCCTTTCCAGGCAGTATGATACTATAATTGGTTATTACAGTGCTGTATTCTTTCCAGGCAGTATGATACTATAAGTGGTTATTACATTGCTGTATCCTTTCCAGGCAATATAATACTATAAGTGGTTATTACATTGCTGTATCCTTTCCAGGCAGTATGATACTATAATGTGGTTATTACATTGCTGTATCCTTTCCAGGCAGTATGATACTATAAGTGGTTATTACAGTGCTGTATCCTTTCCAGGCAGTATGATACTATAATGTGGTTATTACATTGCTGTATCCTTTCCAGGCAGTATGATACTATAATGTGGTTATTACATTGCTGTATCCTTTCCAGGCAGTATGATACTATAAGTGGTTATTACAGTGCTGTATCCTTTCCAGGCAATATAATACTATAAATGGTTAGTACTTTGCTGTCCTTTCCAGGCAGTATGATACTATAAGTGGTTATTACATTGCTGTATTCTTTCCAGGCAGTATGATACTATAAGTGGTTATTACATTGCTGTGTCCTTTCCAGGCAATATAATACTATAAGTGGTTATTACTTTGCTGTCCTTTCCAGGCAGTATGATACTATAAGTGGTTATTACATTGCTGTATCCTTTCCAGGCAGTATGATACTATAAGTGGTTATTACAGTGCTGTATCCTTTCCAGGCAGTATGATACTATAATGTGGTTATTACATTGCTGTATCCTTTCCAGGCAGTATGATACTATAATGTGGTTATTACATTGCTGTATCCTTTCCAGGCAGTATGATACTATAAGTGGTTATTACAGTGCTGTATCCTTTCCAGGCAATATAATACTATAAATGGTTAGTACTTTGCTGTCCTTTCCAGGCAGTATGATACTATAAGTGGTTATTACATTGCTGTATTCTTTCCAGGCAGTATGATACTATAAGTGGTTATTACATTGCTGTGTCCTTTCCAGGCAATATAATACTATAAGTGGTTATTACTTTGCTGTCCTTTCCAGGCAGTATGATACTATAAGTGGTTATTACATTGCTGTATCCTTTCCAGGCAGTATGATACTATAAGTGGTTATTACAGTGCTGTATCCTTTCCAGGCAGTATGATACTATAATGTGGTTATTACATTGCTGTATCCTTTCCAGGCAGTATGATACTATAATGTGGTTATTACATTGCTGTATCCTTTCCAGGCAGTATGATACTATAAGTGGTTATTACATTGCTGTATCCTTTCCAGGCAATATAATACTATAAGTGGTTATTACTTTGCTGTCCTTTCCAGGCAGTATGATACTATAAGTGGTTATTACATTGCTGTATCCTTTCCAGGCAGTATGATACTATAAGTGGTTATTACAGTGCTGTATTCTTTCCAGGCAGTATGATACTATAAGTGGTTATTACATTGCTGTATCCTTTCCAGGCAGTATGATACTATAAGTGGTTATTACATTACTGTATCCTTTCCAGGCAGGGTGATACTATAAGTGGTTATTACTCTGCTGTCCTTTCCAGGCAGTATGATACTATAAGTGGTTATTACATTGCTGTATCCTTACCAGGCAGTATGATACTATAAGTGGTTATTACATTGCTGTATCCTTACCAGGCAGTATGATACTATAAGTGGTTATTACATTGCTGTATCCTTTCCAGGCAGTATGATACTATAAGTGGTTATTACAGTGCTGTATCCTTTCCAGGCAGTATGATACTATAAGTGGTTATTACATTGCTGTATCCTTTCCAGGCAGTATGATACTATAAGTGGTTATTACATTGCTGTATCCTTTCCAGGCAGTATGATACTATAAGTGGTTATTACATTGCTGTATCCTTTCCAGGCAGTATGATACTATAATGTGGTTATTACATTGCTGTATCCTTTCCAGGCAGTATGATACTATAAGTGGTTATTACATTGCTGTATCCTTTCCAGGCAGCATGATTGATGCCAACTTACAGCACCTGCAGGAGGCCGAGCAGCAGCTCAAAGTCCTGGTCAGTGAGAAGTTTGATGCAGCAACTAAGGCCGGAGACTTGCCCCAGGTGGAGCGCTTCTTCAAGATATTCCCTCTGCTGGGGCTACACAAGGAGGGGATCAGCAAGTTCTCTGCATACCTGTGCCGCCAGGTAACACACCAGCCCCCTCCTCACTGACTCCCAGTAACTAACAATGTGCCCGTGTTTCTGACGCAGCAGGCGCCCCCTTCCACCGGGAGTTTTCCCATGTTTCTGGCCTGACACCGCCACCTCCTTTCCCCATCTACAGTGTGCTGCCCCCATGTTTCTGGCCTGACTACCCCCAATCTACAGTGTGATGCCCCCATGTTTCTGGCCTGACTACTCCCCCATCTACAGTGTGCTGCCCCCATGTTTCTGGCCTGACTACCCTCCAATCTACAGTGTGCTGCCCCCATGTTTCGGGCCTGACTACTCCCCAATCTACAGTGTGATGCCCCCATGTTTTCTGGCCTTACTACCCCCCAATCTACAGTGTGCTGCCCCCATGTTTCTGGCCTTACTACCCCCCAATCTACAGTGTGCTGCCCCCATGTTTCTGGCCTGACTACCCCCAATCTATAGTGTGCTGCCCCCATGTTTCTGGCCTGACTGCCCCCCAATCCACAGTGTGCTGCCCCCATGTTTCTGGCCTGACTACCCCCCTAATCTACAGTGTGCTGCCCCCATGTTTCTGGCCTGACTACCCCCCAATCTACAGTGTGCTGCCCCCATGTTTCTGGCCTGACTACCCCCAATCTACAGTGTGCTGCCCCCATGTTTCTGGCCTGACTACCCCCAATCTACAGTGTGCTGCCCCCATGTTTCTGGCCTGACTACTCCCCAATCTACAGTGTGCTGCCCCCATGTTTCTGGCCTGACTACCCCCAATCTACAGTGTGATGCCCCCATGTTTCTGGCCTGACTACCCCCAATCTACAGTGTGATGCCCCCATGTTTCTAACCTGACTACCCCCCAATCTACAGTGTGCTGCCCCCATGTTTCTGGCCTGACTACCCCCCAATCTACAGTGTGCTGTCCCCATGTTTCTGGCCTTACAACCCCCCAATCTACAGTGTGCTGTCCCCATGTTTCTGGCCTTACTACCCCCCAATCTACAGTGTGCTGCCCCCATGTTTCTGGCCTTACTACCCCCCAATCTACAGTGTGCTGTCCCCATGTTTCTGGCCTTACTACCCCCCAATCTACAGTGTGCTGCCCCCATGTTTCTGGCCTGACTACCCCCCAATCTACAGTGTGCTGCCCCCATGTTTCTGGCCTTACTACCCCCCAATCTACAGTGTGTTGCCCCCATGTTTCTGGCCTTACTACACCCCAATCTACAGTGTGCTGCCCCCATGTTTCTGGCCTGACTACCCCCATCTACAGTGTGCTGCCCCCATTTTCTGGCCTGACTACCCCCCATCTACAGTGTGATGCCCCCATGTTTCTGGCCTGACTACCCCCCAACCTACAGTGTGCTGCCCCCATGTTTCTGGCCTGACTACCCCCCAACCTACAGTGTGCTACCCCCATGTTTTAGCCTGACCCCCACCCATGTATAAGGTGCTACTCCCATGTTCCTGCCAATGCTCTAGGCTCTCTATAGGAGGTTTCCTGTCCCACTGTACAGTGTCTGACACTTTCCAGGCCTTACAGCCGCTCATTATGGTCTCTGCTCCACAGGTTGCTAAAAAAGCGGAAGAGAATCTGGCCCTGGCCCTAGGATCAGAGGGCAGCGAGCGGAGAGCGTCCCTGTTATACGCAGACACTCTGACTTTGCTGTTTGAAGGTGAATCTTTTAGACAATGTGCTGTATACACCGAATACTATATCTGCCAACCTGTATCTATACTTCTATCGTAACATGATGCCCTCTACGCTGTATCACAGAGAGGGGACTGGTGTCTCCAGCATAATGTACCCCCTACCATTCTCTACCAACCTACTTCTAGTCTTATACTGTAATGTGCCCGTACAGCTGTATCACAGAGAGGGTCTGGCGCCTCCAGCATAATGTACCCCCTACCATTCTCTACCATCCTACTTCTAGTGTTATACTGTAATATGCCCGTACAGCTGTATCACAGAGAGGGGACTGGTGTCTCCAGCATAATGTACCCCCTACCATTCTCTACCAACCTACTTCTAGTCTTATACTGTAATGTGCCCGTACAGCTGTATCACAGAGAGGGTCTGGCGCCTCCAGCATAATGTACCCCCTACCATTCTCTACCATCCTACTTCTAGTGTTATACTGTAATGTGCCCATACAGCTGTATCACAGAGAGGGGACTGGTGCCTCCAGCATAATGTACCCCCTACCATTCTCTACCAACCTACTTCTAGTCTTATACTGTAATGTGCCCGTACAGCTGTATCACAGAGAGGGGACTGGTGCCTCCAGCATAATGTACCCCCTACCATTCTCTACCAACCTACTTCTAGTCTTATACTGTAATGTGCCCGTACAGCTGTATCACAGAGAGGGGACTGGTGTCTCCAGTATAATGTACCCCCTACCATTCTCTACTATCCTACTTCTAGTGTTATACTGTAATGTGCCCGTACAGCTGTATCACAGAGAGGGGACTGGTGTCTCCAGCATAATGTACCCCCTACCATTCTCTACCATCCTACTCCTAGTGTTATACTATAATGTGCCCGTACAGCTGTATCACAGAGAGAGGACTGGTGTTTCCAGCATAATGTACCCCCTACCATTCTCTACCATCCTACTTCTAGTGTTATACTGTAATGTGCCCGTACAGCTGTATCACAGAGAGGGGACTGGTGCCTCCAGCATAATGTACCCCCTACCATTCTCTACCAACCTACTTCTAGTGTTATACTGTAATGTGCCCATACAGCTGTATCACAGAGAGGGGACTGGTGTCTCCAGTATAATGTACCTCTACCATTCTCTACCAACCTACTTCTAGTGTTATACTGTAATGTGCCCGTACAGCTGTATCACAGAGAGGGGACTGGTGTCTCCAGCATAATGTACCCCCTACCATTCTCTACCAACCTACTTCTAGTGTTATACTGTAATATGCCCGTACAGCTGTATCACAGAGAGGGGACTGGTGTCTCCAGCATAATGTACCCCCTACCATTCTCTACCAACCTACTTCTAGTGTTATACTGTAATGTGCCCGTACAGCTGTATCACAGAGAGGGGACTGGTGTCTCCAGCATAATGTACCCCCTACCATTCTCTACCAACCTACTTCTAGTGTTATACTGTAATGTGCCCATACAGCTGTATCACAGAGAGGGGACTGGTGTCTCCAGCATAATGTACCCCCTACCATTCTCTACCAACCTGCTTCTAGTGTTATACTGTAATGTGCCCGTACAGCTGTATCACAGAGAGGGGACTGGTGTCTCCAGCATAATGTACCCCCTACCATTCTCTACCAACCTACTTCCAGTGTTATACTGTAATGTGCCCGTACAGCTGTATCACAGAGAGGGGACTGGTGTCTCCAGCATAATGTACCCCCTACCATTCTCTACCAACCTACTTCTAGTGTTATTGTTCCCGTTCCTCTATCACAACGAGGGACGGGGTATTATTCGTCTCTGTTTCTGGTGCAGAAACCCAATGGTTCTCATCGCCCTATCCTCAACTTGAAGTCTCTGAACAAATTCCTCAGAGTTCCCAAGTTCAGGATGGAAACGTTACGTTCCATCATTCTGGCGATGGAACCGGGGGATTACATGGTGTCCCTGGACATCCAGGACGCCTACCTCCATGTTCCGATAGCATCTTCACACCAGCGGTATCTGAGGTTCGCTATCCTTCAACACCACTATCAGTTCCGGGCGCTACCCTTTGGTCTCTCCACGGCACCGAGGGTGTTCACGAAGATTATGGCGGTCATGGCCGCACATCTTCGGAACCAGAATGTACGGCTGCTGTCGTACCTGGACGACCTCCTGTTGCTGGCGAGCTCCCCGGAGGTACTGCTTCAACATCTCCACCTGACGATCGCTTGCCTGCAAGCACACGGGTGGTTGATAAATTGGAAAAAGTCCTCTCTGATTCCATCACAGCGGATGGTTCATTTGGGAGCCCTGCTGGATTCGCGTCAGCAAAGGATCTTCCTGACTCCGGAGAAGGTCGCCTCACTACAGCTGCGGATACGCAGTTGCCTGAGCCGTTGCCGCCTGTCGGTCCATTCGGCTATGAGAGTTCTGGGGTCCATGGTGTCGACATTCGACATGGTGGAATTTGCCCAGTTCCATTCCCGGCCCCTGCAGGGGCTGATTCTATCAGAATGGAACGGGTTACCTCACCGGATCCGCTCTCAGGTGCTGGTGTTGTCTCCGGACGTTCGGCTATCTTTGGCTTGGTGGCTTCAGACAGCTCATCTGGTCGAGGGGCGCCCATTTTGGATCCCGGACTGGGTCCTGCTCACGACGGATGCCAGTCTCCGGGGTTGGGGGGCAGTGACCGGCTCTTTGTCGCTTCAGGGTCGTTGGTCAGCGGAAGAAGCACTTCTCCCCATCAACATCCTGGAACTGCGGGCAGTATACAAGGCCCTGCAGTCGTCCGGCCCCGCTCTTCACGGAAGGGCGGTACAGGTGCAGTCCGACAACGCCACCACGGTGGCGTATATCAATCACCAAGGCGGAACTCGCAGTCAGGCAGCGATGTCGGAGGTGTCTCGTATCCTGTCTTGGGCGGAGGGTCACATTCCAGCGATCTCGGCGGTCTTCATCCCCGGAGTCCTCAATTGGGAGGCGGACTTCCTCAGCCGTCACGACGTGCATCCCGGGGAATGGTCGCTTCACCCAGAGGTGTTTCAGCTACTCGTGGACAGGTGGGGACTGCCGGAGCTGGACTTGATGGCCTCCCGTCACAATCACAAGTTGCCCGTTTACGGGTCAAGGACAAGAGACGCAGGTGCAAGTCTGGTGGACGCGCTGTCGGTGACATGGACGTTTCACCTGGCGTATCTGTTTCCTCCGATATCCCTGCTTCCTCGGGTTCTGCGGAAATTCAAGCAGGACGGCGGCATGCTCGTGCTGGTAGCTCCGGCGTGGCCCAGACGTCCTTGGTACTCCGATCTGAGGAGCCTCTCCATCGACGCTCCGTACCTTCTTCCTCAACGTCGGGACCTGTTGTCTCAGGGGCCCTGCCTTTACCCGGATCTGGGTCGGCTGTCTTTGACGGCGTGGCTCTTGAGACAGCCGTCTTGAGGTCTCGGGGCTTCTCCAGTTCGGTTATTGGTACGATGCTCAGGGCACGCAAGCCTGCTTCAGCACGGATTTATCACAGAGTGTGGCACACTTACTTTCAGTGGTGTGAGTCCAGACTTTATGATCCTCAGGTGTTCCGAGTTTCTAGGATCTTGGAATTTCTTCAGTCAGGATTGGATCTCGGCTTACGCCTTGCATCTCTGAAGGTTCATGTGTCCGCCTTGTCCGTGTGGTTTCAACGGCGGATTGCAATACTACCAGACGTTCACACCTTTTTCCAAGGTGTTCTCAGGATCCAGCCTCCCTTTGTGCCTCCTGTGGCTCCTTGGGACTTGGCGGTGGTGCTACGGGTCCTGCAGGGTCCTCCGTTTGAGCCTCTTGAGGCGGTGGAGCTCAAGTGGCTGACATTTAAGACGGTTTTTCTCCTGGCAATTGCTTCGGCCAGGAGGGTGTCTGAATTGGGGGCGCTTTCCTGTCGCCCTCCTTTCCTGATTTAACACCAGGACAGAGCGGTGCTCCGCACTCGTCCTGAGTTTTTGCCCAAAGTGGTCTCAAAGTTCCATATTAATCAGGAACTTGTTGTGCCAGCTTTTCAGTCCCCTGATCTTTCAGCTGGTGAGACTTCCTTAGATGTGGTCCGGGCGCTTAGAATTTATGTAGACCGGACGGCTTCGGTTAGGAAGTCTGATTCCTTGTTTATCCTCTTTGGTTTTCACAAGAGGGGTTGGCCTGCCAACAAACAAACGTTAGCCCGTTGGCTTCGTTCCGTTATTTGTGAGGCTTATGCACAGGAGGGCTTACCTGTGCCAGCCTCTGTTAAGGCTCATTCCACTCGTTCTGTGGGTCCCTCTTGGGCTGCTAGACGTGGCGCTTCTGCTGTTCAGCTGTGTAGGGCGGCCACTTGGTCTTCAATTCAAACGTTTTTGAGGTTCTATGCGTTTGACGCCTTTGCCTCTCAGGATGCATCCTTTGGGCGCCGGGTACTCCTTTCAGCACAGGAGCGTCCCCGCCCTTAGTTGTACTGCTTTGGGACATCCCCAAGGTCAACCCTGTGGACCCCCTATGGACCCTGAAGTAGAAAACAAGAGATATGGTAAGAACTTACCTTTGTTATCTCTGTTTCTACGAAGTCCATAGGGTCCACAGGGCGCCCGCCCTGACTCACCTGGCTTCAAATGGGCTGTGTGGCTGGTCACCGGTTTTCCGTCTCCTATTGCTGTGAGTATGGTTTCTTGTGTGTTCCAGTCTTCCTTCTCTCTGTTCCATATTCTCCTCCGGCCTAGGCTGCTTACCAACTGAGGTGCCTGTGACTCGGGGGCGGGGTATAGAGGAGGACCCAAGTGCATCCTGGGAGCTAAAAGCTTAACTGTGTGGTGCCCATGGATCCTGTTCCAGCTATAACCCCAAGGTCAACCCTGTGGACCCTATGGACTTCGTAGAAACAGAGATAACAAAGGTAAGTTCTTACCATATCTCTTGTTATGCCCGTACAGCTGTATCACAGAGAGGGGACTGGTGTCTCCAGCATAATGTACCCCCTACCATTCTCTACCAACCTACTTCTAGTGTTATATTGTAATGTGCCCGTACAGCTGTATCACAGAGAGGGGACTGGTGTCTCCAGCATAATGTACCCCCTACCATTCTCTACCAACCTACTTCTAGTGTTATACTGTAATGTGCCTGTACAGCTGTATCACAGAGAGGGGACTGGTGTCTCCAGCATAATGTACCCCCTACCATTCTCTACCATCCTACTTCTAGTGTTATACTGTAATGTGCCCGTACAGCTGTATCACAGAGAGGGGACTGGTGTCTCCAGCATAATGTACCCCCTACCATTCTCTACCATCCTACTTCTAGTGTTATACTGTAATGTGCCCGTACAGCTGTATCACAGAGAGGGGACTGGTGTCTCCAGCATAATGTACCCCCTACCATTCTCTACCATCCTACTTCTAGTGTTATACTGTAATGTGCCCGTACAGCTGTATCACAGAGAGGGGACTGGTGTCTCCAGCATAATGTACCCCCTACCATTCTCTACCAACCTACTTCTAGTGTTATACTGTAATGTGCCCGTACAGCTGTATCACAGAGAGGGGACTGGTGTCTCCAGCATAATGTACCCCCTACCATTCTCTACCAACCTACTTCTAGTGTTATACTGTAATGTGCCCATACAGCTGTATCACAGAGATGGGACTGGTGTCTCCAGCATAATGTACCCCTACCATTCTCTACCAACCTACTCCTAGTGTTATACTGTAATGTGCCCATACAGCTGTATCACAGAGAGAGGACTGGTGTCTCCAGCATAATGTACCCCTACCATTCTCTACCATCCTACTCCTAGTGTTATACTGTAATGTGCCCGTACAGCTGTATCACAGAGAGGGGACTGGTGTCTCCAGCATAATGTACCCCCTACCATTCTCTACCAACCTACTTCTAGTGTTATACTGTAATGTGCCCGTACAGCTGTATCACAGAGAGGGACTGGTGTCTCCATGAGAATAAACCATATATGTAATAAATCACTATCCGCTCGGCTTCCGTCTCTCCTGGTACCAGGGCACTTGTGCTTGTCGTTCTCCAGTCACTGTCGCTGTTTTTCAGGTATTGCTCGTATAGTGGAGACGCATCAACCCATCCTGGAGACTTACTATGGGCCAGGGAGACTGTATATGCTCATTAAGTACCTGCAGGCGGAGTGTGACCGGCAGGTGGAAATAGTGGTGGATACGTTTATGCAGCAGAGAGACTATCAGAGAAAGGTGAGGATGTGGGTGATTAGGAAGGATGGGGTGCGAGGTGCCATTTGCTATCTCACACAAGCCGTGTGGTGCCATCTGCTATTTCGTACAGGCTGTGAGGTATGAGGTGCCATCTGATATTACATACAGGCCATGAGATGCCACCTGATATCTTGTACAGGCTATGAGGTATGAAGTGCCATCTGCTATCTCATGCAGGCCGTGAGGTGTCAACAGATATCTCATACTGGCTGTGAGGTATGAGGTGCCATCTGCTATCTCATACAGGCTGTGTGGTGCCATCTAATATTACATACAGACCGTGAGGTGCCACCTGCTATCTCATACAGGTTGTGAGGTATGAGGTGCCATCTGCTATCTTGTACAGGTCGTGAGGTATGAGATGCCATCTGATATCTCATACAGGCCGTGAGGTATGAGGTGCCATCTGATATCGCATATAGGCTGTGAGGTGCTATCCCATATCTCATACAGGTCGTGATATCTCATGTAGGCTGTGAGGTACCATATGTTGTATCATGCAGGCTTTGAGGTATGAGGTGCCATATGTTGTATCATGCAGGCTGTGAGGTATGAGGTGCCATATGTTGTATCATGCAGGCTGTGAGGTATGAGGTGCCATATGTTGTATCATGCAGGCTGTGAGGTATGAGGTGCCATATGTTGTATCATGCAGGCTGTGAGGTATGAGGTGCCATATGTTGTATCATGCAGACTGTCACATCTTTTCTTGCAGTTTCAGCAGGTGCAGAACAGTATGATGAAAGCGTCATCTGTGGACAAGATGGAGCCCAGGTGAGCGCATGACTAATCACACACCTGGGACTGTACAGAATATAGGCAGAGGGGTGTGATAAATCGCCATTGCGGCTGTAATTGTGATACCAGCCTAAAGTGAAAGCTGTGATTCCCTGGAGATGAATCCACTAGAATACGTCAGTCGGTTCCGTATAGTGATCGTACGATGGTTATCCGCTCCCAGTGCTTATAGATTTCCAGATCGAGTCACATGTACGCTATGTATAAGGGTATACCGATGCGGGCGGCCTGATGTTAGATACATTACATTGCTGGGCTGTGCTAGTATCAGTGCCTCATGTGAGTGTGGGGTCATACAGCTCGGAGCACCACGCCTCTCATTGTAGGACCCCACTCCTCTGTGCTAGTATCAGTGCCTCATGTGAGTGCGGGGTCACACAGCCCTGGAGCACCACGCCTCTGATTGTAGGACCCCACTCCTCTGTGCTAGTATCAGTGCCTCATGTGAGTGCGGGGTCACACAGCTTGGAGCACCACGCCTCTGCTTGTAGGACCCCACTCCTCTGTGCTAGTATCAGTGCCTCATGTGAGTGTGGGGTCGCACAGCCCTGGAGCACCACGCCTCTGATTGTAGGACCCCACTCCTCTGTGCTAGTATCAGTGCCTCATGTGAGTGTGGGGTCACACAGCCCCGCAGCACCACGCCTCTCATTGTAGGACCCCACTCCTCTGTGCTAGTATCAGTGCCTCATGTGAGTGTGGGGTCACACAGCTCGGAGCACCACGCCTCTGATTGTAGGACCCCACTCCTCTGTGCTATTATCAGTGCCTCATGTGAGTGTGGGGTCATACAGCTCGGAGCACCACACCTCTGATTGTAGGACCCCACTCCTCTGTGCTAGTATCAGTGCCTCATGTGAGTGTGGGGTCACACCAAGCCCCGCAGCACCACGCCTCTGCTTGTAGGACCCCATTCCTCTGTGCTAGTATCAGTGCCTCATGTGAGTGTGGGGTCATACAGCTCGGAGCACCATGCCTCTGCTTGTAGGACCCCATTCCTCTGTGCTAGTATCAGTGAATCATGTGAGTGTGGGGTCACACAGCCCCGCAGCACCACGCCTCTGATTGTAGGACCCCACTCCTCTGTGCTAGTATCAGTGCCTCATGTGAGTGCTGGTTCGCACAGCCCTGGAGCACCACGCCTCTGTTTGTAGGACCCCACTCCTCTGTGCTAGTATCAGTGCCTCATGTGAGTGTGGGGTCATACAGCTCGGAGCACCACGCCTCTGATTGTAGGACCCCACTCCTCTGTGCTAGTATCAGTGCCTCATGTGAGTGTGGGGTCACACAGCCCCGCAGCACCACGCCTCTGATTGTAGGACCCCACTCCTCTGCTAGTATCAGTGCCTCATGTGAGTGTGGGGTCACACAGCTCGGAGCACCACGCCTCTGCTTGTAGGACCCCATTCCTCTGTGCTAGTATCAGTGCCTCATGTGAGTGTGGGGTCACACAGCTCGGAGCACCATGCCTCTGATTGTAGGACCCCACTCCTCTGTGCTAGTATCAGTGCCTCATGTGAGTGTGGGGTCACATAGACCTGGAGCACCACGCCTCTGATTGTAGGACCCCACTCCTCTGTGCTAGTATCAGTGCCTCATGTGAGTGCGGGGTCACACAGCTCGGAGCACCACGCCTCCGATTGTAGGACCCCACTCCTCTGTGCTAGTATCAGTGCCTCATGTGAGTGCGGGGTCACCCAGCTCGGGGCACCACGCCTCTGATTGTAGGACCCCACTCCTCTGTGCTAGTATCAGTGCCTCATGTGAGTGTGGGGTCACACAGCCCTGCAGCACCACGCCTCTGATTGTAGGACCCCACTCCTCTGTGCTAGTATCAGTGCCTCATGTGAGTGTGGGGTCATACAGCTCGGAGCACCACGCCTCTGCTTGTAGGACCCCATTCCTCTGTGCTAGTATCAGTGCCTCATGTGAGTGTGGGGTCGCACAGCCCTGGAGCACCACGCCTCTGATTGTAGGACCCCACTCCTCTGTGCTAGTATCGGTGCCTCATGTGAGTGTGGGGTCACACAGCCCTGGAGCACCACGCTCTGATTGTAGGACCCCACTCCTCTGTGCTAGTATCAGTGCCTCATGTGAGTGTGGGGTCACACAGCTCGGAGCACCATACCTCTGATTATAGGACCCCACTCCTCTGTGCCAGTATCAGTGCCTCATGTGAGTGTGGGGTCGCACAGCCCCGCAGCACCACGCTCTGATTGTAGGACCCCACTCCTCTGTGCTAGTATCAGTGCCTCATGTGAGTGTGGGGTCACACAGCTCGGAGCACCATACCTCTGATTATAGGACCCCACTCCTCTGTGCTAGTATCAGTGCCTCATGTGAGTGTGGGGTCACATAGACCTGGAGCACCACGCCTCTGATTGTAGGACCCCACTCCTCTGTGCTAGTATCAGTGCCTCATGTGAGTGCGGGGTCACCCAGCTCGGAGCACCACGCCTCTGATTGTAGGACCCCACTCCTCTGTGCTAGTATCAGTGCCTCATGTGAGTGTGGGGTCACACAGCACCACGCCAGTGATTGTAGGACCCCACTCCTCTGTTCTAGTATCAGTGCCTCATGTGAGTGTGGGGTCATACAGCTCGGAGCACCACGCCTCTGATTGTAGGACCCCACTCCTCTGTGCTAGTATCAGTGCCTCATGTGAGTGTGGGGTCACACAGCCCCGCAGCACCACGCCTCTGATTGTAGGACCCCACTCCTCTGTGCTAGTATCAGTGCCTCATGTGAGTGCGGGGTCGCACAGCCCTGGAGCACCACGCCTCTGATTGTAGGACCCCACTCCTCTGTGCTAGTATCAGTGCCTCATGTGAGTGTGGGGTCACACAGCCCCGCAGCACCACGCCTCTGATTGTAGGACCCCTCTCCTCTGTGCTAGTATCAGTGCCTCATGTGAGTGCGGGGTCGCACAGCCCTGGAGCACCACACCTCTGATTGTAGGACCCCACTCCTCTGTGCTAGTATCAGTGCCTCATGTGAGTGCGGGGTCACACAGCTCGGAGCACCGCGCCTCTGATTGTAGGACCCCACTACTCTGTGCTAGTATCAGTGCCTCATGTGAGTGTGGGGTCATACAGCTCGGAGCACCATGCCTCTGATTGTAGGACCCCACTCCTCTGTGCTAGTATCAGTGCCTCATGTGAGTGCGGGGTCACACAGCTCGGAGCACCGCGCCTCTGCTTGTAGGACCCCACTCCTCTGTGCTAGTATCAGTGCCTCATATGAGTGTGGGGTCATACAGCTCGGAGCACCACGCCTCTGATTGTAGGACCCCACTCCTCTGTGCTAGTATCAGTGCCTCATGTGAGTGTGGGGTCATACAGCTCGGAGCACCACGCCTCTGCTTGTAGGACCCCACTCCTCTGTGCTAGTATCAGTGCCTCATGTGAGTGTGGGGTCATACAGCTCGGAGCACCACGCCTCTGATTGTAGGACCCCACTCCTCTGTGCTAGTATCAGTGCCTCATGTGAGTGTGGGGTCACACAGCACCGCGCCTCTGATTGTAGGACCCCACTCCTCTGTGCTAGCAATAAATGTCACGGTGTAATGTGTCCCTGATGTGTTCTGTATAGAGACCTGGACCCAATCCTGGGGGAAGTGGCACTGATGAGCGCCCGCACAGAGCTCTACCTCCGCTTCATCAAGCGCCGCGTGACGTCCGACTTTGAGGTCGGGGACTCGATGGCGACAGAAGAGGTGAAACAAGGTTTGGCTCTTCCCTTACTGCCCTGGGGGTAATGATCCGTTTATATAACCCTCTCCGTACTGGGCATAGGGAGCACACTTCAAAGGCCAGCTGTGATTAGTAACACATTACATGCTACGTACAGTATATATACTGACTGGGGTAATACATTACATGCTGCTACGTACAGTATATATACTGACTGGGGTAACACATTACATGCTGCTACGTACAGTATATATACTGACTGGGGTAACACATTACATGCTGCTACGTACAGTATATATCCTGACTGGGGTAACACATTACATGCTATGTACAGTATATTTCTACTTCAGGGTCCATAGGGGGTCCACAGGGTTGACCTTGGGGTATAGCTGGATCTGGATCCATGGGCACCACGCAGTTAAAGCTTTAGCTGCTCCCAGGATGCACTTGGGTCCGTCCTCCTCTATACCGCGCCCCCGGCCACAGCACCTCAGTTTGAGTTGGTGCCCGGCCGGAGTCGGGTCACCTGCGCAGGGGGGCTGCAGGAGCAGCCCCCAAAAGCTTTCTATTTTTATTTAAGAAAAAAAAAAAAAAAAAAAGAGCCTGTTAGATTTTTATTTTAAAACAGAGGCTCTAGTGTGGCAGCGACGGGCTGCCTATACAGACGCCCACGCTGCCGCTCTCCTTCCCCGCTGGCGCCGCGACGCCAGTACTGCACTGGGGATCGCGGCGGGAGGCCAGAGTCCGTACTAGCCGGACTCTGGGTCCCTCCCTGGACTGCTGCCGGAGTCGCCGGGGACAAGGTAAGCCGCGAGTCGCCGATTAGCGGCGGCTCGCAGGTTTTGCCTGCAGATGCAGTCCTTTGCCCCCGGTCCTAGGGGACAGACCGGGGGCCGCTAGCGGTGGCGGCGGGCTCCCCCTCTGAGGAGGAATAACCCGTGGGACCACTAGACCACCAGGGATATATGGCAAGCGGGATGCCGGCAAGCCCTGGGGTTAATATGCTAGCCAGGGGAGGAAGCCTTCCCTGTCAGCGGCTCCTCCCCTCAGCTCAGCGCGCCTTTCAGCACGGAGTCTGGCGTCGCTGAGCTGCAGCTACTCGGCCACTCCTCCTCTGAGGTCTCCAGCGGCCATTTTCTCACAGTGGCAGCGCAGATCTTCAGGGAGCACGCGGACCGGTCCCCCTGTGTACCTCTCCCCTGATTAAGGACAGCATACACAGCACTATAGCCCTCCCAGACACTGAATCTGGGCAGGTTGATTGTAGTGGAAAGGTGCAGTGAGTATATCTTCCTGCATGGTATGTGACTTTTGCTAGTGCTGCCTGTCTGTGCTTATTTTCTACTTACTGTCAGCTTATACCTATCCCTTTACTTCTCCTACAAGCCCTACAGGTGTGTGGGGGAGGGGCGTTTCTACTGACCTCACTTATATAGATCACGTATTTGTGAGGTCCGTCACATACAGTTGTGTGCTACTCAGTGCCATATTGTGGGCTGTTGTTCAGCACACCGGTGAGTGCGTTTTACTTCTACCCTGGTGCCAGATATATAATATATTCTGTCATGTCAGACGAGGAGGTTGAGCGCTCAGTGGCTCCGGTGTTGGCCTCCTGCGGACGCTGTTCTGCAGGAGTAGATAGGGAGGATTTGTCACAGGATGGCCTGTGTAGTCGATGCCAGGTGGCTCCTGGCCCATCCAGACCTTCTCTGGCGCAGGAACCACCGTGGGCGATGTTTTCTCAAGTGCTGGTGTCTATTGCGGACCGTCTGTCGGTCCCGACTGCTCTCCCTACTAGGGCGTTGTCCCAGCCGACCATCCCCCATTCCCCGGGTGTCCCGCAGTTATTGCGGAGTCCTCCTGGGTCTCAGTCGGTGGGTCCCTATGCGGGGTTGCCTATGTATATACAGGCTTCCCCTGTGCCGCAGCAGCCTGTGGTACCTTTTCAGGCCCCTATGGCGACTCCTCCACCATGGGTGGATGTGCTCTCCAACTCCGTGCAAAATTTGGCGGCCGCTTCCTCAGCTTTTCAGTCAATTTGCAGACTGATGCCTTCTAGGATTTCAAAACGCCCACTCATGACACGGGCTGCTCAGGTATCGGACTCAGAGGGTTCCTCAGATGATGGGGAGGTCCCTGATGACACTGACTCGGACGCCTCGGTCCAGGAAATGGATACCAAGTCGTCCATTAATGTGCGAGCACTAGTTAGGGCGGTGCGAGCTATTCTTCTTATAGAGGATGAGGCACCGGTTCCTAGGTCGAAGTTTCCTAGTTTCAAAAAAACTAAGGTGGCTTCTGCGGTGTTTCCCCTGTCGGATCAGTTGACGGATCATATGGCGGTAGCTTGGCAGGCGCCCAGTAAGAGATTCCTTCCTCAGAAGCGGTTGGCTTCTAATTACCCCTTCCCTGAGGCACATTGTAAAAAATGGGAAACTCCACCGGCGGTGGATTCCCATGTCACCCGTTTAACTCGGGGCGCCACCTTACCATTACCGTCGATATCCTCGCTGAAGGATCCCACGGACAGGAAAGTTGAGACTTGCTTAAAGTCTATTTACTCCCTCTCCGGGGCGGTGGCCCGACCGTCCATGGCCATCTCCTGGGTGGCCAAGGCCATTGAGGGGTGGGCCAATGCATTGGAAGATACCTTCCCAGACGACGCTCCGGATGTCCAGCGGGCGTTGTTGGGACAAATGAGGGACACTGCTTCTTACATTGGAGAAGCTTCTTTAGATGCTAGTCTGCTGACCTCGCGGGTATCGGCTGCAGCGGTGTCTGCCCGCCGATCCTTATGGTTGCGGTCCTGGAGAGCGGACTCTGATTCAAAGAAAGGTCTGGAGGCCTTACCTTTCAATGGGGAATTACTATTTGGTCCGGACTTGGACAAAATAGTGGACACCCTGGCTAAATCCAAGACGGCCTTCCTCCCTTCGGCGGCACTGCCTGCTAAGGTTCGGAGTTCGGCTTTTCGTTCCTTTCGGGTTCAGGGTAAGGCGAAAGGTCAGTCCTTCCCGAGACAGTCTGCGAGTAAGACGGCCTCTAAACCCAAGAAGCAAGCCTGGAGTGCTCGGCGCCCTTCTTCCAAGCAGGAAGATAAACCTGCGGCCTGATGGGACGGGCCTCCCTCTGGGGGACCTCAGAGTGGGAGGCCGACTTCTTCTATTTGCCCAGTGCTGGCACAATACCACCACGGATGCCTGGGTTCGAGAAGTGGTCTCCCAGGGGTACGCCCTGTCTTTTCGGCACAGACCACCCCACCAGTTTTTCTGCACAAGTCCTTCTCAGGACAAGACCAAGGCGTTACAGGTTCAGGAGGCTATAGAGTCCTTGCTGAAAGCAGGGGTCATTGTTCCCGTTCCTCTATCACAACGAGGGACGGGGTATTATTCGTCTCTGTTTCTGGTGCAGAAACCCAATGGTTCTCATCGCCCTATCCTCAACTTGAAGTCTCTGAACAAATTCCTCAGAGTTCCCAAGTTCAGGATGGAAACGTTACGTTCCATCATTCTGGCGATGGAACCGGGGGA
Source organism: Taudactylus pleione (assembly GCA_031769625.1). Classification (NCBI taxonomy): domain Eukaryota; kingdom Metazoa; phylum Chordata; class Amphibia; order Anura; family Myobatrachidae; genus Taudactylus; species Taudactylus pleione. Next base: position 398,110 of record JAUIMM010000392.1, read on the forward strand.
TTACATGGTGTCCCTGGACATCCAGGACGCCTACCTCCATGTTCCGATAGCATCTTCACATCAGCGGTATCTGAGGTTCGCTATCCTTCAACATCACTATCAGTTCCGGGCGCTACCCTTTGGTCTCTCCACGGCACCGAGGGTGTTCACGAAGATTATGGCGGTCATGGCCGCACATCTTCGGAACCAGAATGTACGGCTGCTGCCGTACCTGGACGACCTCCTGTTGCTGGCGAGCTCCCCGGAGGTACTGCTTCAACATCTCCACCTGACGATCGCTTGCCTGCAAGCATACCGGTGGTTGATAAATTGGAAAAAGTCCTCCCTGATTCCATCACAGCGGATGGTTCATTTGGGAGCCCTGCAAAGGATCTTCCTGACTCCGGAGAAGGTCGCCTCCCTACAGCTGCGGATACGCAGTTGCCTGAGCCGTTGCCGCCTGTCGGTCCATTCGGCTATGAGAGTTCTGGGGTCCATGGTGTCGACATTCGACATGGTGGAATTTGCCCAGTTCCATTCCCGGCCCCTGCAGGGGCTGATTCTATCAGAATGGAACGGGTTACCTCACCGGATCCGCTCTCAGGTGCTGGTGTTGTCTTCGGACGTTCGGCTATCTTTGGCTTGGTGGCTTCAGACAGCTCATCTGGTCGAGGGGCGCCCATTTTGGATCCCGGACTGGGTCCTGCTCACGACGGATGCCAGTCTCCGGGGTTGGGGGGCAGTGACCGGCTCTTTGTCGCTTCAGGGTCGTTGGTCAGCGGAAGAAGCACTTCTCCCCATCAACATCCTGGAACTGCGGGCAGTATACAGGGCCCTGCAGTCGTCCGGCCCCGCTCTTCACGGAAGGGCGGTACAGGTGCAGTCCGACAACGCCACCACGGTGGCGTATATCAATCACCAAGGCGGAACTCGCAGTCAGGCAGCGATGTCGGAGGTGTCTCGTATCCTGACTTGGGCGGAGGGTCACATTCCAGCGATCTCGGCGGTCTTCATCCCCGGAGTCCTCAATTGGGAGGCGGACTTCCTCAGCCGTCACGACGTGCATCCCGGGGAATGGTCGCTTCACCCAGAGGTGTTTCAGCTACTCGTGGACAGGTGGGGACTGCCGGAGCTGGACTTGATGGCCTCCCGTCACAATCACAAGTTGCCCGTTTACGGGTCAAGGACAAGAGACGCAGGTGCAAGTCTGGTGGACGCGCTGTCGGTGAAATGGACGTTTCACCTGGCGTATCTGTTTCCTCCGATATCCCTGCTTCCTCGGGTTCTGCGGAAATTCAAGCAGGACGGCGGCATGCTCGTGCTGGTTGCTCCGGCGTGGCCCAGACGTCCTTGGTACTCCGATCTCAGGAGCCTCTCCATCGACGCTCCGTACCTTCTTCCTCAGCGTCGGGACCTGTTGTCTCAGGGGCCCTGCCTTTACCCGGATCTGGGTCGGCTGTCTTTGACGGCGTGGCTCTTGAGACAGCCGTCTTGAGGTCTCGGGGCTTCTCCAGTTCGGTTATTGGTACCATGCTCAGGGCACGCAAGCCTGCTTCAGCACGGATTTATCATAGAGTGTGGCACACTTGCTTTCAGTGGTGTGAGTCCAGACATTATGATCCTCAGGTGTTCCGAGTTTCTAGGATCTTGGAATTTCTTCAGTCAGGATTGGATCTCGGCTTACGCCTTGCATCTCTGAAGGTTCATGTGTCCGCCTTGTCCGTGTGGTTTCAACGGCGGATTGCAATACTACCAGACGTTCACACCTTTTTCCAAGGTGTTCTCAGGATCCAGCCTCCCTTTGTGCCTCCTGTGGCTCCTTGGGACTTGGCGGTGGTGCTACGGGTCCTGCAGGGTCCTCCGTTTGAGCCTCTTGAGGCGGTGGAGCTCAAGTGGCTGACATTTAAGACGGTTTTTCTCCTGGCAATTGCTTCGGCCAGGAGGGTGTCTGAATTGGGGGCGCTTTCCTGTCGCCCTCCTTTCCTGATTTAACACCAGGACAGAGAGGTGCTCCGCACTCGTCCTGAGTTTTTGCCCAAAGTGGTCTCAAAGTTCCATATTAATCAGGAACTTGTTGTGCCAGCTTTTCAGTCCCCTGATCTTTCAGCTGGTGAGACTTCCTTAGATGTGGTCCGGGCGCTTAGAATTTATGTAGACCGGACGGCTTCGGTTAGGAAGTCTGATTCCTTGTTTATCCTCTTTGGTTTTCACAAGAGGGGTTGGCCTGCCAACAAACAAACGTTAGCCCGTTGGCTTCGTTCCGTTATTTGTGAGGCTTATGCACAGGAGGGCTTACCTGTGCCAGCCTCTGTTAAGGCTCATTCCACTCGTTCTGTGGGTCCCTCTTGGGCTGCTAGACGTGGCGCTTCTGCTGTTCAGCTGTGTAAGGCGGCCACTTGGTCTTCAATTCAAACGTTTTTGAGGTTCTATGCGTTTGACACCTTTGCCTCTCAGGATGCATCCTTTGGGCGCCGGGTACTCCTTTCAGCACAGGAGCGTCCCCGCCCTTAGTTGTACTGCTTTGGGACATCCCCAAGGTCAACCCTGTGGACCCCCTATGGACCCTGAAGTAGAAAACAAGAGATATGGTAAGAACTTACCTTTGTTATCTCTGTTTCTACGAAGTCCATAGGGTCCACAGGGCGCCCGCCCTGACGCACCTGGCTTCAAATGGGCTGTGTGGCTGGTCACCGGTTTTCCGTCTCCCATTTCTGTGAGTATGGTTTCTTGTGTGTTCCAGTCTTCCTTCTCTCTGTTTAGTCTCCTCCTCCGGCCTTGGCTGCTTACCAACTGAGGTGCTGTGGCCGGGGGCGGGGTATAGAGGAGGACGGACCCAAGTGCATCCTGGGAGCAGCTAAAGCTTTAACTGCGTGGTGCCCATGGATCCAGATCCAGCTATACCCCAAGGTCAACCCTGTGGACCCTATGGACTTCGTAGAAACAGAGATAACAAAGGTAAGTTCTTACCATATCTCTTGTTATACTGACTGGGGTAACACATTACATGCTGCTACGTACAGTATATATATATATATATATATATATATATATACTGACTGGGGTAACACATTACATGCTGCTACGTACAGTATATATATATATATATATATATATATATATATATATATATATATATATACTGACTGGGGTAACACATTACATGCTGCTACGTACAGTATATATATATATATATATATATATATATATATATATACTGACTGGGGTAACACATTACATGCTACGTACAGTATATATACTGTCTGGGTAACACATTACATGCTGCTACGTACAGTATACTGACTGGGGTAACACATTACATGCTACGTACAGTATACTGACTGGGGTAACACATGCTACGTTCAGTTTATATACTGACTGGGGTAACACATTACATGCTGCTACGTACAGTATATATACTGACTGGGGTAACACATTACATGCTACGTACAGTATATATACTGATTGGGGTAACACATTACATGCTGCTACGTACAGTATATATACTGACTGGGGTAACACATTACATGCTGCTATGTACAGTGTATGTACTGACTGGGGTAACACATTACATGCTACGTACGGTATATATACTGACTGGGGTAACACATTACATGCCACGTACAGTATATATACTGTCTGGGTAACAAATTACATGCTACGTACAGTTTATATACTGACTGGGGTAACACATTACATGCTGCTACGTACAGTATATATACTGACTGGGGTAACACATTACATGCTGCTACGTACAGTATATATACTGACTGGGGTAACACATTACATGCTTCTACGTACAGTATATATACTGACTGGGGTAACACATTACATGCTGCTACGTACAGTATACTGACTGGGGTAACACATTACATGCTGCTACGTACAGTATACTGACTGGGGTAACACATGCTACGTACAGTATATATACTGACTGGGGTAACACATTACATGCTGCTACGTACAGTATATATACTGACTGGGGTAACACATTACATGCTACGTACAGTATACTGACTGGGGTAACACATGCTACGTACAGTATATATACTGTCTGGGTAACAAATTACATGCTACGTACAGTTTATATACTGACTGGGGTAACACATTACATGCTGCTACGTACAGTATATATACTGACTGGGGTAACACATTACATGCTGCTACGTACAGTATATATACTGACTGGGGTAACACATTACATGCTGCTACGTACAGTATATATACTGACTGGGGTAACACATTACATGCTGCTACGTACAGTATACTGACTGGGGTAACACATTACATGCTGCTACGTACAGTATACTGACTGGGGTAACACATGCTACGTACAGTATATATACTGACTGGGGTAACACATTACATGCTGCTACGTACGGTATATATACTGACTGGGGTAACACATTACATGCTACGTACAGTTTATATACTGTCTGGGTAACACATTACATGCTGCTACGTACAGTATATATACTGACTGGGGTAACATGCTACGTACAGTATATATCCTGACTGAGGTAACACATTACATGCTGCTACGTACAGTATACTGACTGGGGTAACACATGCTACATACAGTATATATACTGACTGGGGTAACACATTACTTGCTACTACGTACAGTATATATACTGACTGGGGTAACACATTACATGCTGCTACGTACAGTATACTGACTGGGGTAACACATTACATGCTACGTACAGTATATATACTGACTGGGGTAACACATTACATGCTGCTACGTACAGTATACTGACTGGGGTAACACATGCTACGTACAGCATATATACTGACTGGGGTAACACATTACATGCTGCTACGTACGGTATATATACTGACTGGGGTAACACATTACATGCTACGTACAGTATATATACTGACTGGGGTAACACATTACATGCTACGTACAGTATACTGACTGGGGTAACACATGCTACGTACAGTATATATACTGACTGGGGTAACACATTACATGCTGCTACGTACGGTATATATACTGACTGGGGTAACACATTACATGCTACGTACAGTATATATACTGTCTGGGTAACACATTACATGCTACGTACAGTTTTATATACTGACTGGGGTAACACATTACATGCTACGTACAGTATATATACTGACTGGGGTAACACATTACATGCTACGTACAGTATATATACTGACTGGGGTAACACATTACATGCTACGTACAGTATAAATACTGACTGGGGTAACACATTACATGCTACGTACAGTATATATACTGACTGGGGTAACACATTACATGCTACGTACAGTATATATACTGACTGGGGTAACACATTACATGCTGCTACGTACAGTATATATACTGACTGGGGTAACACATTACATGCTGCTACGTACAGTATATATACTGACTGGGGTAACACATTACATGCTGCTACGTACAGTATATATACTGACTGGGGTAACACATTACATGCTGCTACGTACAGTATATATCCTGACTGGGGTAACACATTACATGCTGCTATGTACAGTATATATACTGACTGGGGTAACACATTACATGCTGCTACGTACAGTATATATCCTGACTGGGTTAACACATTACATGCTACGTACAGTATACTGACTGGGGTAACACATTACATGCTACGTACAGTATATATACTGACTGGGGTAACACATTACATGCTACGTACAGTATATATACTGACTGGGGTAACACATTACATGCTGCTACGTACAGTATATATATTGACTGGGGTAACACATTACATGCTGCTACGTACAGTATATATCCTGACTGGGGTAACACATTACATGCTGCTATGTACAGTATATATACTGACTGGGCTAACACATTACATGCTACGTACAGTATATATACTGACTGGGGTAACACATTACATGCTGCTACGTACAGTATATATACTGACTGGGGTAACACATTACATGCTACGTACAGTATACTGACTGGGGTAACACATGCTACGTACAGTATATATACTGTCTGGGTAACAAATTACATGCTACGTACAGTTTATATACTGACTGGGGTAACACATTACATGCTGCTACGTACAGTATATATACTGACTGGGGTAACACATTACATGCTGCTACGTACAGTATATATACTGACTGGGGTAACACATTACATGCTTATACGTACAGTATATATACTGACTGGGGTAACACATTACATGCTGCTACGTACAGTATACTGACTGGGGTAACACATTACATGCTGCTACGTACAGTATACTGACTGGGGTAACACATGCTACGTACAGTATATATACTGACTGGGGTAACACATTACATGCTGCTACGTACGGTATATATACTGACTGGGGTAACACATTACATGCTACGTACAGTTTATATACTGTCTGGGTAACACATTACATGCTGCTACGTACAGTATATATACTGAATGGGGTAACATGCTACGTACAGTATATATCCTGACTGAGGTAACACATTACATGCTGCTACGTACAGTATACTGACTGGGGTAACACATGCTACGTACAGTATATATACTGACTGGGGTAACACATTACTTGCTACTACGTACAGTATATATACTGACTGGGGTAACACATTACATGCTGCTACGTACAGTATACTGACTGGGGTAACACATTACATGCTACGTACAGTATATATACTGACTGGGGTAACACATTACATGCTACGTACAGTATATATACTGACTGGGGTAACACATTACATGCTACGTACAGTATACTGACTGGGGTAACACATGCTACGTACAGTATATATACTGACTGGGGTAACACATTACATGCTGCTACTTACGGTATATATACTGACTGGGGTAACACATTACATGCTACGTACAGTATATATACTGACTGGGGTAACACATTACATGCTACGTACAGTATATATACTGACTGGGGTAACACATTACATGCTACGTACAGTATATATACTGACTGGGGTAACACATTACATGCTATGTACAGTATATATACTGACTGGGGTAACACATTACATGCTACGTACAGTATATATATATATATATATATACTGACTGGGGTAACACATTACATGCTGCTACGTACAGTATATATATATATATATATATATATATATATATATACTGACTGGGGTAACACATTACATGCTACGTACAGTATAGTGACTGGGGTAACACATTACATGCTACGTACAGTATATATACTGACTGGGGTAACACATTACATGCTACGTACAGTATATATACTGACTGGGGTAACACATTACATGCTGCTACGTACAGTATATATACTGACTGGGGTAACACATTACATGCTGCTACGTACAGTATATATCCTGACTGGGGTAACACATTACATGCTGCTATGTACAGTATATATACTGACTGGGCTAACACATTACATGCTACGTACAGTATATATACTGGCTGGGGTAACACATTACATGCTACGTACAGTATATATACTGACTGGGGTAACACATGCTACGTACAGTATATATACTGACTGGGGTAACACATTACATGCTGCTACGTACAGTATATATACTGACTGGGGTAACACATTACATGCTGCTACGTACAGTATATATACTGACTGGGGTAACACATGCTACGTACAGTATATATACTGACTGGGGTAACACATTACATGCTACGTACAGTATATATACTGTCTGGGTAACACATTACATGCTACGTACAGTTTATATACTGACTGGGGTAACACATTACATGCTGCTACGTACAGTGTATGTACTGACTGGGGTAACACATTACATGCTATGTACAGTATATATACTGACTTGGGTAACACATTACATGCTGCTACGTACAGTATACTGACTGGGGTAACACATTACATGCTACTACGTACAGTATATATACTGACTGGGGTAACACATTACATGCTACGTACAGTATATATACTGTGGGTAACACATTACATGCTACGTACAGTATATATACTGACTGGGGTAACACATTACTTGCTACTACGTACAGTATATATACTGACTGGGGTAACACATTACATACTGCTACGTACAGTATACTGACTGGGGTAACACATTACATGCTACGTACAGTATACTGACTGGGGTAACACATGCAACGTACAGTATATATACTGACTGGGGTAACACATTACTTGCTACTACGTACAGTATATATACTGACTGGGGTAACACATTACATGCTACGTACAGTATATATACTGTCTGGGTAACACATTACATGCTGCTACGTACAGTATACTGACTGGGGTAACACATTACATGCTACGTACAGTATACTGACTGGGGTAACACATGCTACGTTCAGTTTATATACTGACTGGGGTAACACATTACATGCTGCTACGTACAGTATATATACTGACTGGGGTAACGCATTACATGCTACGTACAGTATATATACTGATTGGTGTAACACATTACATGCTGCTACGTACAGTATATATACTGACTGGGGTAACACATTACATGCTGCTATGTACAGTGTATGTACTGACTGGGGTAACACATTACATGCTACGTACGGTATATATACTGACTGGGGTAACACATTACATGCCACGTACAGTATATATACTGTCTGGGTAACAAATTACATGCTACGTACAGTTTATATACTGACTGGGGTAACACATTACATGCTGCTACGTACAGTATATATACTGACTGGGGTAACACATTACATGCTGCTACGTACAGTATATATACTGACTGGGGTAACACATTACATGCTTCTACGTACAGTATATATACTGACTGGGGTAACACATTACATGCTGCTACGTACAGTATACTGACTGGGGTAACACATTACATGCTGCTACGTACAGTATACTGACTGGGGTAACACATGCTACGTACAGTATATATACTGACTGGGGTAACACATTACATGCTGCTACGTACAGTATATATACTGACTGGGGTAACACATTACATGCAACGTACAGTATACTGACTGGGGTAACACATGCTACGTACAGTATATATACTGACTGGGGTAACACATTACATACTGCTACGTACGGTATATATACTGACTGGGGTAACACATTACATGCTACGTACAGTTTATATACTGTCTGGGTAACACATTACATGCTGCTACGTACAGTATATATACTGACTGGGGTAACACATTACATGCTTCTACGTACAGTATATATCCTGACTGGGGTAACACATTACATGCTGCTACGTACAGTATACTGACTGGGGTAACACATGCTACGTACAGTATATATACTGACTGGGGTAACACATTACTTGCTACTACGTACAGTATATATACTGACTGGGGTAACACATTACATGCTGCTACGTACAGTATACAGACTGGGGTAACACATTACATGCTGCTACGTACAGTATACTGACTGGGGTAACACATTACATGCTACGTACAGTATATATACTGACTGGGGTAACACATTACATGCTACGTACAGTATATATACTGACTGGGGTAACACATTACATGCTACGTACAGTATACTGACTGGGGTAACACATGCTACGTACAGTATATATACTGACTGGGGTAACACATTACATGCTGCTACGTACGGTATATATACTGACGGGGGTAACACATTACATGCTACGTACAGTATATATACTGTCTGGGTAACACATTACATGCTACGTACAGTTTATATACTGACTGGGGTAACACATTACATGCTACGTACAGTATATATACTGACTGGGTAACACATGCTACGTACAGTATATATACTGACTGGGGTAACACATTACATGCTGCTACGTACAGTATATATACTGACTGGGGTAACACATTACATGCTGCTACGTACAGTATATATACTGACTGGGGTAACACATTACATGCTACGTACAGTATATATACTGACTGGGGTAACACATTACATGCTACGTACAGTATATATACTGACTGGGGTAACACATTACATGCTACGTACAGTATATATACTGACTGGGGTAACACATTACATGCTACGTACAGTATACTGACTGGGGTAACACATGCTACGTACAGTATATATACTGACTGGGGTAACACATTACATGCTGCTACGTACGGTATATATACTGACTGGGGTAACACATTACATGCTGCTACGTACAGTATATATACTGACTGGGGTAACACATTACATGCTGCTACGTACAGTATATATACTGACTGGGGTAACACATTACATGCTGCTACGTACAGTATACTGACTGGGGTAACACATTACATGCTACGTACAGTATATATACTGACTGGGGTAACACATTACATGCTACGTACAGTATACTGACTGGGGTAACACATTACATGCTACGTACAGTATGTATACTGACTGGGGTAACACATTACATGCTACGTACAGTATATATACTGGCTGGGGTAACACATTACATGCTATGTACAGTATATATACTGACTGGGGTAACACATTACATGCTACGTACAGTATATATACTGACTGGGGTAACACATTACATGCTGCTACGTACAGTATATATACTGACTGGGGTAACACATTACATGCTGCTACGTACAGTATACAGACTGGGGTAACACATTACATGCTGCTACGTACAGTATACTGACTGGGGTAACACATTACATGCTACGTACAGTATATATACTGACTGGGGTAACACATTACATGCTACGTACAGTATATATACTGACTGGGGTAACACATTACATGCTACGTACAGTATACTGACTGGGGTAACACATGCTACGTACAGTATATATACTGACTGGGGTAACACATTACATGCTGCTACGTACGGTATATATACTGACGGGGGTAACACATTACATGCTACGTACAGTATATATACTGTCTGGGTAACACATTACATGCTACGTACAGTTTATATACTGACTGGGGTAACACATTACATGCTACGTACAGTATATATACTGACTGGGTAACACATGCTACGTACAGTATATATACTGACTGGGGTAACACATTACATGCTGCTACGTACAGTATATATACTGACTGGGGTAACACATTACATGCTACGTACAGTATATATACTGACTGGGGTAACACATTACATGCTACGTACAGTATATATACTGACTGGGGTAACACATTACATGCTACGTACAGTATATATACTGACTGGGGTAACACATTACATGCTACGTACAGTATACTGACTGGGGTAACACATGCTACGTACAGTATATATACTGACTGGGGTAACACATTACATGCTGCTACGTACGGTATATATACTGACTGGGGTAACACATTACATGCTGCTACGTACAGTATATATACTGACTGGGGTAACACATTACATGCTGCTACGTACAGTATATATACTGACTGGGGTAACACATTACATGCTGCTACGTACAGTATACTGACTGGGGTAACACATTACATGCTACGTACAGTATATATACTGACTGGGGTAACACATTACATGCTACGTACAGTATACTGACTGGGGTAACACATTACATGCTACGTACAGTATATATACTGGCTGGGGTAACACATTACATGCTATGTACAGTATATATACTGACTGGGGTAACACATTACATGCTACGTACAGTATATATACTGACTGGGGTAACACATTACATGCTGCTACGTACAGTATATATACTGACTGGGGTAACACATTACATGCTGCTACGTACAGTATATATCCTGACTGGGGTAACACATTACATGCTGCTATGTACAGTATATATACTGACTGGGCTAACACATTACATGCTACGTACAGTATATATACTGGCTGGGGTAACACATGCTACGTACAGTATATATACTGACTGGGGTAACACATTACATGCTTCTACGTACAGTATATATACTGACTGGGGTAACACATTACATGCTGCTATGTACAGTGTATGTACTGACTGGGGTAACACATTACATGCTGCTACGTACAGTATATATACTGACTGGGGTAACACATGCTACGTACAGTATATATACTGACTGGGTTAACACATTACATGCTACGTACAGTATATATACTGTCTGGGTAACACATTACATGCTACGTACAGTTTATATACTGACTGGGGTAACACATTACATGCTACGTACAGTATATATACTGACTTGGGTAACACATTACATGCTGCTACGTATAGTATACTGACTGGGGTAACACATTACATGCTGCTACGTACAGTATATATACTGACTGGGGTAACACATTACATGCTACGTACAGTATATATACTGTGGGTAACACATTACATGCTACGTACAGTATATATACTGACTGGGGTAACACATTACTTGCTACTACGTACAGTATATATACTGACTGGGGTAACACATTACATGCTGCTACGTACAGTATACTGACTGGGGTAACACATTACATGCTACGTACAGTATACTGACTGGGGTAACACATGCAACGTACAGTATATAGACTGACTGGGGTAACACATTACTTGCTACTACGTACAGTATATATACTGACTGGGGTAACACATTACATGCTACGTACAGTATATATACTGACTGGGGTAACACATTACATGCTGCTATGTACAGTGTATGTACTGACTGGGGTAACACATTACATGCTGCTATGTACAGTGTATGTACTGACTGGGGTAACACATTACATGCTACGTACGGTATATATACTGACTGGGGTAACACATTACATGCCACGTACAGTATATATACTGTCTGGGTAACAAATTACATGCTACGTACAGTTTATATACTGACTGGGGTAACACATTACATGCTGCTATGTACAGTATATATACTGACTGGGGTAACACATTACATGCTTCTACGTACAGTATATATACTGACTGGGGTAACACATTACATGCTGCTACGTACAGTATACTGACTGGGGTAACACATTACATGCTGCTACGTACAGTATACTGACTGGGGTAACACATGCTACGTACAGTATATATACTGACTGGGGTAACACATTACATGCTGCTACGTACAGTATATATACTGACTGGGGTAACACATTACATGCTACGTACAGTATACTGACTGGGGTAACACATGCTACGTACAGTATATATACTGACTGGGGTAACACATTACATGCTACGTACAGTATATATACTGACTGGGGTAACACATTACATGCTACGTACAGTATACTGACTGGGGTAACACATTACATGCTACGTACAGTATGTATACTGACTGGGGTAACACATTACATGCTACGTACAGTATACTGGCTGGGGTAACACATTACATGCTACGTACAGTATATATACTGACTGGGGTAACACATTACATGCTACGTACAGTATATATACTGACTGGGGTAACTCATTACATGCTGCTACGTACAGTATATATACTGACTGGGGTAACACATTACATGCTGCTACGTACAGTATATATCCTGACTGGGGTAACACATTACATGCTGCTATGTACAGTATATATACTGACTGGGCTAACACATTACATGCTACGTACAGTATATATACTGGCTGGGGTAACACATTACATGCTACGTACAGTTTATATACTGACTGGGGTAACACATTACATGCTGCTATGTACAGTGTATGTACTGACTGGGGTAACACATTACATGCTGCTACGTACAGTATATATACTGACTGTGGTAACACATGCTACGTACAGTATATATACTGACTGGGGTAACACATTACATGCTACGTACAGTATATATACTGTCTGGGTAACACATTACATGCTGCTACGTACAGTATATATACTGACTGGGGTAACACATTACATGCTTCTACGTACAGTATATATACTGACTGGGGTAACACATTACATGCTTCTACGTACAGTATATATACTGACTGGGGTAACACATTACATGCTGCTATGTACAGTGTATGTACTGACTGGGGTAACACATTACATGCTGCTACGTACAGTATATATACTGACTGTGGTAACACATGCTACGTACAGTATATATACTGACTGGGGTAACACATTACATGCTACGTACAGTATATATACTGTCTGGGTAACACATTACATGCTACGTACAGTTTATATACTGACTGGGGTAACACATTACATGCTGCTACGTACAGTGTATGTACTGACTGGGGTAACACATTACATGCTACGTACAGTATATATACTGACTTGGGTAACACATTACATGCTGCTACGTATAGTATACTGACTGGGGTAACACATTACATGCTGCTACGTACAGTATATATACTGACTGGGGTAACACATTACATGCTACGTACAGTATATATACTGTGGGTAACACATTACATGCTACGTACAGTATATATACTGACTGGGGTAACACATTACTTGCTACTACGTACAGTATATATACTGACTGGGGTAACACATTACATGCTGCTACGTACAGTATACTGACTGGGGTAACACATTACATGCTACGTACAGTATACTGACTGGGGTAACACATGCAACGTACAGTATATAGACTGACTGGGGTAACACATTACTTGCTACTACGTACAGTATATATACTGACTGGGGTAACACATTACATGCTACGTACAGTATATATACTGTCTGGGTAACACATTACATGCTGCTACGTACAGTATACTGACTGGGGTAACACATTACATGCTACGTACAGTATACTGACTGGGGTAACACATGCTACGTTCAGTTTATATACTGACTGGGGTAACACATTACATGCTGCTACGTACAGTATATATACTGACTGGGGTAACACATTACATGCTACGTACAGTATATATACTGACTGGGGTAACACATTACATGCTGCTATGTACAGTGTATGTACTGACTGGGGTAACACATTACATGCTACGTACGGTATATATACTGACTGGGGTAACACATTACATGCCACGTACAGTATATATACTGTCTGGGTAACAAATTACATGCTACGTACAGTTTATATACTGACTGGGGTAACACATTACATGCTGCTACGTACAGTATATATACTGACTGGGGTAACACATTACATGCTGCTATGTACAGTATATATACTGACTGGGGTAACACATTACATGCTTCTACGTACAGTATATATACTGACTGGGGTAACACATTACATGCTGCTACGTACAGTATACTGACTGGGGTAACACATTACATGCTGCTACGTACAGTATACTGACTGGGGTAACACATGCTACGTACAGTATATATACTGACTGGGGTAACACATTACATGCTGCTACGTACAGTATATATACTGACTGGGGTAACACATTACATGCTACGTACAGTATACTGACTGGGGTAACACATGCTACGTACAGTATATATACTGACTGGGGTAACACATTACATGCTGCTACGTACAGTATACTGACTGGGGTAACACATGCTACGTACAGTATATATACTGACTGGGGTAACACATTACATGCTGCTACGTACGGTATATATACTGACTGGGGTAACACATTACATGCTACGTACAGTTTATATACTGTCTGGGTAACACATTACATGCTGCTACGTACAGTATATATACTGACTGGGGTAACATGCTACGTACAGTATATATACTGACTGGGGTAACACATTACATGCTGCTACGTACAGTATACTGACTGGGGTAACACATGCTACGTACAGTATATATACTGACTGGGGTAACACATTACATGCTACGTACAGTATATATACTGTCTGGGTAACACATTACATGCTACGTACAGTTTATATACTGACTGGGGTAACACATTACATGCTACGTACAGTATATATACTGACTGGGGTAACACATTACATGCTGCTACGTACGGTATATATACTGACTGGGGTAACACATTACATGCTACGTACAGTTTATATACTGTCTGGGTAACACATTACATGCTGCTACGTACAGTATATATACTGACTGGGGTAACATGCTACGTACAGTATATATACTGACTGAGGTAACACATTACATGCTGCTACGTACAGTATACTGACTGGGGTAACACATGCTACGTACAGTATATATACTGACTGGGGTAACACATTACATGCTACGTACAGTATATATACTGTCTGGGTAACACATTACATGCTACGTACAGTTTATATACTGACTGGGGTAACACATTACATGCTACGTACAGTATATATACTGACTGGGGTAACACATGCTACGTACAGTATATATACTGACTGGAGTAACCCATTACATGCTGCTACGTACAGTATATATACTGACTGGGGTAACACATTACATGCTGCTACGTACGGTATATATACTGACTGGGATAACACATTACTTGCTACTACGTACAGTATATATACTGACTGGGTTAACACATTACATGCTGCTACGTACAGTATATATACTGACTGGGGTAACACATTACATGCTGCTACGTACGGTATATATACTGACTGGGATAACACATTACTTGCTACTACGTACAGTATATATACTGACTGGGGTAACACATTACATGCTACGTACAGTATATATACTGACTGGGGTAACATATGCTACGTACAGTATATTTACTGACTGGGGTAACACATTACTTGCTACTACGTACAGTATATATACTGACTGGGTTAACACATTACATGCTACGTACAGTATATATACTGACTGGGGTAACACATTACATGCTACGTACAGTATATATACTGACTGGGGTAACACATTACATGCTACGTACAGTATATATACTGACTGGGGTAACACATTACATGCTACGTACAGTATATATACTGACTGGGGTAACACATTACATGCTGCTACGTACAGTATATATACTGACTGGGGTAACACATTACATGCTGCTACGTACAGTATATATACTGACTGGGGTAACACATTACATGCTGCTACGTACAGTATATATACTGACTGGGGTAACACATTACATGCTGCTACGTACGGTATATATACTGACTGGGGTAACACATTACATGCTACGTACAGTATATATACTGTCTGGGTAACACATTACATGCTACGTACAGTTTATATACTGACTGGGGTAACACATTACATGCTGCTACGTACAGTATACTGACTGGGGTAACACATGCTACGTACAGCATATATACTGACTGGGGTAACACATTACTTGCTACTACGTACAGTATATATACTGACTGGGTTAACACATTACATGCTACGTACAGTATATATACTGACTGGGGTAACACATTACATGCTGCTACGTACAGTATACTGATTGGGGTAACACATGCTACGTACAGTATATATACTGACTGGGGTAACACATGCTACGTACAGTATATATACTGGCTAGGCTAACACATTACATGCTACGTACAGTATATATATACTTTCTGGGGTAACACATTACATTCTATGTACAGTATATATACTGACTGGGGTAACACATTACATGCTGCTACGTACAGTATATATACTGACTGGGGTAACACATTACATGCTGCTACGTACAGTATATATACTGACTGAGATAACACATGCTACGTACAGTATATATACTGGCTGGGCTAACACATTACATGCTACGTACAGTATATATATACTGACTGGGGTAACACATTAAATGCTATGTACAGTATATATACTGACTGGGGTAACACACTACATGCTGCTACGTACAGTATATATACTGGCTGGGGTAACACATTACATGCTATGTACAGTATATATACTGACTGGGGTAACACATTACATGCTTCTACGTACAGTATATATACTGACTGGGGTAACACATTACATGCTGCTACGTACAGTATATATACTGGCTGGGGTAACACATTACATGCTATGTACAGTATATATACTGACTGGGGTAACACATTACATGCTACGTACAGTATATATACTGACTGGGGTAACACATTACATGCTACGTACAGTATATATACTGACTGGGGTAACACATTACATGCTGCTACGTACAGTATATATACTGACTGGGGTAACACATTACATGCTGCTACGTACGGTATATATACTGACTGGGGTAACACATTACATGCTACGTACAGTATATATACTGTCTGGGTAACACATTACATGCTACGTACAGTTTATATACTGACTGGGGTAACACATTACATGCTGCTACGTACAGTATACTGACTGGGGTAACACATGCTACGTACAGTATATATACTGACTGGGGTAACACATGCTACGTACAGTATATATACTGGCTAGGCTAACACATTACATGCTACGTACAGTATATATATACTTACTGGGGTAACACATTACATGCTATGTACAGTATATATACTGACTGGGGTAACACATTACATGCTGCTACGTACAGTATATATACTGACTGGGGTAACACATTACATGCTGCTACGTACAGTATATATACTGACTGGGATAACACATGCTACGTACAGTATATATACTGGCTGGGCTAACACATTACATGCTACGTACAGTATATATACTGACTGGGGTAACACATTACATGCTGCTACGTACAGTATACTGACTGGGGTAACACATGCTACGTACAGTATATATACTGACTGGGGTAACACATGCTACGTACAGCATATATACTGACTGGGGTAACACATTACTTGCTACTACGTACAGTATATATACTGACTGGGTTAACACATTACATGCTACGTACAGTATATATACTGACTGGGGTAACACATTACATGCTGCTACGTACAGTATACTGACTGGGGTAACACATGCTACGTACAGTATATATACTGACTGGGGTAACACATGCTACGTACAGTATATATACTGGCTAGGCTAACACATTACATGCTACGTACAGTATATATATACTTACTGGGGTAACACATTACATGCTATGTACAGTATATATACTGACTGGGGTAACACATTACATGCTGCTACGTACAGTATATATACTGACTGGGGTAACACATTACATGCTGCTACGTACAGTATATATACTGACTGGGATAACACATGCTACGTACAGTATATATACTGGCTGGGCTAACACATTACATGCTACGTACAGTATATATATACTGACTGGGGTAACACATTAAATGCTATGTACAGTATATATACTGACTGGGGTAACACACTACATGCTGCTACGTACAGTATATATACTGGCTGGGGTAACACATTACATGCTATGTACAGTATATATACTGACTGGGGTAACAAATTACATGCTACGTACAGTATATATACTGACTGGGGTAACACATTACATGCTTCTACGTACAGTATACATACTGACTGGGGTAACACATTACATGCTGCTATGTACAGTGTATGTACTGACTGGGGTAACACATTACATGCTGCTACGTACAGTATATATACTGACTGGGTTAACACATGCTACGTACAGTATATATACTGGCTGGGTTAACATTACATGCTACGTAAAGTATATATACTGGCTGGGGTAACATTACATGCTATGTACAGTATATATACTGGCTGGGGTACCATTACATGCTACGTACAGTATATATACTGGCTGGGGTAACACATTACATACTGCTACGTACATTATATATACTGGCTGGGGTAACACATGCTACGTACAGTATATATACTGGCTGGGGTAACATTACATGCTACGTACAGTATATATACTGGCTGGGGTAACATTACATGCTACGTATAGTATATATACTGGCTGGGGTAACACATTACATGCTACGTACAGTATATATACTGGCTTGGGTAACATTACATGCTACGTATAGTATATATACTGGCTGGGGTAACACATTACTTGCTACGTATAGTATATATACTGGCTGGGGTAACACATTACATGCTACGTACAGTATATATACTGGCTGGGGTAACACATTACATGCTACGTACAGTATATATACTGGCTGGGGTAACATTACATGCTATGTACAGTATATATACTGGCTGGGGGTAACATTACATGCTACGTATAGTATATATACTGGCTGGGGGTAACATTACATGCTACGTATAGTATATATACTGGCTGGGGTAACATTACATGCTACGTATAGTATATATACTGACTGGGGTAACACATTACATGCTACGTATAGTATATATACTGGCTGGGGTGATGGTAACTCCTGTATCAAACCTATTTCAGACCATCATCACAGTTTGGAGAAGCTGCTGAAACACTGTCTGCTCAGCCGGTCCATGCAGGAGGTGATTGGCTACTATATCACCATGGAAGAGTACTACATGAAGGAGTCCGTCAACAAGGTAACGGGTACAGGGTACAGGAGGGGGGATGAATGTACCAAGCAGTGGGTGGGAAGCGTGTGCGCAGCGGAAGCCGGGAACAGAATGCGTGTGCGCAGCGGAGGCCGGGAACAGAATGCGTGTGCGCAGCGGAGGCCGGGAACAGAATGCGTGTGCGCAGCGGAGGCCGGGAACAGAATGCGTGTGCGCAGCGGAGGCCGGGAACAGAATGCGTGTGCGCAGCGGAGGCCGGGAACAGAATGCGTGTGCGCAGCGGGGCGCCGGGAATAGGATATGTGTATAAAAGTGTACTGAGATCGGGATACAGGAAGGGGTGAAGGAGGGGTCTGGATACAGGGAGACATTGGGGCTGGGATATTACACAGGGGGAGTTGGGCAATGATAATAGTAGCAGGGATGGGGCACATGAAGTTGCTGGGATCTAAGCTCAGGAATGGGAGGGATAACCGGATCCTGGATAAAGGGAGACATTGGGGCTGGGATATTACACAGGGGATATGGGCAATGATAATAGTAGCAGGGATGGGGCACATGAAGCTGCTGGGATCTAAGCTCAGGAATGGGAGGGATAACCGGATCCTGGATACAGGGAGACATTGGGGATGGGATATTACACAGGGGGAGATGGGCAATGATAATAGTAGCAGGGATGGGGCACATGAAGTTGCTGGGATGTAAGCTCAGGAATGGGAGGGATATCCGGATCCTGGATACAGGGAGACATTGGGGCTGGGATATTACACAGGGGGAGTTGGGCAATGATAATAGTAGCAGGGATGGGGCACATGAAGCTGCTGGGATCTAAGCTCAGGAATGGGAGGGATAACCGGATCCTGGATACAGGGAGACATTGGGGCTGGGATATTACACAGGGGGAGATGGGCAATGATAATAGTAGCAGGGATGGGGCACATGAAGTTGCTGGGATGTAAGCTCAGGAATGGGAGGGATAACCGGATCCTGGATACAGGGAGACATTGGGGCTGGGATATTACACAGGGGGAGATGGGGAATGATAATAGTAGCAGGGATGGGACATATGAAGCTGCTGGGATCTAAGCTCTGGAATGGGAGGGATAACCGGATCCTGGATACAGGGAGACATTGGGGATGGGATATTACACAGGGGGAGATGGGCAATGATAATAGTAGCAGGGATGGGGCACATGAAGCCCCTGGGATGTAAGCTCAGGAATGGGAGGGATAACCGGATCCTGGATACAGGGAGACATTGGGGATGGGATATTACACAGGGGGAGATGGGCAATGATAATAGTAGCAGGGATGGGGCACATGAAGCTGCTGGGATCTAAGCTCAGGTATGGGAGGGATAACCGGATCCTGGATACAGGGAGACATTGGGGCTGGGATATTACACAGGGGATACGGGCAATGATAATAGTAGCAGGGATGGGGCACATGAAGCTGCTGGGATCTAAGCTGAGGAATGGGAGGGATAACCGGATCCTGGATACAGGGAGACATTGGGGCTGGGGTATTACACAGGGGGAGATGGGCAATGATAATAGTAGCAGGGATGGGGCACATGAAGCCCCTGGGATCTAAGCTCAGGAATGGGAGGGATAACCGGATCCTGGATACAGGGAGACATTGGGGCTGGGATATTACACAGGGGGAGATGGCCAATGATAATAGTAGCAGGGATGGTGCACATGAAGCTGCTGGGATGTAAGCTCAGGAATGGGAGGGATAACCGGATCCTGGATACAGGGAGACATTGGGGCTGGGATATTACACAGGGGGAGATGGGCAATGATAATAGTAGCAGGGATGGTGCACATGAAGCTGCTGGGATGTAAGCTCAGGAATCGGAGGGATAACCGGATCCTGGATACAGGGAGACATTGGGGCTGGGATATTACACAGGGGGAGATGGGCAATGATAATAGTAGCAGGGATGGGGCACATGAAGCTGCTGGGATCTAAGCTCAGGAATGGGAGGGATAACCGGATCCTGGATACAGGGAGACATTGGGGCTGGGCTATTACACAGGGGGAGATGGGCAATGATAATAGTAGCAGGGATGGGGCACATGAAGCTGCTGGGATCTAAGCTCAGGAATGGGAGGGATCACCGGATCCTGGATACAGGGAGACATTGGGGCTGGGATATTACACTGGTGGAGATGGGCAATGATAATAGTAGCAGGGATGGGGCACATGAAGCTGCTGGGATCTAAGCTCAGGAATGGGAGGGATAACCGGATCCTGGATATAGGGAGACATTGGGGCTGGGGTATTACACAGGGGGAGATGGGCAATGATAATAGTAGCAGGGATGGGGCACATGAAGCTGCTGGGATCTAAGCTCAGGAATGGGAGGGATAACCGGATCCTGGATACAGGGAGACATTGGGGCTGGGATATTACACAGGGGGAGATGGGCAATGATAATAGTAGCAGGGATGGGACACATGAAGCTGCTGGGTTCTAAGCTCAGGAATGGGAGGGATAACCGGATCCTGGATACAGGGAGACATTGGGGCTGGGATATTACACAGGGGGAGATGGGCAATGATAATAGTAGCAGGGATGGGGCACATGAAGCTGCTGGGATCTAAGCTCAGGAATGGGAGGGATAACCGGATCCTGGATACAGGGAGACATTGGGGCTGGGATATTACACAGGGGGAGATGGGCAATGATAATAGTAGCAGGGATGGGGCACATGAAGCTGCTGGGATCTAAGCTCAGGAATTGGAGGGATAACCGGATCCTGGATACAGGGAGACATTGGGGCTGGGATATTACACAGGTGGAGTTGGGCAATGATAATAGTAGCAGGGATGGGGCACATGAAGCTGCTGGGATCTAAGCTCAGGACTGGGAGGGATAACCGGATCCTGGATACAGGGAGACATTGGGGCTGGGATATTACACAGGTGGAGATGGGCAATGATAATAGTAGCAGGGATGGGGCACATGAAGCTGCTGGGATCTAAGCTCAGGAATGGGAGGTATAACCGGATCCTGGATACAGGGAGACATTGGGGCTGGGATATTACACTGGTGGAGATGGGCAATGATAATAGTAGCAGGGATGGGGCACATGAAGCTGCTGGGATCTAAGCTCAGGAATAGGAGGGATAACCGGATCCTGGATACAGGGAGACATTGGGGCTGGGGTATTACACAGGGGGAGATGGGCAATGATAATAGTAGCAGGGATGGGGCACATGAAGCTGCTGGGATCTAAGCTCAGGAATGGGAGGGATCACCGGATCCTGGATACAGGGAGACATTGGGGCTGGGATATTACACAGGGGGAGTTGGGCAATGATAATAGTAGCAGGGATGGGGCACATGAAGCTGCTGGGATCTAAGCTCAGGAATGGGAGGGATAACCGGATCCTGGATACAGGGAGACATTGGGGCTGGGATATTACACAGGGGGAGTTGGGCAATGATAATAGTAGCAGGGATGGGGCACATGAAGCTGCTGGGATCTAAGCTCAGGAATGGCAGGGATAACCGGATCCTGGATACAGGGAGACATTGGGGCTGGGATATTACACAGGGGGAGTTGGGCAATGATAATAGTAGCAGGGATGGGGCACATGAAGCTGCTGGGATGTAAGCTCAGGAATGGGAGGGATAACCGGATCCTGGATACAGGGAGACATTGGGGCTGGGGTATTACACAGGGGGAGATGGGCAATGATAATAGTAGCAGGGATGGGGCACATGAAGCTGCTGGAATCTAAGCTCAGGAATGGGAGGGATAACCGGATCTTGGTTACAGCACTATCTAAATGATCCGCTTGTGCCGTTATTCTCTGCGCAGGCAGTGGCCATGGATGCGTGTGAGCGGGGGCAGCTGACCTCCAGTGTGGTGGATGACGTCTTCTACATAGCGAAGAAATGTATTGGGCGTGCGTTGTCCAGCTCCAGCACCGACTGTCTCTGCGCCATGATTAATCTCTCAACGACTATGATGGATTCAGACTTCAGGTGAGCGCAGGGACCACATCTCAGGACGGGTGTTTGGATCCGGGAAATGCAGCAACAATTAGTCCTCAGCTGCTGCACGACGAGGCCGATATTACCCAATGATTTTATAACCATTTATTGGCCAATCTGTGATGCTCTGAGGTGTAACGCGTGTGCGCTGCTCCTTGTCGCCACAGAGAGGTGCTGTGTAACAAGCTGAGGATGGGTTACCCGGCCACCACCTTCCAGGACATCCAGCGCGGGGTGAGCAGCGCGGTCAGCATCATGCACAGCAGTCTGCAACAGGGCAAATTCGACACCAAAGGCATAGAGAGCAACGATGAGGCCAAAACGTCATTCCTGGTGAGAGACGGGTCCTGTGGCCGGGGGAGGGGCACAACGCCCTGGTGCTACTTATACCGTCTTCCTCTTTCAGGTCTGTCTCAATAATGTGGAGGCTTGCAGCGAGAACATCATGACCCTGAAGAAAAATCTGGAGGTATGAGGGATCCTTCCCTTCTGGGGCTAACACTAAACATAGCGCCAGGTTCCAGCATTGGCCGTGACTCCAGGAGCAGCGGACACTACAGAGCTGTCCCCATTCTCAGCCTCTCCTTAGCCGCGTCCCCCTGCCCAGCCTCTCCTTAGCCGCGTCCCCCTGCCCAGCCTCTCCTTGGCCGCGTCCCCCTGCCCAGCCTCTCCTTGGCCGCGTCCCCCTGCCCAGCCTCTCCTTGGCCGCGTCCCCCTGCCCAGCCTCTCCTTGGCCGCGTCCCCCTGCCCAGCCTCTCCTTGGCCGCGTCCCCCTGCCCAGCCTCTCCTTAGCCGTGTCCCCCTGCCCGGCCTCTCCTTAGCTGAGAGCAGCGTCCCCCTGCCCAGCCTCTCCTTACCCGAGAGCCGCGTCCCCCAGCCCGGCCTCTCCTTAGCCACGTCCCCCAGCCCGGCCTCTCCTTAGCCACGTCCCCCTGCCCAGCCTCTCCCTTAGCCACGTCCCCCTGCCCAGCCTCTCCCTTAGCCACGTCCCCCTGCCCAGCCTCTCCCTTAGCCACGTCCCCCTGCCCAGCCTCTCCCTTAGCCACGTCCCCCTGCCCAGCCTCTCCCTTAGCCACGTCCCCCTGCCCAGCCTCTCCCTTAGCCACGTCCCCCTGCCCAGCCTCTCCTTAGCCGAGAGCCACGTCCCCCTGCCCGGCCTCTCTTACCCTACATATGCTGCACGGTTCCCTATAGTTCCCATATATCTTACACATGCACATTTCTCTATAGTCCCTACAGTTTACATATGCTGCACAGTTCCCAATACTCCCTGTAATTCCCATGGTTACTACATATGCTGCACAGTTCCCAATACTCCCTGTAATTCCCATGGTTACTACATATGCTGCACAGTTCCCAATACTCCCTGTAATTCCCATGGTTACTACATATGCTGCACAGTTCCCAATACTCCCTGTAATTCCCATGGTTACTACATATGCTGCACAGTTCCCAATACTCCCTGTAATTCCCATGGTTACTACATATGCTGCACAGTTCCCAATACTCCCTGTAATTCCCATGGTTACTACATATGCTGCACAGTTCCCAATACTCCCTGTAATTCCCATGGTTACTACATATGCTGCACAGTTCCCAATACTCCCTGTAATTCCCATGGTTACTACATATGCTGCACGGTTCCCAATACTCCCTGTAATTCCCATGGTTACTACATATGCTGCACGGTTCCCAATACTCCCTGTAATTCCCATGGTTACTACATATGCTGCACGGTTCCCAATACTCCCTGTAATTCCCATGGTTACTACATATGCTGCACGGTTCCCAATACTCCCTGTAATTCCCATGGTTACTACATATGCTGCACAGTTCCCAATACTCCCTGTAATTCCCATGGTTACTACATATGCTGCACAGTTCCCTGTAGTTTCCATATATCCTACATATTTATCCTAGAACGACTGTAGAAAGCTGTTCAATCAAGACTTCGGAGGGGACCAGGCCAAGGCCAAGATTGACAGCTGCCTCTCAGACATGACGTCAGTATCCAGCAAATTCCGGGAACTCCTGCAGGTGAGGCTGGGGCCCCGGGCTCTCCCCTCATGGGGATGATGAGCGAGTCTGAGGCCACTGACCCCGTCTTGTTTCTCTGGGGACAGGAAGGTCTCGGGGAGCTAAACAGTACGGCCATCAAGCCTCAAGTGAAGCCATGGATTAACCTCTTCCTGTCTGTGTCGCACAACATTGAGGAGGTGAGGGCGTGGTCAGTGTCTTGTCCTGCCGATCACACAACTTAAGTTGCTCATTACCCAATTATCGTTACTAGGAGGAGTTTAATGACTGTGAAGCCAACGACCCTTGGGTGCAGCAGTTTATAGTGAACCAGGAGCAGCTCATGGCTGAGTTTAAGGTGAGACTGTGCCGCCTGTACCCGCGGGTGCCTGCTGCTGTGAGACGGCTGTACCCGCGGATTCCTGCTGCTGTGAGACGGCTGTACCCGCGGGTGCCTGCTGCTGTGAGACGGCTGTTACAGAGTATGTCTCCCCCTACAGGCCGGGCTGTCCCCCGTTAGCTATGAGAACCTCACCAGTCTGCTGACCAGTCTCATAGCCATCGAGTTGGAGAAAGTAGTTTTAAAGTCCACGTTCAGCAGGGTAAGATTAAACCCCAGTCATTATACATAGAGGGGAGATGTCGTAATAATACTCATTCATAGAATTGTGTATTAGCCATGTTGCAAAGTGACACGTCATCCACTTGTGTGTCAGTTATATTGCAACATAGACTCAGTTGTATGTTCACTGCAGACCCTGTCAGTGTCCCCCCCCCCACCCCCCCCACACAGCCTTAGTACCTGTGCTCAGCGTTTGTACAGTAACATTGCTGCAGGGTGTATAACATTAGTCCCCAGGCTGTAGATTCATGCTAGACTGGATTTGGTTACCCAGATACCCCGGGAGTCTGCCGCTTGCTCTCTCCGTTCCCCGGGTAATGTCATACCCTCAGATGGGGGACGCAGTGCAGACCTGATCCCTGTACAAACTATTCTTTCTTACGTGGTGGCATTTTAGTGGAAGCAGCAGATATTCATACAAAGTGATGCTGCCTCGCTTACAATCTGACGCCCACTTATACCAGAGAGCAGCATCAGTGCAGATGGTGACGTGTCATTGGCAGAGAGATGCTACTTAGCCCAGAGTTGTCTATTGGGATATCCAATCGGGCTGCGCCGGGCTCCCTGCATTATCACTCATTAGTAGACAGTGTTATCTACAGCTCCGAGTGAGAGTCACCAGGAGAGAGTGACTGATGTACAGGGCTCTTGTAGAGACACAATAGGTGGCTGTATTATTACTAATCACTGATAGTGCTGTGTATAGTCTAGGTGCCCTATACCAGGATAACTGAGTGATTGGTGTAATAGTGATCACCAGGAGAGAGTGACTGCTGTACAGGGCTCTTGTAGAGACACAATAGGTGGCTGTATTATTACTAATCACTGATAGTGCTGTGTATAGTCTAGGTGCCCTATACCAGGATAACTGAGTGATTGGTGTAATAGTGATCACCAGGAGAGAGTGACTGCTGTACAGGGCTCTTGTAGAGACACAATAGGTGGCTGTATTATTACTAATCACTGATAGTGCTGTGTATAGTCTAGGTGCCCTATACCAGGATAACTGAGTGATTGGTGTAATAGTGATCACCAGGAGAGAGTGACTGATGTACAGGGCTCTTGTAGAGACACAATAGGAGGCTGTATTATTACTAATCACTGATAGTGCTGTGTATAGTCTAGGTGCCCTATACCAGGATAACTGAGTGATTGGTGTAATAGGTATCACCAGGAGAGAGTGACTGCTGTACAGGGCTCTTGTAGAGACACAATAGGTGGCTGTATTATTACTAATCACTGATAGTGCTGTGTATAGTCTAGGTGCCCTATACCAGGATAACTGAGTGATTGGTGTAATAGTGATCACCAGGAGAGAGTGACTGATGTACAGGGCTCTTGTAGAGACACAATAGGTGGCTGTATTATTACTAATCACTGATAGTGCTGTGTATAGTCTAGGTGCCCTATACCAGGATAACTGAGTGATTGGTGTAATAGTGATCACCAGGAGAGAGTGACTGCTGTACAGGGCTCTTGTAGAGACACAATAGGTGGCTGTATTATTACTAATCACTGATAGTGCTGTGTATAGTCTAGGTGCCCTATACCAGGATAACTGAGTGATTGGTGTAATAGTGATCACCAGGAGAGAGTGACTGCTGTACAGGACTCTTGTAGAGACACAATAGGTGGCTGTATTATTACTAATCACTGATAGTGCTGTGTATAGTCTAGGTGCCCTATACCAGGATAACTGAGTGATTGGTGTAATAGGTATCACCAGGAGAGAGTGACTGCTGTACAGGGCTCTTGTAGAGACACAATAGGTGGCTGTATTATTACTAATCACTGATAGTGCTGTGTATAGTCTAGGTGCCCTATACCAGGATAACTGAGTGATTGGTGTAATAGTGATCACCAGGAGAGAGTGACTGCTGTACAGGGCTCTTGTAGAGACACAATAGGTGGCTGTATTATTACTAATCACTGATAGTGCTGTATATAGTCTAGGTTCCCTATACCAGGATAACTGAGTGATTGGTGTAATAGTGATCACCAGGAGAGAGTGACTGCTGTACAGGGCTCTTGTAGAGACACAATAGGTGGCTGTATTATTACTAATCACTGATAGTGCTGTGTATAGTCTAGGTGCCCTATACCAGGATAACTGAGTGATTGGTGTAATAGTGATCACCAGGAGAGAGTGACTGCTGTACAGGGCTCTTGTAGAGACACAATAGGTGGCTGTATTATTACTAATCACTGATAGTGCTGTGTATAGTCTAGGTGCCCTATACCAGGATAACTGAGTGATTGGTGTAATAGTGATCACCAGGAGAGAGTGACTGCTGTACAAGGCTCTTGTAGAGACACAATAGGTGACTGTATTATTACTAATCACTGATAGTGCTGTGTATAGTCTAGGTGCCCTATACCAGGATAACTGAGTGATTGGTGTAATAGTGATCACCAGGAGAGAGTGACTGCTGTACAGGGCTCTTGTAGAGACACAATAGGAGGCTGTATTATTACTAATCACTGATAGTGCTGTGTATAGTCTAGGTGCCCTATACCAGGATAACTGAGTGATTGGTGTAATAGTGATCACCAGGAGAGAGTGACTGATGTACAGGGCTCTTGTAGAGACACAATAGGTGGCTGTATTATTACTAATCACTGATAGTACTGTGTATAGTCTAGGTGCCCTATACCAGGATAAATGAGTGATTGGTGTAATAGTGATCACCAGGAGAGAGTGACTGCTGTACAGGACTCTTGTAGAGACACAATATGTGGCTGTATTATTATGTAGACACTGTAACCTACACATAAACATTCTTTGCTGGTAATGGAGGAAGAATACATTAGTGTGACAATCTTGGTAACAGATAAGCAGAATAATGCCCTATAATCTATGTCTTGGGAAGCTACGCTGTGATTGGGGGAAGAATATTCCTTCCCATCATGCACATGTCCTATGTCTCTCCTCACAGCTCGGGGGGCTGCAGTTTGATAAGGAACTCCGCTCTCTTATTGCTTATCTTACTACAATGACGACATGGACCATCCGGGACAAGTTTGCTCGGCTCTCCCAAATGGCCACAATCCTGAACCTGGAGAGAGTGAGACCCTGTCTGTCTGTGATGGTCATTGGATGGGATCTGTTTGTCTGAATGTGATGGTCATTGGATGGGATCTGTGTGTCTGTGATGGTCATTGGATGGGATTTGTCTGTCTGTGATGGTCATTGGATGGGATCTGTCTGTCTGTGATGGTCATTGGATGGGATCTGTTTGTCTGTCTGAATGTGATGGTCATTGGATGGGATCTGTGTGTCTGTCTATCTGTCTGTGATGGTCATTGGATGGGATTTGTCTGTCTGTGATGGTCATTGGATGGGGTCTGTCTGTCTGGTGATGGTCATTGGATGGGATCTGTCTGTCTGTGATGGTCATTGGATGGGATCTGTCTGTCTGTGATGGTCATCGGATGGGATCTGTCTGTGTGTCTGTCTGTGATGGTCATCGGACGGGATCTGTCTGTCTGTGATGGTCATTGGACGGGATCTGTCTGTCTGTGATGGTCATTGGATGGGATCTGTCTGTCTGTGATGGTCATTGGATGGGATCTGTCTGTCTGTGATGGTCATCGGATGGGATCTGCCTGTGTGTCTGTCTGTGATGGTCATTGGATGGGATCTGTCTGTGATGGTCATTGGATGGGATCTGTCTGTGATGGTCAATGGATGGAATCTATCTGTCTGTGATGGTCATTGGATGGGATCTGTCTGTCTGTGATGGTCTTTGGATGGGATCTGTCTGTCTGTGATGGTCTTTGGATGGGATCTGTCTGTCTGTGATGGTCATTGGATGGGATCTGTCTGTGATGGTCATTGGATGGGATTTGTCTGTCTGTGATGGTCATTTGATGGGATCTGTTTGTCTGTCTGTCTGAATGTGATGGTCATTGGATGGGATCTGTCTGTCTGTGATGGTCATCGGATGGGATCTGTCTGTGATGGTCATCGGATGGGATCTGTCTGTGTGTCTGTCTGTCTGTCATGGTCATCGGACGGGATCTGTCTGTGATGGTCATCGGATGGGATCTGTCTGTCTGTGATGGTCATCGGATGGGATCTGTCTGCGATGGTCATTGGATGGGATCTGTCTGCGATGGTCATTGGATGGGATCTGTCTGCGATGGTCATTGGATGGGATCTGTCTGTCTGTGATGGTCATTGGATGGGATCGGTCTGTCTGTGATGGTCATTGGATGTGATCTGTGTGTCTGTCTGTCTGTGATGGTCATTGGATGGGATCTGTGTGTCTGTCTGTCTGTGATGGTCATTGGATGGGATCTGTGTGTCTGTCTGTCTGCGATGGTCTTTGGATGGGATCTGTGTGTCTGTCTGTGATGGTCTTTGGATGGGATCTGTTTGTCTGTGATGGTCATTGGACGGGATCTGTCTGTCTGTGATGGTCATTCGATGGGATCTGTCTGTCTGTGATGGTCGTCGGATGGGATCTGTCTGCGATGGTCATTGGATGGGATCTGTCTGCGATGGTCATTGGATGGGATCTGTCTGCGATGGTCATTGGATGGGATCTGTCTGTCTGTGATGGTCATTGGATGGGATCTGTCTGTCTGTGATGGTCATTGGATGGGATCGGTGTGTCTGTCTGTGATGGTCATTGGATGGGATCTGTCTGTCTGTGATGGCCATTGGATGGGATCGGTCTTGTCTGTGATGGTCATTGGATGGGATCTGTTTGTGATGGTCATTGGATGGGATCTGTTTGTCTGTGATGGTCATTGGTTGGGATCTGTCTGCGATGGTCATTGGATGGGATCTGTCTGCGATGGTCATTGGATGGGATCTGTCTGTGATGGTCATTGGATGGGATCTGTCTGTGATGGTCATTGGATGGGATCTGTCTGTGATGGTCTTCGGATGGGGTCTGTCTGTGTGTTATGGTCATTGGATGGGATCTGTCTGTCTGTGATGGTCATTGGATGGGATCTGTCTGTGATGGTCATCGGATGGGATCTGTCTGTGATGATCATCGGATGGGGTCTGTCTGTGATGGTCATTGGATGGGATCTGTCTGTCTGTGATGGTCATTGAATGGGATCTGTCTGTGATGGTCATTGGATGAGATCTGTCTGTCTGTGATGGTCATTTTTTGGGATCTGTCTGTCTGTGATGGTCATTGGATGGAATCTGTCTGTGATGGTCATTGGATGGGATCTGTCTGTGATGGTCATTGGATGGGATCTGTCTGTGATGGTCATTGGATGGGATCTGGCTGTGATGGTCATTGGATGGGATCTGTCTGATGGTCATTGGGTGGGATCTGTCTGTCTGTGATGGTCATTGGATGGGATCTTTCTGTCTGTGATAGTCATTGGATGGGATCTGTCTGTGATGGTCATTGGATGGGATCTGTCTGTCTGTGATGGTCATTGGATGGGATCTGTCTGCGATGGTCATTGGATGGGATCGATGGGATCTGTCTGTGATGGTCATCGGTTGGGATCTGTCTGTGATGGTCATTGGATGGGATCTGTTTGTCTGTGATGGTCATTGGATGGGATCTGTTTGTCTGTGATGGTCATTGGATGGGATCTGTTTGTCTGTGATGGTCATTGGATGGGATCTGTCTGTGATGGTCATTGGATGGGATCTGTTTGTCTGTGATGGTCATCGGATGGAGTCTGTCTGTCTGTGATGGTCATCGGATGGGGTCTGTCTGTGTGTTATGGTCATTGGATGGGATCTGTCTGTCTGTGATGGTCATTGGATGGGATCTGTCTGTGATGGTCATTGGATGAGATCTGTCTGTCTGTGATGGTCATTTTTTGGGATCTGTCTGTGATGGTCATTGGATGGGATCTGTCTGTGATGGTCATTGGATGGGATCTGTCTGTGATGGTCATTGGATGGGATCTGTCTGTGATGGTCATTGGATGGGATCTGTCTGTGATGGTCATTGGATGGGATCTGTCTGTCTGTGATGGTCATTGGATGGAATCTGTGATGGTCATTGGATGGGATCTGTCTGTCTGTGATGGTCATTGGATGGGATCTGTCTGTCTGTGATGGTCATTGGATGGGATCTGTCTGTCTGTGATGGTCTTTGGATGGGATCTGTCTGTCTGTGATGGTCATTGGA
This sequence comes from Taudactylus pleione, assembly GCA_031769625.1. Taxonomy (NCBI): domain Eukaryota; kingdom Metazoa; phylum Chordata; class Amphibia; order Anura; family Myobatrachidae; genus Taudactylus; species Taudactylus pleione. Next base: position 430,963 of record JAUIMM010000392.1, read on the forward strand.
TGGGATCTGTCTGTCTGTGATGGTCTTTGGATGGGATCTGTCTGTCTGTGATGGTCTTTGGATGGGATCTGTGTGTCTGTCTGTGATGGTCATCGGATGGAGTCTGTCTGTGATGGTCATTGGATGGAATCTGTCTGTCTGTGATGGTCATTGGATGGGATCTGTCTGTCTGTGATGGTCATTGGATGGGATCTGTTTGTCTGTGATGGTCATTGGATGAGATCTCTCTGTGATGGTCATTGGATGGGATCTGTCTGTCTGTGATGGTCATTGGATGGGATCTGTCTGTGATGGTCATTGGATGAGATCTGTCTGTCTGTGATGGTCATTGGATGAGATCTGTCTGTCTGTGATGGTCATTGGATGGGATCTGTCTGTGATGGTCATTGGATGGGATCTGTGTGTCTCTCTGTGATGGGATCTGTGTGTCTGTCTGTGATGGTCATTGGATGAGATCTGTCTGTCTGTGATGGTCATTTTTAGGGATCTGTCTGTCTGTGATGGTCATTGGATGGAATCTGTCTGTGATGGTCATCGGATGGAGTCTGTCTGTCATGGTCATTGGATGGGATCTGTCTGTGATGGTCATTGGATGAGATCTGTCTGTCTGTGATGGTCATTTTTAGGGATCTGTCTGTCTGTGATGGTCATTGGATGGGATCTGTCTGTCTGTGATGGTCATTGGATGAGATCTGTCTGTCTGTGATGGTCATTGGATGAGATCTGTCTGTCTGTGATGGTCATTGGATGAGATCTGTCTGTCTGTGATGGTCATTGGATGGGATCTGTCTGTGATGGTCATTGGATGGGATCTGTGTGTCTGTCTGTGGCGGTCATCGGATGGGTTCTGTGTGTTTGTCTGTCTGTGATGGTCATTGGATGGGATCTGTGTGTCTCTCTGTGATGGGATCTGTGTGTCTGTCTGTGATGGTCATTGGATGAGATCTGTCTGTCTGTGATGGTCATTTTTAGGGATCTGTTTGTCTGTGATGGTCATTGGATGGAATCTGTCTGTGATGGTCATCGGATGGAATCTGTCTGTGATGGTCATTGGATGGAATCTGTCTGTGATGGTCATCGGATGGAATCTGTCTGTGATGGTCATTGGATGGGATCTGTCTGTCTGTGATGGTCATTGGATGAGATCTGTCTGTCTGTGATGGTCATTGGATGGGATCTGTCTGTCTGTGATGGTCATTGGATGGGATCTGTGTGTCTGTCTGTGGCGGTTATCGGATGGGTTCTGTGTATTTGTCTGTCTGTGATGGTCATCGGATGGGATCTGTCTGTCTGTCTGTGATGGGATCTGTCTGTGTGTTATGGTCATTGGATGGGATCTGTCTGTCTGTGATGGTCATTGGATGGGATCTGTCTGTCTGTGATGGTCATTGGATGGGATCTGTCTGTCTGTGATGGTCATTGGATGAGATCTGTTTGTCTGTGATGGTCATCGGATGGGATCTGTCTGTCTGTGATGGGATCTGTCTGTCTGTGGTCATTGGATGGGATCTGTCTGTCTGTCTGTGATGGTCATTGGATGGGATCTGTGTGTCTCTTGTACTCGCTGATCATATTCTTCCTCCCATCACAGGTGACAGAAATTCTGGATTATTGGGGTCCTAACTCTGGGCCGCTGACCTGGCGCCTCACTCCTGCCGAGGTCCGACAGGTGCTGGCACTACGCATAGACTTCCGTAGCGAGGACATCAAGCGTTTACGGCTGTAGACGGACATTTTAAGGGCTGTTCTATATATCTGTGGACTGGAAGTGGCAGCGACCAGGAGCTGTATGGTATCTTCTCTCCGCCATAGAGGGGATTACGCAGGCTGTACGGATGAAGAGCTAGCACTCAGAGACTCATAAACGTGATCAGGACACACTGTAATTAGTATCCAGCGATTAGACTTTAATTCACACATTTTGGTATCACTTCTTGATTAAACAATTTATTCCATTAGGTATTATTGTGCAAAATGATCCTGAGGGTGTATCAGAGACTACATCCCGAAGTAAAATAAAGAAACCTCTTGTACAAAAATATACAGCGCAATATGTTCTTCCACCTGGGGGGGTGGTTTCGGGGGTCCTCAGCTATAAACCATAAGGGGCCTCGCTGGTACAAGAGATGGTGTCACTACTTTCCCGGAGGCCCTTACAGACTTATCTATATCTGTGGTGTATATTCTCCAATAATGTATTACTAAGCAGAAAATGCCTCCACCCCCGCGAATCACAAATGTACCCCAGCACAGTCATGTGTGATATTCCGGTATAGACTGCACCCGCCACTTCGCCCAGGTCTCCATCAGCAGCCGTCTCCTGTCGCACAGCGAAGGTCTCCATCAGCAGCCGTCTCCTGTCGCACAGCGAAGGTCTCCATCTCCACCTGCACGGTGTGTGCTCTGCATCTCTCCAGCCCCTGAAATACAGCAGAGGTGACAGATATTGGGGGGATCTTAGTGCACCCGTCTCCACCTGCACGGTGTGTGCTCTGCATCTCTCCAGCCCCTGAAATACAGCAGAGGTGACAGATATTGGGGGGATCTTAGCGCACCCGTCTCCACCTGCACGGTGTATGCTCTGCATCTCTCCAGCCCCTGAAATACAGCAGAGGTGACAGATATTGGGGGGATCTTAGCGCACAGGGAGTGGCCGAGCTACACTACAGCGCTACAGACACAAGTCTATCCGGGAATGGGTTATTCTGACACAATCTCCCTGTGAGAGGCTCCTACAGATCAGACCAAGCTCCACATCTTCCCTTTATCCCGTGTTATGCCCCCAAGTGTGACCGAGACACGTGTAATACCTGCGTGTTCTCCAGCAGGGTCTGTATGACGTCTCTCTGCTGCGGCTCCTTTGTCAGTATATACAGGAAGCCGCCTCCTCCAGCCCCAGCTAGAGACTGTCCGTACACGTAGGGCTCCAACGTGTCCATTATCCTGCGTACTGCCAGCGGCTCACAGCCAGGGGCCATTCGCTTCTTCTGCTGCCAGTATGTGGAGAGACAGTCTCCTAGGAGCCTCAGGTCCCCTGCGGAGAGGACATGTATAGAAGGTTACTAAGCTCGGCTGATGGTGATGTGGGGTATGTAACATTGGTCCTACATGGTATCATCTCACCTCTGCGGAAGGCCGATGCACACATCTCAGCATTGCTCACTAGTGCGTCCACATTAGTCATGATGTCCGGAAGACGGGCGTACCAATTCCGCAGAACATCCTGAGGGGAATAACCAGAGTGAACTGGGTGCTACAGAGGGCTGAAGATGCTGCCACTCAGAGGCACAAAGCGGTACTGCAGTCACAGGATGGGCTATACAAACCACAGTGTATGTACAGCCCATCTAAGTATCCCCCGGATGTATGAAGGAGGGACAGCAGCGGGTACTGTATCTCCGATACTAGCTGCAATCCCTCCATTGCCGCTGGCAGCCACCTCCCCCATAGGTTTCCCGATATTGGCACCAGCAACTAACGGCATCTGAAGATAGCGTTAGCCGCTGTAGCCTATGGGGACTTACCGCATGTCAGCCGGCGGAGGGATCTCCCAGATCCCTCCGCCGGCAATGGGCGCCGCTCATGTGCAGTCCGCGGGACTGCGCATGCGAAGAAGCCCCGGCCACATCGCAGGAATGGGCTTCCTTTCGCATGTGCCGGATCGTACATTCGGCCGCTATGATCGCATTTTGCAATGCAATAATGGGCGGCACTGCATGCCCTGATCGCATGCGATCATTAATAAATAGGCCCCATACATATACATACTTATAAGGACGTACAAAAAAACAAGCAAGCTAAATATTTGTACAGTAATAGTGAGAAAATTCACTGCTATATCCACAGCAAATGCATAATCACAGGTTCTAATACACTTATTCAAACATAAGAGAACACAATGTATGTATCCGGGTGGTAACAGTTCATTCCATTGTATAAATCATCATCATCATCTATAACATGAGACAACTGATCATCACTAATTGGAATTTGTGCATTTATGTCAGTGCGATTCCTCACATAATATAATACAGGATTCCTCACACATGATATAATACAGGATTCCTCTCACACATGATATAATACAGGATTCCTCACACATGATATAATACAGGATTCCTCTCACACATAATATAATACAGGATTCCTCACACACATAATATAATACAGGATTCCTCACACATGATATAATACAGGATTCCTCACATAATATAATACAGGATTCCTCACACACAATATAATACAGGATTCCTCACACACATGATATAATACAGGATTCCTCACACACATGATATAATACAGGATTCCTCACACACATGATATAATACAGGATTCCTCACACACATGATATAATACAGGATTCCTCACACACACGATATAATACAGGATTCCTCTCACACACAATATAATACAGGATTCCTCACACACATGATATAATACAGGATTCCTCACATAATATAATACAGGATTCCTCACACATAATATAATACAGGATTCCTCACACATAATATAATACAGGATTCCTCACACACATGATATAATACAGGATTCCTCACACACATGATATAATACAGGATTCCTCACACACATAATATAATACAGGATTCCTCACACACATGATATAATACAGGATTCCTCACACACATGATATAATACAGGATTCCTCTCACACACGATATAATACAGGATTCCTCTCACACACGATATAATACAGGATTCCTCTCACACACGATATAATACAGGATTCCTCTCACACACGATATAATACAGGATTCCTCTCACACACGATATAATACAGGATTCCTCTCACACACGATATAATACAGGATTCCTCACACACACGATATAATACAGGATTCCTCACACACATGATATAATACAGGATTCCTCACACATAATATAATACAGGATTCCTCACACATAATATAATACAGGATTCCTCACACACATGATATAATACAGGATTCCTCACATAATATAATACAGGATTCCTCTCACACACGATATAATACAGGATTCCTCACACACAATATAATACAGGATTCCTCACACACATGATATAATACAGGATTCCTCACACACATGATATAATACAGGATTCCTCACACACATGATATAATACAGGATTCCTCACACACATGATATAATACAGGATTCCTCACACACATGATATAATACAGGATTCCTCACACACATGATATAATACAGGATTCCTCACACACATGATATAATACAGGATTCCTCACACACATGATATAATACAGGATTCCTCACACACATGATATAATACAGGATTCCTCACACACATGATATAATACAGGATTCCTCACACACATGATATAATACAGGATTCCTCACACACATGATATAATACAGGATTCCTCACACATAATATAATACAGGATTCCTCACACACATGATATAATACAGGATTCCTCTCACACATGATATAATACAGGATTCCTCTCACACATGATATAATACAGGATTCCTCACACACATGATATAATACAGGATTCCTCTCACACATATTATAATACAGGATTCCTCACACACACGATATAATACAGGATTCCTCACACACATGATATAATACAGGATTCCTCACACACATGATATAATACAGGATTCCTCACACACATGATATAATACAGGATTCCTCACACACATGATATAATACAGGATTCCTCACACACATGATATAATACAGGATTCCTCACACACATGATATAATACAGGATTCCTCACACACATGATATAATACAGGATTCCTCACACACACGATATAATACAGGATTCCTCTCACACATGATATAATACAGGATTCCTCACACACATGATATAATACAGGATTCCTCACACATGATATAATACAGGATTCCTCACATAATATAATACAGGATTCCTCACACATAATATAATACAGGATTCCTCACACATAATATAATACAGGATTCCTCACACACATGATATAATACAGGATTCCTCACACACATGATATAATACAGGATTCCTCACACACATAATATAATACAGGATTCCTCACACACATAATATAATACAGGATTCCTCACACACATGATATAATACAGGATTCCTCACACACATGATATAATACAGGATTCCTCACACACATGATATAATACAGGATTCCTCACACACACGATATAATACAGGATTCCTCTCACACACGATATAATACAGGATTCCTCACACATAATATAATACAGGATTCCTCACACATAATATAATACAGGATTCCTCACACATAATATAATACAGGATTCCTCACACACATGATATAATACAGGATTCCTCACACACATGATATAATACAGGATTCCTCACACACATGATATAATACAGGATTCCTCACACACATGATATAATACAGGATTCCTCTCACACATGATATAATACAGGATTCCTCACACACATGATATAATACAGGATTCCTCACACACATGATATAATACAGGATTCCTCACACACACGATATAATACAGGATTCCTCTCACACACGATATAATACAGGATTCCTCACACACATGATATAATACAGGATTCCTCACACACATGATATAATACAGGATTCCTCACACACATGATATAATACAGGATTCCTCACACACATGATATAATACAGGATTCCTCACACACATGATATAATACAGGATTCCTCACACACATGATATAATACAGGATTCCTCACACACATGATATAATACAGGATTCCTCTCACACACGATATAATACAGGATTCCTCACACATAATATAATACAGGATTCCTCACACACATGATATAATACAGGATTCCTCACACACATGATATAATACAGGATTCCTCACACACACGATATAATACAGGATTCCTCACACACATGATATAATACAGGATTCCTCACACACATGATATAATACAGGATTCCTCACACACATGATATAATACAGGATTCCTCACACATGATATAATACAGGATTCCTCTCACAAGTATTATGGAGAATCATCTAATAATTCGCCAATCTTTCTGTGCAAATCTATTTTACCTGCTAGACCCTCTCCATAATACTTTGTGAGGAATCCTGTATTATATTATTTGTGGCATCGCACTGACATAATCACTAATTGGGAATTCTGTGCATTTATCAGTTGTCTCATGCTATAGAGCAGACATGGGGAACCTCAGGCCCGGGGGCTGTATAATCATTTGGTCTGACCCTCTGAGCTTTATTCTGTTGGTCTCACCTGTCTATCACTGTGTCTATAATGTCACCCTGCAGCCAGACTCTATACAGCAGTGCTGCCCGGGGCGTCCTTAGGATGTATCATATGGTCACACTGCTGCCCTTACATCTCCCCGTAGCATCCTCACCTGGCTATCACTGTGCCTATAATGTCACCCTGCAGCCAGACTCTATACAGCAGTGCTGCCCGGGGCGTCCTTAGGATGTATCATATGGTCACACTGCTGCCCTTACATCTCCCCGTAGCATCCTCACCTGGCTATCACTGTGCCTATAATGTCACCCTGCAGCCAGACTCTATACAGCAGTGCTGCCCGGGGCGTCCTTTAGGATGTATCATATGGTCACACTGCTGCCCTTACATCTCCCCGTAGCATCCTCACCTGGCTATCACTGTGCCTATAATGTCACCCTGCAGCCAGACTCTATACAGCAGTGCTGCCCGGGGCGTCCTTAGGATGTATCATATGGTCACACTGCTGCCCTTACATCTCCCCGTAGCATCCTCACCTGGCTATCACTGTGCCTATAATGTCACCCTGCAGCCAGACTCTATACAGCAGTGCTGCCCGGGGCGTCCTTAGGATACATCATATGGTCACACTGCTGCCCTTACATCTCCCCCGGAGCATCCTCACCTGTCTATCACTGTGCCTATAATGTCACCCTGCAGCCAGACTCTATACAGCAGTGCTGCCCGGGGCGTCCTTAGGATACATCATATTGTCACACTGCTGCCCTTACATCTCCCCGGAGCATCCTCACCTGTCTATCACTGTGTCTATAATGTCACCCTGCAGCCAGACTCTATACAGCAGTGCTGCCCGGGGCGTCCTTTAGGATGTATCATATGGTCACACTGCTGCCCTTACATCTCCCCGTAGCATCCTCACCTGGCTATCACTGTGCCTATAATGTCACCCTGCAGCCAGACTCTATACAGCAGTGCTGCCCGGGGCGTCCTTAGGATACATCATATGGTCACACTGCTGCCCTTACATCTCCCCGGAGCATCCTCACCTGTCTATCACTGTGTCTATAATGTCACCCTGCAGCCAGACTCTATACAGCAGTGCTGCCCGGGGCGTCCTTTAGGATGTATCATATGGTCACACTGCTGCCCTTACATCTCCCCGTAGCATCCTCACCTGGCTATCACTGTGCCTATAATGTCACCCTGCAGCCAGACTCTATACAGCAGTGCTGCCCGGGGCGTCCTTAGGATACATCATATGGTCACACTGCTGCCCTTACATCTCCCCGTAGCATCCTCACCTGGCTATCACTGTGCCTATAATGTCACCCTGCAGCCAGACTCTATACAGCAGTGCTGCCCGGGGCGTCCTTACGATACATCATATGGTCACACTGCTGCCCTTACATCTCCCCGGAGCATCCTCACCTGTCTATCACTGTGCCTATAATGTCACCCTGCAGCCAGACTCTATACAGCAGTGCTGCCCGGGGCGTCCTTAGGATGTATCATATGGTCACACTGCTGCCCTTACAACTCCCCGGAGCATCCTCACCTGTCTATCACTGTGCCTATGATGTCACCCTGCAGCCAGACTCTATACAGCAGTGCTGCCCGGGGCGTCCTTAGGATACATCATATGGTCACACTGCTGCCCTTACATCTCCCCGGAGCATCCTCACCTGTCTATCACTGTGCCTATGATGTCACCCTGCAGCCAGACTCTATACAGCAGTGCTGCCCGGGGCGTCCTTAGGATACATCATATGGTCACACTGCTGCCCTTACATCTCCCCGGAGCATCCTCACCTGTCTATCACTGTGCCTATAATGTCACCCTGCAGCCAGACTCTATACAGCAGTGCTGCCCGGGGCGTCCTTAGGATACATCATATGGTCACAGTGCTGCCCTTACATCTCCCCGGAGCATCCTCACCTGTCTATCACTGTGCCTATGATGTCACCCTGCAGCCAGACTCTATACAGCAGTGCTGCCCGGGGCGTCCTTTAGGATGTATCATATGGTCACACTGCTGCCCTTACATCTCCCCGTAGCATCCTCACCTGGCTATCACTGTGCCTATAATGTCACCCTGCAGCCAGACTCTATACAGCAGTGCTGCCCGGGGCGTCCTTAGGATACATCATATGGTCACACTGCTGCCCTTACATCTCCCCGTAGCATCCTCACCTGGCTATCACTGTGCCTATAATGTCACCCTGCAGCCAGACTCTATACAGCAGTGCTGCCCGGGGCGTCCTTAGGATACATCATATGGTCACACTGCTGCCCTTACATCTCCCCGGGGCATCCTCACCTGTCTATCACTGTGCCTATAATGTCACCCTGCAGCCAGACTCTATACAGCAGTGCTGCCCGGGGCGTCCTTAGGATACATCATATGGTCACACTGCTGCCCTTACATCTCCCCGGAGCATCCTCACCTGTCTATCACTGTGCCTATAATGTCACCCTGCAGCCAGACTCTATACAGCAGTGCTGCCCGGGGCGTCCTTAGGATGTATCATATGGTCACACTGCTGCCCTTACAACTCCCCGGAGCATCCTCACCTGTCTATCACTGTGCCTATAATGTCACCCTGCAGCCAGACTCTATACAGCAGTGCTGCCCGGGGCGTCCTTAGGATACATCATATGGTCACACTGCTGCCCTTACATCTCCCCGGAGCATCCTCACCTGTCTATCACTGTGCCTATGATGTCACCCTGCAGCCAGACTCTATACAGCAGTGCTGCCCGGGGCGTCCTTAGGATACATCATATGGTCACACTGCTGCCCTTACATCTCCCCGGAGCATCCTCACCTGTCTATCACTGTGCCTATAATGTCACCCTGCAGCCAGACTCTATACAGCAGTGCTGCCCGGGGCGTCCTTAGGATACATCATATGGTCACACTGCTGCCCTTACATCTCCCCGGAGCATCCTCACCTGTCTATCACTGTGCCTATGATGTCACCCTGCAGCCAGACTCTATACAGCAGTGCTGCCCGGGGCGTCCTTAGGATACATCATATGGTCACACTGCTGCCCTTACATCTCCCCGGAGCATCCTCACCTGTCTATCACTGTGCCTATAATGTCACCCTGCAGCCAGACTCTATACAGCAGTGCTGCCCAGGGCGTCCTTAGGATACATCATATGGTCACACTGCTGCCCTTACATCTCCCCGGAGCATCCTCACCTGTCTATCACTGTGCCTATAATGTCACCCTGCAGCCAGACTCTATACAGCAGTGCTGCCCGGGGCGTCCTTAGGATACATCATATGGTCACACTGCTGCCCTTACATCTCCCCGGAGCATCCTCACCTGTCTATCACTGTGCCTATGATGTCACCCTGCAGCCAGACTCTATACAGCAGTGCTGCCCGGGGCGTCCTTAGGATGTATCATATGGTCACACTGCTGCCCTTACATCTCCCCGGAGCATCCTCACCTGTCTATCACTGTGCCTATAATGTCACCCTGCAGCCAGACTCTATACAGCAGTGCTGCCCAGGGCGTCCTTAGGATACATCATATGGTCACACTGCTGCCCTTACATCTCCCCGGAGCATCCTCACCTGTCTATCACTGTGCCTATAATGTCACCCTGCAGCCAGACTCTATACAGCAGTGCTGCCCGGGGCGTCCTTAGGATGTATCATATGGTCACACTGCTGCCCTTACATCTCCCCGGAGCATCCTCACCTGTCTATCACTGTGCCTATAATGTCACCCTGCAGCCAGACTCTATACAGCAGTGCTGCCCGGGGCGTCCTTAGGATACATCATATGGTCACACTGCTGCCCTTACATCTCCCCGGGGCATCCTCACCTGGCTATCACTGTGCCTATAATGTCACCCTGCAGCCAGACTCTATACAGCAGTGCTGCCCGGGGCGTCCTTAGGATGTATCATATGGTCACACTGCTGCCCTTACATCTCCCCGGAGCATCCTCACCTGTCTATCACTGTGCCTATAATGTCACCCTGCAGCCAGACTCTATACAGCAGTGCTGCCCGGGGCGTCCTTAGGATGTATCATATGGTCACACTGCTGCCCTTACATCTCCCCGGAGCATCCTCACCTGTCTATCACTGTGCCTATAATGTCACCCTGCAGCCAGACTCTATACAGCAGTGCTGCCCGGGGCGTCCTTAGGATGTATCATATGGTCACACTGCTGCCCTTACAACTCCCCGGAGCATCCTCACCTGGCTATCACTGTGCCTATAATGTCACCCTGCAGCCAGACTCTATACAGCAGTGCTGCCCGGGGCGTCCTTAGGATGTATCATATGGTCACACTGCTGCCCTTACATCTCCCCGGGGCATCCTCACCTGTCTATCACTGTGCCTATAATGTCACCCTGCAGCCAGACTCTATACAGCAGTGCTGCCCGGGGCGTCCTTAGGATACATCATATGGTCACACTGCTGCCCTTACATCTCCCCGGAGCATCCTCACCTGTCTATCACTGTGCCTATAATGTCACCCTGCAGCCAGACTCTATACAGCAGTGCTGCCCGGGGCGTCCTTAGGATGTATCATATGGTCACACTGCTGCCCTTACAGCTCCCCGGAGCATCCTCACCTGTCTATCACTGTGCCTATGATGTCACCCTGCAGCCAGACTCTATACAGCAGTGCTGCCCGGGGCGTCCTTAGGATACATCATATGGTCACACTGCTGCCCTTACATCTCCCCGGAGCATCCTCACCTGTCTATCACTGTGCCTATAATGTCACCCTGCAGCCAGAATCTATACAGCAGTGCTGCCCGGGGCGTCCTTAGGATACATCATATGGTCACACTGCTGCCCTTACATCTCCCCGGAGCATCCTCACCTGTCTATCACTGTGCCTATGATGTCACCCTGCAGCCAGACTCTATACAGCAGTGCTGCCCGGGGCGTCCTTAGGATGTATCATATGGTCACACTGCTGCCCTTACATCTCCCCGGAGCATCCTCACCTGTCTATCACTGTGCCTATATGTCACCCTGCAGCCAGACTCTATACAGCAGTGCTGCCCAGGGCGTCCTTAGGATACATCATATGGTCACACTGCTGCCCTTACATCTCCCCGGAGCATCCTCACCTGTCTATCACTGTGCCTATAATGTCACCCTGCAGCCAGACTCTATACAGCAGTGCTGCCCGGGGCGTCCTTAGGATGTATCATATGGTCACACTGCTGCCCTTACATCTCCCCGGAGCATCCTCACCTGTCTATCACTGTACCTATAATGTCACCCTGCAGCTAGACTCTATACAGCAGTGCTGCCCGGGGTGTCCTTAGGATGTATCATATGGTCACACTGCTGCCCTTACATCTCCCCGGAGCATCCTCACCTGTCTATCACTGTGCCTATAATGTCACCCTGCAGCCAGACTCTATACAGCAGTGCTGCCCGGGGCGTCCTTAGGATACATCATATGGTCACACTGCTGCCCTTACATCTCCCCGGAGCATCCTCACCTGTCTATCACTGTGCCTATAATGTCACCCTGCAGCCAGACTCTATACAGCAGTGCTGCCCGGGGCGTCCTTAGGATACATCATATGGTCACACTGCTGCCCTTACATCTCCCCGGAGCATCCTCACCTGTCTATCACTGTGCCTATAATGTCACCCTGCAGCCAGACTCTATACAGCAGTGCTGCCCAGGGCGTCCTTAGGATACATCATATGGTCACACTGCTGCCCTTACATCTCCCCGGAGCATCCTCACCTGTCTATCACTGTGCCTATAATGTCACCCTGCAGCCAGACTCTATACAGCAGTGCTGCCCGGGGCGTCCTTAGGATGTATCATATGGTCACACTGCTGCCCTTACATCTCCCCGGAGCATCCTCACCTGTCTATCACTGTGCCTATAATGTCACCCTGCAGCCAGACTCTATACAGCAGTGCTGCCCAGGGCGTCCTTAGGATACATCATATGGTCACACTGCTGCCCTTACATCTCCCCGGAGCATCCTCACCTGTCTATCACTGTGCCTATAATGTCACCCTGCAGCCAGACTCTATACAGCAGTGCTGCCCGGGGCGTCCTTAGGATGTATCATATGGTCACACTGCTGCCCTTACAACTCCCCGGAGCATCCTCACCTGGCTATCACTGTGCCTATAATGTCACCCTGCAGCCAGACTCTATACAGCAGTGCTGCCCGGGGCGTCCTTAGGATACATCATATGGTCACACTGCTGCCCTTACATCTCCCCGGAGCATCCTCATCTGTCTATCACTGTGCCTATAATGTCACCCTGCAGCCAGACTCTATACAGCAGTTCTGCCCGGGGCGTCCTTAGGATGTATCATATGGTCACACTGCTGCCCTTACATCTCCCCGGAGCATCCTCACCTGGCTGTCACTGTGCCTATAATGTCACCCTGCAGCCAGACTCTATACAGCAGTGCTGCCCGGGGCGTCCTTAGGATACATCATATGGTCACACTGCTGCCCTTACAGCTCCCCGGAGCATCCTCACCTGTCTATCACTGTGCCTATAATATCACCCTGCAGCCAGACTCTATACATCAGTGCTGCCCGGGGCGTCCTTAGGATGTATCATATGGTCACACTGCTGCCCTTACATCTCCCCGGAGAATCCTCACCTGTCTATCACTGTGCCTATAATGTCACCCTGCAGCCAGACTCTATACAGCAGTGCTGCCCGGGGCGTCCTTAGGATGTATCATATGGTCACACTGCTGCCCTTACATCTCCCCGGATCATCCTCACCTGTCTATCACTGTGCCTATAATGTCACCCTGCAGCCAGACTCTATACAGCAGTGCTGCCCGGGGCGTCCTTAGGATACATCATATGGTCACACTGCTGCCCTTACATCTCCCCGGAGCATCCTCACCTGTCTATCACTGTGCCTATAATGTCACCCTGCAGCCAGACTCTATACAGCAGTGCTGCCCGGGGCGTCCTTAGGATACATCATATGGTCACACTGCTGCCCTTACAACTCCCCGGAGCATCCTCACCTGGCTATCACTGTGCCTATAATGTCACCCTGCAGCCAGACTCTATACAGCAGTGCTGCCCGGGGCGTCCTTAGGATACATCATATGGTCACACTGCTGCCCTTACAGCTCCCCGGAGCATCCTCACCTGTCTATCACTGTGCCTATAATGTCACCCTGCAGCCAGACTCTATACAGCAGTGCTGCCCGGGGCGTCCTTAGGATGTATCATATGGTCACACTGCTGCCCTTACATCTCCCCGGAGCATCCTCACCTGTCTATCACTGTGCCTATAATGTCACCCTGCAGCCAGACTCTATACAGCAGTGCTGCCCGGGGCGTCCTTAGGATGCATCATATGGTCACACTGCTGCCCTTACATCTCCCCGGAGCATCCTCACCTGTCTATCACTGTGCCTATAATGTCACCCTGCAGCCAGAATCTATACAGCAGTGCTGCCCGGGGCGTCCTTAGGATACATCATATGGTCACACTGCTGCCCTTACATCTCCCCGGAGCATCCTCACCTGTCTATCACTGTGCCTATAATGTCCCCCTGCAGCCAGACTCTATACAGCAGTGCTGCCCGGGGCGTCCTTAGGATACATCATATGGTCACACTGCTGCCCTTACATCTCCCCGGAGCATCCTCACCTGTCTATCACTGTGCCTATAATATCACCCTGCAGCCAGACTCTATACAGCAGTGCTGCCCGGGGCGTCCTTAGGATGTATCATATGGTCACACTGCTGCCCTTACATCTCCCCGGAGCATCCTCAGCTGTCTATCACTGTGCCTATAATGTCACCCTGCAGCCAGACTCTATACAGCAGAGCTGCCCGGGGCGTCCTTAGGATGTATCATATGGTCACACTGCTGCCCTTACATCTCCCCGGAGCATCCTCACCTGTCTATCACTGTGCCTATAATGTCACCCTGCAGCCAGACTCTATACAGCAGAGCTGCCCGGGGCGTCCTTAGGATGTATCATATGGTCACACTGCTGCCCTTACATCTCCCCGGAGCATCCTCACCTGTCTATCACTGTACCTATAATGTCACCCTGCAGCTAGACTCTATACAGCAGTGCTGCCCGGGGCGTCCTTAGGATACATCATATGGTCACACTGCTGCCCTTACATCTCCCCGGAGCATCCTCACCTGTCTATCACTGTGCCTATAATGTCACCCTGCAGCCAGACTCTATACAGCAGTGCTGCCCGGGGCATCCTTAGGATACATCATATGGTCACACTGCTGCCCTTACATCTCCCCGGAGCATCCTCACCTGTCTATCACTGTGCCTATAATGTCACCCTGCAGCCAGACTCTATACAGCAGAGCTGCCCGGGGCGTCCTTAGGATACATCATATGGTCACACTGCTGCTCTTACATCTCCCCGGAGCATCCTTACCTGTCTATCACTGTGCCTATAATGTCACCCTGCAGCCAGACTCTATACAGCAGTGCTGCCCGGGGCGTCCTTAGGATACATCATATGGTCACACTGCTGCCCTTACAGCTCCCCGGAGCATCCTCACCTGTCTATCACTGTGCCTATAATGTCACCCTGCAGCCAGACTCTATACAGCAGTGCTGCTCGGGGCGTCCTTAGGATGTATCATATGGTCACACTGCTGCCCTTACATCTCCCCGGAGCATCCTCACCTGTCTATCACTGTGCCTATAATGTCACCCTGCAGCCAGACTCAATACAGCAGTGCTGCCCGGGGCATCCTTAGGATACATCATATGGTCACACTGCTTCCCATACATCTCCCCGGAGCATCCTCACCTGTCTATCACTGTGCCTATAATGTCACCTGCAACCAGACTCTATACAGCAGTGCTGCCCGGGTCGTCCTTAGGATGTATCATATGGTCACACTGCTGCCCTTACATCTCCCCGGAGCATCCTCACCTGGCTATCACTGTGCCTATAATGTCACCCTGCAGCCAGACTCTATACAGCAGTGCTGCCCGGGGCGTCCTTAGGATACATCATATGGTCACACTGCTGCCCTTACATCTCCCCGGAGCATCCTCACCTGTCTATCACTGTGTCTATAATGTCACCCTGCAGCCAGACTCTATACAGCAGTGCTGCCCGGGGCGTCCTTAGGATACATCATATGGTCACACTGCTGCCCTTACAGCTCCCCGGAGCATCCTCACCTGTCTATCACTGTGCCTATAATGTCACCCTGCAGCCAGACTCTATACAGCAGTGCTGCCCGGGGCGTCCTTAGGATACATCATATGGTCACCCTGCTGCCCTTACATCTCCCCGGAGCATCCTCACCTGTCTATCACTGTGCCCATAATGTCACCCTGCAGCCAGACTCTATACAGCAGTGCTGCCCGGGGCGTCCTTAGGATGTATCATATGGTCACACTGCTGCCCTTACATCTCCCCGGAGCATCCTCACCTGTCTATCACTGTGCCTATAATGTCACCCTGCAGCCAGACTCTATACAGCAGTGCTGCCCGGGGCGTCCTTAGGATGTATCATATGGTCACACTGCTGCCCTTACATCTCCCCGGATCATCCTCACCTGTCTATCACTGTGCCTATAATGTCACCCTGCAGCCAGACTCTATACAGCAGTGCTGCCCGGGGCGTCCTTAGGATGTATCATATGGTCACACTGCTGCCCTTACATCTCCCCGGAGCATCCTCACCTGTCTATCACTGTGCCTATAATGTCACCCTGCAGCCAGACTCTATACAGCAGTGCTGCCCGGGGCGTCTTTAGGATGTATCATATGGTCACACTGCTGCCCTTACATCTCCCCGGAGCATCCTCACCTGTCTATCACTGTGCCTATAATGTCACCCTGTAGCCAGACTCTATACAGCAGTGCTGCCCGGGGCGTCCTTAGGATACATCATATGGTCACACTGCTGCCCTTACAGCTCCCCGGGGCATCCTCACCTGTCTATCACTGTGCCTATAATGTCACCCTGCAGCCAGACTCTATACAGCAGTGCTGCCCGGGGCGTCCTTAGGATACATCATATGGTCACACTGCTGCCCTTACATCATCTCCCCGGAGCATCCTCACCTGTCTATCACTGTGCCTATAATGTCACCCTGCAGCCAGACTCTATACAGCAGTGCTGCCCGGGGCGTCCTTAGGATGTATCATATGGTCACACTGCTGCCCTTACAGCTCCCCGGAGCATCCTCACCTGGCTATCACTGTGCCTATAATGTCACCCTGCAGCCAGACTCTATACAGCAGTGCTGCCCGGGGCGTCCTTAGGATACATCATATGGTCACACTGCTGCCCTTACATCTCCCCGGAGCATCCTCACCTGTCTATCACTGTGCCTATAATGTCACCCTGCAGCCAGACTCTATACAGCAGTGCTGCCCGGGGCGTCCTTAGGATGCATCATATGGTCACACTGCTGCCCTTACAGCTCCCCGGAGCATCCTCACCTGTCTATCACTGTGCCTATAATGTCACCCTGCAGCCAGACTCTATACAGCAGTGCTGCCCGGGGCGTCCTTAGGATACATCATATGGTCACACTGCTGCCCTTACATCTCCCCGGGGCATCCTCTCCTGTCTATCACTGTGCCTATAATGTCACTCTGCAGCCAGACTCTATACAGCAGTGCTGCCCGGGGCGTCCTTAGGATACATCATATGGTCACACTGCTGCCCTTACAGCTCCCCGGAGCATCCTCACCTGTCTATCACTGTGCCTATAATGTCACCCTGCAGCCAGACTCTATACAGCAGTGCTGCCCGGGGCGTCCTTAGGATACATCATATGGTCACACTGCTGCCCTTACATCTCCCCGGAGCATCCTCACCTGTCTATCACTGTGCCTATAATGTCACCCTGCAGCCAGACTCTATACAGCAGTGCTGCCCGGGGCATCCTTAGGATACATCATATGGTCACACTGCTGCCCTTACAGCTCCCCGGAGCATCCTCACCTGTCTATCACTGTGCCTATAATGTCACCCTGCAGCCAGACTCTATACAGCAGTGCTGCCCGGGGCGTCCTTAGGATGTATCATATGGTCACACTGCTGCCCTTACATCTCCCCGGGGCATCCTCTCCTGTCTATCACTGTGCCTATAATGTCACTCTGCAGCCAGACTCTATACAGCAGTGCTGCCCGGGGCGTCCTTAGGATACATCATATGGTCACACTGCTGCCCTTACATCTCCCCGGAGCATCCTCACCTGTCTATCACTGTGCCTATAATGTCACCCTGCAGCCAGACTCTATACAGCAGTGCTGCCCGGGGCATCTTTAGGATGTATCATATGGTCACAGTGCTGCCCTTACATCTCCCCGGAGCATCCTCACCTGTCTATCACTGTGCCTATAATGTCACCCTGCAGCCAGACTCTATACAGCAGTGCTGCCCGGGGCATCCTTAGGATGCATCATATGGTCACACTGCTGCCCTTACATCTCCCCGGAGCATCCTCACCTGGCTATCACTGTGCCTATAATGTCACCCTGCAGCCAGACTCTATACAGCAGTGCTGCCCGGGGCATCCTTAGGATGCATCATATGGTCACACTGCTGCCCTTACATCTCCCCGGTGCATCCTCACCTGTCTATCACTGTGCCTATAATGTCACCCTGCAGCCAGACTCTATACAGCAGTGCTGCCCGGGGCGTCCTTAGGATACATCATATGGTCACACTGCTGCCCTTACATCTCCCCGGGGCATCCTCACCTGGCTATCACTGTGCCTATAATGTCACCCTGCAGCCAGACTCTATACAGCAGTGCTGCCCGGGGCGTCCTTAGGATACATCATATGGTCACACTGCTGCCCTTACATCTCCCCGGAGCATCCTCACCTGTCTATCACTGTGCCTATAATGTCACCCTGCAGCCAGACTCTATACAGCAGTGCTGCCCGGGGCGTCCTTAGGATGTATCATATGGTCACACTGCTGCCCTTACATCTCCCCGAAGCATCCTCACCTGTCTATCACTGTGCCTATAATGTCACCCTGCAGCCAGACTCTATACAGCAGTGCTGCCCAGGGTGTCCTTAGGATACATCATATGGTCACACTGCTGCCCTTACATCTCCCCGGAGCATCCTCACCTGTCTATCACTGTGCCTATAATATCACCATGCAGCCAGAATCTATACAGCAGTGCTGCCCGGGGCGTCCTTAGGATGTATCATATGGTCACACTGCTGCTCTTACATCTCCCCGGAGCATCCTCACCTGTCTATCACTGTGCCTATAATGTCACCCTGCAGCCAGACTCTATACAGCAGTGCTGCCCGGGGCGTCCTTAGGATACATCATATGGTCACACTGCTGCCCTTACATCTCCCCGGAGCATCCTCACCTGTCTATCACTGTGCCTATAATGTCACCCTGCAGCCAGACTCTATACAGCAGAGCTGCCCGGGGCGTCCTTAGGATACATCATATGGTCACACTGCTGCCCTTACATCTCCCCGGAGCATCCTCACCTGTCTATCACTGTGCCTATAATGTCACCCTGCAGCCAGACTCTATACAGCAGTGCTGCCCGGGGCGTCCTTAGGATGTATCATATGGTCACACTGCTGCCCTTACATCTCCCCGGAGCATCCTCACCTGTCTATCACTGTGCCTATAATGTCACCCTGCAGCCAGAATCTATACAGCAGTGCAGCCCGGGGCGTCCCTAGGATACATCATATGGTCACACTGCTGCCCTTACAGCTCCCCGGAGCATCCTCACCTGTCTATCACTGTGCCTATAATGTCACCCTGCAGCCAGACTCTATACAGCAGTGCTGCCCGGGGCGTCCTTAGGATGTATCATATGGTCACACTGCTGCCCTTACATCTCCCCGGAGCATCCTCACCTGTCTATCACTGTGCCTATAATGTCACCCTGCAGCCAGACTCTATACAGCAGTGCAGCCCGGGGCGTCCTTAGGATACATCATATGGTCACAGTGCTGCCCTTACATCTCCCCGGAGCATCCTCACCTGTCTATCACTGTGCCTATAATGTCACTCTGCAGCCAGACTCTATACAGCAGTGCTGCCCGGGGTGTCCTTAGGATACATCATATGGTCACACTGCTGCCCTTACATCTCCCCGGAGCATCCTCAGCTGTCTATCACTGTGCCTATAATGTCACCCTGCAGCCAGACTCTATACAGCAGTGCTGCCCGGGGCGTCCTTAGGATACATCATATGGTCACACTGCTGCCCTTACATCTCCCCGGAGCATCCTCAGCTGTCTATCACTGTGCCTATAATGTCACCCTGCAGCCAGACTCTATACAGCAGTGCTGCCCGGGGCGTCCTTAGGATGCATCATATGGTCACACTGCTGCCCTTACATCTCCCCGGAGCATCCTCACCTGTCTATCACTGTGCCTATAATGTCACCCTGCAGCCAGACTCTATACAGCAGTGCTGCCCGGGGCGTCCTTAGGATGTATCATATGGTCACACCGCTGCCATTACATCTCCCCGGATCATCCTCACCTGTCTATCACTATGTCTATAATGTCACCCTGCAGCCAGACTCTATACAGCAGTGCTGCCCGGGGCGTCCTTAGGATGTATCATATGGTCACACTGCTGCCCTTACAGCTCCCCGGAGCATCCTCACCTGTCTATCACTGTGCCTATAATGTCACCCTGCAGCCAGACTCTATACAGCAGTGCTGCCCGGGGCGTCCTTAGGATACATCATATGGTCACACTGCTGCCCTTACAGCTCCCCGGATCATCCTCACCTGTCTATCACTGTGCCTATAATGTCACCCTGCAGCCAGACTCTATACAGCAGTGCTGCCCGGGGCGTCCTTAGGATGTATCATATGGTCACACTGCTGCCCTTACATCTCCCCGGAGCATCCTCACCTGTCTATCACTGTGTCTATAATGTCACCCTGCAGCCAGACTCTATACAGCAGTGCTGCCCGGGGTGTCCTTAGGATGTATCATATGGTCACACTGCTGCCCTTACATCTCCCCGGGGCATCCTCACCTGGCTATCACTGTGCCTATAATGTCACCCTGCAGCCAGACTCTATACAGCAGTGCTGCCCAGGGCGTCCTTAGGATGTATCATATGGTCACACTGCTGCCCTTACAACTCCCCGGAGCATCCTCACCTGGCTATCACTGTGCCTATAATGTCACCCTGCAGCCAGACTCTATACAGCAGTGCTGCCCGGGGCATCCTTAGGATGCATCATATGGTCACACTGCTGCCCTTACATCTCCCCGGAGCATCCTCACCTGTCTATCACTGTGCCTATAATGTCACCCTGCAGCCAGACTCTATACAGCAGTGCTGCCCGGGGCGTCCTTAGGATGTATCATATGGTCACACTGCTGCCCTTACATCTCCCCGGGGCATCCTCTCCTGTCTATCACTGTGCCTATAATGTCACCCTGCAGCCAGACTCTATACAGCAGTGCTGCCCGGGGCGTCCTTAGGATGTATCATATGGTCACACTGCTGCCCATACATCTCCCCGGAGCATCCTCACCTGTCTATCACTGTGCCTATA
Source organism: Taudactylus pleione (assembly GCA_031769625.1). Classification (NCBI taxonomy): domain Eukaryota; kingdom Metazoa; phylum Chordata; class Amphibia; order Anura; family Myobatrachidae; genus Taudactylus; species Taudactylus pleione. The sequence goes on from JAUIMM010000392.1 coordinate 452,715, forward strand.
ATGTCCCCCTGCAGCCAGACCCTATACAGCAGTGCTGCCCGGGGTGTCCTTAGGATGTATCATATGGTCACACTGCTGCCCTTACATCTCCCCGGAGCATCCTTACCTGGCTATCACTGTGCCTATAATGTCACCCTGCAGCCAGACTCTATACAGCAGTGCTGCCCGGGGCGTCCTTAGGATGTATCATATGGTCACACTGCTGCCCTTACAGCTCCCCGGAGCATCCTCACCTGTCTATCACTGTACCTATAATGTCACCCTGCAGCCAGACTCTATACAGCAGTGCTGCCCGGGGCGTCCTTAGGATGTATCATATGGTCACACTGCTGCCCTTACAGCTCCCCGGATCATCCTCACCTGTCTATCACTGTGCCTATAATGTCACCCTGCAGCCAGACTCTATACAGCAGTGCTGCCCGTGGCGTCCTTAGGATGTATCATATGGTCACACTGCTGCCCTTACAGCTCCCCGGATCATCCTCACCTGTCTATCACTGTGCCTATAATGTCACCCTGCAGCCAGACTCTATACAGCAGTGCTGCCCGGGGCGTCCTTAGGATGTATCATATGGTCACACTGCTGCCCTTACAACTCCCCGGTGCATCCTCACCTGTCTATCACTGTGCCTATAATGTCACCCTGCAGCCAGACTCTATACAGCAGTGCTGCCCGGGGCGTCCTTAGGATGTATCATATGGTCACACTGCTGCCCTTACATCTCCCCGGAGCATCCTCACCTGTCTATCACTGTGCCTATAATGTCACTCTGCAGCCAGACTCTATACAGCAGTGCTGCCCGGGGTGTCCTTAGGATACATCATATGGTCACACTGCTGCCCTTACATCTCCCCGGAGCATCCTCAGCTGTCTATCACTGTGCCTATAATGTCACCCTGCAGCCAGACTCTATACAGCAGTGCTGCCCGGGGCGTCCTTAGGATACATCATATGGTCACACTGCTGCCCTTACATCTCCCCGGAGCATCCTCAGCTGTCTATCACTGTGCCTATAATGTCACCCTGCAGCCAGACTCTATACAGCAGTGCTGCCCGGGGCGTCCTTAGGATGCATCATATGGTCACACTGCTGCCCTTACATCTCCCCGGAGCATCCTCACCTGTCTATCACTGTGCCTATAATGTCACCCTGCAGCCAGACTCTATACAGCAGTGCTGCCCGGGGCGTCCTTAGGATGTATCATATGGTCACACCGCTGCCATTACATCTCCCCGGATCATCCTCACCTGTCTATCACTATGTCTATAATGTCACCCTGCAGCCAGACTCTATACAGCAGTGCTGCCCGGGGCGTCCTTAGGATGTATCATATGGTCACACTGCTGCCCTTACAGCTCCCCGGAGCATCCTCACCTGTCTATCACTGTGCCTATAATGTCACCCTGCAGCCAGACTCTATACAGCAGTGCTGCCCGGGGCGTCCTTAGGATACATCATATGGTCACACTGCTGCCCTTACAGCTCCCCGGATCATCCTCACCTGTCTATCACTGTGCCTATAATGTCACCCTGCAGCCAGACTCTATACAGCAGTGCTGCCCGGGGCGTCCTTAGGATGTATCATATGGTCACACTGCTGCCCTTACATCTCCCCGGGGCATCCTCACCTGGCTATCACTGTGCCTATAATGTCACCCTGCAGCCAGACTCTATACAGCAGTGCTGCCCAGGGCGTCCTTAGGATGTATCATATGGTCACACTGCTGCCCTTACAACTCCCCGGAGCATCCTCACCTGGCTATCACTGTGCCTATAATGTCACCCTGCAGCCAGACTCTATACAGCAGTGCTGCCCGGGGCATCCTTAGGATGCATCATATGGTCACACTGCTGCCCTTACATCTCCCCGGAGCATCCTCACCTGTCTATCACTGTGCCTATAATGTCACCCTGCAGCCAGACTCTATACAGCAGTGCCGCCCGGGGCGTCCTTAGGATGTATCATATGGTCACACTGCTGCCCTTACATCTCTCCGGAGCATCCTCACCTGTCTATCACTGTGCCTATAATGTCACCCTGCAGCCAGACTCTATACAGCAGTGCTGCCCGGGGCGTCCTTAGGATGTATCATATGGTCACACTGCTGCCCTTACATCTCCCCGGAGCATCCTCACCTGTCTATCACTGTGCCTATAATGTCACCCTGCAGCCAGACTCTATACAGCAGTGCTGCCCGGGGCGTCCTTAGGATGTATCATATGGTCACACTGCTGCCCTTACAGCTCCCCGGAGCATCCTCACCTGTCTATCACTGTGCCTATAATGTCACCCTGCAGCCAGACTCTATACAGCAGTGCCGCCCGGGACGTCCTTAGGATGTATCATATGGTCACACTGCTGCCCTTACATCTCCCCGGAGCATCCTCACCTGTCTATCACTGTGCCTATAATGTCACCCTGCAGCCAGACTCTATACAGCAGTGCTGCCCGGGGCGTCCTTAGGATGTATCATATGGTCACACTGCTGCCCTTACATCTCCCCGGGGCATCCTCTCCTGTCTATCACTGTGCCTATAATGTCACCCTGCAGCCAGACTCTATACAGCAGTGCTGCCCGGGGCGTCCTTAGGATGTATCATATGGTCACACTGCTGCCCTTACATCTCCCCGGAGCATCCTCACCTGTCTATCACTGTGCCTATAATGTCCCCCTGCAGCCAGACCCTATACAGCAGTGCTGCCCGGGGTGTCCTTAGGATGTATCATATGGTCACACTGCTGCCCTTACATCTCCCCGGAGCATCCTTACCTGGCTATCACTGTGCCTATAATGTCACCCTGCAGCCAGACTCTATACAGCAGTGCTGCCCGGGGCGTCCTTAGGATGTATCATATGGTCACACTGCTGCCCTTACAGCTCCCCGGAGCATCCTCACCTGTCTATCACTGTGCCTATAATGTCACCCTGCAGCCAGACTCTATACAGCAGTGCTGCCCGGGGCATCCTTAGGATGTATCATATGGTCACACTGCTGCCCTTACAGCTCCCCGGATCATCCTCACCTGTCTATCACTGTGCCTATAATGTCACCCTGCAGCCAGACTCTATACAGCAGTGCTGCCCGGGGCGTCCTTAGGATGTATCATATGGTCACACTGCTGCCCTTACAACTCCCCGGTGCATCCTCACCTGTCTATCACTGTGCCTATAATGTCACCCTGCAGCCAGACTCTATACAGCAGTGCTGCCCGGGGCGTCCTTAGGATGTATCATATGGTCACACTGCTGCCCTTACATCTCCCCGGAGCATCCTCACCTGTCTATCACTGTGCCTATAATGTCCCCCTGCAGCCAGACCCTATACAGCAGTGCTGCCCGGGGTGTCCTTAGGATGTATCATATGGTCACACTGCTGCCCTTACATCTCCCCGGAGCATCCTTACCTGGCTATCACTGTGCCTATAATGTCACCCTGCAGCCAGACTCTATACAGCAGTGCTGCCCGGGGCGTCCTTAGGATGTATCATATGGTCACACTGCTGCCCTTACATCTCCCCGGAGCATCCTCACCTGTCTATCACTGTGCCTATAATGTCACCCTGCAGCCAGACTCTATACAGCAGTGCTGCCCGGGGCGTCCTTAGGATACATCATATGGTCACACTGCTGCCCTTACATCTCCCCGGAGCATCCTCACCTGTCTATCACTGTGCCTATAATGTCACCCTGCAGCCAGACTCTATACAGCAGTGCTGCCCGGGGCGTCCTTAGGATGTATCATATGGTCACACTGCTGCCCTTACATCTCCCCGGGGCATCCTCTCCTGTCTATCACTGTGCCTATAATGTCACCCTGCAGCCAGACTCTATACAGCAGTGCTGCCCGGGGCGTCCTTAAAATGTATCATATGGTCACACTGCTGCCCTTACATCTCCCCGGAGCATCCTCACCTGTCTATCACTGTGCCTATAATGTCCCCCTGCAGCCAGACCCTATACAGCAGTGCTGCCCGGGGTGTCCTTAGGATGTATCATATGGTCACACTGCTGCCCTTACATCTCCCCGGAGCATCCTCACCTGTCTATCACTGTGCCTATAATGTCCCCCTGCAGCCAGACCCTATACAGCAGTGCTGCCCGGGGTGTCCTTAGGATGTATCATATGGTCACACTGCTGCCCTTACAGCTCCCCGGGGCATCCTCACCTGTCTATCACTGTGCCTATAATGTCACCCTGCAGCCAGACTCTATACAGCAGTGCTGCCCGGGGCGTCCTTAGGATGTATCATATGGTCACACTGCTGCCCTTACATCTCCCCGGAGCATCCTCACCTGTCTATCACTGTGCCTATAATGTCACCCTGCAGCCAGACTCTATACAGCAGTGCTGCCCGGGGCGTCCTTAGGATGTATCATATGGTCACACTGCTGCCCTTACAGCTCCCCGGAGCATCCTCACCTGTCTATCACTGTGTCTATAATGTCACCCTGCAGCCAGACTCTATACAGCAGTGCTGCCCGGAGCGTCCTTAGGATGTATCATATGGTCACACTGCTGCCCATACATCTCACCGGAGCATCCTCACCTGTCTATCACTGTGCCTATAATGTCACCCTGCAGCCAGACTCTATACAGCAGTGCTGCCCGGGGCGTCCTTAGGATACATCATATGGTCACACTGCTGCCCTTACATCTCCCCGGAGCATCCTCACCTGTCTATCACTGTGCCTATAATGTCACCCTGCAGCCAGACTCTATACAGCAGTGCTGCCCGGGGCGTCCTTAGGATGTATCATATGGTCACACTGCTGCCCTTACATCTCCCCGGAGCATCCTCACCTGTCTATCACTGTGCCTATAATGTCACCCTGCAGCCAGACTCTATACAGCAGTGCTGCCCGGGGCGTCCTTAGGATGTATCATATGGTCACACTGCTGCCCTTACATCTCCCCGGGGCATCCTCTCCTGTCTATCACTGTGCCTATAATGTCACCCTGCAGCCAGACTCTATACAGCAGTGCTGCCCGGGGCGTCCTTAGGATGTATCATATGGTCACACTGCTGCCCTTACATCTCCCCGGAGCATCCTCACCTGTCTATCACTGTGCCTATAATGTCCCCCTGCAGCCAGACCCTATACAGCAGTGCTGCCCGGGGTGTCCTTAGGATGTATCATATGGTCACACTGCTGCCCTTACATCTCCCCGGAGCATCCTTACCTGGCTATCACTGTGCCTATAATGTCACCCTGCAGCCAGACTCTATACAGCAGTGCTGCCCGGGGCGTCCTTAGGATGTATCATATGGTCACACTGCTGCCCTTACAGCTCCCCGGAGCATCCTCACCTGTCTATCACTGTGCCTATAATGTCACCCTGCAGCCAGACTCTATACAGCAGTGCTGCCCGGGGCATCCTTAGGATGTATCATATGGTCACACTGCTGCCCTTACAGCTCCCCGGATCATCCTCACCTGTCTATCACTGTGCCTATAATGTCACCCTGCAGCCAGACTCTATACAGCAGTGCTGCCCGGGGCGTCCTTAGGATGTATCATATGGTCACACTGCTGCCCTTACAACTCCCCGGTGCATCCTCACCTGTCTATCACTGTGCCTATAATGTCACCCTGCAGCCAGACTCTATACAGCAGTGCTGCCCGGGGCGTCCTTAGGATGTATCATATGGTCACACTGCTGCCCTTACATCTCCCCGGAGCATCCTCACCTGTCTATCACTGTGCCTATAATGTCCCCCTGCAGCCAGACCCTATACAGCAGTGCTGCCCGGGGTGTCCTTAGGATGTATCATATGGTCACACTGCTGCCCTTACATCTCCCCGGAGCATCCTTACCTGGCTATCACTGTGCCTATAATGTCACCCTGCAGCCAGACTCTATACAGCAGTGCTGCCCGGGGCGTCCTTAGGATGTATCATATGGTCACACTGCTGCCCTTACATCTCCCCGGAGCATCCTCACCTGTCTATCACTGTGCCTATAATGTCACCCTGCAGCCAGACTCTATACAGCAGTGCTGCCCGGGGCGTCCTTAGGATACATCATATGGTCACACTGCTGCCCTTACATCTCCCCGGAGCATCCTCACCTGTCTATCACTGTGCCTATAATGTCACCCTGCAGCCAGACTCTATACAGCAGTGCTGCCCGGGGCGTCCTTAGGATGTATCATATGGTCACACTGCTGCCCTTACATCTCCCCGGGGCATCCTCACCTGTCTATCACTGTGCCTATAATGTCACCCTGCAGCCAGACTCTATACAGCAGTGCTGCCCGGGGCGTCCTTAAAATGTATCATATGGTCACACTGCTGCCCTTACATCTCCCCGGAGCATCCTCACCTGTCTATCACTGTGCCTATAATGTCCCCCTGCAGCCAGACCCTATACAGCAGTGCTGCCCGGGGTGTCCTTAGGATGTATCATATGGTCACACTGCTGCCCTTACATCTCCCCGGAGCATCCTCACCTGTCTATCACTGTGCCTATAATGTCCCCCTGCAGCCAGACCCTATACAGCAGTGCTGCCCGGGGTGTCCTTAGGATGTATCATATGGTCACACTGCTGCCCTTACAGCTCCCCGGAGCATCCTCACCTGGCTATCACTGTGCCTATAATGTCACCCTGCAGCCAGAATCTATACAGCAGTGCTGCCCGGGGCGTCCTTAGGATACATCATATGGTCACACTGCTGCCCTTACAGCTCCCCGGAGCATCCTCACCTGTCTATCACTGTGCCTATAATGTCACCCTGCAGCCAGACTCTATACAGCAGTGCTGCCCGGGGCGTCCTTAGGATACATCATATGGTCACACTGCTGCCCTTACCTCTCCCCGGAGCATCCTCACCTGTCTATCACTGTGCCTATAATGTCACCCTGCAGCCAGACTCTATACAGCAGTGCTGCCCGGGGCGTCCTTAGGATGTATCATATGGTCACACTGCTGCCCTTACATCTCCTCGGAGCATCCTCACCTGTCTATCACTGTGCCTATAATGTCACCCTGCAGCCAGACTCTATATAGCAGTGCTGCCCGGGGCGTCCTTAGGATACATCATATGGTCACACTGCTGCCCTTACAGCTCCCCGGAGCATCCTCACCTGGCTATCACTGTGCCTATAATGTCACCCTGCAGCCAGACTCTATACAGCAGTGCTGCCCGGGGCGTCCTTAGGATGTATCATATGGTCACACTGCTGCCCTTACATCTCCCCGGAGCATCCTCACCTGTCTATCACTGTACCTATAATGTCACCCTGCAGCCAGACTCTATACAGCAGTGCTGCCCGGGGCGTCCTTAGGATACATCATATGGTCACACTGCTGCCCTTACATCTCCCCGGAGCATCCTCACCTGTCTATCACTGTGCCTATAATGTCACCCTGCAGCCAGACTCTATACAGCAGTGCTGCCCGGGGTGTCCTTAGGATGTATCATATGGTCACACTGCTGCCCTTACATCTCCCCGGAGCATCCTCACCTGTCTATCACTGTGCCTATAATGTCACCCTGCAGCCAGACTCTATACAGCAGTGCTGCCCGGGGCGTCCTTAGGATGTATCATATGGTCACACTGCTGCCCTTACATCTCCCCGGAGCATCCTCACCTGTCTATCACTGTGCCTATAATGTCACCCTGCAGCCAGACTCTATACAGCAGTGCTGCCCGGGGCGTCCTTAGGATACATCATATGGTCACACTGCTGCCCTTACATCTCCCCGGAGCATCCTCACCTGTCTATCACTGTGCCTATAATGTCACCCTGCAGCCAGACTCTATACAGCAGTGCTGCCCGGGGCGTCCTTAGGATACATCATATGGTCACACTGCTGCCCTTACATCTCCCCGGAGCATCCTCAGCTGTCTATCACTGTGTCTATAATGTCACCCTGCAGCCAGAGTCCATACAGCAGTGCTGCCCGGGGCGTCCTTAGGATACATCATATGGTCACACTGCTGCCCTTACATCTCCCCGGAGCATCCTCAGCTGTCTATCACTGTGCCTATAATGTCACCCTGCAGCCAGACTCTATACAGCAGTGCTGCCCGGGGCGTCCTTAGGATACATCATATGGTCACACTGCTGCCCTTACATCTCCCCAGAGCATCCTCACCTGGCTATCACTGTGCCTATAATGTCACCCTGCAGCCAGACTCTATACAGCAGTGCTGCCCGGGGCGTCCTTAGGATACATCATATGGTCACACTGCTGCTCTTACATCTCCCCGGAGCATCCTCACCTGGCTATCACTGTGCCTATAATGTCACCCTGCAGCCAGACTCTATACAGCAGTGCTGCCCGGGGCGTCCTTAGGATACATCATATGGTCACACTGCTGCCCTTACATCTCCCCGGGGCATCCTCACCTGTCTATCACTGTGCCTATAATGTCACCCTGCAGCCAGACTCTATACAGCAGTGCTGCCCGGGGCGTCCTTAGGATACATCATATGGTCACACTGCTGCTCTTACATCTCCCCGGAGCATCCTCACCTGGCTATCACTGTGCCTATAATGTCACCCTGCAGCCAGACTCTATACAGCAGTGCTGCCCGGGGCGTCCTTAGGATACATCATATGGTCACTCTGCTGCCCTTACATCTCCCCGAGGCATCCTCACCTGTCTATCACTGTGCCTATAATGTCACCCTGCAGCCAGACTCTATACAGCAGTGCTGCCCGGGGCGTCCTTAGGATACATCATATGGTCACACTGCTGCCCTTACAGCTCCCCGGAGCATCCTCAGCTGTCTATCACTGTGCCTATAATGTCACCCTGCAGCCAGACTCTATACAGCAGTGCTGCCCGGGGCGTCCTTAGGATGTATCATATGGTCACACTGCTGCCCTTACATCTCCCCGGAGCATCCTCACCTGTCTATCACTGTGCCTATAATGTCACCCTGCAGCCAGACTCTATACAGCAGTGCTGCCCGGGGCGTCCTTAGGATACATCATATGGTCACACTGCTGCCCTTACATCTCCCCGGAGCATCCTCACCTGTCTATCACTGTGCCTATAATGTCACCCTGCAGCCAGACTCTATATAGCAGTGCTGCCCGGGGCGTCCTTAGGATGTATCATATGGTCACACTGCTGCCCTTACAGCTCCCCGGTGCATCCTCACCTGTCTATCACTGTGCCTATAATGTCACCCTGCAGCCAGACTCTATACAGCAGTGCTGCCCAGGGCGTCCTTAGGATGTATCATATGATCACACTGCTGCCCTTACAGCTCCCGGGCTTTGCTGTAATCACCGGCGATTGTGACCCCGCCCCTGTGTGATGTCACACGGAGGGGGCGTGGCCTGCATCTGGCCTGCAAATAATGTTATATATGTATTAAAATGGTCCTCGGCAGGAAAAGGGTTCCCCACCCCTGCTATAGAAGATGATTTATACAGGGGAATGACCTGTTACAACCCGGATACACAGATATACTTTTATAATATTTCTTTATATTTTTATATCCTTTTTTCTCTCGTTATGTATTGACAGAGTTAACTGTCAGTTTACAAATTAAACTAATTATTATTATTATTTTTATTAATCTGGCTAAATAGCTTATAATTACTAGTATATGATATTATGTACTTATATCAGACTGATATCTAGGGCCTTTCTATGATATGCTGATTATGTATTGTTTTAGTATAATCAGATAATTTTGTCTGTACATTGATCCCTCTGAATTCTTGAATGCGCAGAGATGAAGAGGGCTAGCCATCCCTCAATCAGCTGACCTTTGCTTTAGTTACAGCTGTGACTATGTGCATCTCCTGAAGGTGACGTCTTCCCCTGAGGCTGGCGCTACTAACGTACATTGCCAACCAATCAATGAACAGCCGGCACTATGTAAATCCGGCTTGCACATACAGCCATGACAGCTTCCTTGAGAAAGCCTCCGGCGAAACGTGCGTCGGCCTCACAGCTGGGGGGGACCTAGTGCGCACTTGGAACCTCCACACCACGATCCTACCTGGGAGATTTCAGGGACAGGTACTTTATCTTTACTCTCCCTCCTTGCTCTCTCATTAGCTAACCGTTACTGTGATTCCCTGCGCTGCTTAGGCAACAGGGGGTCTGGTCATTGTGGACGCTAACAGTAGAGGCAAGCTGCACTGTTTCTTTTGTGCCATATATCAGTGACACTCATCCCGTGTCTGATATTTATATGACACGGGAAAGCAGCATCTGGTTTATAAGAGCACTTATCTCTTATTATTCCTAATCTATTTAGGTTAAATCCTTTCTAGATTCTCCCAGTTAGAAGGGAGGGACGCCTCCAATATATAAACCATTGTGTACTGTATTACTTATCTCGTGGTTTTCAGCCTTTTAACAATATATGTAATTTGTTTCTGCTTTATATGTTTTGTATATGTTTCTTTCACCAATATTTCGCCACACCTATATGTGCAGTTTATATTGATACCCCTAAATGTGATACTTTAAAAATCTATATTTAGAACTACTAATTGGATCATTATTGTTCTATCATTATTTTCTCTCAAATATTTCTAACTCATGTGGAGAATATTTGTATTCTGAGATTTAACTGAATTTAGGGGTGCTTATAGCACATACAGGATCACTTATGATCACTTTTTATTTGTTTGTTTGTCTGTCTGGCATTTGAAGTTCATTATTTGTATGTTTCTTTGGCAACTTGATTTTAAATATATTGATTAAAGATTTATATTTTAATTTCATCAGATTTTCATAAATAGTCAGTGAGTGCCCCATAAAAGGAGTCGCTTTTTTCTTTTTCTTGTTTTGATCTACAACCCGGATACATACAGTGTGTTAGCTTACGATCTACATGAGTGTTTACCAATGGTATCAAATTGCAAATGTGGAATGAGAACATAACATGTAACAAACCTTGGGTGCACAATTATACCCCTTTTACACCAGAGCTAAAACCCCGGTTATTGCAGGGGTAACCCGGGTAGCTCCTTGGTGTATAAGGGCTGGATTCCCGGGTGCAGTGACCCCAGCAATGTAACCCAGGTAACTTGCAGGGTGTAACACAGGAGTAACCCATGAAACCCTGCAGTATAAATGGCGCGATCCGGATCACGGTGACCTGGTTCGTGCCGCATGGCTGCCGATTGGCCGGCTTCAGTGGCACTGGGAGATGACGTCATCTCCAATCGTCCACTTCAACGCCGGAAATGCCGGGTCTCTGCAGACCTGGCTCCGGTGTGAACGGCGCCGACTCGGGAACATCCTGGGTCGGCGCCGGGACAGTTCCGGGTCTGATCCGGATTGGAACCCTCTACAACCAACAGGTCAGACCCGGAATTTCGGTATAAAAGAAGTATAACATGTTTTGCTCTATATGTTACAATTACTTCTTAACGAGCTAAGTTACATCTGGTTGATACTATTATATTTCTGTATCTTGAAACATTCGCTCTGTCCCCATGAGAATATAACCTTATGCCACAGCTATTCACTATACGCTGAGATATAGGGAATAAGGTACTGCTGAAGGATTACATGTGTACGTGTGATAATTGATAGATTAGTAGTGATTATATAGAATAAGGTACAGTACTGCTGAAGGATTACATGTGTACGTGTGATAATTGATAGATTAGTAGTGATTATATAGAATAAGATACAGTACTGCTGAAGGATTACATGTGTACGTGTGATAATTGATAGATTAGTAGTGATTATATAGAATAAGGTACAGTACTGCTGAAGGATTACATGTGTACTTGTGATAATTGATAGATTAGTAGTGATTATATAGAATAAGATACAGTACTGCTGAAGGATTACATGTGTACTTGTGATAATTGATAGATTAGTAGTGATTATATAGAATAAGGTACAGTACTGGTGAAGGATTACATGTGTACGTGTGATAATTGATAGATTAGTAGTGATTATATAGAATAAGGTACAGTACTGGTGAAGGATTACATGTGTACGTGTGATAATTGATAGATTAGTAGTGATTATATAGAATAAGATACAGTACTGCTGAAGGATTACATGTGTACGTGTGATAATTGATAGATTAGTAGTGATTATATAGAATAAGGTACAGTACTGCTGAAGGATTACATGTGTACTTGTGATAATTGATAGATTAGTAGTGATTATATAGAATAAGGTACAGTACTGCTGAAGGATTACATGTGTACGTGTGATAATTGATAGATTAGTAGTGATTATATAGAATAAGGTACAGTACTGCTGAAGGATTACATGTGTACGTGTGATAATTGATAGATTAGTAGTGATTATATAGAATAAGGTACAGTACAGCTGAAGGATTACATGTGTACGTGTGATAATTGATAGATTAGTAGTGATTATATAGAATAAGGTACAGTACAGCTGAAGGATTACATGTGTACTTGTGATAATTGATAGATTAGTAGTGATTATATAGAATAAGGTACAGTACTGGTGAAGGATTACATGTGTACTTGTGATAATTGATAGATTAGTAGTGATTATATAGAATAAGGTACAGTACTGCTGAAGGATTACATGTGTACTTGTGATAATTGTTAGACTAGTAGTGATTATATAGAATAAGGTACTGCTGAAGGGTTACATGTGTACTTGTGATAATTGATAGATTAGTAATGATTATATAGAATAAGGTACAGTACTGCTGAAGGATTACATGTGTACGTGTGATAATTGATAGATTAGTAGTGATTATATAGAATAAGGTACAGTACTGGTGAAGGATTACATGTGTACCTGTGATAATTGATAGATTAGTAGTGATTATATAGAATAAAATACAGTACTGGTGAAGGATTACATGTGTACTTATGATAATTGATAGATTAGTAGTGATTATATAGAATAAGATACAGTACTGGTGAAGGATTACATGTGTACTTGTGATAATTGATAGATTAGTAGTGATTATATAGAATAAGGTACAGTACTGGTGAAGGATTACACGTGTACTTGTGATAATTGATAGATTAGTAGTGATTATATAGAATAAGGTACAGTACTGGTGAAGGATTACATGTGTACTTGTGATAGATTAGTAGTGATTATATGGAATAAGGTACAGTACTGCTGAAGGATTACATGTGTACGTGTGATAATTGATAGATTAGTAGTGATTATATAGAATAAGGTACAGTACTGCTGAAGGATTACATGTGTACCTGTGATAATTGATAGATTAGTAGTGATTATATAGAATAAGGTACAGTACTGCTGAAGGATTACATGTGTACTTGTGATAATTGATAGATTAGTAGTGATTATATAGAATAAGATACAGTACTGGTGAAGGATTACATGTGTACTTGTGATAATTGATAGATTAGTAGTGATTATATAGAATAAGGTACAGTACTGGTGAAGGATTACACGTGTACTTGTGATAATTGATAGATTAGTAGTGATTATATAGAATAAGGTACAGTACTGGTGAAGGATTACATGTGTACTTGTGATAGATTAGTAGTGATTATATGGAATAAGGTACAGTACTGCTGAAGGATTACATGTGTACGTGTGATAATTGATAGATTAGTAGTGATTATATAGAATAAGGTACAGTACTGCTGAAGGATTACATGTGTACCTGTGATAATTGATAGATTAGTAGTGATTATATAGAATAAGGTACAGTACTGGTGAAGGATTACATGTGTACTTGTGATAATTGATAGATTAGTAGTGATTATAAGGAATAAGGTACAGTACTGCTGAAGGATTACATGTGTACGTGTGATAATTGATAGATTAGTAGTGATTATATAGAATAAGATACAGTACTGGTGAAGGATTACATGTGTACTTGTGATAATTGATAGATTAGTAGTGATTATATAGAATAAAATACAGTACTGGTGAAGGATTACATGTGTACTTGTGATAATTGATAGATTAGTAGTGATTATATAGAATAAGGTACAGTACTGGTGAAGGATTACACGTGTACTTGTGATAATTGATAGATTAGTAGTGATTATATAGAATAAGGTACAGTACTGGTGAAGGATTACATGTGTACTTGTGATAATTGATAGATTAGTAGTGATTATATAGAATAAGGAACAGTACTGGTGAAGGATTACATGTGTACTTGTGATAGATTAGTAGTGATTATATGGAATAAGGTACAGTACTGCTGAAGGATTACATGTGTACGTGTGATAATTGATAGATTAGTAGTGATTATATAGAATAAGGTACAGTACTGCTGAAGGATTACATGTGTACCTGTGATAATTGATAGATTAGTAGTGATTATATAGAATAAGGTACAGTACTGCTGAAGGATTACATGTGTACGTGTGATAATTGATAGATTAGTAGTGATTATATATAATAAGGTACAGTACTGGTGAAGGATTACATGTGTACTTGTGATAATTGATAGATTAGTAGTGATTATATAGAATAAGGTACAGTACTGGTGAAGGATTACATGTGTACTTGTGATAATTGATAGATTAGTAGTGATTATATAGAATAAGGTACAGTACTGCTGAAGGATTACATGTGTACTTGTGATAATTGATAGATTAGTAGTGATTATATAGAATAAGATACAGTACTGCTGAAGGATTACACGTGTACTTGTGATAGATTAGAAGTGATTATATAGAATAAGGTACAGTACTGCTGAAGGATTACATGTGTACTTGTGATAATTGATAGATTAGTAGTGATTATATAGAATAAGGTACAGTACTGCTGAAGGATTACACGTGTACTTGTGATAATTGATAGATTAGTAGTGATTATATAGAATAAAATACAGTACTGCTGAAGGATTACATGTGTACTTGTGATAATTGATAGATTAGTAGTGATTATATGGAATAAGATACAGTACTGCTGAAGGATTACACGTGTACTTGTGATAATTGATAGATTAGTAGTGATTATATAGAATAAGGTACAGTACTGGTGAAGGATTACATGTGTACTTGTGATAATTGATAGATTAGTAGTGATTATATAGAATAAGGTACAGTACTGCTGAAGGATTACATGTGTACTTGTGATAATTGATAGATTAGTAGTGATTATATAGAATAAGGTACAGTACTGGTGAAGGATTACATGTGTACGTGTGATAATTGATAGATTAGTAGTGATTATATGGAATAAGGTACAGTACTGCTGAAGGATTACATGTGTACGTGTGATAATTGATAGATTAGTAGTGATTATATAGAATAAGGTACAGTACAGCTGAAGGATTACATGTGTACGTGTGATAATTGATAGATTAGTAGTGATTATATAGAATAAGGTACAGTACTGCTGAAGGATTACATGTGTACTTGTGATAATTGATAGATTAGTAGTGATTATATAGAATAAGGTACAGTACAGCTGAAGGATTACATGTGTACTTGTGATAATTGATAGATTAGTAGTGATTATATAGAATAAGGTACAGTACTGGTGAAGGATTACATGTGTACTTGTGATAATTGATAGATTAGTAGTGATTATATAGAATAAGATACAGTACTGGTGAAGGATTACATGTGTACTTGTGATAATTGATAGATTAGTAGTGATTATATAGAATAAGATACAGTACTGCTGAAGGATTACATGTGTACTTGTGATAATTGATAGATTAGTAGTGATTATATAGAATAAGGTACAGTACTGGTGAAGGATTACATGTGTACGTGTGATAATTGATAGATTAGTAGTGATCATATGGAATAAGATACAGTACTGGTGAAGGATTACATGTGTACTTGTGATAATTGATAGATTAGTAGTGATTATATGGAATAAGATACAGTACTGGTGAAGGATTACATGTGTACTTGTGATAATTGATAGATTAGTAGTGATTATATAGAATAAGGTACAGTACTGGTGAAGGATTACATGTGTACTTGTGATAATTGATAGATTAGTAGTGATTATATAGAATAAGGTACAGTACTGGTGAAGGATTACATGTGTACTTGTGATAATTGATAGATTAGTAGTGATTATATGGAATAAGGTACAGTACTGCTGAAGGATTACATGTGTACTTGTGATAATTGATAGATTAGTAGTGATTATATAGAATAAGGTACAGTACTGCTGAAGGATTACATGTGTACGTGTGATAATTGATAGATTAGTAGTGATTATATATAATAAGGTACAGTACTGGTGAAGGATTACATGTGTACTTGTGATAATTGATAGATTAGTAGTGATTATATAGAATAAGATACAGTACTGGTGAAGGATTACATGTGTACTTGTGATAATTGATAGATTAGTAGTGATTATATAGAATAAGATACAGTACTGCTGAAGGATTACATGTGTACTTGTGATAATTGATAGATTAGTAGTGATTATATAGAATAAGGTACTGGTGAAGGATTACATGTGTACTTGTGATAATTGATAGATTAGTAGTGATTATATAGAATAAGGTACAGTACTGCTGAAGGATTACATGTGTACTTGTGATAATTGATAGATTAGTAGTGATTATATAGAATAAGATACAGTACTGCTGAAGGATTACATGTGTACTTGTGATAATTGATAGATTAGTAGTGATTATATAGAATAAGGTACAGTACTGGTGAAGGATTACATGTGTACGTGTGATAATTGATAGATTAGTAGTGATTATATGGAATAAGATACAGTACTGGTGAAGGATTACATGTGTACTTGTGATAATTGATAGATTAGTAGTGATTATATGGAATAAGATACAGTACTGGTGAAGGATTACATGTGTACTTGTGATAATTGATAGATTAGTAGTGATTATATAGAATAAGATACAGTACTGCTGAAGGATTACATGTGTACTTGTGATAATTGATAGATTAGTAGTGATTATATAGAATAAGATACAGTACTGCTGAAGGATTACATGTGTACTTGTGATAATTGATAGATTAGTAGTGATTATATAGAATAAGGTACAGTACTGGTGAAGGATTACATGTGTACGTGTGAAAATTGATAGATTAGTAGTGATTATATGGAATAAGATACAGTACTGGTGAAGGATTACATGTGTACTTGTGATAATTGATAGATTAGTAGTGATTATATGGAATAAGATACAGTACTGGTGAAGGATTACATGTGTACTTGTGATAATTGATAGATTAGTAGTGATTATATAGAATAAGGTACAGTACTGGTGAAGGATTACATGTGTACTTGTGATAATTGATAGATTAGTAGTGATTATATAGAATAAGGTACAGTACTGGTGAAGGATTACATGTGTACTTGTGATAATTGATAGATTAGTAGTGATTATATGGAATAAGGTACAGTACTGCTGAAGGATTACATGTGTACTTGTGATAATTGATAGATTAGTAGTGATTATATATAATAAGGTACAGTACTGGTGAAGGATTACATGTGTACTTGTGATAATTGATAGATTAGTAGTGATTATATAGAATAAGATACAGTACTGCTGAAGGATTACATGTGTACTTGTGATAATTGATAGATTAGTAGTGATTATATAGAATAAGATACAGTACTGCTGAAGGATTACATGTGTACTTGTGATAATTGATAGATTAGTAGTGATTATATAGAATAAGGTACTGGTGAAGGATTACATGTGTACTTGTGATAATTGATAGATTAGTAGTGATTATATAGAATAAGGTACAGTACTGCTGAAGGATTACATGTGTACGTGTGATAATTGATAGATTAGTAGTGATTATATGGAATAAGGTACAGTACTGCTGAAGGATTACACGTGTACTTGTGATAATTGATAGATTAGTAGTGATTATATAGAATAAGATACAGTACTGCTGAAGGATTACATGTGTACCTGTGATAATTGATAGATTAGTAGTGATTATATAGAATAAGGTACAGTACTGCTGAAGGATTACATGTGTACTTGTGATAATTGATAGATTAGTAGTGATTATATAGAATAAGGTACAGTACTGCTGAAGGATTACATGTGTACTTGTGATAATTGATAGATTAGTAGTGATTATATAGAATAAGGTACAGTACTGGTGAAGGATTACATGTGTACTTGTGATAATTGATAGATTAGTAGTGATTATATAGAATAAGGTACAGTACTGCTGAAGGATTACATGTGTACTTGTGATAGATTAGTAGTGATTATATAGAATAAGGTACAGTACTGCTGAAGGATTACATGTGTACTTGTGATAATTGATAGATTAGTAGTGATTATATAGAATAAGGTACAGTACTGCTGAAGGATTACACGTGTACTTGTGATAATTGATAGATTAGTAGTGATTATATAGAATAAGGTACAGTACTGGTGAAGGATTACATGTGTACTTGTGATAATTGATAGATTAGTAGTGATTATATAGAATAAGGTACAGTACTGCTGAAGGATTACATGTGTACTTGTGATAATTGATAGATTAGTAGCGATTATATAGAATAAGGTACAGTACTGGTGAAGGATTACATGTGTACTTGTGATAATTGATAGATTAGTAGTGATTATATAGAATAAGGTACAGTACTGCTGAAGGATTACATGTGTACTTGTGATAATTGATAGATTAGTAGTGATTATATAGAATAAGGTACAGTACTGGTGAAGGATTACATGTGTACGTGTGATAATTGATAGATTAGTAGTGATTATATGGAATAAGGTACAGTACTGGTGAAGGATTACATGTGTACTTGTGATAATTGATAGATTAGTAGTGATTATATAGAATAAGGTACTGCTGAAGGATTACATGTGTACGTGTGATAATTGATAGATTAGTAGTGATTATATGGAATAAGGTACAGTACTGCTGAAGGATTACATGTGTACGTGTGATAATTGATAGATTAGTAGTGATTATATGGAATAAGATACAGTACTGGTGAAGGATTACATGTGTACTTGTGATAATTGATAGATTAGTAGTGATTATATAGAATAAGGTACAGTACAGCTGAAGGATTACATGTGTACGTGTGATAATTGATAGATTAGTAGTGATTATATGGAATAAGGTACAGTACTGCTGAAGGATTACATGTGTACTTGTGATAATTGATAGATTAGTAGTGATTATATAGAATAAGGTACAGTACTGCTGAAGGATTACATGTGTACTTGTGATAATTGATAGATTAGTAGTGATTATATGGAATAAGATACAGTACTGGTGAAGGATTACATGTGTACTTGTGATAATTGATAGATTAGTAGTGATTATATAGAATAAGGTACAGTACTGGTGAAGGATTACATGTGTACTTGTGATAATTGATAGATTAGTAGTGATTATATGGAATAAGATACAGTACTGGTGAAGGATTACATGTGTACTTGTGATAATTGATAGATTAGTAGTGATTATATAGAATAAGGTACAGTACAGCTGAAGGATTACATGTGTACGTGTGATAATTGATAGATTAGTAGTGATTATATGGAATAAGGTACAGTACTGCTGAAGGATTACATGTGTACTTGTGATAATTGATAGATTAGTAGTGATCATATAGAATAAGGTACAGTACTGGTGAAGGGTTACATGTGTACTTGTGATAATTGATAGATTAGTAGTGATTATATAGAATAAGGTACAGTACAGCTGAAGGATTACATGAGTACTTGTGATAATTGATAGATTAGTAGTGATTATATGGAATAAGATACAGTACTGGTGAAGGATTACATGTGTACTTGTGATAATTGATAGATTAGTAGTGATTATATAGAATAAGGTACAGTACAGCTGAAGGATTACATGTGTACGTGTGATAATTGATAGATTAGTAGTGATTATATGGAATAAGGTACAGTACTGCTGAAGGATTACATGTGTACGTGTGATAATTGATAGATTAGTAGTGATTATATAGAATAAGGTACAGTACTGCTGAAGGATTACACGTGTACTTGTGATAATTGATAGATTAGTAGTGATTATATAGAATAAGATACAGTACTGCTGAAGGATTACATGTGTACCTGTGATAATTGATAGATTAGTAGTGATTATATAGAATAAGGTACAGTACTGCTGAAGGATTACATGTGTACTTGTGATAATTGATAGATTAGTAGTGATTATATAGAATAAGGTACAGTACTGCTGAAGGATTACATGTGTACTTGTGATAATTGATAGATTAGTAGTGATTATATAGAATAAGGTACAGTACTGGTGAAGGATTACATGTGTACTTGTGATAATTGATAGATTAGTAGTGATTATATAGAATAAGGTACAGTACTGCTGAAGGATTACATGTGTACTTGTGATAGATTAGTAGTGATTATATAGAATAAGGTACAGTACTGCTGAAGGATTACATGTGTACTTGTGATAATTGATAGATTAGTAGTGATTATATAGAATAAGGTACAGTACTGCTGAAGGATTACACGTGTACTTGTGATAATTGATAGATTAGTAGTGATTATATAGAATAAGGTACAGTACTGGTGAAGGATTACATGTGTACTTGTGATAATTGATAGATTAGTAGTGATTATATAGAATAAGGTACAGTACTGCTGAAGGATTACATGTGTACTTGTGATAATTGATAGATTAGTAGCGATTATATAGAATAAGGTACAGTACTGGTGAAGGATTACATGTGTACTTGTGATAATTGATAGATTAGTAGTGATTATATAGAATAAGGTACAGTACTGCTGAAGGATTACATGTGTACTTGTGATAATTGATAGATTAGTAGTGATTATATAGAATAAGGTACAGTACTGGTGAAGGATTACATGTGTACGTGTGATAATTGATAGATTAGTAGTGATTATATGGAATAAGGTACAGTACTGGTGAAGGATTACATGTGTACTTGTGATAATTGATAGATTAGTAGTGATTATATAGAATAAGGTACTGCTGAAGGATTACATGTGTACGTGTAATAATTGATAGATTAGTAGTGATTATATGGAATAAGGTACAGTACTGCTGAAGGATTACATGTGTACGTGTGATAATTGATAGATTAGTAGTGATTATATGGAATAAGATACAGTACTGGTGAAGGATTACATGTGTACTTGTGATAATTGATAGATTAGTAGTGATTATATAGAATAAGGTACAGTACAGCTGAAGGATTACATGTGTACGTGTGATAATTGATAGATTAGTAGTGATTATATGGAATAAGGTACAGTACTGCTGAAGGATTACATGTGTACTTGTGATAATTGATAGATTAGTAGTGATTATATAGAATAAGGTACAGTACTGCTGAAGGATTACATGTGTACTTGTGATAATTGATAGATTAGTAGTGATTATATGGAATAAGATACAGTACTGGTGAAGGATTACATGTGTACTTGTGATAATTGATAGATTAGTAGTGATTATATAGAATAAGGTACAGTACTGGTGAAGGGTTACATGTGTACTTGTGATAATTGATAGATTAGTAGTGATTATATAGAATAAGGTACAGTACAGCTGAAGGATTACATGTGTACTTGTGATAATTGATAGATTAGTAGTGATTATATGGAATAAGATACAGTACTGGTGAAGGATTACATGTGTACTTGTGATAATTGATAGATTAGTAGTGATTATATAGAATAAGGTACAGTACAGCTGAAGGATTACATGTGTACGTGTGATAATTGATAGATTAGTAGTGATTATATGGAATAAGGTACAGTACTGCTGAAGGATTACATGTGTACTTGTGATAATTGATAGATTAGTAGTGATCATATAGAATAAGGTACAGTACTGGTGAAGGGTTACATGTGTACTTGTGATAATTGATAGATTAGTAGTGATTATATAGAATAAGGTACAGTACAGCTGAAGGATTACATGTGTACTTGTGATACTTGATAGATTAGTAGTGATTATATGGAATAAGATACAGTACTGGTGAAGGATTACATGTGTACTTGTGATAATTGATAGATTAGTAGTGATTATATAGAATAAGGTACAGTACAGCTGAAGGATTACATGTGTACGTGTGATAATTGATAGATTAGTAGTGATTATATGGAATAAGGTACAGTACTGCTGAAGGATTACATGTGTACGTGTGATAATTGATAGATTAGTAGTGATTATATAGAATAAGGTACAGTACTGCTGAAGGATTACACGTGTACTTGTGATAATTGATAGATTAGTAGTGATTATATAGAATAAGGTACAGTACTGCTGAAGGATTACATGTGTACTTGTGATAATTGATAGATTAGTAGTGATTATAAGGAATAAGATACAGTACTGGTGAAGGATTACATGTGTACTTGTGATAATTGATAGATTAGTAGTGATTATATGGAATAAGGTACAGTACTGCTGAAGGATTACATGTGTACCTGTGATAATTGATAGATTAGTAGTGATTATATAGAATAAGGTACTGCTGAAGGATTACATGTGTACTTGTGATAATTGATAGATTAGTAGTGATTATATAGAATAAGATACAGTACTGCTGAAGGATTACATGTGTACTTGTGATAATTGATAGATTAGTAGTGATTATATAGAATAAGGTACAGTACTGCTGAAGGATTACATGTGTACTTGTGATAATTGATAGATTAGTAGTGATTATATAGAATAAGGTACTGCTGAAGGATTACATGTGTACTTGTGATAATTGATAGATTAGTAGTGATTATATGGAATAAGGTACAGTACTGCTGAAGGATTACATGTGTACTTGTGATAGATTAGTAGTGATTATATAGAATAAGGTACAGTACTGCTGAAGGATTACATGTGTACTTGTGATAATTGATAGATTAGTAGTGATTATATATAATAAGGTACAGTACAGCTGAAGGATTACATGTGTACTTGTGATAATTGATAGATTAGTAGTGATTATATAGAATAAGGTACAGTAATGGTGAAGGATTACATGTGTACTTGTGATAATTGATAGATTAGTAGTGATTATATAGAATAAGGTACTGCTGAAGGATTACATGTGTACTTGTGATAATTCATAGATTAGTAGTGATTATATGGAATAAGATACAGTACTGGTGAAGGATTACATGTGTACTTGTGATAATTGATAGATTAGTAGTGATTATATAGAATAAGGTACAGTACTGGTGAAGGATTACATGTGTACTTGTGATAATTGATAGATTAGTAGTGATTATATAGAATAAGGTACAATACTGGTGAAGGATTACATGTGTACTTGTGATAATTGATAGATTAGTAGTGATTATATAGAATAAGATACAGTACTGCTGAAGGGTTACATGTGTACTTGTGATAATTGATAGATTAGTAGTGATTATATAGAATAAGGTACAGTACTGCTGAAGGATTACATGTGTACGTGTGATAATTGATAGATTAGTAGTGATTATATAGAATAAGGTACTGCTGAAGGATTACATGTGTACTTGTGATAATTGATAGATTAGTAGTGATTATATGGAATAAGATACAGTACTGGTGAAGGATTACATGTGTACTTGTGATAATTGATAGATTAGTAGTGATTATATGGAATAAGATACAGTACTGGCGAAGGATTACATGTGTACTTGTGATAATTGATAGATTAGTAGTGATTATATAGAATAAGGTACAGTACTGGTGAAGGGTTACATGTGTACTTGTGATAATTGATAGATTAGTAGTGATTATATAGAATAAGGTACAGTACTGCTGAAGGATTACATGTGTACTTGTGATAATTGATAGATTAGTAGTGATTATATAGAATAAGGTACAGTACTGCTGAAGGATTACATGTGTACTTGTGATAATTGATAGATTAGTAGTGATTATATAGAATAAGGTACAGTACTGGTGAAGGATTACATGTGTACTTGTGATAATTGATAGATTAGTAGTGATTATATAGAATAAGGTACTGCTGAAGGATTACATGTGTACTTGTGATAATTGATAGATTAGTAGTGATTATATAGAATAAGGTACAGTACTGCTGAAGGATTACATGTGTACTTGTGATAATTGATAGATTAGTAGTGATTATATAGAATAAGGTACAGTACTGCTGAAGGATTACATGTGTACTTGTGATAATTGATAGATTAGTAGTGATTATATAGAATAAGGTACAGTACTGCTGAAGGATTACATGTGTACTTGTGATAATTGATAGATTAGTAGTGATTATATGGAAAAAGGTACAGTACTGGTGAAGTATTACATGTGTACTTGTGATAGATTAGTAGTGATTATATAGAATAAGGTACAGTACTGCTGAAGGATTACATGTCTACGTGTGATAATTGATAGATTAGTAGTGATTATATAGAATAAGGTACAGAACAGCTGAAGGATTACATGTGTACTTGTGATAATTGATAGATTAGTAGTGATTATATGGAATAAGATACAGTACTGGTGAAGGATTACATGTGTACTTGTGATAATTGATAGATTAGTAGTGATTATATAGAATAAGGTACAGTACTGCTGAAGGATTACATGTGTACTTGTGATAATTGATAGATTAGTAGTGATTATAAGGAAAAAGATACAGTACTGGTGAAGGATTACATGTGTACTTGTGATAATTGATAGATTAGTAGTGATTATATGGAATAAGGTACAGTACTGCTGAAGGATTACACGTGTACTTGTGATAATTGATAGATTAGTAGTGATTATATAGAATAAGGTACAGTACTGCTGAAGGATTACATGTGTACTTGTGATAATTGATAGATTAGTAGTGATTATAAGGAATAAGATACAGTACTGGTGAAGGATTACATGTGTACTTGTGATAATTGATAGATTAGTAGTGATTATATGGAATAAGGTACAGTACTGCTGAAGGATTACACGTGTACTTGTGATAATTGATAGATTAGTAGTGATTATATAGAATAAGATACAGTACTGCTGAAGGATTACATGTGTACCTGTGATAATTGATAGATTAGTAGTGATTATATAGAATAAGGTACTGCTGAAGGATTACATGTGTACTTGTGATAATTGATAGATTAGTAGTGATTATATAGAATAAGGTACAGTACTGGTGAAGGATTACATGTGTACTTGTGATAATTGATAGATTAATAGTGATTATATAGAATAAGGTACAGTACTGCTGAAGGGTTACATGTGTACTTGTGATAGATTAGTAGTGATTATATGGAATAAGATACAGTACTGGTGAAGGATTACATGTGTACTTGTGATAATTGATAGATTAGTAGTGATTATATGGAATAAGGTACAGTACTGGTGAAGGATTACATGTGTACTTGTGATAATTGATAGATTAGTAGTGATTATATGGAATAAGGTACAGTACTGCTGAAGGATTACACGTGTACTTGTGATAATTGATAGATTAGTAGTGATTATATAGAATAAGGTACAGTACTGGTGAAGGATTACATGTGTACTTGTGATAATTGATAGATTAGTAGTGATTATATAGAATAAGGTACAGTACTGGTGAAGGATTACATGTGTACTTGTGATAGATTAGTAGTGATTATATGGAATAAGGTACAGTACTGCTGAAGGATTACATGTGTACGTGTGATAATTGATAGATTAGTAGTGATTATATGGAATAAGGTACAGTACTGCTGAAGGATTACATGTGTACGTGTGATAATTGATAGATTAGTAGTGATTATAGGGAATAAGGTACAGTACTGGTGAAGGATTACATGTGTACTTGTGATAATTGATAGATTAGTACTGATTATATGGAATAAGGTACAGTACTGCTGAAGGATTACATGTGTACTTGTGATAATTGATAGATTAGTAGTGATTATATAGAATAAGGTACTGCTGAAGGATTACATGTGTACTTGTGATAATTGATAGATTAGTAGTGATTATATGGAATAAGATACAGTACTGGTGAAGGATTACATGTGTACTTGTGATAATTGATAGATTAGTAGTGATTATATAGAATAAGGTACAGTACAGCTGAAGGATTACATGTGTACTTGTGATAATTGATAGATTAGTAGTGATTATATGGAATAAGATACAGTACTGGTGAAGGATTACATGTGTACTTGTGATAATTGATAGATTAGTAGTGATTATATAGAATAAGGTACAGTACAGCTGAAGGATTACATGTGTACGTGTGATAATTGATAGATTAGTAGTGATTATATGGAATAAGGTACAGTACTGCTGAAGGATTACATGTGTACTTGTGATAATTGATAGATTAGTAGTGATTATATAGAATAAGGTACAGTACTGCTGAAGGATTACATGTGTACTTGTGATAATTGATAGATTAGTAGTGATTATAAGGAATAAGATACAGTACTGCTGAAGGATTACATGTGTACGTGTGATAATTGATAGATTAGTAGTGATTATATAGAATAAGGTACTGCTGAAGGATTACATGTGTACCTGTGATAATTGATAGATTAGTAGTGATTATATGGAATAAGGTACAGTACAGCTGAAGGATTACATGTGTACGTGTGATAATTGATAGATTAGTAGTGATTATATAGAATAAGGTACAGTACTGCTGAAGGATTACATGTGTACGTGTGATAATTGATAGATTAGTAGTGATTATATAGAATAAGGTACAGTACTGCTGAAGGATTACATGTGTACTTGTGATAATTGATAGATTAGTAGTGATTATATAGAATAAGGTACAGTACTGCTGAAGGATTACATGTGTACTTGTGATAATTGATAGATTAGTAGTGATTATATAGAATAAGGTACAGTACTGGTGAAGGATTACATGTGTACTTGTGATAATTGATAGATTAGTAGTGATTATATAGAATAAGGTACAGTACTGCTGAAGGATTACACGTGTACTTGTGATAATTGATAGATTAGTACTGATTATATAGAATAAGGTACAGTACAGCTGAAGGATTACATGTGTACTTGTGATAATTGATAGATTAGTAGTGATTATATGGAATAAGGTACAGTACTGCTGAAGGATTACATGTGTACGTGTGATAATTGATAGATTAGCAGTGATTATATAGAATAAGGTACAGTACTGCTGAAGGATTACATGTGTACGTGTGATAATTGATAGATTAGTAGTGATTATATGGAATAAGGTACAGTACTGCTGAAGGATTACACGTGTACTTGTGATAATTGATAGATTAGTAGTGATTATATAGAATAAGATACAGTACTGCTGAAGGATTACATGTGTACTTGTGATAATTGATAGATTAGTAATGATTATATAGAATAAGGTACAGTACTGCTGAAGGATTACATGTGTACTTGTGATAATTGATAGATTAGTAGTGATTATATAGAATAAGGTACAGTACAGCTGAAGGATTACATGTGTACTTGTGATAATTGATAGATTAGTAGTGATTATATAGAATAAGATACAGTACCGCTGAAGGATTACATGTGTACTTGTGATAATTGATAGATTAGTAGTGATTATATAGAATAAGGTACTGCTGAAGGATTACATGTGTACTTGTGATAATTCATAGATTAGTAGTGATTATATGGAATAAGATACAGTACTGGTGAAGGATTACATGTGTACTTGTGATAATTGATAGATTAGTAGTGATTATATAGAATAAGGTACAGTACTGGTGAAGGATTACATGTGTACTTGTGATAATTGATAGATTAGTAGTGATTATATAGAATAAGGTACAATACTGGTGAAGGATTACATGTGTACTTGTGATAATTGATAGATTAGTAGTGATTATATAGAATAAGATACAGTACTGCTGAAGGGTTACATGTGTACTTGTGATAATTGATAGATTAGTAGTGATTATATAGAATAAGGTACTGCTGAAGGATTACATGTGTACTTGTGATAATTGATAGGTTAGTAGTGATTATATGGAATAAGATACAGTACTGGTGAAGGATTACATGTGTACTTGTGATAATTGATAGATTAGTAGTGATTATATGGAATAAGATACAGTACTGGTGAAGGATTACATGTGTACTTGTGATAATTGATAGATTAGTAGTGATTATATAGAATAAGGTACAGTACTGGTGAAGGATTACATGTGTACTTGTGATAATTGATAGATTAGTAGTGATTATATAGAATAAAGTACAGTACTGCTGAAGGATTACATGTCTACTTGTGATAATTGATAGATTAGTAGTGATTATATAGAATAAGGTACAGTACTGCTGAAGGATTACATGTGTACTTGTGATAATTGATAGATTAGTAGTGATTATATAGAATAAGGTACAGTACTGGTGAAGGATTACATGTGTACTTGTGATAATTGATAGATTAGTAGTGATTATATAGAATAAGGTACTGCTGAAGGATTACATGTGTACTTGTGATAATTGATAGATTAGTAGTGATTATATAGAATAAGGTACAGTACTGCTGAAGGATTACATGTGTACTTGTGATAATTGATAGATTAGTAGTGATTATATAGAATAAGGTACAGTACTGCTGAAGGATTACATGTGTACTTGTGATAATTGATAGATTAGTAGTGATTATATAGAATAAGATACAGTACTGGTGAAGGATTACATGTGTACTTGTGATAATTGATAGATTAGTAGTGATTAGATAGAATAAGGTACAGTACAGCTGAAGGATTACATGTGTACTTGTGATAATTGATAGATTAGTAGTGATTATATAGAATAAGGTACAGTACTGCTGAAGGATTACATGTGTACTTGTGATAATTGATAGATTAGTAGTGATTATAAGGAATAAGATACAGTACTGGTGAAGGATTACATGTGTACTTGTGATAATTGATAGATTAGTAGTGATTATATGGAATAAGGTACAGTACTGCTGAAGGATTACATGTGTACTTGTGATAATTGATAGATTAGTAGTGATTATAAGGAATAAGATACAGTACTGGTGAAGGATTACATGTGTACTTGTGATAATTGATAGATTAGTAGTGATTATATGGAATAAGGTACAGTACTGCTGAAGGATTACACGTGTACTTGTGATAATTGATAGATTAGTAGTGATTATATAGAATAAGATACAGTACTGCTGAAGGATTACATGTGTACCTGTGATAATTGATAGATTAGTAGTGATTATATAGAATAAGGTACTGCTGAAGGATTACATGTGTACTTGTGATAATTGGTAGATTAGTAGTGATTATATAGAATAAGGTACAGTACTGGTGAAGGATTACATGTGTACTTGTGATAATTGATAGATTAATAGTGATTATATAGAATAAGGTACAGTACTGCTGAAGGGTTACATGTGTACTTGTGATAGATTAGTAGTGATTATATGGAATAAGATACAGTACTGGTGAAGGATTACATGTGTACTTGTGATAATTGATAGATTAGTAGTGATTATATGGAATAAGGTACAGTACTGGTGAAGGATTACATGTGTACTTGTGATAATTGATAGATTAGTAGTGATTATATGGAATAAGGTACAGTACTGCTGAAGGATTACACGTGTACTTGTGATAATTGATAGATTAGTAGTGATTATATAGAATAAGGTACAGTACTGGTGAAGGATTACATGTGTACTTGTGATAATTGATAGATTAGTAGTGATTATATAGAATAAGGTACAGTACTGGTGAAGGATTACATGTGTACTTGTGATAGATTAGTAGTGATTATATGGAATAAGGTACAGTACTGCTGAAGGATTACATGTGTACGTGTGATAATTGATAGATTAGTAGTGATTATATGGAATAAGGTACAGTACTGCTGAAGGATTACATGTGTACGTGTGATAATTGATAGATTAGTAGTGATTATAGGGAATAAGGTACAGTACTGGTGAAGGATTACATGTGTACTTGTGATAATTGATAGATTAGTACTGATTATATGGAATAAGGTACAGTACTGCTGAAGGATTACATGTGTACTTGTGATAATTGATAGATTAGTAGTGATTATATAGAATAAGGTACTGCTGAAGGATTACATGTGTACTTGTGATAATTGATAGATTAGTAGTGATTATATGGAATAAGATACAGTACTGGTGAAGGATTACATGTGTACTTGTGATAATTGATAGATTAGTAGTGATTATATAGAATAAGGTACAGTACAGCTGAAGGATTACATGTGTACTTGTGATAATTGATAGATTAGTAGTGATTATATGGAATAAGATACAGTACTGGTGAAGGATTACATGTGTACTTGTGATAATTGATAGATTAGTAGTGATTATATAGAATAAGGTACAGTACAGCTGAAGGATTACATGTGTACGTGTGATAATTGATAGATTAGTAGTGATTATATGGAATAAGGTACAGTACTGGTGAAGGATTACATGTGTACTTGTGATAATTGATAGATTAGTAATGATTATATGGAATAAGGTACAGTACTGCTGAAGGATTACATGTGTACTTGTGATAATTGATAGATTAGTAGTGATTATATAGAATAAGGTACAGTACTGCTGAAGGAGTACATGTGTACTTGTGATAATTGATAGATTAGTAGTGATTATATAGAATAAGGTACAGTACTGCTGAAGGATTACATGTGTACTTGTGATAATTGATAGATTTGTAGTGATTATAAGGAATAAGATACAGTACTGCTGAAGGATTACATGTGTACTTGTGATAATTGATAGATTAGTAGTGATTATATAGAATAAGGTACTGCTGAAGGATTACATGTGTACCTGTGATAATTGATAGATTAGTAGTGATTATATAGAATAAGGTACAGTACTGGTGAAGGATTACATGTGTACGTGTGATAATTGATAGATTAGTAGTGATTATATAGAATAAGGTACAGTACTGCTGAAGGATTACATGTGTACGTGTGATAATTGATAGATTAGTAGTGATTATATAGAATAAGATACAGAACTGCTGAAGGATTACATGTGTACTTGTGATAATTGATAGATTAGTAGTGATTATATAGAATAAGGTACAGTACTGCTGAAGGATTACATGTGTACTTGTGATAATTGATAGATTAGTAGTGATTATATAGAATAAGGTACAGTACAGCTGAAGGATTACATGTGTACTTGTGATAATTGATAGATTAGTAGTGATTATATGGAATAAGGTACAGTACTGCTGAAGGATTACACGTGTACTTGTGATAATTGATAGATTAGTACTGATTATATAGAATAAGGTACAGTACAGCTGAAGGATTACATGTGTACTTGTGATAATTGATAGATTAGTAGTGATTATATGGAATAAGGTACAGTACTGCTGAAGGATTACATGTGTACGTGTGATAATTGATAGATTAGTAGTGATTATATAGAATAAGGTACAGTACTGCTGAAGGA
This sequence comes from Taudactylus pleione, assembly GCA_031769625.1. Lineage (NCBI taxonomy): Eukaryota > Metazoa > Chordata > Amphibia > Anura > Myobatrachidae > Taudactylus > Taudactylus pleione. The sequence goes on from JAUIMM010000392.1 coordinate 483,977, forward strand.
TTACATGTGTACGTGTGATAATTGATAGATTAGTAGTGATTATATGGAATAAGGTACAGTACTGCTGAAGGATTACACGTGTACTTGTGATAATTGATAGATTAGTAGTGATTATATAGAATAAGGTACAGTACAACTGAAGGATTACATGTGTACTTGTGATAATTGATAGATTAGTAGTGATTATATAGAATAAGATACAGTACCGCTGAAGGATTACATGTGTACTTGTGATAATTGATAGATTAGTAGTGATTATATAGAATAAGGTACTGCTGAAGGATTACATGTGTACTTGTGATAATTGATAGATTAGTAGTGATTATATGGAATAAGATACAGTACTGGTGAAGGATTACATGTGTACTTGTGATAATTGATAGATTAGTAGTGATTATATAGAATAAGGTACAGTACTGCTGAAGGGTTACATGTGTACTTGTGATAATTGATAGATTAGTAGTGATTATATAGAATAAGGTACTGCTGAAGGATTACATGTGTACTTGTGATAATTGATAGATTAGTAGTGATTATATGGAATAAGATACAGTACTGGTGAAGGATTACACGTGTACTTGTGATAATTGATAGATTAGTAGTGATTATATGGAATAAGATACAGTTGGGGTGAAGGATTACATGTGTACTTGTGATAATTGATAGATTAGTAGTGATTATAGGGAATAAGGTACAGTACTGCTGAAGGATTACATGTGTACTTGTGATAATTGATAGATTAGTAGTGATTATATAGAATAAGGTACAGTACTGGTGAAGGATTACATGTGTACTTGTGATAATTGATAGATTAGTAGTGATTATATAGAATAAGGTACAGTACTGGTGAAGGATTACATGTGTACTTGTGATAATTGATAGATTAGTAGTGATTATATAGAATAAGGTACAGTACTGGTGAAGGATTACATGTGTACTTGTGATAGATTAGTAGTGATTATATGGAATAAGATACAGTACTGGTGAAGGATTACATGTGTACTTGTGATAATTGCTAGATTAGTAGTGATTATATGGAATAAGGTACAGTACTGGTGAAGGATTACATGTGTACTTGTGATAATTGATAGATTAGTAGTGATTATATGGAATAAGGTACAGTACTGCTGAAGGATTACACGTGTACTTGTGATAATTGATAGATTAGTAGTGATTATATAGAATAAGGTACAGTACTGGTGAAGGATTACATGTGTACTTGCGATAATTGATAGATTAGTAGTGATTATATAGAATAAGGTACAGTACTGGTGAAGGATTACATGTGTACTTGTGATAGATTAGTAGTGATTATATGGAATAAGGTACAGTACTGGTGAAGGATTACACGTGTACTTGTGATAATTGATAGATTAGTAGTGATTATATAGAATAAGGTACAGTACTGCTGAAGGATTACATGTGTACGTGTGATAATTGATAGATTAGTAGTGATTATATGGAATAAAGTACAGTACTGCTGAAGGATTACATGTGTACGTGTGATAATTGATAGATTAGTAGTGATTATAGGGAATAAGGTACAGTACTGCTGAAGGATTACATGTGTACTTGTGATAATTGATAGATTAGTAGTGATTATATAGAATAAGGTACAGTACTGGTGAAGGATTACATGTGTACTTGTGATAATTGATAGATTAGTAGTGATTATATGGAATAAGGTACAGTACTGCTGAAGGATTACATGTGTACTTGTGATAATTGATAGATTAGTAGTGATTATATAGAATAAGGTACAGTACTGCTAAAGGATTACATGTGTACTTGTGATAATTGATAGATTAGTAGTGATTATATAGAATAAGATACAGTACTGGTGAAGGATTACATGTGTACTTGTGATAATTGATAGATTAGTAGTGATTATATGGAATAAGATACAGTACTGGTGAAGGATTACATGTGTACTTGTGATAATTGATAGATTAGTAGTGATTATATAGAATAAAATACAGTACAGTTGAAGGATTACATGTGTACTTGTGATAATTGATAGATTAGTAGTGATTATATGGAATAAGATACAGTACTGGTGAAGGATTACATGTGTACTTGTGATAATTGATAGAGTAGTAGTGATTATATGGAATAAGATACAGTACTGGTGAAGGATTACATGTGTACTTGTGATAATTGATAGATTAGTAGTGATTATATAGAATAAGGTACAGTACTGCTGAAGGATTACATGTGTACTTGTGATAATTGATAGATTTGTAGTGATTATAAGGAATAAGATACAGTACTGCTGAAGGATTACATGTGTACTTGTGATAATTGATAGATTAGTAGTGATTATATAGAATAAGGTACTGCTGAAGGATTACATGTGTACCTGTGATAATTGATAGATTAGTAGTGATTATATAGAATAAGGTACAGTACTGGTGAAGGATTACATGTGTACGTGTGATAATTGATAGATTAGTAGTGATTATATAGAATAAGGTACAGTACTGCTGAAGGATTACATGTGTACGTGTGATAATTGATAGATTAGTAGTGATTATATAGAATAAGATACAGAACTGCTGAAGGATTACATGTGTACTTGTGATAATTGATAGATTAGTAGTGATTATATAGAATAAGGTACAGTACTGCTGAAGGATTACATGTGTACTTGTGATAATTGATAGATTAGTAGTGATTATATAGAATAAGGTACAGTACAGCTGAAGGATTACATGTGTACTTGTGATAATTGATAGATTAGTAGTGATTATATGGAATAAGGTACAGTACTGCTGAAGGATTACACGTGTACTTGTGATAATTGATAGATTAGTACTGATTATATAGAATAAGGTACAGTACAGCTGAAGGATTACATGTGTACTTGTGATAATTGATAGATTAGTAGTGATTATATGGAATAAGGTACAGTACTGCTGAAGGATTACATGTGTACGTGTGATAATTGATAGATTAGTAGTGATTATATAGAATAAGGTACAGTACTGCTGAAGGATTACATGTGTACGTGTGATAATTGATAGATTAGTAGTGATTATATGGAATAAGGTACAGTACTGCTGAAGGATTACACGTGTACTTGTGATAATTGATAGATTAGTAGTGATTATATAGAATAAGGTACAGTACAACTGAAGGATTACATGTGTACTTGTGATAATTGATAGATTAGTAGTGATTATATAGAATAAGATACAGTACCGCTGAAGGATTACATGTGTACTTGTGATAATTGATAGATTAGTAGTGATTATATAGAATAAGGTACTGCTGAAGGATTACATGTGTACTTGTGATAATTGATAGATTAGTAGTGATTATATGGAATAAGATACAGTACTGGTGAAGGATTACATGTGTACTTGTGATAATTGATAGATTAGTAGTGATTATATAGAATAAGGTACAGTACTGCTGAAGGGTTACATGTGTACTTGTGATAATTGATAGATTAGTAGTGATTATATAGAATAAGGTACTGCTGAAGGATTACATGTGTACTTGTGATAATTGATAGATTAGTAGTGATTATATGGAATAAGATACAGTACTGGTGAAGGATTACACGTGTACTTGTGATAATTGATAGATTAGTAGTGATTATATGGAATAAGATACAGTTGGGGTGAAGGATTACATGTGTACTTGTGATAATTGATAGATTAGTAGTGATTATAGGGAATAAGGTACAGTACTGCTGAAGGATTACATGTGTACTTGTGATAATTGATAGATTAGTAGTGATTATATAGAATAAGGTACAGTACTGGTGAAGGATTACATGTGTACTTGTGATAATTGATAGATTAGTAGTGATTATATAGAATAAGGTACAGTACTGGTGAAGGATTACATGTGTACTTGTGATAATTGATAGATTAGTAGTGATTATATAGAATAAGGTACAGTACTGGTGAAGGATTACATGTGTACTTGTGATAGATTAGTAGTGATTATATGGAATAAGATACAGTACTGGTGAAGGATTACATGTGTACTTGTGATAATTGCTAGATTAGTAGTGATTATATGGAATAAGGTACAGTACTGGTGAAGGATTACATGTGTACTTGTGATAATTGATAGATTAGTAGTGATTATATGGAATAAGGTACAGTACTGCTGAAGGATTACACGTGTACTTGTGATAATTGATAGATTAGTAGTGATTATATAGAATAAGGTACAGTACTGGTGAAGGATTACATGTGTACTTGCGATAATTGATAGATTAGTAGTGATTATATAGAATAAGGTACAGTACTGGTGAAGGATTACATGTGTACTTGTGATAGATTAGTAGTGATTATATGGAATAAGGTACAGTACTGGTGAAGGATTACACGTGTACTTGTGATAATTGATAGATTAGTAGTGATTATATAGAATAAGGTACAGTACTGCTGAAGGATTACATGTGTACGTGTGATAATTGATAGATTAGTAGTGATTATATGGAATAAAGTACAGTACTGCTGAAGGATTACATGTGTACGTGTGATAATTGATAGATTAGTAGTGATTATAGGGAATAAGGTACAGTACTGCTGAAGGATTACATGTGTACTTGTGATAATTGATAGATTAGTAGTGATTATACAGAATAAGGTACAGTACTGGTGAAGGATTACATGTGTACTTGTGATAATTGATAGATTAGTAGTGATTATATGGAAAAAGGTACAGTACTGCTGAAGGATTACATGTGTACTTGTGATAATTGATAGATTAGTAGTGATTATATAGAATAAGGTACAGTACTGCTGAAGGATTACATGTGTACTTGTGATAATTGATAGATTAGTAGTGATTATATAGAATAAGATACAGTACTGGTGAAGGATTACATGTGTACTTGTGATAATTGATAGATTAGTAGTGATTATATGGAATAAGATACAGTACTGGTGAAGGATTACATGTGTACTTGTGATAATTGATAGATTAGTAGTGATTATATAGAATAAAATACAGTACAGCTGAAGGATTACATGTGTACTTGTGATAATTGATAGATTAGTAGTGATTATATGGAATAAGATACAGTACTGGTGAAGGATTACATGTGTACTTGTGATAATTGATAGAGTAGTAGTGATTATATGGAATAAGATACAGTACTGGTGAAGGATTACATGTGTACTTGTGATAATTGATAGATTAGTAGTGATTATATAGAATAAGGTACAGTACTGGTGAAGGATTACACGTGTACTTGTGATAGATTAGTAGTGATTATATAGAATAAGGTACAGTACAGCTGAAGGATTACATGTGTACGTGTGATAATTGATAGATTAGTAGTGATTATATGGAATAAGGTACAGTACTGGTGAAGGATTACATGTGTACTTGTGATAGATTAGTAGTGATTATATGGAATAAGGTACAGTACTGCTGAAGGATTACATGTGTACTTGTGATAATTGATAGATTAGTAGTGATTATATGGAATAAGATACAGTACTGCTGAAGGATTACATGTGTACTTGTGATAATTGATAGATTAGTAGTGATTATATAGAATAAGATACAGTACTGCTGAAGGATTACAGGTGTACTTGTGATAATTGATATATTAGTAGTGATTATATAGAATAAGGTACAGTACTGCTGAAGGATTACATGTGTACTTGTGATAATTGATAGATTAGTAGTGATTATATAGAATAATGTACAGTACTGGTGAAGGATTACATGTGTACTTGTGATAATTGATAGATTAGTAGTGATTATATAGAATAAGGTACAGCTGAAGGATTACATGTGTACTTGTGATAATTGATAGATTAGTAGTGATTATATAGAATAAGGTACAGTACTGCTGAAGGATTACACGTGTACTTGTGATAATTGATAGATTAGTAGTGATTATATAGAATAAGGTACAGTACTGGTGAAGGATTACATGTGTACTTGTGATAATTGATAGATTAGTAGTGATTATATAGAATAAGGTACAGTACTGGTGAAGGATTACATGTGTACTTGTGATAATTGATAGATTAGTAGTGATTATATAGAATAAGGTACAGTACTGGTGAAGGATTACATGTGTACTTGTGATAATTGATAGATTAGTAGTGATTATATAGAATAAGGTACAGTACTGGTGAAGGATTACACGTGTACTTGTGATAATTGATAGATTAGTAGTGATTATATAGAATAAGGTACAGTACTGCTGAAGGATTACATGTGTACGTGTGATAATTGATAGATTAGTAGTGATTATATGGAATAAGGTACAGTACTGCTGAAGGATTACATGTGTACGTGTGATAATTGATAGATTAGTAGTGATTATATGGAATAAGATACAGTACTGGTGAAGGATTACATGTGTACTTGTGATAATTGATAGATTAGTAGTGATTATATGGAATAAGATACAGTACTGGTGAAGGATTACATGTGTACTTGTGATAATTGATAGATTAGTAGTAATTATATAGAATAAGGTACAGTACTGGTGAAGGATTACATGTGTACTTGTGATAATTGATAGATTAGTAGTGATTATATAGAATAAGGTACAGTACTGGTGAAGGATTACATGTGTACTTGTGATAATTGATAGATTAGTAGTGATTATATGGAATAAGGTACAGTACTGCTGAAGGATTACATGTGTACTTGTGATAATTGATAGATTAGTAGTGATTATATATAATAAGGTACAGTACTGGTGAAGGATTACATGTGTACTTGTGATAATTGATAGATTAGTAGTGATTATATAGAATAAGATACAGTACTGCTGAAGGATTACATGTGTACTTGTGATAATTGATAGATTAGTAGTGATTATATAGAATAAGATACAGTACTGCTGAAGGATTACATGTGTACTTGTGATAATTGATAGATTAGTAGTGATTATATAGAATAAGGTACTGGTGAAGGATTACATGTGTACTTGTGATAATTGATAGATTAGTAGTGATTATATAGAATAAGGTACAGTACTGCTGAAGGATTACATGTGTACGTGTGATAATTGATAGATTAGTAGTGATTATATGGAATAAGGTACAGTACTGCTGAAGGATTACACGTGTACTTGTGATAATTGATAGATTAGTAGTGATTATATAGAATAAGATACAGTACTTCTGAAGGATTACATGTGTACCTGTGATAATTGATAGATTAGTAGTGATTATATAGAATAAGGTACAGTACTGCTGAAGGATTACATGTGTACTTGTGATAATTGATAGATTAGTAGTGATTATATAGAATAAGGTACAGTACTGCTGAAGGATTACATGTGTACTTGTGATAATTGATAGATTAGTAGTGATTATATAGAATAAGGTACAGTACTGCTGAAGGATTACATGTGTACTTGTGATAATTGATAGATTAGTAGTGATTATATAGAATAAGGTACAGTACTGCTGAAGGATTACATGTGTACTTGTGATAATTGATAGATTAGTAGTGATTATATAGAATAAGGTACAGTACTGCTGAAGGATTACATGTGTACTTGTGATAGATTAGTAGTGATTATATAGAATAAGGTACAGTACTGCTGAAGGATTACATGTGTACTTGTGATAATTGATAGATTAGTAGTGATTATATAGAATAAGGTACAGTACTGCTGAAGGATTACACGTGTACTTGTGATAATTTATAGATTAGTAGTGATTATATAGAATAAGGTACAGTACTGGTGAAGGATTACATGTGTACTTGTGATAATTGATAGATTAGTAGTGATTATATAGAAAAAGGTACAGTACTGCTGAAGGATTACATGTGTACTTGTGATAATTGATAGATTAGTAGCGATTATATAGAATAAGGTACAGTACTGGTGAAGGATTACATGTGTACTTGTGATAATTGATAGATTAGTAGTGATTATATAGAATAAGGTACAGTACTGCTGAAGGATTACATGTGTACTTGTGATAATTGATAGATTAGTAGTGATTATATAGAATAAGGTACAGTACTGGTGAAGGATTACATGTGTACGTGTGATAATTGATAGATTAGTAGTGATTATATGGAATAAGGTACAGTACTGGTGAAGGATTACATGTGTACTTGTGATAATTGATAGATTAGTAGTGATTATATAGAATAAGGTACTGCTGAAGGATTACATGTGTACGTGTGATAATTGATAGATTAGTAGTGATTATATGGAATAAGGTACAGTACTGCTGAAGGATTACATGTGTACGTGTGATAATTGATAGATTAGTAGTGATTATATGGAATAAGATACAGTACTGGTGAAGGATTACATGTGTACTTGTGATAATTGATAGATTAGTAGTGATTATATAGAATAAGGTACAGTACAGCTGAAGGATTACATGTGTACGTGTGATAATTGATAGATTAGTAGTGATTATATGGAATAAGGTACAGTACTGCTGAAGGATTACATGTGTACTTGTGATAATTGATAGATTAGTAGTGATTATATAGAATAAGGTACAGTACTGCTGAAGGATTACATGTGTACTTGTGATAATTGATAGATTAGTAGTGATTATATGGAATAAGATACAGTACTGGTGAAGGATTACATGTGTACTTGTGATAATTGATAGATTAGTAGTGATTATATAGAATAAGGTACAGTACTGGTGAAGGGTTACATGTGTACTTGTGATAATTGATAGATTAGTAGTGATTATATAGAATAAGGTACAGTACAGATGAAGGATTACATGTGTACTTGTGATAATTGATAGATTAGTAGTGATTATATGGAATAAGATACAGTACTGGTGAAGGATTACATGTGTACTTGTGATAATTGATAGATTAGTAGTGATTATATAGAATAAGGTACAGTACAGCTGAAGGATTACATGTGTACGTGTGATAATTGATAGATTAGTAGTGATTATATGGAATAAGGTACAGTACTGCTGAAGGATTACATGTGTACTTGTGATAATTGATAGATTAGTAGTGATCATATAGAATAAGGTACAGTACTGGTGAAGGGTTACATGTGTACTTGTGATAATTGATAGATTAGTAGTGATTATATAGAATAAGGTACAGTACAGCTGAAGGATTACATGTGTACTTGTGATAATTGATAGATTAGTAGTGATTATATGGAATAAGATACAGTACTGGTGAAGGATTACATGTGTACTTGTGATAATTGATAGATTAGTAGTGATTATATAGAATAAGGTACAGTACAGCTGAAGGATTACATGTGTACGTGTGATAATTGATAGATTAGTAGTGATTATATGGAATAAGGTACAGTACTGCTAAAGGATTACATGTGTACGTGTGATAATTGATAGATTAGTAGTGATTATATAGAATAAGGTACAGTACTGCTGAAGGATTACACGTGTACTTGTGATAATTGATAGATTAGTAGTGATTATATAGAATAAGATACAGTACTGCTGAAGGATTACATGTGTACCTGTGATAATTGATAGATTAGTAGTGATTATATAGAATAAGGTACAGTACTGCTGAAGGATTACATGTGTACTTGTGATAATTGATAGATTAGTAGTGATTATATAGAATAAGGTACAGTACTGCTGAAGGATTACATGTGTACTTGTGATAATTGATAGATTAGTAGTGATTATATAGAATAAGGTACAGTACTGGTGAAGGATTACATGTGTACTTGTGATAATTGATAGATTAGTAGTGATTATATAGAATAAGGTACAGTACTGCTGAAGGATTACATGTGTACTTGTGATAGATTAGTAGTGATTATATAGAATAAGGTACAGTACTGCTGAAGGATTACATGTGTACTTGTGATAATTGATAGATTAGTAGTGATTATATAGAATAAGGTACAGTACTGCTGAAGGATTACACGTGTACTTGTGATAATTGATAGATTAGTAGTGATTATATAGAATAAGGTACAGTACTGGTGAAGGATTACATGTGTACTTGTGATAATTGATAGATTAGTAGTGATTATATAGAATAAGGTACAGTACTGCTGAAGGATTACATGTGTACTTGTGATAATTGATAGATTAGTAGCGATTATATAGAATAAGGTACAGTACTGGTGAAGGATTACATGTGTACTTGTGATAATTGATAGATTAGTAGTGATTATATAGAATAAGGTACAGTACTGCTGAAGGATTACATGTGTACTTGTGATAATTGATAGATTAGTAGTGATTATATAGAATAAGGTACAGTACTGGTGAAGGATTACATGTGTACGTGTGATAATTGATAGATTAGTAGTGATTATATGGAATAAGGTACAGTACTGGTGAAGGATTACATGTGTACTTGTGATAATTGATAGATTAGTAGTGATTATATAGAATAAGGTACTGCTGAAGGATTACATGTGTATGTGTGATAATTGATAGATTAGTAGTGATTATATGGAATAAGGTACAGTACTGCTGAAGGATTACATGTGTACGTGTGATAATTGATAGATTAGTAGTGATTATATGGAATAAGATACAGTACTGGTGAAGGATTACATGTGTACTTGTGATAATTGATAGATTAGTAGTGATTATATAGAATAAGGTACAGTACAGCTGAAGGATTACATGTGTACGTGTGATAATTGATAGATTAGTAGTGATTATATGGAATAAGGTACAGTACTGCTGAAGGATTACATGTGTACTTGTGATAATTGATAGATTAGTAGTGATTATATAGAATAAGGTACAGTACTGCTGAAGGATTACATGTGTACTTGTGATAATTGATAGATTAGTAGTGATTATATGGAATAAGATACAGTACTGGTGAAGGATTACATGTGTACTTGTGATAATTGATAGATTAGTAGTGATTATATAGAATAAGGTACAGTACTGGTGAAGGGTTACATGTGTACTTGTGATAATTGATAGATTAGTAGTGATTATATAGAATAAGGTACAGTACAGCTGAAGGATTACATGTGTACTTGTGATAATTGATAGATTAGTAGTGATTATATGGAATAAGATACAGTACTGGTGAAGGATTACATGTGTACTTGTGATAATTGATAGATTAGTAGTGATTATATAGAATAAGGTACAGTACAGCTGAAGGATTACATGTGTACGTGTGATAATTGATAGATTAGTAGTGATTATATGGAATAAGGTACAGTACTGCTGAAGGATTACATGTGTACTTGTGATAATTGATAGATTAGTAGTGATCATATAGAATAAGGTACAGTACTGGTGAAGGGTTACATGTGTACTTGTGATAATTGATAGATTAGTAGTGATTATATAGAATAAGGTACAGTACAGCTGAAGGATTACATGTGTACTTGTGATAATTGATAGATTAGTAGTGATTATATGGAATAAGATACAGTACTGGTGAAGGATTACATGTGTACTTGTGATAATTGATAGATTAGTAGTGATTATATAGAATAAGGTACAGTACAGCTGAAGGATTACATGTGTACGTGTGATAATTGATAGATTAGTAGTGATTATATGGAATAAGGTACAGTACTGCTGAAGGATTACATGTGTACGTGTGATAATTGATAGATTAGTAGTGATTATATAGAATAAGGTACAGTACTGCTGAAGGATTACACGTGTACTTGTGATAATTGATAGATTAGTAGTGATTATATAGAATAAGGTACAGTACTGCTGAAGGATTACATGTGTACTTGTGATAATTGATAGATTAGTAGTGATTATAAGGAATAAGATACAGTACTGGGGAAGGATTACATGTGTACTTGTGATAATTGATAGATTAGTAGTGATTATATGGAATAAGGTACAGTTCTGCTGAAGGATTACATGTGTACGTGTGATAATTGATAGATTAGTACTGATTATATGGAATAAGGTACAGTACTGCTGAAGGATTACACGTCTACTTGTGATAATTGATAGATTAGTAGTGATTATATGGAATAAGGTACAGTACTGCTGAAGGATTACATGTGTACCTGTGATAATTGATAGATTAGTAGTGATTATATAGAATAAGGTACTGCTGAAGGATTACATGTGTACTTGTGATAATTGATAGATTAGTAGTGATTATATGGAATAAGATACAGTACTGGTGAAGGATTACATGTGTACTTGTGATAATTGATAGATTAGTAGTGATTATATGGAATAAGATACAGTACTGGTGAAGGATTACATGTGTACTTGTGATAATTGATAGATTAGTAGTGATTATATAGAATAAGGTACAGTACTGGTGAAGGGTTACATGTGTACTTGTGATAATTGATAGATTAGTAGTGATTATATAGAATAAGGTACAGTACTGCTGAAGGATTACATGTGTACTTGTGATAATTGATAGATTAGTAGTGATTATATAGAATAAGGTACAGTACTGCTGAAGGATTACATGTGTACTTGTGATAATTGATAGATTAGTAGTGATTATATAGAATAAGGTACAGTACTGGTGAAGGATTACATGTGTACTTGTGATAATTGATAGATTAGTAGTGATTATATAGAATAAGGTACTGCTGAAGGATTACATGTGTACTTGTGATAATTGATAGATTAGTAGTGATTATATAGAATAAGGTACAGTACTGCTGAAGGATTACATGTGTACTTGTGATAATTGATAGATTAGTAGTGATTATATGGAAAAAGGTACAGCACTGGTGAAGTATTACATGTGTACTTGTGATAGATTAGTAGTGATTATATAGAATAAGGTACAGTACTGCTGAAGGATTACATGTGTACGTGTGATAATTGATAGATTAGTAGTGATTATATAGAATAAGGTACAGAACAGCTGAAGGATTACATGTGTACTTGTGATAATTGATAGATTAGTAGTGATTATAAGGAAAAAGATACAGTACTGGTGAAGGATTACATGTGTACTTGTGATAATTGATAGATTAGTAGTGATTATATGGAATAAGATACAGTACTGGTGAAGGATTACATGTGTACTTGTGATAATTGATAGATTAGTAGTGATTATATAGAATAAGGTACAGTACTGCTGAAGGATTACATGTGTACTTGTGATAATTGATAGATTAGTAGTGATTATAAGGAAAAAGATACAGTACTGGTGAAGGATTACATGTGTACTTGTGATAATTGATAGATTAGTAGTGATTATATGGAATAAGGTACAGTACTGCTGAAGGATTACACGTGTACTTGTGATAATTGATAGATTAGTAGTGATTATATAGAATAAGGTACAGTACTGCTGAAGGATTACATGTGTACTTGTGATAATTGATAGATTAGTAGTGATTATAAGGAATAAGATACAGTACTGGTGAAGGATTACATGTGTACTTGTGATAATTGATAGATTAGTAGTGATTATATGGAATAAGGTACAGTACTGCTGAAGGATTACACGTGTACTTGTGATAATTGATAGATTAGTAGTGATTATATAGAATAAGATACAGTACTGCTGAAGGATTACATGTGTACCTGTGATAATTGATAGATTAGTAGTGATTATATAGAATAAGGTACTGCTGAAGGATTACATGTGTACTTGTGATAATTGATAGATTAGTAGTGATTATATAGAATAAGGTACAGTACTGGTGAAGGATTACATGTGTACTTGTGATAATTGATAGATTAATAGTGATTATATAGAATAAGGTACAGTACTGCTGAAGGGTTACATGTGTACTTGTGATAGATTAGTAGTGATTATATGGAATAAGATACAGTACTGGTGAAGGATTACATGTGTACTTGTGATAATTGATAGATTAGTAGTGATTATATGGAATAAGGTACAGTACTGGTGAAGGATTACATGTGTACTTGTGATAATTGATAGATTAGTAGTGATTATATGGAATAAGGTACAGTACTGCTGAAGGATTACACGTGTACTTGTGATAATTGATAGATTAGTAGTGATTATATAGAATAAGGTACAGTACTGGTGAAGGATTACATGTGTACTTGTGATAATTGATAGATTAGTAGTGATTATATAGAATAAGGTACAGTACTGGTGAAGGATTACATGTGTACTTGTGATAGATTAGTAGTGATTATATGGAATAAGGTACAGTACTGCTGAAGGATTACATGTGTACGTGTGATAATTGATAGATTAGTAGTGATTATATGGAATAAGGTACAGTACTGCTGAAGGATTACATGTGTACGTGTGATAATTGATAGATTAGTAGTGATTATAGGGAATAAGGTACAGTACTGGTGAAGGATTACATGTGTACTTGTGATAATTGATAGATTAGTACTGATTATATGGAATAAGGTACAGTACTGCTGAAGGATTACATGTGTACTTGTGATAATTGATAGATTAGTAGTGATTATATAGAATAAGGTACTGCTGAAGGATTACATGTGTACTTGTGATAATTGATAGATTAGTAGTGATTATATGGAGATACAGTACTGGTGAAGGATTACATGTGTACTTGTGATAATTGATAGATTAGTAGTGATTATATAGAATAAGGTACAGTACAGCTGAAGGATTACATGTGTACTTGTGATAATTGATAGATTAGTAGTGATTATATGGAATAAGATACAGTACTGGTGAAGGATTACATGTGTACTTGTGATAATTGATAGATTAGTAGTGATTATATAGAATAAGGTACAGTACAGCTGAAGGATTACATGTGTACGTGTGATAATTGATAGATTAGTAGTGATTATATGGAATAAGGTACAGTACTGCTGAAGGATTACATGTGTACTTGTGATAATTGATAGATTAGTAGTGATTATATAGAATAAGGTACAGTACTGCTGAAGGATTACATGTGTACTTGTGATAATTGATAGATTAGTAGTGATTATAAGGAATAAGATACAGTACTGCTGAAGGATTACATGTGTACGTGTGATAATTGATAGATTAGTAGTGATTATATAGAATAAGGTACTGCTGAAGGATTACATGTGTACCTGTGATAATTGATAGATTAGTAGTGATTATATGGAATAAGGTACAGTACAGCTGAAGGATTACATGTGTACGTGTGATAATTGATAGATTAGTAGTGATTATATAGAATAAGGTACAGTACTGCTGAAGGATTACATGTGTACGTGTGATAATTGATAGATTAGTAGTGATTATATAGAATAAGGTACAGTACTGCTGAAGGATTACATGTGTACTTGTGATAATTGATAGATTAGTAGTGATTATATAGAATAAGGTACAGTACTGCTGAAGGATTACATGTGTACTTGTGATAATTGATAGACTAGTAGTGATTATATAGAATAAGGTACAGTACTGGTGAAGGATTACATGTGTACTTGTGATAATTGATAGATTAGTAGTGATTATATAGAATAAGGTACAGTACTGCTGAAGGATTACACGTGTACTTGTGATAATTGATAGATTAGTACTGATTATATAGAATAAGGTACAGTACAGCTGAAGGATTACATGTGTACTTGTGATAATTGATAGATTAGTAGTGATTATATGGAATAAGGTACAGTACTGCTGAAGGATTACATGTGTACGTGTGATAATTGATAGATTAGCAGTGATTATATAGAATAAGGTACAGTACTGCTGAAGGATTACATGTGTACGTGTGATAATTGATAGATTAGTAGTGATTATATGGAATAAGGTACAGTACTGCTGAAGGATTACACGTGTACTTGTGATAATTGATAGATTAGTAGTGATTATATAGAATAAGATACAGTACTGCTGAAGGATTACATGTGTACTTGTGATAATTGATAGATTAGTAATGATTATATAGAATAAGGTACAGTACTGCTGAAGGATTACATGTGTACTTGTGATAATTGATAGATTAGTAGTGATTATATAGAATAAGGTACAGTACAGCTGAAGGATTACATGTGTACTTGTGATAATTGATAGATTAGTAGTGATTATATAGAATAAGATACAGTACCGCTGAAGGATTACATGTGTACTTGTGATAATTGATAGATTAGTAGTGATTATATAGAATAAGGTACTGCTGAAGGATTACATGTGTACTTGTGATAATTGATAGATTAGTAGTGATTATATGGAATAAGATACAGTACTGGTGAAGGATTACATGTGTACTTGTGATAATTGATAGATTAGTAGTGATTATATAGAATAAGGTACAGTACTGGTGAAGGATTACATGTGTACTTGTGATAATTGATAGATTAGTAGTGATTATATAGAATAAGGTACAATACTGGTGAAGGATTACATGTGTACTTGTGATAATTGATAGATTAGTAGTGATTATATAGAATAAGATACAGTACTGCTGAAGGGTTACATGTGTACTTGTGATAATTGATAGATTAGTAGTGATTATATAGAATAAGGTACTGCTGAAGGATTACATGTGTACTTGTGATAATTGATAGATTAGTAGTGATTATATGGAATAAGATACAGTACTGGTGAAGGATTACATGTGTACTTGTGATAATTGATAGATTAGTAGTGATTATATGGAATAAGATACAGTACTGGTGAAGGATTACATGTGTACTTGTGATAATTGATAGATTAGTAGTGATTATATAGAATAAGGTACAGTACTGGTGAAGGATTACATGTGTACTTGTGATAATTGATAGATTAGTAGTGATTATATAGAATAAAGTACAGTACTGCTGAAGGATTACATGTCTACTTGTGATAATTGATAGATTAGTAGTGATTATATAGAATAAGGTACAGTACTGCTGAAGGATTACATGTGTACTTGTGATAATTGATAGATTAGTAGTGATTATATAGAATAAGGTACAGTACTGGTGAAGGATTACATGTGTACTTGTGATAATTGATAGATTAGTAGTGATTATATAGAATAAGGTACTGCTGAAGGATTACATGTGTACTTGTGATAATTGATAGATTAGTAGTGATTATATAGAATAAGGTACAGTACTGCTGAAGGATTACATGTGTACTTGTGATAATTGATAGATTAGTAGTGATTATATAGAATAAGGTACAGTACTGCTGAAGGATTACATGTGTACTTGTGATAATTGATAGATTAGTAGTGATTATATAGAATAAGATACAGTACTGGTGAAGGATTACATGTGTACTTGTGATAATTGATAGATTAGTAGTGATTATATAGAATAAGGTACAGTACAGCTGAAGGATTACATGTGTACTTGTGATAATTGATAGATTAGTAGTGATTATATAGAATAAGGTACAGTACTGCTGAAGGATTACATGTGTACTTGTGATAATTGATAGATTAGTAGTGATTATAAGGAATAAGATACAGTACTGGTGAAGGATTACATGTGTACTTGTGATAATTGATAGATTAGTAGTGATTATATGGAATAAGGTACAGTACTGCTGAAGGATTACATGTGTACTTGTGATAATTGATAGATTAGTAGTGATTATAAGGAATAAGAAACAGTACTGGTGAAGGATTACATGTGTACTTGTGATAATTGATAGATTAGTAGTGATTATATGGAATAAGGTACAGTACTGCTGAAGGATTACACGTGTACTTGTGATAATTGATAGATTAGTAGTGATTATATAGAATAAGATACAGTACTGCTGAAGGATTACATGTGTACCTGTGATAATTGATAGATTAGTAGTGATTATATAGAATAAGGTACTGCTGAAGGATTACATGTGTACTTGTGATAATTGATAGATTAGTAGTGATTATATAGAATAAGGTACAGTACTGGTGAAGGATTACATGTGTACTTGTGATAATTGATAGATTAATAGTGATTATATAGAATAAGGTACAGTACTGCTGAAGGGTTACATGTGTACTTGTGATAGATTAGTAGTGATTATATGGAATAAGATACAGTACTGGTGAAGGATTACATGTGTACTTGTGATAATTGATAGATTAGTAGTGATTATATAGAATAAGGTACAGTACTGGTGAAGGATTACATGTGTACTTGTGATAGATTAGTAGTGATTATATGGAATAAGGTACAGTACTGCTGAAGGATTACATGTGTACGTGTGATAATTGATAGATTAGTAGTGATTATATGGAATAAGGTACAGTACTGCTGAAGGATTACATGTGTACGTGTGATAATTGATAGATTAGTAGTGATTATAGGGAATAAGGTACAGTACTGGTGAAGGATTACATGTGTACTTGTGATAATTGATAGATTAGTACTGATTATATGGAATAAGGTACAGTACTGCTGAAGGATTACATGTGTACTTGTGATAATTGATAGATTAGTAGTGATTATATAGAATAAGGTACTGCTGAAGGATTACATGTGTACTTGTGATAATTGATAGATTAGTAGTGATTATATGGAATAAGATACAGTACTGGTGAAGGATTACATGTGTACTTGTGATAATTGATAGATTAGTAGTGATTATATAGAATAAGGTACAGTACAGCTGAAGGATTACATGTGTACTTGTGATAATTGATAGATTAGTAGTGATTATATGGAATAAGATACAGTACTGGTGAAGGATTACATGTGTACTTGTGATAATTGATAGATTAGTAGTGATTATATAGAATAAGGTACAGTACAGCTGAAGGATTACATGTGTACGTGTGATAATTGATAGATTAGTAGTGATTATATGGAATAAGGTACAGTACTGGTGAAGGATTACATGTGTACTTGTGATAATTGATAGATTAGTAATGATTATATGGAATAAGGTACAGTACTGCTGAAGGATTACATGTGTACTTGTGATAATTGATAGATTAGTAGTGATTATATAGAATAAGGTACAGTACTGCTGAAGGATTACATGTGTACTTGTGATAATTGATAGATTAGTAGTGATTATATAGAATAAGGTACAGTACTGCTGAAGGATTACATGTGTACTTGTGATAATTGATAGATTTGTAGTGATTATAAGGAATAAGATACAGTACTGCTGAAGGATTACATGTGTACTTGTGATAATTGATAGATTAGTAGTGATTATATAGAATAAGGTACTGCTGAAGGATTACATGTGTACCTGTGATAATTGATAGATTAGTAGTGATTATATAGAATAAGGTACAGTACTGGTGAAGGATTACATGTGTACGTGTGATAATTGATAGATTAGTAGTGATTATATAGAATAAGGTACAGTACTGCTGAAGGATTACATGTGTACGTGTGATAATTGATAGATTAGTAGTGATTATATAGAATAAGATACAGAACTGCTGAAGGATTACATGTGTACTTGTGATAATTGATAGATTAGTAGTGATTATATAGAATAAGGTACAGTACTGCTGAAGGATTACATGTGTACTTGTGATAATTGATAGATTAGTAGTGATTATATAGAATAAGGTACAGTACTGCTGAAGGATTACATGTGTACTTGTGATAATTGATAGATTAGTAGTGATTATATGGAATAAGGTACAGTACTGCTGAAGGATTACACGTGTACTTGTGATAATTGATAGATTAGTACTGATTATATAGAATAAGGTACAGTACAGCTGAAGGATTACATGTGTACTTGTGATAATTGATAGATTAGTAGTGATTATATGGAATAAGGTACAGTACTGCTGAAGGATTACATGTGTACGTGTGATAATTGATAGATTAGTAGTGATTATATAGAATAAGGTACAGTACTGCTGAAGGATTACATGTGTACGTGTGATAATTGATAGATTAGTAGTGATTATATGGAATAAGGTACAGTACTGCTGAAGGATTACACGTGTACTTGTGATAATTGATAGATTAATAGTGATTATATAGAATAAGGTACAGTACTGCTGAAGGGTTACATGTGTACTTGTGATAGATTAGTAGTGATTATATAGAATAAGGTACAGTACAACTGAAGGATTACATGTGTACTTGTGATAATTGATAGATTAGTAGTGATTATATAGAATAAGATACAGTACCGCTGAAGGATTACATGTGTACTTGTGATAATTGATAGATTAGTAGTGATTATATAGAATAAGGTACTGCTGAAGGATTACATGTGTACTTGTGATAATTGATAGATTAGTAGTGATTATATGGAATAAGATACAGTACTGGTGAAGGATTACATGTGTACTTGTGATAATTGATAGATTAGTAGTGATTATATAGAATAAGGTACAGTACTGCTGAAGGGTTACATGTGTACTTGTGATAATTGATAGATTAGTAGTGATTATATAGAATAAGGTACTGCTGAAGGATTACATGTGTACTTGTGATAATTGATAGATTAGTAGTGATTATATGGAATAAGATACAGTACTGGTGAAGGATTACACGTGTACTTGTGATAATTGATAGATTAGTAGTGATTATATGGAATAAGATACAGTACTGGTGAAGGATTACATGTGTACTTGTGATAATTGATAGATTAGTAGTGATTATAGGGAATAAGGTACAGTACTGCTGAAGGATTACATGTGTACTTGTGATAATTGATAGATTAGTAGTGATTATATAGAATAAGGTACAGTACTGGTGAAGGATTACATGTGCACTTGTGATAATTGATAGATTAGTAGTGATTATATAGAATAAGGTACAGTACTGGTGAAGGATTACATGTGTACTTGTGATAATTGATAGATTAGTAGTGATTATATAGAATAAGGTACAGTACTGGTGAAGGATTACATGTGTACTTGTGATAGATTAGTAGTGATTATATGGAATAAGATACAGTACTGGTGAAGGATTACATGTGTACTTGTGATAATTGCTAGATTAGTAGTGATTATATGGAATAAGGTACAGTACTGGTGAAGGATTACATGTGTACTTGTGATAATTGATAGATTAGTAGTGATTATATAGAATAAGGTACAGTACTGGTGAAGGATTACATGTGTACTTGTGATAGATTAGTAGTGATTATATGGAATAAGGTACAGTACTGGTGAAGGATTACACGTGTACTTGTGATAATTGATAGATTAGTAGTGATTATATAGAATAAGGTACAGTACTGCTGAAGGATTACATGTGTACGTGTGATAATTGATAGATTAGTAGTGATTATATGGAATAAAGTACAGTACTGCTGAAGGATTACATGTGTACGTGTGATAATTGATAGATTAGTAGTGATTATAGGGAATAAGGTACAGTACTGCTGAAGGATTACATGTGTACTTGTGATAATTGATAGGTTAGTAGTGATTATATAGAATAAGGTACAGTACTGGTGAAGGATTACATGTGTACTTGTGATAATTGATAGATTAGTAGTGATTATATGGAATAAGGTACAGTACTGCTGAAGGATTACATGTGTACTTGTGATAATTGATAGATTAGTAGTGATTATATAGAATAAGGTACAGTACTGCTGAAGGATTACATGTGTACTTGTGATAATTGATAGATTAGTAGTGATTATATAGAATAAGATACAGTACTGGTGAAGGATTACATGTGTACTTGTGATAATTGATAGATTAGTAGTGATTATATAGAATAAAATACAGTACAGCTGAAGGATTACATGTGTACTTGTGATAATTGATAGATTAGTAGTGATTATATGGAATAAGATACAGTACTGGTGAAGGATTACATGTGTACTTGTGATAATTGATAGAGTAGTAGTGATTATATGGAATAAGATACAGTACTGGTGAAGGATTACATGTGTACTTGTGATAATTGATAGATTAGTAGTGATTATATAGAATAAGGTACAGTACTGGTGAAGGATTACACGTGTACTTGTGATAGATTAGTAGTGATTATATAGAATAAGGTACAGTACAGCTGAAGGATTACATGTGTACGTGTGATAATTGATAGATTAGTAGTGATTATATGGAATAAGGTACAGTACTGGTGAAGGATTACATGTGTACTTGTGATAGATTAGTAGTGATTATATGGAATAAGGTACAGTACTGCTGAAGGATTACATGTGTACTTGTGATAATTGATAGATTAGTAGTGATTATATGGAATAAGATACAGTACTGCTGAAGGATTACATGTGTACTTGTGATAATTGATAGATTAGTAGTGATTATATAGAATAAGATACAGTACTGCTGAAGGATTACAGGTGTACTTGTGATAATTGATATATTAGTAGTGATTATATAGAATAAGGTACAGTACTGCTGAAGGATTACATGTGTACTTGTGATAATTGATAGATTAGTAGTGATTATATAGAATAATGTACAGTACTGGTGAAGGATTACATGTGTACTTGTGATAATTGATAGATTAGTAGTGATTATATAGAATAAGGTACAGCTGAAGGATTACATGTGTACTTGTGATAATTGATAGATTAGTAGTGATTATATAGAATAAGGTACAGTACTGCTGAAGGATTACACGTGTACTTGTGATAATTGATAGATTAGTAGTGATTATATAGAATAAGGTACAGTACTGGTGAAGGATTACATGTGTACTTGTGATAATTGATAGATTAGTAGTGATTATATAGAATAAGGTACAGTACTGGTGAAGGATTACATGTGTACTTGTGATAATTGATAGATTAGTAGTGATTATATAGAATAAGGTACAGTACTGGTGAAGGATTACATGTGTACTTGTGATAATTGATAGATTAGTAGTGATTATATAGAATAAGGTACAGTACTGGTGAAGGATTACACGTGTACTTGTGATAATTGATAGATTAGTAGTGATTATATAGAATAAGGTACAGTACTGCTGAAGGATTACATGTGTACGTGTGATAATTGATAGATTAGTAGTGATTATATGGAATAAGGTACAGTACTGCTGAAGGATTACATGTGTACGTGTGATAATTGATAGATTAGTAGTGATTATAGGGAATAAGGTACAGTACTGCTGAAGGATTACATGTGTACTTGTGATAATTGATAGATTAGTAGTGATTATATAGAATAAGGTACAGTACTGGTGAAGGATTACATGTGTACTTGTGATAATTGATAGATTAGTAGTGATTATATGGAATAAGGTACAGTACTGCTGAAGGATTACATGTGTACTTGTGATAATTGATAGATTAGTAGTGATTATATAGAATAAGGTACAGTACTGCTGAAGGATTACATGTGTACTTGTGATAATTGATAGATTAGTAGTGATTATATAGAATAAGATACAGTACTGGTGAAGGATTACATGTGTACTTGTGATAATTGATAGATTAGTAGTGATTATATGGAATAAGATACAGTACTGGTGAAGGATTACATGTGTACTTGTGATAATTGATAGATTAGTAGTGATTATATAGAATAAGATACAGTACAGCTGAAGGATTACATGTGTACTTGTGATAATTGATAGATTAGTAGTGATTATATGGAATAAGATACAGTACTGGTGAAGGATTACATGTGTACTTGTGATAATTGATAGATTAGTAGTGATTATATGGAATAAAATACAGTACTGGTGAAGGATTACATGTGTACTTGTGATAATTGATAGATTAGTAGTGATTATATAGAATAAGGTACAGTACAGCTGAAGGATTACATGTGTACGTGTGATAATTGATAGATTAGTAGTGATTATATGGAATAAGGTACAGTACTGGTGAAGGATTACATGTGTACTTGTGATAGATTAGTAGTGATTATATGGAATAAGGTACAGTACTGCTGAAGGATTACATGTGTACTTGTGATAATTGATAGATTAGTAGTGATTATATGGAATAAGATACAGTACTGCTGAAGGATTACATGTGTACTTGTGATAATTGATAGATTAGTAGTGATTATATAGAATAAGATACAGTACTGCTGAAGGATTACAGGTGTACTTGTGATAATTGATAGATTAGTAGTAATTATATAGAATAATGTACAGTACTGCTGAAGGATTACATGTGTACTTGTGATAATTGATAGATTAGTAGTGATTATATAGAATAATGTACAGTACTGGTGAAGGATTACATGTGTACTTGTGATAATTGATAGATTAGTAGTGATTATATAGAATAAGGTACAGCTGAAGGATTACATGTGTACTTGTGATAATTGATAGATTAGTAGTGATTATATAGAATAAGGTACAGTACTGCTGAAGGATTACACGTGTACTTGTGATAATTGATAGATTAGTAGTGATTATATAGAATAAGGTACAGTACTGGTGAAGGATTACATGTGTACTTGTGATAATTGATAGATTAGTAGTGATTATATAGAATAAGGTACAGTACTGGTGAAGGATTACATGTGTACTTGTGATAATTGATAGATTAGTAGTGATTATATAGAATAAGGTACAGTACTGGTGAAGGATTACATGTGTACTTGTGATAATTGATAGATTAGTAGTGATTATATGGAATAAGGTACAGTACTGCTGAAGGATTACACGTGTACTTGTGATAGATTAGTAGTGATTATATAGAATAAGGTACAGTACTGCTGAAGGATTACATGTGTACTTGTGATAATTGATAGATTAGTAGTGATTATATAGAATAAGGTACAGTACTGCTGAAGGATTACATGTGTACTTGTGATAATTGATAGATTAGTAGTGATTATATGGAATAAGGTACAGTACTGCTGAAGGATTACATGTGTACTTGTGATAATTGATAGATTAGTAGTGATTATATAGAATAAGGTACAGTACTGCTGAAGGATTACATGTGTACTTGTGATAATTGATAGATTAGTAGTGATTATATGGAATAAGGTACAGTACTGCTGAAGGATTACAGGTATACTTGTAGCTTAGATTATTGATAAATAAGTGCTGATTATACTGGATCTTGGTGATGCATTGCTGATTTATACAGAGTATCAGAACTTGTGATTAATGCATTTTTTCTGCCGATACAATAGAGAATTATTGCTCTTGTTTGAATAAGTGTTTTTTTTGTAGTATTAGCACCTGTGATTATGCTGCGGATATAGCAGTGAATTATCTCACTATTGCTGTACAAATATTTTGCTTACTTGTGTTTTTGTACGTCCTTATAAGTATGTATGTGTCTAAGGCTCCGTACACACATCGTTGTCTGATCGTCCTGCATGTATCGATATCAACCATCCAGCACATGCACCAACCCCCAAACAACTATAATGACCCACAATTGACGATCGCGGTTTCCTATAGTAACCAGGCTAACCGATATTGACCAGGTTGGCCTGCGCATAGACTGTCGTTTGGGGGTTGGAAGGGCCCAAAAACAGGACAATATGATCGATAACGTTATCGTTCATATCATCCTGTTATATCGTACCATGTGTGCACCGTTACTCCTTCTGATTTAAAAAAAAAAGAAGACAAATAATGGATAAGTATACTAAAGTCCATGAGAAGCAGAGTTAAAGCTTTCGCTCAGGTTCATCTAGCACCGGCCATATTGAAGGAAACCATGAATATAGAAAACACTCCTAGGGCTTAGAGCCACACTGACATGAAAGGAAGAACCCTACAGTACAGCACGGGTATATTACCTGCAGCAGATTGCGTGCCAGGCGAGTCTTTCCAGTATAGACCAGGAGTAGATGTTGGTTTAACACCTCCAAAAACCCTTTAGGCAGCTCAATACGCTCAACCTGTACTTGAAGGGGGAGCTTAGGAGCAGAACGTCCAATTTTCACTCCTGGAATCAGCCCTCCGACCTGGTCCTGCCAACCACCGCCTGCGAGCAGAAATAAGAGGACTTGTGTCTTACCTGGTCAAGTCCTTTTCTTCGAACTCCATCGGGGACACAGGCAGAGACCATGGGTATAGGGTGGAGCAGGAGGAGTCCGGGCAACAACAAGTTAAACTTCTTTGCCCGGCCCCAGCCTCAGGCAGGCCATTTAAGTTAGCAAGCCCAAGAGGAGAAGGAAGACTGACCTACACATACTAGTCCAACACCCAAAAACGCTAAAGGAGGACTGGAAGCAGAGTAAAAAAAACCCTGTTAGCCCGTGGCGTCAGGGTGGGCGGCCTGTGTCCCCTATGGAGTTTGAAGAAAAGGTCCTAACCAGGTAAGACATAAGTCCTCTTTTCTTCTTCTTTACAGTCCATAGGGGACACAGACAAAGACCATGGGACGTCCCAAAGCAATCCCATTACGGGAGGGGACAAGCCGGAGTAGCACTGAGAACCCCTTCGGCCAAAAACCGCGTCCGCAGCAGTGAAGGTGTCAAATTAACATAACCGGAAGAAGGTATGGGTGAACGACCATAGGGCCTCTTTATGAAGCTGCTCAGCCGAGGCACCGCTGGCGAGCCACCCGAGAAGTACCCACCAATCCAGTGAAAAGATCAGACTGTAAAGACGGAACAGGAAGGACCGCCATCGCTGAAGCGTGACGGGAATCAAACGGGGCCAACTGGCTAAGTCCCATTTACGAAATACATAGAGGACAAACGGGATCGAGACCTAACCACATAGATCCAGAGGGCGGCACAATCCAAAGAGGCCTCCTCCATAGAAAAATAGGTGCCTGAAACACAGGGACCAAACAGTCTTGGGTGATGAGAAACCGAGAGACCACCGTAGGAAGGTAGCCTAAGCAAATTCAAAGAACAGCCCGGTCCAAGTGAAAAACCCACAATGTGGAGGGAAAGAACAATGATCCACTGAGAAACACTCCAAGGAAAGGAGCGAAAATGAGAAGTTCGTGACCTAGGTCACAGAAGGGAGGTAGGCTGTCCTGGACGCCGTCATTGTAGCTACAATCCTGTCCAAAACAGGATCTCAGCAAATGATCTGAAAGCAGAAGAGCCCCTATGGCCTTCCTAAAGTCTGATACCCCTGTCACATCGCAAACCTGGCTCTGACCCGGTATTTTGAACACAGGTCCAACCTGGCTGCAACCTGGGTCAGACCCCTTTCACACTGCACCTTCGACCAGGGTTGGCCCTGTTCACACTGAACCCGGGTCAGCCATGTAAAACCCTATGGATGTAATTAAAAATGGTCTTTTCCAGGCTCAGAAAGATAAGGTCACTTAAGGGAACACAAGGGAGGAATGGGGACTGCTCACAGCATTGCAGGGATCATGGCTGATGCATTATCACTGTGTAGCCCTGGGTTTGTGCTTTACCTCTATGAGACTCAGCCAGTGAGAGCATGGAGGCAGCTTCTGGCAGTATAGTGTACGGGTCACTTCTTCATCACTCCAATTAACCATCACTGTAGTGCAGGGGTTCCCAATCACGGTCCTCAAGGCACACTAACAGTCCAGGATTTAAGGATAGCCATACTTGAGCACAGGTGACTTGAATAGTACCTCAGTTATATTGATTTAAACATCTGTGCTTTAGTATGGATATCACTAAAACCAGGAATGTCAGTGTGCCTTGAGGACCGAGGTTGGGAATCACTGTTGTAGTGGTATTAACCCCTTTTAGACTGCTGGAATGCTGTTGTCTGCAGTGTGCTGCCTGTGTGTCCCCCTGCTGGCATCATCAAGTGAGACCCATCAACATCCAATCAGCGTTGTTTGCCGACTCCCGAGTTGGACCCGTTCACACTGCACATTAACCCGGCTTGTTCCCGAGTTCGACGCTGGTCGGTTGCAGGGTTGAAATGCCGAGTCGCCGGACCCGGCAATTTTTCTGTTGGCGCGTTCACACTGCACCCCGACTTGGGTTACTTTTGCGATGTGAAAGGGGTATAAGTCAGCGCGCCAGAAATTAAGCCAGAGAGCTCGTCTAACCACCACCGAGGATGCCGACATCCTGAAGTCAGGACACCAGTAGCTATTGTTGCTTCTCCTATATAAGAGGCCACCTATGGAGAACTATCCTTGACACCTGACGCAGCTCGTTCCAATGGGGACTGAGCTGAGGCTCTCTGAAGAGCATCCATCCAACCTCCAATGGCTTTAGCTACTTAAGCAGAAGTCAGGACTGGATGAGCGATAGCGTCTGCAGAATATAAGTCCCTCTTGAGGGAAGTTTCATTGTCCTGTCCGTTGGATCCCAAGGAACGCCATATTTGGACTAGGAAGGGAAGCGTTTTTGACTAGGCGGGCCATGTGAGCTTCCACTGAGGAGGTGTCTCAGTATGCCCAGTCCACAGCAGGTAGGGAACTGAAGGAGGCAATGCACTTAGAACCCTGGAGGTGCCTATTGGGGTGGGCCCTCCGTAGAAGGTCCCCTCGCTGCGCAACAGACGGGAATTCTGCAGAAATCGTCGACCGAAGCTTGAAAACCAAAGCGCTAGCCTTATGGGTCAGTAGCCACCCGCACCTGCTATTCCCAGGCGGTCCAAGTACTAACCAGGCCTGACCCTACTTAGCTTCTGAGATCAGACGATTTCAGGTGTGTTCAGGGTGGTGGCATCTTTGAAGTGAAGAACAGCTCTTATCCTGTTACACCGGGCGACTACATCTAGCTGCACTATGGGATAGACGAAGGTCTCGCCTGAAATATTAGACAT
The DNA here is from genome assembly GCA_031769625.1 of Taudactylus pleione. NCBI lineage: Eukaryota > Metazoa > Chordata > Amphibia > Anura > Myobatrachidae > Taudactylus > Taudactylus pleione. The sequence continues at coordinate 512,299 of JAUIMM010000392.1, forward strand.
AATGTCCCAGTGAGCGGAGTAACTTCAGACTCAGAATTATTACTGGACAGGGTCGCGGCACTATCTAGACTGGCACCTGAGGTGCGGTTCCTGTCTAACCTCAGCGGGAAAGATGCAGACACCTGCACTTAACGCGAGAAGGGCTGGATCCATGGCTCCTAAGGCAGAATGCTATAAGGCACCCAGCTAGGCCCCGGTAGGGATACTAGTAGGGGAGCAGGTCCTGGGGTTGCCAGTCTGTGTGATGGACACACTGGCACTGCAGCACTAGCCCTTAGCCAACTGCACCTTACCTATAAGAGAGGTGGTCCAGGCCGGTTCCAGGTGGAAGTCATGGCTGACTGACACAGAGCCCATGGTGGTACAGAGGATAAAGTACAGAGGTACAAGTCCTGCAGTTACACAGCACTGAAGCACCCCCATCCCTGGGTTCTTTGCCCTTGGAAAACCTGGTATCGCAATCCAGGGAAGTCCCCACACACCAGCTAGGTAACCTACTGTGTGCAATAAAAGGGGGAGTGCAGTGAATGTGACCTCACCACACATAAAATGGGGACTACAGATGAGGGATTTACTAAACTTAGAAAATTAGAAAACAGGTGAGAAATACATAGTTGAGTCACGGACAGCAGCTAGACGGGCTGGGGGTGACTCAGTAAGGTGCTGGCAGGTTCCCACAGGTATCTGGAGCCATGCTGACTGCAATGCATCCCACAGCTGCTGGAGGGAGCGTGGTGGAGAATCCATAGAGTGAACACAACGAAAAAGGTGGTCCCACAGATGCTCTAATTGGGTTCAAGTCCGGGGAATTAGGGGGCCAGGGAAGTACGTGGAAGTCTGGGTTGTGCTCGTCCAACCACTGTCAGACATTACTAGCCGTGTGACATGTCGCATTGTCTTGCTGGAAGATCCCATCCGCCTCAGGGAAGACAATCAGCATGTATGGGTGTACGTGCTCTGCAAGGATGGATTCATACCCAAATCGGCTGAGGGTGCCTTCTACATGGATGAGTGGGCCCAGAGACTGCCATGAAAATATTCCCCAGACCATAACGCTGCCACCACCATCTTGTGGTGTTCCAGCAATGGTCGCAGGGTGTTTGTTCTCCGACGTTTCTCGCCTGACACGCCAACGTCCATCCGTTCTATGAAGCAGAAAACATGACTCATAGGAGAAGACAACCCTTCGCCAATCAGCGGAGGTCCAATTCCGATTCAGGCGTGAAATTGAAGCCTTTTCTGCCGATGCACCTTCGTTAGCACAGGCGCAGTGACCATCCGTTTGCTTCGGAGCCCCATACGCATCAGGGTTCACTAAACTGTCGTTTTAGACACACGTCTGGTGGCCTCCAGGTTCATTTTGACGGTGAGCTGCTCCGCTGTAGCACGTCGGTCGGCCCTCACGTACCTTCGTAACCAACATTCACCTCTCACATCAATGGCATGTGGTGCTGCGCAGTTTCCACGTCTGTTATTCGCAATGGGGCCATTTGTCAAGTCGCAATACACCTTCACCACAGCAGCACGCGAACAGAACAACTGCACTGTGTCAGAAATACGGCCACTCTTGGCCCGAAAGCCAATAATCATCCCTTATTGCAACTCGGATAAATCGCCCCTTTTACCTATGACGGCAACGAGTGATATGTGTGCAGACGGCCTATCGCACACCTTATACACCCACCAGGCCAGCGCACGGCACGTGACGTACTTCATGGGCTACGCGCTGCTTACGTCTAATGTAGGAGGTGGTCATAATGTGTAAAATGTACTCCTGAGCACAAATACCTGCTCACAGACACAACCAATGCTATAACAATGGGCAGATAATGCTCAACAATCCAATCCCCACTCGGTAGGAAGGAGCTTAATGTATGACCAGACCTCAGAGGGAGATATACAGGGAGACAGGAGCCCATTACTGCTCTCCGGAGACGGACACTGAGTGGCCATTGTAACCTGGGCCTGCTTCAGTCTCAGTTGGGAGGACAGAGAGGATGGAGAATCCCTGTGGCATGGCTGTCGCAGTGAGGGAGCGGCTGAATGGGCAGAGCTTACCTCCCCTAGCTGAAACAGATCCCCCAGGGCAATGGCTGCTGCTAGACCACAATTGCATGTGCCCTGGTGGTCTAGTGGAGGCTCCAGACGGCCTGGACCAATGCCGTCAGCACCGCCGGTGGGCATCAGCCACCGCCTCTCTTACATTTGAGCACCGTCCGTGCTCCCGAGCCGAAGTCACTGACCCGCTCGCCAGTGCTGTGGCCGCCGGTGCAGGGGTTCGGTGGAGCGGCAGTGCGGGATTCCTATAGGACGCCTAGCGATGCGCACTCATAGAAATAAATAGATGAAATAAAGTAAAAGCAGCACAGACTGCAGAGCCTGAGGCTGGGGGCCGGGTATAGGAGGGGAGGGGGGGGGGGTCCGGGGCCGGGTATAGGAGGGGGGTCAGGGACGGGTATAGGAGGGGGGGGTCGGGGCCGGGTATAGGAGGGGAGGGGGGGGGGGCCGGGGTATAGGAGGGGGGGGGCGTCGGGGCTGCTGGGAGAAGAAGCTTAACTAGTTTGTGCCCGGACTCCTCCTGCTCCACCCTATACCTATGGTCTCTGCCTGTGTCCCCGATGGACTGTGAAGTAAAAGAGGAGCCTTCAGTCTCATGTCGGGCACAAATGGCCGCTATGGTGGGCGATTACCTGTGGTCAGGACCTGCTCCAGGTGTAGAACGGCGTGGATCAGGGACTCTGCATCTGCTGACCTTCCTGATGCCTCATACAGCACCGCCATGACTGCCCCCGCCAGGATGCTGCTGGTACCTGCAGGAGACGGCACCTCTATCACCTGGTACAGGATTGTATGACAGACCCCAGACAGGAGTCACACTGCACGGAACTGTAAGACCCCTGTATGACCACATCATTGCCCATACTTCTCTATCATTGTACAGACACCCCACGTACAGATAGACCTCACTGTACTGAGCGCACCCCATACAGACGCACATTGTACTAGACAAGCCCACACGCGCCCCATATAGAGGCTCGGGGGGTGGGACACTAACCACACACGCCCCATATAGAGGCTCGGGGGGTGGGACACTACACACACACGGCCCATACAGAGGCTCTGGGGGTGGGACACTACACACACACGGCCCATACAGAGGCTCGGGGGCTGGGACACTAACCACACACACCCCATATAGAGGGTCTGGGGCTGGGACACTAACCACACACGCCCCATACAGAGGCGCGGGGGCTGGGACACTAACCACACACACCCCATATAGAGGGTCTGGGGGTGGGACACTACCCACACACGCCCCATACAGAGGCTCTGGGGGTGGGACACTAACCACACACGCCCCATATAGAGGGTCTGGGGGTGGGACACTAACCACACACGCCCCATACAGAGGCTCTGGGGGTGGGACACTAACCACACACGCCCCATATAGAGGCTCTGGGGGTGGGACACTAACCACACACGCCCCATATAGAGGGTCTTGGGCTGGGACACTACCCACACACGCCCCATATAGAGGGTCTGGGGGTGGGACACTAACCACACACGCCCCATATAGAGGGTCTGGGGGTGGGACACTACCCACACACGCCCCATATAGAGGCTCGGGGGGTAGGACACTAACCACACACGCCCCATACAGAGGCTCTGGGGGTGGGACACTAAACACACACGCCCCATATAGAGGGTCTGGGGGTGGAACACTAACCACACACGCCCCATATAGAGGGTCTGGGGGTGGGACACTAACCACACACGACCCATACAGAGGCTCGGGGGCTGGGACACTAACCACACACGCCCCATACAGAGGCTCTGGGGGTGGGACACTACCCACACACGCCCCATATAGAGGTTCTGGGGGTGGGACACTAACCACACACGCCCCTTACAGAGGCTCGGGGGGTGGGACACTAACCACACACACCCCATATAGAGGCTCGGGGGGTGGGACACTAACCACACACACCCCATATAGAGGCGGCTCGGGGGGTGGGACACTAACCACACACGCCCCATATAGAGGTTCTGGGGGTGGGACACTACCCACACACGCCCCATATAGAGGCTCGGGGGGTGGGACACTAACCACACACGCCCCATACAGAGGCTCTGGGGGTGGGACACTAACCACACACGCCCCATATAGAGGTTCTGGGGGTGGGACACTAACCACACACACCCCATATAGAGGCTCGGGGGGTGGGACACTAACCACACACGCCCCATATAGAGGTTCTGGGGGTGGGACACTAACCACACACGCCCCATACAGAGGGTCTGGGGGTGGGACACTAACCACACACGCACCATATAGAGGGTCTGGGGGTGGGACACTAACCACACACACCCCATACAGAGGCTCGGGGGGTGGGACACTAACCACACACGCCCTATATAGAGGCTCAGGGGGTGGGACAATAACCACACACGCCCCATATAGAGGGTCTTGGGCTGGGACACTACCCACACACGCCCCATATAGAGCCTCGGGGGGTGGGACACTAACCACACACGCCCCATACAGAGGCTATGGGGGTGGGACACTAACCACACACGCCCCATATAGAGGGTCTGGGGGTGGGACACTAACCACACACGCCCCATATAGAGGGTCTGGGGGTGGGACACTAACCACACACACCCCATACAGAGGCTCGGGGGGTCGGACACTAACCACACACGCCCCATATAGAGGCTCAGGGGGTGGGACAATAACCACACACGCCCCATATAGAGGGTCTTGGGCTGGGACACTACCCACACACGCCCCATATAGAGGCTCGGGGGGTGGGACACTAACCACACACGCCCCATACAGAGGCTCTGGGGGTGGGACACTAACCACACATGCACCATACAGAGGCTCTGGGGGCAGGACACTAACCACACACACCCCATATAGAGGCTCGGGGGGTGGGACACTAACCACACGCGCCCCATATAGAGGCTCAGGGGGTGGGACACTAACCACACACGCCTCATATAGAGGCTCGGGGGGTGGGACACTAACCACACACCCCCCATACAGAGGCTCTGGGGGTGGGACACTAACCCCACATGCACCATACAGAGGCTCTGGGGGTGGGACACTAACCACACGCGCCCCATATAGAGGCTCGGGGGGTGGGACACTAACCACACCCCCCATAGACTTGAGTATACTAAACACGTTAGAGGTCTCTCAGCCCTTGGGTAACTTTACTGGACAGTGCTGCATTGTGGGTAATGTCATAGCACTTACCTAAGCCAGATCCATGTGGCAGGTGAGACCACGTCTGCAGCTCAAATCCGCCCCCATATTTTTCGCCGAGCTGCTGGGGCAGCGTTTTCTCAGATGTCGCGTCCACGACCCCCGAGCAGATGAAGGCAGCTTTGAGTAACGCCCCTGAATAGGTGGAGAGACAACAGGCAGTCAGGTGATACAGACATGAGCAGACACCACAGGTAACGGTCCCTGGTTTATGGGTCACCTGGAGCCTGGGGCTGGCGGTAGTCCTGCAGGTCAGTGAGACTATGACAGGTCAGCGGAGTGTGGATCTGGGCTCCGAGCGGCCCACTGGTACTGGACAGGCGCAGCTGCAGCTCCGGAATTCTTCTGGCTTGAGCACCTATCGGCCTCTGACCGTCAACAAGCACAGCCACATTAACCACGGCACCGCCATGTTCATATGTGATTGGAGGGGTGTCACTCCATCCCCCTAACAGGACACAGAGGAGCAATCATCAGAGCCTGTGTCCTACCTGTTCTATGCCGACAGCCCCTCCCTAATGTCAGTGACATCTGTGTAATTGGCAGGTAGGAGACCGGCTGAGAAGCGACACGACAGCTGATGTTTGCACGTTACACAAAAAAGCTTCTCAGTCTCTCTAAACCTCAGTGATAAACTAAAGCTGCATGTAAATAATAATTTGCCCACTTTGTATCACAATGTAGGGTGCCAATCTGTAACTATCTGCCCACAGTATACATACTCCCAGTACAGGCCAGGCTTGGCGTGGGCCTCAGTATACATACTCCCAGTACAGGCCAGGCTTGGCGTGGGCCTCAGTATACATACTCCCAGTACAGGCCAGGCTTGGTGTGGGCCTCAGTATACATACTCCCAGTACAGGTCAGGCTTGGAGTGGGCCTCAGTATACATACTCCCAGTACAGGCCAGGCTTGGTGTGGGCCTCAGTATACATACACCCAGTACAGGCCAGGCTTGGTGTGGGCCTCAGTATACATACTCCCAGTACAGGCCAGGCTTGGTGTGGGCCTCAGTATACATACTCCCAGTACAGGCCAGGCTTGGTGTGGGCCTCAGTATACATACTCCCAGTACAGGCCAGGCTTGGCGTGGGCCTCAGTATACATACTCCCAGTACAGGCCAGGCTTGGTGTGGGCCTCAGTATACATACTCCCAGCACAGGCCAGGCTTGGTGTGGGCCTCAGTATACATACTCCCAGCACAGGCCAGGCTTGGTGTGGGCCTCAGTATACATACTACCAGCACAGGCCGGGCTCAGCGCAGGCCTCAGTATACATACTCCCAGTACAGGACAGGCTTGGTGTGGGCCTCAGTATACATACTCCCAGTACAGGCCGGGATCAGCGCAGGCCTCAGTATACATACTCCCAGTACAGGCCGGGCTCAGCGCAGGCCTCAGTATACATACTCCCAGTACAGGCCGGGCTCAGCGCAGGCCTCAGTATACATACTCCCAGTACCGGCCAGGCTTGGTGTGGGCCTCAGTATACATACTCCCAGTACAGGCCAGGCTTGGTGTGGGCCTCAGTATACATACTCCCAGTACAGGTCAGGCTTGGTGTGGGCCTCAGTATACATACTCCCAGCACAGGCCAGGCTTGGAGTGGGCCTCAGTATACATACTCCCAGCACAGGCCAGGCTTGGAGTGGGCCTCAGTATACATACTACCAGCACAGGCCGGGCTCAGCGCAGGCGTCAGTATACATACTCCCAGTACAGGACAGGCTTGGTGTGGGCCTCAGTATACATACTCCCAGTACAGGCCAGGCTTGGTGTGAGCCTCAGTATACATACTCCCAAGTACAGGCCAGGCTTGGCGGGGGCCTCAGTATACATACTCCCAGTACAGCCCAGGCTTGGCGTGGGACTCAGTATACATACTCCCAGTACAGGCCGGGCTTGGTGTGGGCCTCAGTATACATACTCCCAGTACAGGCCAGGCTTGGTGTGGGCCTCAGTATACATACTCCCAGTACAGGCCAGGCTTGGCGTGGGCCTCAGTATACATACTCCCAGTACAGGCCATGTTTTTTGTGGGCCTCAGTATACATACTCCCAGTACAGGCCAGGCTTGGTGTGGGCCTCAGTATACATACTCCCAGTACAGGCCAGGCTTGGTGTGGGCCTCAGTATACATACTCCCAGTACAGCCCAGGCTTGGCGTGGACCTCAGTTTACATACTCCCAGTACAGGCCGGGCTTGGTGTGGGCCTCAGTATACATACTCCCAGTACAGGCCAGGCTTGGTGTGGGCCTCAGTATACATACTCCCAGTAGAGGCCAGGCTTGGCGTGGGCCTCAGTATACATACTCCCAGTACAGGCCAGGCTTGGTGTGGGCCTCAGTATACATACTCCCAGTACAGGCCGGGCTCAGCGCAGGATTTAGTATACATACTCCCAGTACAGGCCAGGCTTGGGGTGGGCCTCAGTATACATACTCCCAGTACAGGCCAGGCTTGGCGTGGGCCTCAGTATACATACTCCCAAGCACAGGCCAGGCTTGGTGTGGGCCTCAGTATACATACTCCCAGCACAGGCCGGGCTCAGCGTGGGCCTCAGTATACATACTCCCAGCACAGGCCGGGCTCAGCGCAGGCCTCAGTATACATACTCCAAGCACAGGCCAGGCTTGGCTGGGGCCTCAGTATACATACTCCCAGCACAGGCCAGGTTTGGTGTGGGCCTCAGTATACATACACCCAGCACAGGCCAGGCTTGGCGTGGGCCTCAGTATACATACTCCCAGTACAGGCCAGACTTGGCGTGGGCCTCAGTATACATACTCCCAGCACAGGCCGGGCTCAGCGTGGGCCTCAGTATACATACTCCCAGTACAGGCCGGGCTCAGCGCAGGCCTCAGTATACATACTCCCAGTACAGCCCAGGCTTGGCGTGGGACTCAGTATACATACTCCCAGTACAGGCCGGGCTTGGTGTGGGCCTCAGTATACATACTCCCAGTACAGGCCAGGCTTGGTGTGGGCCTCAGTATACAAACTCCCAGTACAGGCCAGGCTTGGCGTGGGCCTCAGTATACATACTCCCAGTACAGGCCATGTTTTTTGTGGGCCTCAGTATACATACTCCCAGTACAGGCCAGGATTGGTGTGGGCCTCAGTATACATACTCCCAGTACAGGCCAGGCTTGGTGTGGGCCTCAGTATACATACTCCCAGTACAGCCTAGGCTTGGCGTGGACCTCAGTTTACATACTCCCAGTACAGGCCGGGCTTGGTGTGGGCCTCAGTATACATACTCCCAGTACAGGCCAGGCTTGGTGTGGGCCTCAGTATACATACTCCCAGTAGAGGCCAGGCTTGGCGTGGGCCTCAGTATACATACTCCCAGTACAGGCCAGGCTTGGTGTGGGCCTCAGTATACATACTCCCAGTACAGGCCGGGCTCAGCGCAGGATTTAGTATACATACTCCCAGTACAGGCCAGGCTTGGGGTGGGCCTCAGTATACATACTCCCAGTACAGGCCAGGCTTGGCGTGGGCCTCAGTATACATACTCCCAAGCACAGGCCAGGCTTGGTGTGGGCCTCAGTATACATACTCCCAGCACAGGCCGGGCTCAGCGTGGGCCTCAGTATACATACTCCCAGCACAGGCCGGGCTCAGCGCAGGCCTCAGTATACATACTCCAAGCACAGGCCAGGCTTGGCTGGGGCCTCAGTATACATACTCCCAGCACAGGCCAGGTTTGGTGTGGGCCTCAGTATACATACACCCAGCACAGGCCAGGCTTGGCGTGGGCCTCAGTATACATACTCCCAGTACAGGCCAGACTTGGCGTGGGCCTCAGTATACATACTCCCAGCACAGGCCGGGCTCAGCGTGGGCCTCAGTATACATACTCCCAGTACAGGCCGGGCTCAGCGCAGGATTTAGTATACATACTCCCAGTACAGGCCAGGCTTGGGGTGGGCCTCAGTATACATACTCCCAGTACAGGCCAGGCTTGGCGTGGGCCTCAGTATACATACTCCCAAGCACAGGCCAGGCTTGGTGTGGGCCTCAGTATACATACTCCCAGCACAGGCCGGGCTCAGCGTGGGCCTCAGTATACATACTCCCAGCACAGGCCGGGCTCAGCGCAGGCCTCAGTATACATACTCCAAGCACAGGCCAGGCTTGGCTGGGGCCTCAGTATACATACTCCCAGCACAGGCCAGGTTTGGTGTGGGCCTCAGTATACATACACCCAGCACAGGCCAGGCTTGGCGTGGGCCTCAGTATACATACTCCCAGTACAGGCCAGACTTGGCGTGGGCCTCAGTATACATACTCCCAGCACAGGCCGGGCTCAGCGTGGGCCTCAGTATACATACTCCCAGTACAGGCCGGGCTCAGCGCAGGCCTCAGTATACATACTCCCAGTACAGCCCAGGCTTGGCGTGGGACTCAGTATACATACTCCCAGTACAGGCCGGGCTTGGTGTGGGCCTCAGTATACATACTCCCAGTACAGGCCAGGCTTGGTGTGGGCCTCAGTATACAAACTCCCAGTACAGGCCAGGCTTGTCGTGGGCCTCAGTATACATACTCCCAGTACAGGCCATGTTTTTTGTGGGCCTCAGTATACATACTCCCAGTACAGGCCAGGCTTGGTGTGGGCCTCAGTATACATACTCCCAGTACAGGCCAGGCTTGGTGTGGGCCTCAGTATACATACTCCCAGTACAGCCTAGGCTTGGCGTGGACCTCAGTTTACATACTCCCAGTACAGGCCGGGCTTGGTGTGGGCCTCAGTATACATACTCCCAGTACAGGCCAGGCTTGGTGTGGGCCTCAGTATACATACTCCCAGTATAGGCCAGGCTTGGTGTGGGCCTCAGTATACATACTCCCAGTACAGGCCAGGCTTGGTGTGGGCCTCAGTATACATACTCCCAGTAGAGGCCAGGCTTGGCGTGGGCCTCAGTATACATACTCCCAGTACAGGCCAGGCTTGGTGTGGGCCTCAGTATACATACTCCCAGTACAGGCCGGGCTCAGCGCAGGATTCAGTATACATACTCCCAGTACAGGCCAGGCTTGGGGTGGGCCTCAGTATACATACTCCCAGTACAGGCCAGGCTTGGCGTGGGCCTCAGTATACATACTCCCAAGCACAGGCCAGGCTTGGTGTGGGCCTCAGTATACATACTCCCAGCACAGGCCGGGCTCAGCGTGGGCCTCAGTATACATACTCCCAGCACAGGCCGGGCTCAGCGCAGGCCTCAGTATACATACTCCAAGCACAGGCCAGGCTTGGCTGGGGCCTCAGTATACATACTCCCAGCACAGGCCAGGTTTGGTGTGGGCCTCAGTATACATACACCCAGCACAGGCCAGGCTTGGCGTGGGCCTCAGTATACATACTCCCAGTACAGGCCAGGCTTGGTGTGAGCCTCAGTATACATACTCCCAGTACAGGCCAGGCTTGGTGTGGGCCTCAGTATACATACTCCCAGTACAGGCCAGGCTTGGCGTGGGCCTCAGTATACATACTCCCAGTACAGGCCAGGCTTGGCGGGGGCCTCAGTATACATACTCCCAGTACAGGCCGGGCTTGGCGGGGGCCTCAGTATACATTCTCCCAGTACAGGCCAGGCTTGGCGTGGGCCTCAGTATACATACTCCCAGTACAGGCCAGGCTTGGTGTGGGCCTCAGTATACATACTCCCAGTACAGGCCGGGTTTGGCGTGGGCCTCAGTATACATACTCCCAGTACAGGCCAGGCTTGGCAGGGGCCTCAGTATACATACTCCCAGTACAGGCCAGGCTTGGCGTGGGCCTCAGTATACATACTCCCAGTACAGGCCAGGCTTGGCGTGGGCCTCAGTATACATACTCCCAGTACAGGCCAGGCTTGGTGTGGGCCTCAGTATACATACTCCCAGTACAGGCCGGGTTTGGCGTGGGCCTCAGTATACATACTCCCAGTACAGGCTAGGCTTGGTGTGAGCCTCAGTATACATACTCCCAGCACAGGCCAGGCTTGGTGTGGGCCTCAGTATACATACTCCCAGTACAGGCCAGGCTTGGTGTGAGCCTCAGTATACATACTCCCAGTACAGGCCAGGCTTGGTGTGGGCCTCAGTATACATACTCCCAGTACAGGCCAGGCTTGGCGTGGGCCTCAGTATACATACTCCCAGTACAGGCCAGGCTTGGCGGGGGCCTCAGTATACATACTCCCAGTACAGGCCGGGCTTGGCGGGGGCCTCAGTATACATTCTCCCAGTACAGGCCAGGCTTGGCGTGGGCCTCAGTATACATACTCCCAGTACAGGCCAGGCTTGGTGTGGGCCTCAGTATACATACTCCCAGTACAGGCCGGGTTTGGCGTGGGCCTCAGTATACATACTCCCAGTACAGTACAGGCCAGTGTGTCCAGCAATCTCTGGTGTTCCCCCTCCTGGACGGCCGCCCGGATGATGGGCATCAAACTTCTCTCCTCTCTGCCCAGGAGAACTTTTTGCACCTTTTTTTGGGCCTGGGTAAAAAACATCTCCCTCCGAGCCTGCAGCGCCTTCTCCTGGTCACTGTGCTGCCGTATCTGCTGCCAGTACATACTCCGAGTACAGGCCAGGCTTGGCGTGGGCCTCAGTATACATACTCCCAGTACAGGCCAGGCTTGGCGGGGGCCTCAGTATACATACTCCCAGTACAGGCCGGGCTTGGCGGGGGCCTCAGTATACATTCTCCCAGTACAGGCCAGGCTTGGCGTGGGCCTCAGTATACATACTCCCAGTACAGGCCAGGCTTGGTGTGGGCCTCAGTATACATACTCCCAGTACAGGCCGGGTTTGGCGTGGGCCTCAATATACATACTCCCAGTACAGGCCAGGCTTGGCGGGGGCCTCAGTACATACTCCGAGTACAGGCCAGGCTTGGTGTGGGCCTCAGTATACATACTCCCAGTACAGACGGGGCCCTGTGCGGTTCCCCATATACTTACTCCGTCCAGGTTGGGTCTAGTGCGGCCCTCAGTTAAATTGCTCCCAGTGTGTACGTCAGTGTTTCCTGTCCTCGGTCCTCACAGTACACTAACAGGCCAGGTTGTAGTGATTTCCATGCTTGCGTACAGATGGTTAAATCAAAATAACTGAGGAACTAATTAAGACACTGGTGGTCAAGTATGGCTATCCTTAACACCTGGACTGTTAATGTGCCATGAGGACCGTGGTTGGGAACCCCTGGTGTATATTATAGTATTACTGTGACACGGACCCACCTGACATGTCGATACGCGCTGGACACGCAGCCATCACCCACTGATCCCGCGGCAGCAACTTCTTTGCACCAAGAGAGACAAATCTGAGAGATGATATCACAGCTTGGCGGATCAGGATTTGTTCCGCGCCTTCATAGTGACGCGCAGCCCGAAGCAGCAGAGCCGGTCTGGTCAGATGAAAACATTGTATGAGGCACAGCACAAAATCACATCCATCTACCCCGCAGAGCATCACATCTCCTCACACACCGACATCATCCTCACTGCAGAGCATCACATCTCCTCACACACCGACATCATCCTCACTGCAGAGCATCACAACTCCTCACACAGCGACATCATCCTCACTGCAGAGCATCACAACTCCTCAGACACCGACATAATCCTCACTGTCCGGAACTCTGCAGAGCATCACTGCTACATAATCCTCACTGTCCAGAACCCTGCAGAGCATCACTGCGACATAATCCTCACTGTCCAGAACCCTGCAGAGCATCACTGCTATATAATCCTATCCGTCCAGAACCCTGCAGAGCATCACTGCTACATAATCCTCACTGTCCAGAACCCTGCAGAGCATCGCTGCTACATAATCCTCACTGTCCAGAACCCTGCAGAGCATCGCTGCTACATAATCCTCACTGTCCAGAACCCTGCAGAGCATCGCTGCTGCATAATCCTCACTGTCCAGAACCCTGCAGAGCATCGCTGCTACATAATCCTCACTGTCCAGAACCCTGAAGAGCATCACAGCTCACACTACTATATAATCCTCACTGTCCAGAACTCTGCAGAGCATCACTGCTACATAATCCTCACTGTCCAGAACCCTGCAGAGCATCGCTGCTACATAATCCTCACTGTCCAGAACCCTGCAGAGCATCACAGCTCACACTACTATATAATCCTCACTGTCCAGAACTCTGCAGAGCATCACTGCTACATAATCCTCACTGTCTAGAACCCTGCAGAGCATCACTGCTATATAATCCTATCCGTCCAGAACCCTGCAGAGCGTCACAGCCACATCTAGGAACAATTTACTTGACGTTCTCTCGGCACCAGATGAAATCACTCTCTGACATAGAATATTCTCATACAGACACAGTGTCCCCTATGCGCTGACCCCGTTTACCTGCTCATCCATCGCTGTCGCTCTTTAGCCAGCAGTGTCACACCCTGCGAGATGTCGCCCTTCTCCAGCAGCTGGTAGCTCGGCGCCCAGGCCCGGTTAGCCGCTGGTCCACTCCTCAGCCCTCCCTCACCGTCCGCCATGCAGCCCAGCAGGTCAGCCAGACAAGCGAGCGCTCGGGCAGCCACCCCGGCGTCGTCACTCTCTGAGGCCACTGTGCAGTAATAGGGAAACCTGTTAGAGCTGTCCTGCTCCTCTAACCCTGGCCCAATGCGCTCTCCGTACAGCGGCTCCATCCTCACCATTGTCCAGTGTGTCCAGCAATCTCTGGTGTTCCCCCTCCTGGACGGCCGCCCGGATGATGGGCATCAAACTTCTCTCCTCTCTGCCCAGGAGAAGTTTTTGCACCTTTTTTTGGGCCTGGGTAAAAAACATCTCCCTCCGAGCCTGCAGCGCCTTCTCCTGGTCACTGTGCTGCCGTATCTGCTGCCATGACATGCGCCAAGAGCCGCGCCACCTCTGTCGTCTGCGTTCTTGCTCTCCGCGGCAAATGCCTGGACTTAGGAACCACAGAACGTCCCCAACCCCCAGAGACTCGCAGGGGTGCAGAATGGGGAACAAGGGGGCATTTAGAATGCTGCGCTCCCTACCTCGAGCCTCACATCCCCGGAGGTCACTCTCACTGCAATGAAGACAACGGAAAGGGCTGTAAACTGGGACACGAGAGACCTGAGCAGGAGACGGAATCCCAGTTATAAACGTAGATCATAGGACACATCCCGGACTCACCAGATTCCGGTCCTACGGAAGAATTCATCCCAGGGAAGGTTGAGGAAAGTGGGAGAACCGTCCTCTGCTGGACACTGGGAAACACAAGACACATATTACACAGAGAAGGGAGAGCAGGCAGCAGACCCTGGCAGGGAGTGAGGGGGTCAGTAGGTACCTGCAGCTGGTCGTCCGTCCCCAGAAGGCTGTACACCGTGAGGGAACGGTCCTGTACTCGGATAGGATGCGCCTGTAGAATGACATCACTCAGATCATGTCCACAAAGCTCTGATGCTGCCACTTGGTCCAGGCCAACGAGAAGACACCCACTGCCCACACTGAGGGGACCCTGTGGGCGACACCAAGTACTGACAGATTACCATACGGGGTATCACTCATACTTTCTCCCAAGCGGGAGGGAGGTCTGTGAGCAAGACCAGGAGACTGTGAGTGAGTACTGTCAGGTACGTAGTGACAGTGTGAGTATTAGAGGAGAGTGACAGTGTGAGTATTAGAGGGTAGTAGGTGACAGTGTGAGTAGTAGAGGGTAATAAGTGACAGTGTGAGTATTAGAGGGTAGTAAGTGACAGTGTGAGTAGTAGAGGGTAATAAGTGACAGTGTGAGTATTAGAGGAGAGTGACAGTGTGAGTATTAGAGGGTAGTAAGTGACAGTGTGAGTAGTAGAGGGTAATAAGTGACAGTGTGAGTATTAGAGGGAAATAAGTGACGGTGTGAGTATTAGAGGGTAAAAAGTGACAGTGTGAGTATTAGAGGGTAATAAGTGACGGTGTGAGTATTAGAGGAGAGTGACAGTGTGAGTAGTAGAGGGTAGTAAGTGACAGTGTGAGTAGTAGAGGGTAATAAGTGACGGTGTGAGTATTAGAGGGTAAAAAGTGACAGTGTGATTATTAGAGGGTAGTAAGTGACAGTGTGAGTATTAGAGGAGAGTGACAGTGTGAGTATTAGAGGGTAAAAAGTGACAGTGCAAGTATTAGAGGGTAGTAAGTGACGGTGTGAGTATTAGAGGGTAGAAAGTGACAGTGTGAGTATTAGAGGGTAGTAAGTGACAGTGTGAGTAGTAGAGGGTAGTAAGTGACAGTGTGAGTATTAGAGGGTAGTAAGTGACAGTGTGAGTAGTAGAGGGTAATAAGTGACAGTGTGAGTATTAGAGGGGAGTAAGTGACAGTGTGATTATTAGAGGGTAGTAAGTGACAGTGTGAGTATTAGAGGGCAGTAAGTGACAGTGTGATTATTAGAGGGTAGTAAGTGACAGTGTGAGTATTAGAGGGTAGCAAGTGACAGTGTGATTATTAGAGGGTAGTAAGTGACAGTGTGAGTATTAGAGGGTAGTAAGTGACAGTGTGAGTATTAGAGGGTAGTAAGTGACAGTGTGAGTATTAGAGGGTAGTAAGTGACAGTGTGAGTATTAGAGGGTAATAAGTGACAGTGTGAGTATTAGAGGGTAGTAAGTGACAGTGTGAGTAGTAGAGGGTAGTAAGTGACAGTGTGAGTAGTAGAGGGTAGTAAGTGACAGTGTGAGTATTAGAGGGTAGTAAGTGACAGCGTGAGTAGTAGAGGGTAGTAAGTGACGGTGCGAGTAGTAGAGGGTAATAAGTGACAGTGTGAGTATTAGAGGGTAGTAAGTGACGGTGTGAGTATTAGAGGGTAGTAAGTGACAGTGTGAGTATTAGAGGGTAGTAAGTGACAGTATGAGTAGTAGAGGGTAGTAAGTGACAGTGTGAGTATTAGAGGGTAGTAAGTGACAGTGTGAGTAGTAGAGGGTAGTAAGTGACAGTGTGAGTAGTAGAGGGTAGTAAGTGACAGTGTGAGTATTAGAGGGTAGTAAGTGACGGTGTGAGTATTAGAGGGTAGTAAGTGACAGTGTGAGTATTAGAGGGTAGTAAGTGACGGTGTGAGTATTAGAGGGTAGTAAGTGACAGTGTGAGTATTAGAGGGTAGTAAGTGACAGTGTGAGTATTAGAGGGTAGTAAGTGACAGTGTGAGTAGTAGACGGTAATAAGTGACAGTGTGAGTAATAGAGGGTAGTAAGTGACAGTGTGAGTAGTAGAGGGTAATAAGTGACAGTGTGAGTATTAGAGGGTAGTAAGTGACAGTGTGAGTAGTAGAGGGTAGTAAGTGACAGTGTGAGTATTAGAAGGTGTAAGTGACAGTGTGAGTATTAAAAGGGTAATAAGCGACAGTGTGAGTATTAGAGGAGAGTAAGTGACAGTGTGAGTATTAGAGGGGAGTAAGTGACAGTGTGAGTATTAAAGGGTAGTAAGTGACAGTGTGAGTTTTAGATGGTAATAAGTGACAGTGTGAGTATTAGAGGGTAGTAAGTGACAGTGTGAGTATTAGAGGGGAGTAAGTGACAGTGTGAGTATTAGAGGGGAGTAAGCGACAGTGTGAGTATTAGAGGGGAGTAAATGACAGTGTGAGTAGTAGAGGGTAATAAGTGACAGTGTAAGTATTAGAGGGTAGTAAGTGACAGTGTGAGTATTAGAGGGGAGTAAGTGACAGTGTAAATATTAGAGGGGAGTAAGTGACGGTCGGTGTAAGTATTAGGGGAGAGTAAGTGTCAGTTTGAGTATTAGAGGAGAGTAAGAGACAGTGTGAGTATTAGAGGAGAGTAAGTGATGGTGTGAGTATTAGAGGGTAGTAAGTGACCGTGTGAGTATTAGAGGGACACAAGTGACAGTGTGAGTATTAAAGTAGAGTAAGTGACAGTGTGAGTATTAGAGGGTAGTAAGTGATGGTGTGAGTATTAGAGGGTAGTAAGTGACTGTGTGAGTATTAGAGGGGAGTAAGTGACAGTGTGAATTTTAGATGGTAGTAAGTGGCAGTGTTAGTATTAGAAGGTGTAAGTGACAGTGTGAGTATTAAAAGGGTAATAAGTGACAGTGTAAGTATTAGAGGGTAGTAAGTGACAGTGTGAGTATTAGAGGGTAGTAAGTGACGGTCAGTGTGTGTATTAGAGCGAAGTAAGTGACAGTGTGAGTATTACAGGAGAGTGACAGTGTTAGTATTAGAAGGGGTAAGTGACAGTGTGAGTATTAGAGGAGAGTGGCAGTGTTAGTATTAGAAGGGGTAAGTGACAGTGGGTAGTAAGTGACAGTGTGAGTATTAGAGGGTAGTAAGTGACGGTGTGAGTATTACAGGAGAATGACAGTGTTAGTATTAGAAGGGGTAAGTGACAGTGTGAGTATTAGAGGGTAGTAAGTGACGGTGTGAGTATTAGAGGGGAGTAAGTGACAGTGTGAATTTTAGATGGCAGTAAGTGGCAGTGTTAGTATTAGAAGGTGTAAGTGACAGTGTGAGTATTAAAAGGGTAATAAGTGACAGTATAAGTATTAGAGGGTTGTAAGTGACAGTGTGAGTATTAGAGGGTAGTAAGTGAAGGTCAGTGTGTGTATTAGAGCGTAGTAAGTGACTGTGTGAGTATTACAGGAGAGTGATAGTGTTAGTATTAGAAGGGGTAAGTGATAGTGTGAGTATTAGAGGAGAGTGGCAGTGTTAGTATTAGAAGGGGTAAGTGACAGTGGGTAGTAAGTGACAGTGTGAGTATTAGAGGGTAGTAAGTGACGGTGTGAGTATTAGAGGGTAGTAAGTGATGGTGTGAGTATTACAGGAGAGTGACAGTGTTAGTATTAGAAGGGGTAAGTGACAGTTTGAGTATTACAGGGTAGAAAGTGACGGTGTGAGTATTAGAGGAGAGTGGCAGTGTTAGTATTAGAGGATAGTAAGTGACGGAGTATTAGAGGGTAGCAAGTGACAGTGTGAGTATTACAAGGTAGTAAGTGACAGTGTGAGTACTAGAGGGTAGTAAGTGACAGTGTGAGTATTACAAGGTAGTAAGTGACAGTGAGAGTATTAGAGGGTAGTAAGTGATGGTGTGAGTATTAGAGGGGAGTAAATGACAGTGTGAGTATTAGAGGGTAGTAAGTGACGGTCAGTGTGTGTATTAGAGCGTAGTAAGTGACGGTGTGAGTATTACAGGAGAATGACAGTGTTAGTATTAGAAGGGGTAAGTGACAGTGTGAGTATTAGAGGGTAGTAAGTGACGGTGTGAGTATTAGAGGGGAGTAAGTGACAGTGTGAATTTTAGATGGCAGTAAGTGGCAGTGTTAGTATTAGAAGGTGTAAGTGACAGTGTGAGTATTAGAGGAGAGTGGCAGTGTTAGTATTAGAAGGGGTAAGTGACAGTGTGAGTATTAGAGGAGAGAGGCAGTGTTAGTATTAGAAGGGGTAAGTGACAGTGGGTAGTAAGTGAAAGTGTGAGTATTAGAGGGTAGTAAGTGACGGTGTGAGTATTACAGGAGAATGACAGTGTTAGTATTAGAAGGGGTAAGTGACAGTGTGAGTATTAGAG
This sequence comes from Taudactylus pleione, assembly GCA_031769625.1. NCBI lineage: Eukaryota > Metazoa > Chordata > Amphibia > Anura > Myobatrachidae > Taudactylus > Taudactylus pleione. The sequence goes on from JAUIMM010000392.1 coordinate 531,071, forward strand.
GATAGTAAGTGACGGTGTGAGTATTAGAGGGGAGTAAGTGACAGTGTGAATTTTAGATGGCAGTAAGTGGCAGTGTTAGTATTAGAAGGTGTAAGTGACAGTGTGAGTATTAAAAGGGTAATAAGTGACAGTGTAAGTATTAGAGGGTAGTAAGTGACAGTGTGAGTATTAGAGGGTAGTAAGTGACGGTCAGTGTGTGTATTAGAGCGTAGTAAGTGACGGTGTGAGTATTACAGGAGAGTGACAGTGTTAGTATTAGAAGGGGTAAGTGACAGTTTGAGTATTACAGGGTAGAAAGTGACGGTGTGAGTATTAGAGGAGAGTGGCAGTGTTAGTATGCGAGGATAGTAAGTGACGGAGTATTAGAGGGTAGTAAGTGACAGTGTGAGTATTACAAGGTAGTAAGTGACGGTGTGAGCATTAGAGGAGAGTAAGTGATGGTGTTAGTATTAGAGGAGAGAGGCAGTGTTAGTATTAGAAGTGGTAAGTGACAGTGTTAGTATTAGAGGAGAGTAAGTGATGGTGTTACTATTAGAGGAGAGTGGCAGTGTTAGTATTAGAGGATAGTGGCAGTGTTAGTATTAGAAGTGGTAAGTGACAGTGTTAGTATTAGAGGAGAGTAAGTGATGGTGTTAGTATTAGAGGAGAGTGGCAGTGTTAGTATTAGAAGTGGTAAGTGACAGTGTTAGTATTAGAGGAGAGTAAGTGATGGTGTTAGTATTAGAGGGGAGTAAGTGATGGTGTTAGTATTAGAGGATAGTAAGTGACGGAGTATTAGAGGGTAGTAAGTGACAGTGTGAGTATTACAAGGCAGTAAGTGACGGTGTGAGCATTAGAGGATAGAAAGTGATGGTGTTAGTATTAGAGGAGAGTGGCAGTGTTAGTATTAGAAGTGGTAAGTGACAGTGAATGACAGAGAGTAACTTACCTGTAAGTAACAGTTCTGGATGACGCTACCTGGAGACACAGACACCTCTCCGCTCAGCCAGCTGTTAACCACACAGGTGTCGCCCTGTATCAGCTCTGGCCTCTATGGAGAGAGAGACACATCCGTGACTGTACAGCATTAATGTCAGGAAACCAATACAGGAATATTCAGGTGAAGGCTTCTCAGTCATCTGCGATAGCAAATATGTCATTAATCACTTGTTACCAAACTGGGTGCTACAGGGCACATGATGGGGGTCCACAACCCCATCCACCACCACATAACTGACACTAAGGGTGACAGGTCAGCACATCCCCGTCCTCACCATATAACTGACACTAAGGATGACAGGTCAGCACATCCCTGCCCCCCACCACATAACTGACCCTAAGGATGACAGATCAGCACATCCCTGTCCCCACCACATAACTGACCCTAAGGATGACAGATCAGCACATCCCTGTCCTCACCACATAACTGACCCTAAGGGTGACAGGTCAGCACATCCCTGTCCTCACCACATAACTGACCCTAAGGGTGACAGGTCAGCACATCCCTGTCCTCACCACATAACTGACCCTAAGGGTGACAGGTCAGCACATCCCTGTCCTCACCACATAACTGACCCTAAGGGTGACAGGTCAGCACATCCCTGTCCCCATCACATAACTGACCCTAAGGATGACAGGTCAGCACATCCCCGTCCTCACCATATAACTGACACTAAGGATGACAGGTCAGCACATCCCTGTCCTCACCACATAACTGACCCTAAGGGTGACAGGTCAGCACATCCCTGTCCTCACCACATAACTGACCCTAAGGGTGACAGGTCAGCACATCCCTGTCCTCACCACATAACTGACCCTAAGGGTGACAGGTCAGCACATCCCTGTCCTCACCACATAACTGACCCTAAGGGTGACAGGTCAGCACATCCCTGTCCTCACCACATAACTGACCCTAAGGGTGACAGGTCAGCACATCCCTGTCCCCATCACATAACTGACCCTAAGGATGACAGGTCATCACATCCCTGTCCCCACCACATAACTGACCCTTAGGATGACAGGTCAGCACATCCCTGTCCTCACCAAATAACTGACCCTAAGGGTGACAGGTCAGCACATCCCTGTCCTCACCACATAACTGACCCTAAGGATGACAGGTCATCACATCCCTGTCCCCACCACATAACTGACCCTAAGGATGACAGGTCAGCACATCCCTGTCCTCACCACATAACTGACCCAAAGGATGACCAGTCAGCACATCCCTGTCCCCCACCACATAACTGACCCTAAGGATGACAGGTCAGCACATCCCTGTCCCCACCACATAACTGACCCTAAGGATGACAGGTCAGCACATCCCCGTCCCCACCACATAACTGACCCTAAGGGTGACAGGTCAGCACATCCCTGTCCCCACAACATAACTGACCCTAAGGATGACAGGTCAGCACATCCCTGTCCTCACCACATAACTGATCCTAAGGGTGACAGGTCAGCACATCCCTGTCCCCACCACATAACTGACCCTAAGGATGACAGATCAGCACATCCCTGTCCTCACCACATAACTGACCCTAAGGGTGACAGGTCAGCACATCCCTGTCCCCACTACATAACTGACCCTAAGGGTGACAGGTCAGCACATCCCTGTCCCCCACCACATAACTGACCCTAAGGGTGAAAGGTCAGCACATCCCTGTCCCCACCACATAACTGACCCTAAGGATGACAGGTCAGCACATCCCTGTCCTCACCACATAACTGACCCTAAGGATGACAGGTCAGCACATCCCTGTCCTCACCACATAACTGACCCTAAGGGTGACAGGTCAGCACATCCCTGTACCCCACCACATAACTGACCCTAAGGGTGACAGGTCAGCACATCCCTGTCCTCACCACATAACTGACCCTAAGGGTGACAGGTTAGCAAATCCCTGTCCCCACCACATAACTGACCGTAAGGATGACAGGTCAGCACATCCCTGTCCCCAACACATAACTGACCCTAAGGATGACAGGTCAGCACATCCCTGTTCTCACCACATAACTTACCCTAAGGAGGACACGTCAGCACATCCCTGTTCTCACCAGATAACTGACCCTAAGGGTGACAGGTCAGCACATCCCTGTAGCCCACCACATAACTGACCCTAAGGGTGACAGGTCAGCACATCCCTGTCCTCACCACATAACTGACCCTAAGGATGACAGGTCAGCACATCCCTGTTCTCACCACATAACTGACCCTAAGGGTGACAGGTCAGCACATCCCTGTTCTCACCACATAACTGACCCTAAGGGTGACAGGTCATCACATCCCAATCCTCACCACATAACTGACCCTAAGGATGACAGGTCATCACATCCCTGTCCCCACCACATAACTGACCCTAAGGATGACAGGTCAGCACATCCCTGTCCTCACCACATAACTGACCCAAAGGATGACCGGTCAGCACATCCCTGTCCCCCACCACATAACTGACCCTAAGGATGACAGGTCAGCACATCCCTGTCCCCACCACATAACTGACCCTAAGGATGACAGGTCAGCACATCCCTGTCCTCACCACATAACTGATCCTAAGGGTGACAGGTCAGCACATCTCTGTCCTCACCACATAACTGACCCTAAGGATGACAGATCAGCACATCCCTGTCCTCACCACATAACTGACCCTAAGGGTGACAGGTCAGCACATCCCTGTACCCACTACATAACTGACCCTAAGGATGACAGGTCAGCACATCCCTGTCCTCACCACATAACTGATCCTAAGGGTGACAGGTCAGCACATCTCTGTCCTCACCACATAACTGACCCTAAGGATGACAGATCAGCACATCCCTGTCCTCACCACATAACTGACCCTAAGGGTGACAGGTCAGCACATCCCTGTACCCACTACATAACTGACCCTAAGGGTGACAGGTCAGCACATCCCTGTCCCCCACCACATAACTGACCCTAAGGGTGAAAGGTCAGCACATCACTGTCCCCACCACATAACTGACCCTAAGGATGACAGGTCAGCACATCCCTGTCCTCACCACATAACTGACCCTAAGGATGACAGGTCAGCACATCCCTGTCCTCACCACATAACTGACCCTAAGGAGGACAGGTCAGCACATCCCTGTTCTCACCAGATAACTGACCCTAAGGGTGACAGGTCAGCACATCCCTGTAGCCCACCACATAACTGACCCTAAGGGTGAAAAGTTAGCAAATCCCTGTCCCCACCACATCACTGACCGTAAGGATGACAGGTCAGCACATCCCTGTTCTCACCACATAACTGACCCTATGGGTGACAGGTCAGCACATCCCTGTCCTCACCACATAACTGACCCTAAGGATGACAGGTCAGCACATCCCTGTCCCCACCACATAACTGACCTTAAGGGAGACAGGTCAGCACATCCCTGTCCTCACCACATAACTGACCCTAAGGATGACAGGTCAGCACATCCCTGTCCCCCACCACATAACTGACCCTAAGGATGACAGGTCAGCACATCGTTGTCCTCACCACATAACTGACCCTAAGGGTGACAGGTCAGCACATCCCCGTCCTCACCACATAACTGACCCTAAGGGTGACAGGTCAGCACATCCCCGTCCCCACCACATAACTGACCCTAAGCATGACAGGTCAGCACATCCCTGTCCTCACCACATAACTGAGCCTAAGGGTGACAGGTCACACATCCCTATCCCCACCACATAACTGACCCTAAGGGTGACAGGTCAGCACATCCCCATCCTCACCACATAACTGACCCTAAGGGTGACAGGTCAGCACATCCCCGTCCCCGCCACATAACTGACCCTAAGGGTGACAGGTCAGCACATCCCTGTCCTCACCACATAACTGATCCTAAGGATGACAGGTCAGCACAACCCTGTCCCCACCACATAACTGACCCTAAGGGTGACAGGTCAGCACATCCCTGTCCTCACCACATAACTGATCCTAAGGATGACAGGTCAGCACATCCCTGTCCTCACCACATAACTGACCCAAAGGATGACCGGTCAGCACATCCCTGTCCCCTACCACATAACTGACCCTAAGGATGACAGGTCAGCACATCCCTGTCCTCACCACATAACTGATCCTAAGGGTGACAGGTCAGCACATCCCTGTCCTCACCACATAACTGACCCTAAGGATGACAGATCAGCACATCCCTGTCCTCACCACATAACTGACCCTAAGGGTGACAGGTCAGCAGATCCCTGTCCCCACTACATAACTGACCCTAAGGGTGACAGGTCAGCACATCCCTGTCCCCCACCACATAACTGACCCTAAGGGTGAAAGGTCAGCACATCCCTGTCCCCACCACATAACTGACCCTAAGGATGACAGGTCAGCACATCCCTGTCCTCACCACATAACTGACCCTAAGGATGACAGGTCAGCACATCCCTGTCCTCACCACATAACTGACCCTAAGGGTGACAGGTAAGCACATCCCTGTACCCCACCACATAACTGACCCTAAGGGTGACAGGTCAGCACATCCCTGTCCTCACCACATAACTGACCCTAAGGGTGACAGGTCAGCACATCCCTGTCCCCACCACATAACTGACCCTAAGGATGACAGGTCAGCACATCCCTGTTCTCACCACATAACTGACCCTAAGGAGGACAGGTCAGCACATCCCTGTTCTCACCAGATAACTGACCCTAAGGGTGACAGGTCAGCACATCCCTGTAGCCCACCACATAACTGACCCTAAGGGTGACAGGTCAGCACATCCCTGTCCTCACCACATAACTGACCCTAAGGATGAGAGGTCAGCACATCCCTCTCCTCACCACATAACTGACCCTAAGGATGACAGGTCAGCACATCCCTGTCCCCACCACATAACTGACCCTAAGGATGACAGGTCAGCACATCCCTGTCCTCACCACATAACTGACCCTAAGGGTGACAGGTCAGCACATCCCTGTCCTCACCACATAACTGACCCTAAGGGTGACAGGTCATCACATCCCTGTCCCCACCACATAACGGACCGTAAGGATGACAGGTCAGCACATCCCTGTCCTCACCACATAACAGATCCTAAGGATGACAGGTCAGCACATCCCCGTCCCCACCACATAACTGACCCTAAGGGTGACAGGTCAGCACATCCCTGTCCTCACCACATAACTGACCCTAAGGATGACAGGTCAGCACATCCCTGTCCCCGCCACATAACTGACCCTAAGGATGACAGGTCTGCACAACCCTGTCCTCACCACATAACTGACCCTAAGGATGACAGGTCAGCACAACCCTGCCCTCACCACATAACTGACCCTAAGGATGACAGGTCAGCACATTCCTGTCCCCACCAAATAACTGACCCTAAGGATGACAGGTCAGCACATCCCTGTCCTCACCACATAACTGACCCTAAGGATGACAGGTCAGCACATCCCTATCCTCACCACATAAATGACCCTAAGGATGACAGGTCAGCACATCCCTGTCCTCACCACATAACTGACCCTAAGGGTGACAGGTCAGCACATCCCTATCCTCACCACATAAATGACCCTAAGGATGACAGGTCAGCACATCCATGTCCCCACCACATAACTGATCCTAAGGATGATAGGGCAGCACATCCCTGTCCTCACCACATAACTGACCCTAAGGATGACAGATCAGCACATCCCTGTCCCCCACCACATAACTGACCCTAAGGATGACAGGTCAGCACATCGTTGTCCTCACCACATAACTGACCCTAAGGGTGATAGGTCGGCACAGCCCTGTCCTCACCACATAACTGACCCTAAGGATGACAGGCCAGCACATCCCTGTCCTCACCACATAACTGACCCTTAGGATGACAGGTCAGCACATCCCTGTCCTCACCACATAACTGACCCTAAGGATGACAGGTCAGCACATCCCTGTCCTCACCACATAACTGACCCTAAGGATGACAGGTCAGCACATCCCCGTCCTCACCACATAACTGACCCTAAGGATGATAGGTCAGCACATCCCTGTCCTCACCACATAACTGACCCTAAGGATGACAGGTCAGCACATCCCTGTCTTCACCACATAACTGACCCAAAGGATGACAGGTCAGCACATCCCTCTCCTCACCACATAACTGACCCTAAGGGTGACAGGTCAGCACATCCCTGTCCTCACCACATAACTGACCCTAAGGGTGACAGGTCAGCACATCCCTGTCCTCACCACATAACTGACCCTAAGGATGACAGGTCAGCACATCCCTGTCCCCACCAAATAACTGACCCTAAGGATGACAGGTCAGCACATCCCTGTCCTCACCACATAACTGACCCTAAGGATGACAGGTCAGCACATCCCTATCCTCACCACATAAATGACCCTAAGGATGACAGGTCAGCACATCCCTGTCCTCACCACATAACTGACCCTAAGGGTGACAGGTCAGCACATCCCTATCCTCACCACATAAATGACCCTAAGGATGACAGGTCAGCACATCCATGTCCCCACCACATAACTGATCCTAAGGATGATAGGGCAGCACATCCCTGTCCTCACCACATAACTGACCATAAGGATGACAGATCAGCACATCCCTGTCCCCCACCACATAACTGACCCTAAGGATGACAGGTCAGCACATCGTTGTCCTCACCACATAACTGACCCTAAGGGTGATAGGTCGGCACAGCCCTGTCCTCACCACATAACTGACCCTAAGGATGACAGGCCAGCACATCCCTGTCCTCACCACATAACTGACCCTTAGGATGACAGGTCAGCACATCCCTGTCCTCACCACATAACTGACCCTAAGGATGACAGGTCAGCACATCCCTGTCCTCACCACATAACTGACCCTAAGGATGACAGGTCAGCACATCCCCGTCCTCACCACATAACTGACCCTAAGGATGATAGGTCAGCACATCCCTGTCCTCACCACATAACTGACCCTAAGGATGACAGGTCAGCACATCCCTGTCTTCACCACATAACTGACCCTAAGGATGACAGGTCAGCACATCCCTCTCCTCACCACATAACTGACCCTAAGGGTGACAGGTCAGCACATCCCTGTCCTCACCACATAACTGACCCTAAGGGTGACAGGTCAGCACATCCCTGTCCTCACCACATAACTGACCCTAAGGGTGACAGGTCATCACATCCCAATCCTCACCACATAACTGACCCTAAGGATGACAGGTCATCACATCCCTGTCCCCACCACATAACTGACCCTAAGGATGACAGGTCAGCACATCCCTGTCCTCACCACATAACTGACCCAAAGGATGACCGGTCAGCACATCCCTGTCCCCTACCACATAACTGACCCTAAGGATGACAGGTCAGCACATGCCTGTCCTCACCACATAACTGATCCAAAGGGTGACAGGTCAGCACATCCCTGTCCTCACCACATAACTGACCCTAAGGATGACAGATCAGCACATCCCTGTCCTCACCACATAACTGACCCTAAGGGTGACAGGTCAGCAGATCCCTGTCCCCACTACATAACTGACCCTAAGGGTGACAGGTCAGCACATCCCTGTCCCCCACCACATAACTGACCCTAAGGGTGAAAGGTCAGCACATCCCTGTCCCCACCACATAACTGACCCTAAGGATGACAGGTCAGCACATCCCTGTCCTCACCACATAACTGACCCTAAGGATGACAGGTCAGCACATCCCTGTCCTCACCACATAACTGACCCTAAGGGTGACAGGTAAGAACATCCCTGTACCCCACCACATAACTAACCCTAAGGGTGACAGGTCAGCACATCCCTGTCCTCACCACATAACTGACCCTAAGGGTGACAGGTCAGCACATCCCTGTCCCCACCACATAACTGACCCTAAGGATGACAGGTCTGCACATCCCTGTTCTCACCACATAACTGACCCTAAGGAGGACAGGTCAGCACATCCCTGTTCTCACCAGATAACTGACCCTAAGGGTGACAGGTCAGCACATCCCTGTAGCCCACCACATAACTGACCCTAAGGGTGACAGGTCAGCACATCCCTGTCCTCACCACATAACTGACCCTAAGGATGATAGGTCAGCACATCCCTCTCCTCACCACATAACTGACCCTAAGGATGACAGGTCAGCACATCCCTGTCCTCACCACATAACTGACCCTAAGGATGACAGGTCAGCACATCCCTGTCCCACACCACATAACTGACCCTAAGGGTGACAGGTCAGCACATCCCTGTCCTCACCACATAACTGACCCTAAGGGTGACAGGTCAGCACATCCCTGTCCCCACCACAAAACTGACCCTAAGGATGATAGGTCAGCACATCCCTGTCCTCACCACATAACTGACCCTAAGGGTGACAGGTCAGCACATCCCTGTCCTCACCACATAACTGACCCTAAGGGTGACAGGTCAGCGCATCCCTATCCTCACCACAAAACTGACCCTAAGGATGACAGGTCAGCACATCCCTGTCCCCACCACATAACTGATCCTAAGGATGACAGGTCAGCACATCCCTGTCCTCACCACATAACTGACCCTAAGGATGACAGGTCAGCACTTCCCTGTCCCCCACCACATAACTGACCCTAAGGGTGACAGGTCAGCACATCCCTGTCCTCACCACATAACTGACCCTAAGGATGACAGATCAGCACATCCCTGTCCTCACCACAAAACTGACCCTAAGGGTGACAGGTCAGCATATCCCTGTCCCCACTACATAACTGACCCTAAGGGTGACAGGTCAGCACGTCCCTGTCCCCCACCACATAACTGACCCTAAGGGTGACAGGTCAGCACATCCCTGTCCCCACTACATAACTGACCCTAAGGGTGACAGGTCAGCACATCCCTGTACCCCACCACATAACAGACCCTAAGGGTGACAGGTCAGCACATCCCTGTCCTCACCACATAGCTGACCCTAAGGGTGACAGGTTAGCACATCCCTGTCCCCACCACATAACTGACCGTAAGGATGACAGGTCAGCACATCCCTGTCCCCACCACATAACTGACCCTAAGGATGACAGGTCAGCACATCCCTGTTCTCACCACATAACTGACCCTAAGGATGACAGGTCAGCACATCCCTGTCCCCATCACATAACTGACCCTAAGGGTGACAGGTCAGCACATCCCTGTCCCTCACCACATAACTGACACTAAGGATGACAGGTCAGCACATCCCTGTAGCCCACCACATAACTGACACTAAGGGTGACAGGTCAGCACATCCCTGTAGCCCATCACATAACTGACCCTAAGGGTGACAGGTCAGCACAACCCTGTCCTCACCACATAACTGACCCTAAGGATGACAGGTCAGCACATCCCTGTCCTCGCCACATAACTGACCCTATGCGTGACAGGTCAGCACATCCCTGTCCTCACCACATAACTGACTCTAAGGATGACAGGTCAGCACATCCCTGTCCCCACCACATAACTGACCCTAAGGGAGACAGGTCAGCACATCCCTGTCCTCACCACATAACTGACCCTAAGGATGACAGGTCAGCACATCCCTGTCCCCCACCACATAACTGACCCTAAGGATGACAGGTCAGCACATCGTTGTCCTCACCACATAACTGACCCTAAGGGTGACAGGTCAGCACATCCCCGTCCTCACCACATAACTGACCCTAAGGGTGAGAGGTCAGCACATCCCCGTCCCCACCACATAACTGACCCTAAGCGTGACAGGTCAGCACATCCCTGTCCTCACCACATAACTGAGCCTAAGGATGACAGGTCAGCACATCCCTGTCCCCACAACATAACTGATCCTAAGGGTGACAGGTCACACATCCCTGTCCCCACCACATAACTGACCCTAAGGGTGACAGGTCAGCACATCCCCATCCTCACCACATAACTGACCCTAAGGGTGACAGGTGAGCACATCCCCGTCCCCGCCACATAACTGACCCTAAGGGTGACAGGTCAGCACATCCCTGTCCTCACCACATAACTGATCCTAAGGGTGACAGGTCAGCACATCCCTGTCCCCACCACATAACTGACCCTAAGGATGACAGGTCAGCACATCCCTGTCCTCACCACATAACTGACCCTAAGGGTGACAGGTCAGCACATCCCTGTCCTCACCACATAACTGACCCTAAGGGTGACAGGTCATCACATCCCTGTCCCCACCACATAACGGACCGTAAGGATGACAGGTCAGCACATCCCCGTCCTCACCACATAACAGATCCTAAGGATGACAGGTCAGCACATCCCCGTCCCCACCACATAACTGACCCTAAGGATGACAGGTCAGCACATCCCCGTCCCCACCACATAACTGACCCTAAGGATGACAGGTCAGCACAACCCCGTCCTCACCACATAACTGACCCTAAGGATGACAGGTCAGCACATCCCCATCCTCACCACATAACTGACCCTAAGGGTGACAGGTCAGCACATCCCTGTCCTCACCACATAACTGACCCTAAGGATGACAGGTCAGCACATCCCTGTCCCCACCACATAACTGACCCTAAGGGTGACAGGTCAGCACATCCCCGTCCTCACCACATAACTGACCCTAAGGGTGACAGGTCAGCACATCCCTGTCCTCACCACATAACTGACCCTAAGGATGACAGGTCAGCACAACTCTGTCCTCACCACATAACTGACCCTAAGGATGACAGGTCAGCACAACCCTGTCCTCACCACATAACTGACCCTAAGGATGACAGGTCAGCACATCCCCGTCCTCACCACATAACTGACCCTAAGGGTGACAGGTCAGCACATCCCTGTCCTCACCACATAACTGACCCTAAGGATGACAGGTCAGCACTTCCCTGTCCCCCACCACATAACTGACCCTAAGGGTGACAGGTCAGCACATCCCTGTCCTCACCACATAACTGACCCTAAGGATGACAGATCAGCACATCCCTGTCCTCACCACAAAACTGACCCTAAGGGTGACAGGTCAGCACATCCCTGTCCCCACTACATAACTGACCCTAAGGGTGACAGGTCAGCACATCCCTGTCCCCCACCACATAACTGACCCTAAGGGTGACAGGTCAGCACATCCCTGTCCCCACTACATAACTGACCCTAAGGGTGACAGGTCAGCACATCCCTGTACCCCACCACATAACTGAGCCTAAGGGTGACAGGTCAGCACATCCCTGTCCTCACCACATAACTGACCCTAAGGGTGACAGGTTAGCACATCCCTGTCCCCACCACATAACTGACCGTAAGGATGACAGGTCAGCACATCCCTGTCCCCACCACATAACTGACCCTAAGGATGACAGGTCAGCACATCCCTGTTCTCAACACATAACTGACCCTAAGGATGACAGGTCAGCACATCCCTGTCCCCATCACATAACTGACCCTAAGGGTGACAGGTCAGCACTTCCCTGTCCCTCACCACATAACTGACACTAAGGATGACAGGTCAGCACATCCCTGTAGCCCACCACATAACTGACCCTAAGGGTGACAGGTCAGCACATCCCTGTAGCCCACCACATAACTGACCCTAAGGGTGACAGGTCAGCACATCCCTGTCCTCGCCACATAACTGACCCTATGCGTGACAGGTCAGCACATCCCTGTCCTCACCACATAACTGACCCTAAGGATGACAGGTCAGCACATCCCTGTCCCCACCACATAACTGACCCTAAGGGAGACAGGTCAGCACATCCCTGTCCTCACCACATAACTGACCCTAAGGATGACAGGTCAGCACATCCCTGTCCCCCACCACATAACTGACCCTAAGGATGACAGGTCAGCACATCGTTGTCCTCACCACATAACTGACCCTAAGGGTGACAGGTCAGCACATCCCCGTCCTCACCACATAACTGACCCTAAGGGTGACAGGTCAGCACATCCCCGTCCCCACCACATAACTGACCCTAAGCGTGACAGGTCAGCACATCCCTGTCCTCACCACATAACTGAGCCTAAGGATGACAGGTCAGCACATCCCTGTCCCCACAACATAACTGATCCTAAGGGTGACAGGTCACACATCCCTGTCCCCACCACATAACTGACCCTAAGGGTGACAGGTCAGCACATCCCCATCCTCACCACATAACTGACCCTAAGGGTGACAGGTGAGCACATCCCCGTCCCCGCCACATAACTGACCCTAAGGGTGACAGGTCAGCACATCCCTGTCCTCACCAAATAACTGATCCTAAGGGTGACAAGTCAGCACATCCCTGTCCCCACCACATAACTGACCCTAAGGGTGACAGGTCAGCACATCCCTGTACCTCACCACATAACTGACCCTAAGGGTGACAGGTCAGCACATCCCTGTCCTCACCACATAACTGACCCTAAGGGTGACAGGTTAGCACATCCCTGTCCCCACCACATAACTGACCGTAAGGATGACAGGTCAGCACATCCCTGTCCCCACCACATAACTGACCCTAAGGATGACAGGTCAGCACATCCCTGTTCTCACCACATAACTGACCCTAAGGATGACAGGTCAGCACATCCCTGTCCCCATCACATAAATGACCCTAAGGGTGACAGGTCAGCACATCCCTGTCCTCACCACATAACTGACAATAAGGATGACAGGTCAGCACATCCCTGTAGCCCACCATATAACTGACCCTAAGGGTGACAGGTCAGCACATCCCTGTAGCCCACCACATAACTGACCCTAAGGGTGACAGGTCAGCACAACCCTGTCCTCACCACATAACTGACCCTAAGGATGACAGGTCAGCACATCCCTGTCCTCGCCACATAACTGACCCTATGCGTGACAGGTCAGCACATCCCTGTCCTCACCACATAACTGACCCTAAGGATGACAGGTCAGCACATCCCTGTCCCCACCACATAACTGACCCTAAGGGAGACAGGTCAGCACATCCCTGTCCTCACCACATAACTGACCCTAAGGATGACAGGTCAGCACATCCCTGTCCCCCACCACATAACTGACCCTAAGGATGACAGGTCAGCACATCGTTGTCCTCACCACATAACTGACCCTAAGGGTGACAGGTCAGCACATCCCCGTCCTCACCACATAACTGACCCTAAGGGTGACAGGTCAGCACATCCCCGTCCCCACCACATAACTGACCCTAAGCGTGACAGGTCAGCACATCCCTGTCCTCACCACATAACTGAGCCTAAGGATGACAGGTCAGCACATCCCTGTCCCCACAACATAACTGATCCTAAGGGTGACAGGTCACACATCCCTGTCCCCACCACATAACTGACCCTAAGGGTGACAGGTCAGCACATCCCCATCCTCACCACATAACTGACCCTAAGGGTGACAGGTGAGCACATCCCCGTCCCCGCCACATAACTGACCCTAAGGGTGACAGGTCAGCACATCCCTGTCCTCACCACATAACTGATCCTAAGGGTGACAGGTCAGCACATCCCTGTCCCCACCACATAACTGACCCTAAGGATGACAGGTCAGCACATCCCTGTCCTCACCACATAACTGACCCTAAGGATGACAGGTCAGCACATCCCTGTCCTCACCACATAACTGACCCTAAGGGTGACAGGTCAGCACATCCCTGTCCTCACCACATAACTGACCCTAAGGGTGACAGGTCATCACATCCCTGTCCCCACCACATAATGGACCGTAAGGATGACAGGTCAGCACATCCCTGTCCTCACCACATAACAGATCCTAAGGATGACAGGTCAGCACATCCCCGTCCCCACCACATAACTGACCCTAAGGGTGACAGGTCAGCACATCCCTGTCCTCACCACATAACTGACCCTAAGGATGACAGGTCAGCACATCCCTGTCCCCATCACATAACTGACCCTAAGGATGACAGGTCAGCACAACCCTGTCCTCACCACATAACTGACCCTAAGGAGGACAGGTCAGCACATCCCTGTCCCCACCACATAACTGACCCTAAGGCTGACAGGTCAGCACATCCCTGTCCTCACCACATAACTGACCCTAAGGATGACAGGTCAGCACATCACTATCCTCACCACATAAATGACCCTAAGGATGACAGGTCAGCACATCCCTGTCCTCACCACATAACTGACCCTAAGGATGACAGGTCAGCACATCCCCGTCCTCACCACATAACTGACCCTAAGGATGATAGGTCAGCACATCCCTGTCCTCACCACATAACTGACCCTAAGGATGACAGGTCAGCACATCCCTCTCCTCACCACATAACTGACCCTAAGGGTGACAGGTCAGCACATCCCTGTCCTCACCACATAACTGACCCTAAGGGTGACAGGTCAGCACATCCCTGTCCTCACCACATAACTGACCCTAAGGGTGACAGGTCAGCACATGCCTGTCCTCACCACATAACTGAACCTAAGGATGATAGGTCAGCACATCCCAATCCCCACCACATAAGTGACCCTAAGGGTGACAGGTCAGCACATCCCTGTCCCCACTACATAACTGACCCTAAGGGTGACAGGTCAGCACATCCCTGTCCCCACTACATAACTGACCCTAAGGGTGACAGGTCAGCACATCCCTCTCCCCCACCACATAACAGACCCTAAGGTTGACAGGTCAGCACATCCCTGTCCCCACCACATAACTGACCCTAAGGATGACAGGTCAGCACATCCCTGTCCTCACCACATAACTGACCTTAAGGATGACAGGTCAGCACATCCCTGTCCTCACCACATAACTGACCCTAAGGATGACAGCACATCCCTGTCCCCACCACATAACTTACCCTAAGGATGACAGGTCAGCACATCCCTGTCCCCACCACATAACTGACCTTAAGTATGACAGGTCAGCACATCCCCGTCCTCACCACATAACTGACCCTAAGGGTGACAGGTCATCACATCCCTGTCCCCACCACATAACGGACCGTAAGGGTGACAGGTCATCACATCCCTGTCCCCACCACATAACTGACCGTAAGGATGACAGGTCAGCACATCCATGTCCTCACCACATAACTGATCCTAAGTATGACAGGTCAGCACATCCCCGTCCCCACCACATAACTGACCCTAAGGATGACAGGTCAGCACATCCCTGTCCTCACCACATAACTGACCCTAAGGATGACAGGTCAGCACATCCCTGTCCCCACCACATAACTGACCCTAAGGATGACAGGTCAGCACAACCCTGTCCTCACCACATAACTGACCCTAAGGATGACAGGTCAGCAGAACCCTGTCCTCACCACATAACTGACCCTAAGGATGACAGGTCAGCACATCCCTGTCCCCACCACATAACTGACCCTAAGGATGACAGGTCAGCACATCCCTGTCCTCACCACATAACTGACCCTAAGGGTGACAGGTCAGCACATCCCTATCCTCACCACATAAATGACCCTAAGGATGACAGGTCAGCACATCCATGTCCCCACCACATAATTGACCCTAAGGATGATAGGTCAGAACATCCCTGTCCCCCACCACATAACTGACCCTAAGGATGACAGATCAGCACATCGTTGACCTCACCACATAACTGACCCTAAGGGTGACAGGTCGGCACATCCCTGTCCTCACCACATAACTGAACCTAAGGATGACAGGTCAGCACATCCCTGTCCTCACCACATAACTGACCCTAAGGGTGACAGGTCAGCACATCCCTGTCCTCACCACATAACTGACCCTAAGGATGACAGGTCAGCACATCCCTGTCCTCACCACAAAACTGAACCTAAGGATGATAGGTCAGCACATCCCAGTCCCCACCACATAAGTGACCCTAAGGGTGACAGGTCAGCACATCCCTGTCCCCACTACATAACTGACCATAAGAGTGACAGGTCAGCACATCCCTGTCCCCACTACATAACTGACCCTAAGGTTGACAGGTCAGCACATCCCTGTCCCCCACCACATAACAGACCCTAAGGGTGACAGGTCAGCACATCCCTGTCCTCACCACATAACTGACCCTAAGGATGACAGGTCAGCACAACCCTGTGCTCACCACATAACTAACCCTAAGGATGACAGGTCAGCACATCCCTGTCCTCACCACATAACTGACCCTAAGGATGACAGGTCAGCACATCCCTGTCCCCACCACATAAGTGACCCTAAGGGTGACAGGTCAGCACATCCCTGTCCCCACTACATAACTGACCATAAGAGTGACAGGTCAGCACATCCCTGTCCCCACTACATAACTGACCCTAAGGTTGACAGGTCAGCACATCCCTGTCCCCCACCACATAACAGACCCTAAGGGTGACAGGTCAGCACATCCCTGTCCCCACCACATAACTGACCCTAAGGATGACAGGTCAGCACATCCCTGTCCTCACCACATAACTGACCCTAAGGATGACAGGTCAGCACATCCCTGTCCTCACCACATAACTGACACTAAGGGTGACAGGTCAGCACATCCCTGTCCTCACCACATAACTGACCCTAAGGATGACAGATCAGCACATCCCTGTCCTCACCACATAACTGACCCTAAGGGTGACAGGTCAGCACATCCCTGTCCCCCACCACATAACTGACCCTAAGGGTGACAGGTCAGCACATCCCTGTCCCCCACCACATAACTGACCCTAAGGATGACAGGTCAGCACATCCCTGTCCCCACCACATAACTGACCGTAAGGATGACAGGTCAGCACATCCCTGTCCTCACCACGTAACTGACCCTAAGGGTGACAGGTCAGCACATCCCTGTCCTCACCACATAACTGACCCTAAGGATGACAGATCAGCACATCCCTGTCCTCACCACAAAACTGAACCTAAGGATGACAGGTCAGCACATCCCTATCCCCACCACATAAGTGACCCTAAGGGTGACAGGTCAGCACATCCCTGTCCCCACTACCTAACTGACCCTAAGGGTGACAGGTCAGCACATCCCTGTCCCCATCACATAACTGACCCTAAGGATGACAGGTCATCACATCCCTGTGCCCTACCACATAACTGACCCTAAGGATGACAGGTCAGCACATCCCTGTCCTCACCACATAACTGACCCTAAGGGTGACAGCACATCCCTGTCCTCACCACATAACTGACCCTAAGGGTGACAGAACATCCCTATCCTCACCACATAACTGACCCTAAGGATGACAGATCAGCACATCCCTGTCCCCACCAAATAACTGATCCTAAGGATGACAGGTCAGCACATCCCTATCCTCACCACATAACTGACCCAAAGGATGACAGGTCAGCACATCCCTGTTCCCACCAAATAACTGATCCTAAGGATGACAGGTCAGCACATCCCAGTCCTCACCACATAACTGACCCTAAGGATGACAGCACATCCCTGTCCTCACCACATAACTGACACTAAGGATGACAGGTCAGCACATCCCTGTCCTCACCACATAACTGACCCTAAGGATGACAGGTCAGCACAACCCTGTCCTCACCACATAACTAACCCTAAGGATTACAGGTCAGCACATCCCTGTCCTCACCACATAACTGACCCTAAGGATGACAGGTCAGCACAACCCTGTCCTCACCACATAACTAACCCTAAGGATTACAGGTCAGCACATCCCTGTCCCTCACCACATAACTGACCCTTAAGATGAAAGGTCAGCACATCCCTGTCCTTACCACATAACTGACCCTAAGGATGACAGGTCAGCACATCCCTGTCCCCACCACAAAACTGACCCTAAGGATGACAGGTCAGCACATCCCTGTCTTCACCACATAACTGACCCTAAGGATGACAGGTCAGCACATCCCTGTCCCCACCAAATAACTGATCCTAAGGATGACAGGTCAGCACATCCCTATCCTCACCACATAACTGACCCAAAGGATGACAGGTCAGCACATCCCTGTCCCCACCAAATAACTGATCCTAAGGATGACAGGTCAGCACATCCCTGTCCTCACCACATAACTGACCCTAAGGATGACAGGTCAGCACAACCCTGTGCTCACCACATAACTAACCCTAAGGATGACAGGTCAGCACATCCCTGTCCTCACCACATAACTGACCCTAAGGATGACAGGTCAGCACATCCCTGTCCCCACCACATAACTGACCCTAAGGATGACAGGTCAGCACATCCCTGTCCCACACCACATAACTGACCCTAAGGGTGACAGGTCAGCACATCCCTGTCTTTACCACATAACTGACCCTAAGTATGACAGATCAGCACATCCCTGTCCCCACCACAAAACTGACCCTAAGGATGACAGGTCAGCACATCCCTTTCCTCACCACATAACAGACCCTAAGGGTGACAGGTCAGCACATCCCTGTCCTCACCACATAACTGACCCTAAGGATGACAGGTCAGCACAACCCTGTGCTCACCACATAACTAACCCTAAGGATGACAGGTCAGCACATCCCTGTCCTCACCACATAACTGACCCTAAGGATGACAGGTCAGCACATCCCTGTCCCCACCACATAAGTGACCCTAAGGGTGACAGGTCAGCACATCCCTGTCCCCACTACATAACTGACCATAAGAGTGACAGGTCAGCACATCCCTGTCCCCACTACATAACTGACCCTAAGGTTGACAGGTCAGCACATCCCTGTCCCCCACCACATAACAGACCCTAAGGGTGACAGGTCAGCACATCCCTGTCCCCACCACATAACTGACCCTAAGGATGACAGGTCAGCACATCCCTGTCCTCACCACATAACTGACCCTAAGGATGACAGGTCAGCACATCCCTGTCCTCACCACATAACTGACACTAAGGGTGACAGGTCAGCACATCCCTGTCCTCACCACATAACTGACCCTAAGGATGACAGATCAGCACATCCCTGTCCTCACCACATAACTGACCCTAAGGGTGACAGGTCAGCACATCCCTGTCCCCCACCACATAACTGACCCTAAGGGTGACAGGTCAGCACATCCCTGTCCCCCACCACATAACTGACCCTAAGGATGACAGGTCAGCACATCCCTGTCCCCACCACATAACTGACCGTAAGGATGACAGGTCAGCACATCCCTGTCCTCACCACGTAACTGACCCTAAGGGTGACAGGTCAGCACATCCCTGTCCTCACCACATAACTGACCCTAAGGATGACAGATCAGCACATCCCTGTCCTCACCACAAAACTGAACCTAAGGATGACAGGTCAGCACATCCCTATCCCCACCACATAAGTGACCCTAAGGGTGACAGGTCAGCACATCCCTGTCCCCACTACCTAACTGACCCTAAGGGTGACAGGTCAGCACATCCCTGTCCCCATCACATAACTGACCCTAAGGATGACAGGTCATCACATCCCTGTGCCCTACCACATAACTGACCCTAAGGATGACAGGTCAGCACATCCCTGTCCTCACCACATAACTGACCCTAAGGGTGACAGCACATCCCTGTCCTCACCACATAACTGACCCTAAGGGTGACAGAACATCCCTATCCTCACCACATAACTGACCCTAAGGATGACAGATCAGCACATCCCTGTCCCCACCAAATAACTGATCCTAAGGATGACAGGTCAGCACATCCCTATCCTCACCACATAACTGACCCAAAGGATGACAGGTCAGCACATCCCTGTTCCCACCAAATAACTGATCCTAAGGATGACAGGTCAGCACATCCCAGTCCTCACCACATAACTGACCCTAAGGATGACAGCACATCCCTGTCCTCACCACATAACTGACACTAAGGATGACAGGTCAGCACATCCCTGTCCTCACCACATAACTGACCCTAAGGATGACAGGTCAGCACAACCCTGTCCTCACCACATAACTAACCCTAAGGATTACAGGTCAGCACATCCCTGTCCTCACCACATAACTGACCCTAAGGATGACAGGTCAGCACAACCCTGTCCTCACCACATAACTAACCCTAAGGATTACAGGTCAGCACATCCCTGTCCCTCACCACATAACTGACCCTTAAGATGAAAGGTCAGCACATCCCTGTCCTTACCACATAACTGACCCTAAGGATGACAGGTCAGCACATCCCTGTCCCCACCACAAAACTGACCCTAAGGATGACAGGTCAGCACATCCCTGTCTTCACCACATAACTGACCCTAAGGATGACAGGTCAGCACATCCCTGTCCCCACCAAATAACTGATCCTAAGGATGACAGGTCAGCACATCCCTATCCTCACCACATAACTGACCCAAAGGATGACAGGTCAGCACATCCCTGTCCCCACCAAATAACTGATCCTAAGGATGACAGGTCAGCACATCCCTGTCCTCACCACATAACTGACCCTAAGGATGACAGGTCAGCACAACCCTGTGCTCACCACATAACTAACCCTAAGGATGACAGGTCAGCACATCCCTGTCCTCACCACATAACTGACCCTAAGGATGACAGGTCAGCACATCCCTGTCCCCACCACATAACTGACCCTAAGGATGACAGGTCAGCACATCCCTGTCCCACACCACATAACTGACCCTAAGGGTGACAGGTCAGCACATCCCTGTCTTTACCACATAACTGACCCTAAGTATGACAGATCAGCACATCCCTGTCCCCACCACAAAACTGACCCTAAGGATGACAGGTCAGCACATCCCTTTCCTCACCACATAACTGACCCTAAGGGTGACAGGTCAGCACATCCCTGTCCTCACCACATAACTGACCCTAAGGGTGACAGGTCAGCGCATCCCTATCCTCACCACAAAACTGACCCTAAGGATGACAGGTCAGCACATCCCTGTCCCCACCACATAACTGATCCTAAGGATGACAGGTCAGCACATCCCAGTCCTCACCACATAACTGACCCTAAGGGTGACAGGTCAGCACATCCCTGTCCTCACCACATAACTGACCCTAAGGATGACAGATCAGCACATCCCTGTCCTCACCACATAACTGACCCTAAGGGTGACAGGTCAGCACATCCCTGTCCCCACTACATAACTGACCCTAAGGGTGACAGGTCAGCACAAACATGTCCAACACCACATAACTGACCCTAAGGGTGAAAGGTCAGCACATCCCTGTCCCCACCACATAACTGACCCTAAGGATGACAGGTCAGCACATCCCTGTCCTCACCACATAACTGACCCTAAGGATGACAGGTCAGCACATCCCTGTCCTCACCACATAACTGACCCTAAGGGTGACAGGTCAGCACATCCCTGTACCCCACCACATAACTGACCCTAAGGGTGACAGGTCAGCACATCCCTGTCCTCACCACATAACTGACCCTAAGGGTGACAGGTTAGCACATCCCTGTCCCCACCACATAACTGACCGTAAGGATGACAGGTCAGCACATCCCTGTCCCCACCACATAACTGACCCTAAGGATGACAGGTCAGCACATCCCTGTTCTCACCACATAACTGACCCTAAGGATGACAGGTCAGCACATCCCTGTCCCCATCACATAACTGACCCTAAGGGTGACAGGTCAGTACATCCCTGTCCCTCACCACATAACTGACACTAAGGATGACAGGTCAGCACATCCCCGTAGCCCACCACATAACTGACCCTAAGGGTGACAGGTCAGCACATCCCTGTAGCCCACCACATAACTGACCCTAAGGGTGACAGGTCAGCACATCCCTGTCCTCACCACATAACTGACCCTAAGGATGACAGGTCAGCACTTCCCTGTCCTCACCACATAACTGACCCTATGGGTGAAAGGTCAGCACATCCCTGTCCTCACCACATAACTGACCCTAAGGATGACAGGTCAGCACATCCCTGTCCCCACCACATAACTGACCCTAACGGAGACAGGTCAGCACATCCCTGTCCTCACCACATAACTGACCCTAAGGATGACAGGTCAGCACATCCCTGTCCCCCACCACATAACTGAATCTAAGGATGACAGGTCAGCACATCGTTGTCCTCACCACATAACTGACCCTAAGGGTGACAGGTCAGCACATCCCCGTCCTCACCACATAACTGACCCTAAGGGTGACAGGTCAGCACATCCCCGTCCCCACCACATAACTGACCCTAAGCGTGACAGGTCAGCACATCCCTATCCTCACCACATAACTGAGCCTAAGGATGACAGGTCAGCACATCCCTGTCCCCACCACATAACTGACCCTGAGGGAGACAGGTCAGCACATCCCCATCCTCACCACATAACTGACCCTAAGGGTGACAGGTCAGCACATCCCCGTCCCCGCCACATAACTGACCCTAAGGGTGACAGGTCAGCACATCCCTGACCTCACCACATAACTGATCCTAAGGGTGACAGGTCAGCACATCCCTGTCCCCACCACATAACTGATCCTAAGGGTGACAGGTCAGCACATCCCTGTCCCCACCACATAACTGACCCTAAGGATGACAGGTCAGCACATCCCTGTCCTCACCACATAACTGACCCTAAGGGTGACAGGTCAGCACATCCCTGTCCTCACCACATAACTGACCCTAAGGGTGATAGGTCATCACATCCCTGTCCCCACCACATAACGGACCGTAAGGATGACAGGTCAGCACATCCCTGTCCTCACCACATAACAGATCCTAAGGATGACAGGTCAGCACATCCCCGTCCCCACCACATAACTGACCCTAAGGGTGACAGGTCAGCACATCCCTGTCCCCACCACATAACTGACCCTAAGGATGACAGGTCAGCACAACCCTGTCCTCACCACATAACTGACCCTAAGGATGACAGGTCAGCACAACCCTGCCCTCACCACATAACTGACCCTAAGGATGACAGATCAGCACATCCCTGTCGCCACCACATAACTGACCCTAAGGATGACAGGTCAGCACATCCCTGTCCTCACCACATAACTGACCCTAAGGATGACAGGTCAGCACATCCCTATCCTCACCACATAAATGACCCTAAGGATGACAGGTCAGCACATCCCTGTCCTCACCACATAACTGACCCTAAGGGTGACAGGTCAGCACATCCCTATCCTCACCACATAAATGACCCTAAGGATGACAGGTCAGCACATCCATGTCCCCACCACATAACTGACCCTAAGGATGACAGGTCAGCACATCCCCGTCCCCACCACATAACTGACCCTAAGGATGACAGGTCAGCACAACCCTGTCCTCACCACATAATTGACCCTAAGGATGACAGGTCAGCACATCCCCGTCCTCACCACATAACTGACCCTAAGGATGACAGGTCAGCACATCCCTGTCCCCACCACATAACTGACCCTAAGGGTGACAGGTCAGCACATCCCCGTCCTCACCACATAACTGACCCTAAGGGTGACAGGTCAGCACATCCCTGTCCTCACCACACAACTGACCCTAAGGATGACAGGTCAGCACATCCCTGTCCCCACCACATAACTGACCCTAAGTATGACAGGTCAGCACAACCCTGTCCCCACCACATAACTGACCCTAAGGATGACAGGTCAGCACAACCCTGTCCTCACCACATAACTGACCCTAAGGATGACAGGTCAGCACATCCCCGTCCTCACCACATAACTGACCCTAAGGGTGACAGGTCAGCACATCCCTGTCCTCACCACATAACTGACCCTAAGGATGACAGGTCAGCACTTCCCTGTCCCCCACCACATAACTGACCCTAAGGGTGACAGGTCAGCACATCCCTGTCCTCACCACATAACTGACCCTAAGGATGACAGATCAGCACATCCCTGTCCTCACCACAAAACTGACCCTAAGGGTGACAGGTCAGCACATCCCTGTCCCCACTACATAACTGACCCTAAGGGTGACAGGTCAGCACATCCCTGTCCCCCACCACATAACTGACCCTAAGGGTGACAGGTCAGCACATCCCTGTCCCCACTACATAACTGACCCTAAGGGTGACAGGTCAGCACATCACTGTACCCCACCACATAACTGACCCTAAGGGTGACAGGTCAGCACATCCCTGTCCTCACCACATAACTGACCCTAAGGGTGACAGGTTAGCACATCCCTGTCCTCGCCACATAACTGACCCTATGCGTGACAGGTCAGCACATCCCTGTCCTCACCACATAACTGACCCTAAGGAGGACAGGTCAGCACATCCCTGTTCTCACCACATAACTGACCCTAAGGATGACAGGCAAGCACATCCCTGTCCTCACCACATAACTGACCCTAAGGGTGACAGGTCAGCACATCCCTGTCCTCACCACATAACTGACCCTAAGGATGACAGGTCAGCACATCCCTCTCCTCACCACATAACTGACCCTAAGGGTGACAGGTCAGCACATCCCTGTCCTCACCACATAACTGACCCTAAGGGTGACAGGTCAGCACATGCCTGTCCTCACCACATAACTGAACCTAAGGATGATAGGTCAGCACATCCCAATCCCCACCACATAAGTGACCCTAAGGGTGACAGGTCAGCACATCCCTGTCCCCACTACATAACTGACCCTAAGGGTGACAGGTCAGCACATCCCTGTCCCCACTACATAACTGACCCTAAGGGTGACAGGTCAGCACATCCCTCTCCCCCACCACATAACAGACCCTAAGGTTGACAGGTCAGCACATCCCTGTCCCCACCACATAACTGACCCTAAGGATGACAGGTCAGCACATCCCTGTCCTCACCACATAACTGACCTTAAGGATGACAGGTCAGCACATCCCTGTCCTCACCACATAACTGACCCTAAGGATGACAGCACATCCCTGTCCCCACCACATAACTGACCCTAAGGATGACAGGTCAGCACATCCCTGTCCCCACCACATAACTGACCTTAAGTATGACAGGTCAGCACATCCCCGTCCTCACCACATAACTGACCCTAAGGGTGACAGGTCATCACATCCCTGTCCCCACCACATAACGGACCGTAAGTGTGACAGGTCATCACATCCCTGTCCCCACCACATAACTGACCGTAAGGATGACAGGTCAGCACATCCATGTCCTCACCACATAACTGATCCTAAGTATGACAGGTCAGCACATCCCCGTCCCCACCACATAACTGACCCTAAGGATGACAGGTCAGCACATCCCTGTCCTCACCACATAACTGACCCTAAGGATGACAGGTCAGCACATCCCTGTCCCCACCACATAACTGACCCTAAGGATGACAGGTCAGCACAACCCTATCTTCACCACATAACTGACCCTAAGGATGACAGGTCAGCAGAACCCTGTCCTCACCACATAACTGACCCTAAGGATGACAGGTCAGCACATCCCTGTCCCCACCACATAACTGACCCTAAGGATGACAGGTCAGCACATCCCTGTCCTCACCACATAACTGACCCTAAGGGTGACAGGTCAGCACATCCCTATCCTCACCACATAAATGACCCTAAGGATGACAGGTCAGCACATCCATGTCCCCACCACATAACTGACCCTAAGGATGATAGGTCAGAACATCCCTGTCCCCCACCACATAACTGACCCTAAGGATGACAGATCAGCACATCGTTGTCCTCACCACATAACTGACCCTAAGGGTGACAGGTCAGCACAAATCCTTGACCTCACCACATAACTGAACCTAAGGATGACAGGCCAGCACATCCCTGTCCTCACCACATAACTGACCCTAAGGGTGACAGGTCAGCACATCCCTGTCCTCACCACATAACTGACCCTAAGGATGACAGGTCATCACATCCCAGTCCTCACCACATAACTGACCCTAAGGATGACAGGTCAGCACATCCCTGTCCTCACCACAAAACTGACCCTAAGGATGACAGGTCAGCACATCCCTGTCCTCACCACATAACTGACCCTAAGGATGACAGGTCAGCACATCCCTCTCCTCACCACATAACTGACCCTAAGGGTGACAGGTCAGCACATCCCTGTCCTCACCACATAACTGACCCTAAGGGTGACAGGTCAGCACATCCCTGTCCTCACCACATAACTGACCCTAAGGATGACAAGTCAGCACATCCCTGTCCTCACCACAAAACTGAACATAAGGATGATAGGTCAGCACATCCCAGTCCCCACCACATAAGTGACCCTAAGGGTGACAGGTCAGCACATCCCTGTCCCCACTACATAACTGACCCTAAGGGTGACAGGTCAGCACATCCCTGTCCTCACCACATAACTGACCCTAAGGATGACAGATCAGCACATCCCTGTCCTCACCACAAAACTGAACCTAAGGATGACAGGTCAGCACATCCCTATCCCCACCACATAAGTGACCCTAAGGGTGACAGGTCAGCACATCCCTGTCCCCACTACCTAACTGACCCTAAGGGTGACAGGTCAGCACATCCCTGTCCCCATCACATAACTGACCCTAAGGATGACAGGTCATCACATCCCTGTGCCCTACCACATAACTGACCTAAGGATGACAGATCAGCACAACCCTGTCCCCACCAAATAACTGATCCTAAGGATGACAGGTCAGCACATCCCTATCCTCACCACATAACTGACCCAAAGGATGACAGGTCAGCACATCCCTGTCCCCACCAAATAACTGATCCTAAGGATGACAGGTCAGCACATCCCAGTCCTCACCACATAACTGACCCTAAGGATGACAGCACATCCCTGTCCTCACCACATAACTGACACTAAGGATGACAGGTCAGCACATCCCTGTCCTCACCACATAACTGACCCTAAGGATGACAGGTCAGCACAACCCTGTCCTCACCACATAACTAACCCTAAGGATTACAGGTCAGCACATCCCTGTCCTCACCACATAACTGACCCTAAGGATGACAGGTCAGCACATCCCTGTCCCTCACCACATAACTGACCCTTAAGATGAAAGGTCAGCACATCCCTGTCCTTACCACATAACTGACCCTAAGGATGACAGGTCAGCACATCCCTGTCCCCACCACAAAACTGACCCTAAGGATGACAGGTCAGCACATCCCTGTCTTCACCACATAACTGACCCTAAGGATGACAGGTCAGCACATCCCTGTCCCCACCAAATAACTGATCCTAAGGATGACAGGTCAGCACATCCCTATCCTCACCACATAACTGACCCAAAGGATGACAGGTCAGCACATCCCTGTCCCCACCAAATAACTGATCCTAAGGATGACAGGTCAGCACATCCCTGTCCTCACCACATAACTGACCCTAAGGATGACAGGTCAGCACAACCCTGTCCTCACCACATAACTAACCCTAAGGATGACAGGTCAGCACATCCCTGTCCTCACCACATAACTGACCCTAAGGATGACAGGTCAGCACATCCCTGTCCTCACCACATAACTGACCCTAAGGATGACAGGTCAGCACATCCCTGTCCCACACCACATAACTGACCCTAAGGGTGACAGGTCAGCACATCCCTGTCTTTACCACATAACTGACCCTAAGGATGACAGATCAGCACATCCCTGTCCCCCACCACATAACTGACCCTAAGGGAGACAGGTCAGCACATCCCTGTCCTCACCACATAACTGACCCTAAGGGTGACAGGTCAGCACATCCCTGTCCCCACCACAAAACTGACCCTAAGGATGACAGGTCTGCACATCCCTGTCCTCACCACATAACTGACCCTAAGGGTGACAGGTCAGCACATCCCTGTCCTCACCACATAACTGACCCTAAGGGTGACAGGTCAGCGCATCCCTATCCTCACCACAAAACTGACCCTAAGGATGACAGGTCAGCACATCCCTGTCCCCACCACATAACTGATCCTAAGGATGACAGGTCAGCACATCCCAGTCCTCACCACATAACTGACCCTAAGGATGACAGGTCAGCACTTCCCTGTCCCCCACCACATAACTGACCCTAAGGGTGACAGGTCAGCACATCCCTGTCCTCACCACATAACTGACCCTAAGGATGACAGATCAGCACATCCCTGTCCTCACCACATAACTGACCCTAAGGGTGACAGGTCAGCACATCCCTGTCCTCACCACAAAACTGAACATAAGGATGATAGGTCAGCACATCCCAGTCCCCACCACATAAGTGACCCTAAGGGTGACAGGTCAGCACATCCCTGTCCCCACTACATAACTGACCCTAAGAGTGACAGGTCAGCACATCCCTGTCCCCACTACATAACTGACCCTAAGGTTGACAGGTCAGCACATCCCTGTCCCCCACCACATAACAGACCCTAAGGGTGACAGGTCAGCACATCCCTGTCCCCACCACATAACTGACCCTAAGGATGACAGGTCAGCACATCCCTGTCCTCACCACATAACTGACCCTAAGTATGACAGGTCAGCACATCCCTGTCCTCACCACATAACTGACACTAAGGGTGACAGGTCAGCACATCCCTGTCCTCACCACATAACTGACCCTAAGGATGACAGATCAGCACATCCCTGTCCTCACCACATAACTGACCCTAAGGGTGACAGGTCAGCACATCCCTGTCCCCCACCACATAACTGACCCTAAGGGTGACAGGTCAGCACATCCCTGTCCCCCACCACATAACTGACCCTAAGGATGACAGGTCAGCACATCCCTGTCCCCACCACATAACTGACCTGAAGGATGACAGGTCAGCATATCCCTGTCCCCCACCACATAACTGACCCTAAGGATGACAGATCAGCACATCGTTGTCCTCACCACATAACTGACCCTAAGGGTGACAGGTCAGCACAAATCCTTGACCTCACCACATAACTGAACCTAAGGATGACAGGCCAGCACATCCCTGTCCTCACCACATAACTGACCCTAAGGGTGACAGGTCAGCACATCCCTGTCCTCACCACATAACTGACCCTAAGGATGACAGGTCATCACATCCCAGTCCTCACCACATAACTGACCCTAAGGATGACAGGTCAGCACATCCCTGTCCTCACCACAAAACTGACCCTAAGGATGACAGGTCAGCACATCCCTGTCCTCACCACATAACTGACCCTAAGGATGACAGGTCAGCACATCCCTCTCCTCACCACATAACTGACCCTAAGGGTGACAGGTCAGCACATCCCTGTCCTCACCACATAACTGACCCTAAGGGTGACAGGTCAGCACATCCCTGTCCTCACCACATAACTGACCCTAAGGATGACAAGTCAGCACATCCCTGTCCTCACCACAAAACTGAACATAAGGATGATAGGTCAGCACATCCCAGTCCCCACCACATAAGTGACCCTAAGGGTGACAGGTCAGCACATCCCTGTCCCCACTACATAACTGACCCTAAGGGTGACAGGTCAGCACATCCCTGTCCTCACCACATAACTGACCCTAAGGATGACAGATCAGCACATCCCTGTCCTCACCACAAAACTGAACCTAAGGATGACAGGTCAGCACATCCCTATCCCCACCACATAAGTGACCCTAAGGGTGACAGGTCAGCACATCCCTGTCCCCACTACCTAACTGACCCTAAGGGTGACAGGTCAGCACATCCCTGTCCCCATCACATAACTGACCCTAAGGATGACAGGTCATCACATCCCTGTGCCCTACCACATAACTGACCTAAGGATGACAGATCAGCACAACCCTGTCCCCACCAAATAACTGATCCTAAGGATGACAGGTCAGCACATCCCTATCCTCACCACATAACTGACCCAAAGGATGACAGGTCAGCACATCCCTGTCCCCACCAAATAACTGATCCTAAGGATGACAGGTCAGCACATCCCAGTCCTCACCACATAACTGACCCTAAGGATGACAGCACATCCCTGTCCTCACCACATAACTGACACTAAGGATGACAGGTCAGCACATCCCTGTCCTCACCACATAACTGACCCTAAGGATGACAGGTCAGCACAACCCTGTCCTCACCACATAACTAACCCTAAGGATTACAGGTCAGCACATCCCTGTCCTCACCACATAACTGACCCTAAGGATGACAGGTCAGCACATCCCTGTCCCTCACCACATAACTGACCCTTAAGATGAAAGGTCAGCACATCCCTGTCCTTACCACATAACTGACCCTAAGGATGACAGGTCAGCACATCCCTGTCCCCACCACAAAACTGACCCTAAGGATGACAGGTCAGCACATCCCTGTCTTCACCACATAACTGACCCTAAGGATGACAGGTCAGCACATCCCTGTCCCCACCAAATAACTGATCCTAAGGATGACAGGTCAGCACATCCCTATCCTCACCACATAACTGACCCAAAGGATGACAGGTCAGCACATCCCTGTCCCCACCAAATAACTGATCCTAAGGATGACAGGTCAGCACATCCCTGTCCTCACCACATAACTGACCCTAAGGATGACAGGTCAGCACAACCCTGTCCTCACCACATAACTAACCCTAAGGATGACAGGTCAGCACATCCCTGTCCTCACCACATAACTGACCCTAAGGATGACAGGTCAGCACATCCCTGTCCTCACCACATAACTGACCCTAAGGATGACAGGTCAGCACATCCCTGTCCCACACCACATAACTGACCCTAAGGGTGACAGGTCAGCACATCCCTGTCTTTACCACATAACTGACCCTAAGGATGACAGATCAGCACATCCCTGTCCCCCACCACATAACTGACCCTAAGGGAGACAGGTCAGCACATCCCTGTCCTCACCACATAACTGACCCTAAGGGTGACAGGTCAGCACATCCCTGTCCCCACCACAAAACTGACCCTAAGGATGACAGGTCTGCACATCCCTGTCCTCACCACATAACTGACCCTAAGGGTGACAGGTCAGCACATCCCTGTCCTCACCACATAACTGACCCTAAGGGTGACAGGTCAGCGCATCCCTATCCTCACCACAAAACTGACCCTAAGGATGACAGGTCAGCACATCCCTGTCCCCACCACATAACTGATCCTAAGGATGACAGGTCAGCACATCCCAGTCCTCACCACATAACTGACCCTAAGGATGACAGGTCAGCACTTCCCTGTCCCCCACCACATAACTGACCCTAAGGGTGACAGGTCAGCACATCCCTGTCCTCACCACATAACTGACCCTAAGGATGACAGATCAGCACATCCCTGTCCTCACCACATAACTGACCCTAAGGGTGACAGGTCAGCACATCCCTGTCCTCACCACAAAACTGAACATAAGGATGATAGGTCAGCACATCCCAGTCCCCACCACATAAGTGACCCTAAGGGTGACAGGTCAGCACATCCCTGTCCCCACTACATAACTGACCCTAAGAGTGACAGGTCAGCACATCCCTGTCCCCACTACATAACTGACCCTAAGGTTGACAGGTCAGCACATCCCTGTCCCCCACCACATAACAGACCCTAAGGGTGACAGGTCAGCACATCCCTGTCCCCACCACATAACTGACCCTAAGGATGACAGGTCAGCACATCCCTGTCCTCACCACATAACTGACCCTAAGTATGACAGGTCAGCACATCCCTGTCCTCACCACATAACTGACACTAAGGGTGACAGGTCAGCACATCCCTGTCCTCACCACATAACTGACCCTAAGGATGACAGATCAGCACATCCCTGTCCTCACCACATAACTGACCCTAAGGGTGACAGGTCAGCACATCCCTGTCCCCCACCACATAACTGACCCTAAGGGTGACAGGTCAGCACATCCCTGTCCCCCACCACATAACTGACCCTAAGGATGACAGGTCAGCACATCCCTGTCCCCACCACATAACTGACCTGAAGGATGACAGGTCAGCATATCCCTGTCCTCACCACGTAACTGACCCTAAGGGTGACAGGTCAGCACATCCCTGTCCTCACCACATAACTGACCCTAAGGATGACAGATCAGCACATCCCTGTCCTCACCACAAAACTGAACCTAAGGATGACAGGTCAGCACATCCCTATCCCCACCACATAAGTGACCCTAAGGGTGACAGGTCAGCACATCCCTGTCCCCACTACCTAACTGACCCTAAGGGTGACAGGTCAGCACATCCCTGTCCCCATCACATAACTGACCCTAAGGATGACAGGTCATCACATCCCTGTGCCCTACCACATAACTGACCCTAAGGATGACAGGTCAGCACATCCCTGTCCTCACCACATAACTGACCCTAAGGGTGACAGCACATCCCTGTCCTCACCACATAACTGACCCTAAGGGTGACAGAACATCCCTATCCTCACCACATAACTGACCTAAGGATGACAGATCAGCACAACCCTGTCCCCACCAAATAACTGATCCTAAGGATGACAGGTCAGCACATCCCTATCCTCACCACATAACTGACCCAAAGGATGACAGGTCAGCACATCCCTGTCCCCACCAAATAACTGATCCTAAGGATGACAGGTCAGCACATCCCAGTCCTCACCACATAACTGACCCTAAGGATGACAGCACATCCCTGTCCTCACCACATAACTGACACTAAGGATGACAGGTCAGCACATCCCTGTCCTCACCACATAACTGACCCTAAGGATGACAGGTCAGCACAACCCTGTCCTCACCACATAACTAACCCTAAGGATTACAGGTCAGCACATCCCTGTCCTCACCACATAACTGACCCTAAGGATGACAGGTCAGCACATCCCTGTCCCTCACCACATAACTGACCCTTAAGATGAAAGGTCAGCACATCCCTGTCCTTACCACATAACTGACCCTAAGGATGACAGGTCAGCACATCCCTGTCCCCACCACAAAACTGACCCTAAGGATGACAGGTCAGCACATC
Source organism: Taudactylus pleione (assembly GCA_031769625.1). Taxonomy (NCBI): domain Eukaryota; kingdom Metazoa; phylum Chordata; class Amphibia; order Anura; family Myobatrachidae; genus Taudactylus; species Taudactylus pleione. The sequence continues at coordinate 564,632 of JAUIMM010000392.1, forward strand.
CCTGTCTTCACCACATAACTGACCCTAAGGATGACAGGTCAGCACATCCCTGTCCCCACCAAATAACTGATCCTAAGGATGACAGGTCAGCACATCCCTATCCTCACCACATAACTGACCCAAAGGATGACAGGTCAGCACATCCCTGTCCCCACCAAATAACTGATCCTAAGGATGACAGGTCAGCACATCCCTGTCCTCACCACATAACTGACCCTAAGGATGACAGGTCAGCACAACCCTGTCCTCACCACATAACTAACCCTAAGGATGACAGGTCAGCACATCCCTGTCCTCACCACATAACTGACCCTAAGGATGACAGGTCAGCACATCCCTGTCCTCACCACATAACTGACCCTAAGGATGACAGGTCAGCACATCCCTGTCCCACACCACATAACTGACCCTAAGGGTGACAGGTCAGCACATCCCTGTCCCCACCACATAACGGGTGGATGTTAGCACAAATGCAGACACCATGGAAACTAGAAAGAGAAAACCGTATTATTGGCGGGAGGTCAGCAGCACTTGTGATTGGCGCTCACTTGCCTGGGAGTGGATTATGGTTCTCTCATTCATCCTGTGCGGGACTGGATACTCGGGGGTATAGGGTACAGGGACAGGAGCTGGGGCACTTTAAATTTAAAGATACCAAAACAATGAAGGGGGCTGTGGTTTGTAGTCAGATTAAAAGTAGAATCCAAGTGCAGCTCTCCGTAAGGGGCGGCAAACCCCTAAATCAGGAAAAAACAAACGATGCAAAAAAAGGGAGTGCAATAGGATTCATAAACATTTATTCCTTTATTACCTATAGATTCTGGTTAATATCTGTAACCCAAAAACATTCCAATAAACACCATAGTCACACTTCCATTCAGCCTCAATACCTGAAATGTCACATCGATACATTCAGGCACAGTACATATCCAGAAGACACAATAATATATTACACATGTCACATCGATACATTCAGGCACAGTACATATCCAGAATACACAATAATATATTACACATGTCACATCGATACATTCAGGCACAGTACATATCCAGAAGACACAATAATATATTACACATGTCACATTGATACATTCAGGCACAGTACATATCCAGAAGACACAATAATATATTACACATGTCATATCGATACATTCAGGCACAGTAGACATCCAGAAGACACAATAATATATTACACATGTCACATCGATACATTCAGGCACAGTACATATCCAGAAGACACAATAATATATTACACATGTCACATCGATACATTCAGGCACAGTACATATCCAGAAGACACAATATATTACACATGTCACATCGATACATTCAGGCACAGTACATATCCAGAAGACACAATAATATATTACACATGTCACATTGATACATTCAGGCACAGAAGATATCCAGATAACACAATAATATATTACACATGTCACATCGATACATTCAGGCACAGTACATATCCAGAAGACACAATAATATATTACACATGTCACATCGATACATTCAGGCACAGTACATATCCAGAAGACACAATAATATATTACACATGTCACATCGATACATTCAGGCACAGTACATATCCAGAAGACACAATAATATATTACACATGTCACATCGATACATTCAGGCACAGTACATATCCAGAAGACACAATAATATATTACACATGTCACATCGATACATTCAGGCACAGTACATATCCAGAAGACACAATAATATATTACACATGTCACATCGATACATTCAGACACAGTAGATATCCAGAAGACACAATAATATATTACATATGTCACATCGATACATTCAGGCACAGTACACATCCAGAAGACACGATAATATATTACACATGTCACATCGATACATTCAGGCACAGTACATATCCAGAAGACACAATAATATATTACACATGTCAAATCGATACATTCAGGCACAGTACATATCCAGAAGACACAATAATATATTACACATGTCACATCGATACATTCAGGCACAGTACATATCCAGAAGACACAATAATATATTACACATGTCACATCGATACATTCAGGCACAGTACATATCCAGAAGACACAATAATATATTACACGTCACATCGATACATTCAGGCACAGTACATATCCAGAAGACACAATAATATATTACACATGTCACATCGATACATTCAGGCACAGGAGACATCCAGAAGACACAATAATATATTACACATGTCACATCGATACATTCAGGCACAGGAGACATCCAGAAGACACAATAATATATTACATATGTCACATCGATACATTCAGGCATAGTACATATCCAGAAGACACAATAATATATAACACATGTCACATCGATACATTCAGGCACAGTACATATCCAGAAGACACAATAATATATTACACATGTCACATCGATACATTCAGGCATAGTAGACATCCAGAAGACACAATAATATATTACACATGTCACATCGATACATTCAGGCACAGTACATATCCAGAAGACACAATAATATATTACACATGTCACTTCGATACATTCAGGCACAGGAGACATCCAGAAGACACAATAATATATTACATATGTCAAATCGATACATTCAGACACAGTAGATATCCAGAAGACACAATAATATATTACACATGTCACATCGATACATTCAGGCACAGTACATATCCAGAAGACACAATAATATATTACACATGTCACATCGATACATTCAGGCATAGTAGACATCCAGAAGACACAATAATATATTACACATGTCACATCGATACATTCAGGCACAGTACATATCCAGAAGACACAATAATATATTACACATGTCACATCGATACATTAAAGCACAGTACATTTCCAGAAGACACAATAATATATTACACATGTCACATCGATACATTCAGGCACAGGAGACATCCAGAAGACACAATAATATATTACATATGTCAAATCGATACATTCAGACACAGTAGATATCCAGAAGACACAATAATATATTACACATGTCACATCGATACATTCAGGCACAATACATATCCAGAAGACACAATAATATATTACACATGTCACATCGATACATTCAGGCACAATACATATCCAGAAGACACAATAATATATTACACATGTCACATCGATACATTCAGGCATAGTAGACATCCAGAAGACACAATAATATATTACACATGTCACATCGATACATTCAGGCACAGTACATATCCAGAAGACACAATAATATATTACACATGTCACATCGATACATTCAGGCACAGGAGACATCCAGAAGACACAATAATATATTACATATGTCACTTCGATACATTCAGGCACAGGAGACATCCAGAAGACACAATAATATATTACACATGTCACTTCGATACATTCAGGCACAGTACAGGAGACATCCAGAAGACACAATAATATATTACATATGTCAAATCGATACATTCAGACACAGTAGATATCCAGAAGACACAATAATATATTACACATGTCACATCGATACATTCAGGCACAATACATATCCAGAAGACACAATAATACATTACACATGTCACATCGATACATTCAGGCACAATACATATCCAGAAGACACAATAATATATTACACATGTCACATCGATACATTCAGGCATAGTAGACATCCAGAAGACACAATAATATATTACACATGTCACATCGATACATTCAGGCACAGGAGACATCCAGAAGACACAATAATATATTACACATGTCACATCGATACATTCAGGCACAGTACATATCCAGAAGACACAATAATATATTACACATGTCACATCGATACATTCCGGCACAGTAGACATCCAGAAGACACAATAATATATTACACATGTCACATCGATACATTCAGGCACAGTACATATCCAGAAGACACAATAATATATTACACATGTCACATTGATACATTCAGGCACAGTAGATATCCAGAAGACACAATAATATATTACACATGTCACATCGATACATTCAGGCACAGTACATATCCAGAAGACACAATAATATATTACACATGTCACATTGATACATTCAGGCACAGTACATATCCAGAAGACACAATAATATATTACACATGTCACATCGATACATTCAGGCACAGTACATATCCAGAAGACACAATAATATATTACACATGTCACATCGATACATTCAGGCACAGTACATATCCAGAAGACACAATAATATATTACACATGTCACATCGATACATTCAGGCACAGTACATATCCAGAAGACACAATAATATATTACACATGTCACATCGATACATTCAGACACAGTACATATCCAGAAGACACAATAATATATTACACATGTCACATCGATACATTCAGGCACAGTACATATCCAGAAGACACAATAATATATTACACATGTCACATCAATACATTCAGGCACAGTAGACATCCAGAAGACACAATAATATATTACACATGTCACATCAATACATTCAGGCACAGTAGACATCCAGAAGACACATTAATATATTATATATGTCACATCGATACATTCAGACACAGTAGATATCCAGAAGACACAATAATATATTACACATGTCACATCGATACATTCAGACACAGTAGATATCCAGAAGACACAATAATATATTACACATGTCACATCGATACATTCAGACACAGTAGACATCCAGAAGACACAATAATATATTACACATGTCACATCGATACATTCAGGCACAGTACATATCCAGAAGACACAATAATATATTAAACATGTCACATCGATACATTCAGGCACAGTAGACATCCAGAAGACACAATAATATATTACACATGTCACATCGATACATTCAGGCACAGTACACATCCAGAAGACACAATAATATATTACACATGTCACATCGATACATTCAGGCACAGTACAGTAGACATCAAGAAGACACAATAATATATTACACATGTCACATCGATACATTCAGACACAGTACATATCCAGAAGACACAATACTATATTACACATGTTACATCGATACATTCAGGCACAGTACATATCCAGAAGACACAATAATATATTACACATGGCACATCGATACATTCAGGCACAGTACAGTAGACATCAAGAAGACACAATAATATATTACACATGTCACATCGATACATTCAGGCACAGTACATATCCAGAAGACACAATAATATATTACACATGTCACATCGATACATTCAGGCATAGTACATATCCAGAAGACACAATAATATATTACACATGTCACATCGATAAATTCAGACACAGTAGATATCCAGAAGACACAATAATAATATTACACATGTCACATCGATACATTCAGGCACAGTACATATCCAGAAGACACAATAATACATTACACATGTCACATCGATACATTCAGGCACAGTACATATCCAGAAGACACAATAATATATTACACATGTCACATTGATACATTCAGGCACAGTAGATATCCAGAAGACACAATAATATATTACACGTCACATCGATACATTCAGGCACAGTACATATCTAGAAGACACAATAATATATTACACATGTCACATCGATACATTCAGGCACAGTAGATATCTAGAAGACACAATAATATATTACACATGTCACATCGATACATTCAGGCACAGTACATACCCAGAAGACACAATAATATATTACACATGTCACATCGATACATTCAGGCACAGAACATATCCAGAAGACACAATAATATATTACACATGTCACATCGATACATTCAGGCACAGGAGACATCCAGAAGACACAATAATATATTACATATGTCACATCGATACATTCAGGCACAGTACACATCCAGAAGACACAATACTATATTACACATGTCACATCGATACATTCAGGCACAGTACATATCCAGAAGACACAATAATATATTACACATGTCACATCGATACATTCAGGCATAGTAGACATCCAGAAGACACAATAATATATTACACATGTCACATCGATACATTCAGGCACAGGAGACATCCAGAAGACACAATAATATATTACATATGTCACATCGATACATTCAGACACAGTAGATATCCAGAAGACACAATAATATATTACACATGTCACATCGATACATTCAGGCACAGTACATATCCAGAAGACACAATAATATATTACACATGTCACATCGATACATTCAGGCACAGTAGACATCCAGAAGACACAATAATATATCACACATGTCACATCGATACATTCAGGCACAGTAGACATCCAGAAGACACAATAATATATTACACATGTCACATCGATACATTCAGGCACAGTACATATCCAGAAGACACAATAATATATTACACGTCACATCGATACATTCAGGCACAGGAGACATCCAGAAGACACAATAATATATTACATATGTCACATCGATACATTCAGACACAGTACATATCCAGAAGACACAATAATATATTGCACATGTCACATCGGTACATTCAGGCACAGTACATATCCAGAAGACACAATAATATACTACACATGTCACATCGATACATTCAGGCACAGTACATATCCAGAAGACACAATAATATATTATACATGTCACATTGATACATTCAGGCATAGTAGACATCCAGAAGACACAATAATATATTACACATGTCACATCGATACATTCAGGCATAGTAGACATCCAGAAGACACAATAATATATTACACATGTCACATCGATACATTCAGGCACAGTACATATCCAGAAGACACAATAATATATTACACATGTCACATCGATACATTCAGGCACAGTACATATCCAGAAGACACAATAATATATTACACATGTCACATCGATACATTCAGGCATAGTAGACATCCAGAAGACACAATAATATATTACACATGTCACATCGATACATTCAGGCATAGTAGACATCCAGAAGACACAATAATATATTACACATGTCACATCGATACATTCAGGCATAGTAGACATCCAGAAGACACAATAATATATTACACATGTCACATCGATACATTCAGGCACAGTACATATCCAGAAGACACAATAATATACTACACGTCACATCGATACATTCATGCACAGTACAGTAGACATCCAGATGATACAATAATATATTACACGTCACATCGATACATTCAGACACAGTAGATATCCAGAAGAAACAATAATATATTACACATGTCACATTGATACAATCAGACACAGTAGATATCCAGAAGACACAATAATATATTACACATGTCACATCGATACATTCAGGCACAGTACATATCCAGAAGACACAATAATACATTACACATGTCACATCGATACATTCAGGCACTGTACATATCCAGAAGACACAATAATATATTACACATGTCACATCGATACATTCAGGCACAGTACATATCCAGAAGACACAATAATACATTACACATGTCACATCGATACATTCAGGCACTGTACATATCCAGAAGACACAATAATGTATTACACATGTCACATTGATACATTCAGGCACAGTAGATATCCAGAAGACACAATAATATATTACACATGTCACATCGATACATTCAGGAACAGTACATATCCAGAAGACACAATAATATATTACACATGTCACATCGATACATTCAGGCACAGTAGATATCTAGAAGACACAATAATATATTACACATGTCACATCGATACATTCAGGCACAGTACATACCCAGAAGACACAATAATATATTACACATGTCACATCGATACATTCAGGCACAGTACATATCCAGAAGACACAATAATATATTACACATGTCACATCGATACATTCAGGCACAGGAGACATCTAGAAGACACAATAATATATTACACATGTCACATCGATACATTCAGGCACAGTACATATCCAGAAGACACAATAATATATAACACATGTCACATCGATACATTCAGGCACAGTACATATCCAGAAGACACAATAATATATTACACATGTCACATCGATACATTCAGGCATAGTAGACATCCAGAAGACACAATAATATATTACACATGTCACATCGATACATTCAGGCACAGTACAGTAGACATCCAGAAGACACAATAATATATTACACATGTCACATCGATACATTCAGGCACAGGAGACATCCAGAAGACACAATAATATATTACATATGTCACATCGATACATTCAGACACAGTAGATATCCAGAAGACACAATAATATATTACACATGTCACATCGATACATTCAGGCACAGTACATATCCAGAAGACACAATAATATATTACACATGTCACATCGATACATTCAGGCACAGTACATATCCAGAAGACACAATAATATATTACACATGTCACATCGATACATTCAGGCACAGTACATATCCAGAAGACACAATAATATATTACACATGTCACATCGATACATTCAGGCACAGTACATATCCAGAAGACACAATAATATATTACACATGTCACATCGATACATTCAGGCACAGTAGATATCCAGAAGACACAATAATATATTACACATGTCACATCGATACATTCAGGCACAGAAGACATCCAGAAGACACAATAATATATTACACATGTCACATCGATACATTCAGGCACAGTACATATCCAGAAGACACAATAATATATAACACATGTCACATCGATACATTCAGGCACAGTACATATCCAGAAGACACAATAATATATTACACATGTCACATCGATACATTCAGGCATAGTAGACATCCAGAAGACACAATAATATATTACACATGTCACATCGATACATTCAGGCACAGTAAAGTAGACATCCAGAAGACACAATAATATATTACACGTCACATCGATACATTCAGGCACAGGAGACATCCAGAAGACACAATAATATATTACATATGTCACATCGATACATTCAGACACAGTAGATATCCAGAAGACACAATAATATATTACACATGTCACATCGATACATTCAGGCACAGTACATATCCAGAAGACACAATAATATATTACACATGTCACATCGATACATTCAGGCACAGTACATATCCAGAAGACACAATAATATATTACACATGTCACATCGATACACTCAGGCACAGTACATATCCAGAAGACACAATAATATATTACACATGTCACATCGATACATTCAGGCACAGTACATATCCAGAAGACAGAATAATATATTACACATGTCACATCGATACATTCAGGCACAGGAGACATCCAGAAGACACAATAATATAATACACATGTCACATCGATACATTCAGGCACAGGAGACATCCAGAAGACACAATAATATATTACATATGCCACATCGATACATTCAGGCACAGTACATATCCAGAAGACACAATAATATATAACACATGTCACATCGATACATTCAGGCACAGTACATATCCAGAAGACACAATAATATATTACACATGTCACATCGATACATTCAGGCACAGTACATATCCAGAAGACAGAATAATATATTACACATGTCACATCGATACATTCAGGCACAGTACATATCCAGAAGACACAATAATATATTACACATGTCACATCGATACATTCAGGCATAGTAGACATCCAGAAGACACAATAATATATTATATATGTCACATCGATACATTCAGGCACAGTACATATCCAGAAGACACAATAATATATAACACATGTCACATCGATACATTCAGGCACAGTACATATCCAGAAGACACAATAATATATTACACATGTCACATCGATACATTCAGGCACAGGAGACATCCAGAAGACACAATAATATATTACACATGTCACATCGATACATTCAGGCACAGTACATATCCAGAAGACACAATAATATATTACACATGTCACATCGATACATTCAGGCACAGTACATATCCAGAAGACACAATAATATATTACACGTCACATCGATACATTCAGGCACAGGAGACATCCAGAAGACACAATAATATACTACACATGTCACATCGATACATTCAGGCACAGTACAGTAGACATCCAGAAGACACAATAATATATTACACATGTCACATCGATACATTCAGGCACAGTACAGTAAACATCCAGAAGATACAATAATATATTACACATGTCACATCGATACATTCAGACACAGTAGATATCCAGAAGACACAATAATATATTACACATGCCACATCGATACATTCAGACACAGTAGACACCCAGAAGACACAATAATATATTACACATGTCACATCGATACATTCAGGCACAGAAGACATCCAGAAGACACAATAATATATTACACGTCACATCGATGCATTCAGGCACAGTAGATATCCAGAAGACACAATAATATATTACACATGTCACATCGATACATTCAGGCATAGTACATATCCAGAATACACAATATATTACACATGTCACATCGATACATTCAGGCACAGTACAAATCCAGAAGACACAATAATATATTACACATGTCACATCGATACATTCAGGCACAGTACATATCCAGAAGACACAATAATATACTACACATGTCACATCGATACATTCAGGCACAGTAGACATCCAGAAGACACAATAATATATTACACATGTCACATCGATACATTCAGGCACAGTACATATCCAGAAGACACAATAATATATTACACATGTCACATCGATACATTCAGGCACAGTACATATCCAAAAGACACAATAATATACTACACATGTCACATCGATACATTCAGGCACAGTACAGTAGACATCCAGAAGACAGAATAATATATTACACATGTCACATCGATACATTCATGCACAGTACAGTAGACATCCAGAAGACACAGTAATATATTACACATGTCACATCGATACATTCAGACACAGTAGATATCCAGAAGACACAATAATATATTACACATGTCACATCGATACATTCAGGCACAGTACATAATGTCCAGAAGACACAATAATATATTACACATGTCACATCGATACATTCATGCACAGTACAGTAGACATCCAGATGATACAATAATATATTACACATGTCACATCGATACATTCAGACACAGTAGATATCCAGAAGACACAATAATATATTACACGTCACATCGATAAATTCAGACACAGTACATATCCAGAAGACACAATAATATATTACACATGTCACATTGATACATTCAGGCATAGTAGACATCCAGAAGACACAATAATATATTACACATGTCACATCGATACATTCAGGCACAGTACATATCCAGAAGACACAATAATATATTACACATGTCACATCGATACATTCAGGCACAGTACATATTCAGAAGACACAATAATATATTACACATGTCACATCGATACATTCAGGCACAGTACATATCCAGAAGACACAATAATATATTACACATGTCACATCGATACATTCAGGCACAGTAGACATCCAGAAGACACAATAATATATTACACATGTCACATCGATACATTCAGGCACAGTACATATCCAGAAGACACAATAATAAATTACACATGTCACATCGATACATTCAGGCACAGTACATATCCAGAAGACACAATAATATATTACACATGTCACATCGGTACATTCAGGCACAGAACAGTAGACACCCAGAAGACACAATAATATATTACACATGTCACATTGATACATTCAGGCACAGTAGATATCCAGAAGACACAATAATATATTACACATGTCACATCGATACATTCAGGCACAGTACATATCCAGAAGACACAATAATATATTACACATGTCACATCGATACATTCAGGCACAGTACATATCCAGAAGACACAATAATATATTACACATGTCACATCGATACACTCAGGCACAGTACATATCCAGAAGACACAATAATATATTACACATGTCACATCGATACATTCAGGCACAGTACATATCCAGAAGACAGAATAATATATTACACATGTCACATCGATACAATCAGGCACAGTAGACATCCAGAAGACACAATAATATATTACACATGTCACATCGATACATTCAGGCACAGTACATATCCAGAAGACACAATAATATACTACACATGTCACATCGATACATTCAGGCACAGTACAGTAGACATCCAGAAGACAGAATAATATATTACACATGTCACATCGATACATTCATGCACAGTACAGTAGACATCCAGAAGACACAGTAATATATTACACATGTCAAATCGATACATTCAGACACAGTAGATATCCAGAAGACACAATAATATATTACACATGTCACATCGATACATTCAGGCACAGTACATAATGTCCAGAAGACACAATAATATATTACACATGTCACATCGATACATTCATGCACAGTACAGTAGACATCCAGATGATACAATAATATATTACACATGTCACATCGATACATTCAGACACAGTAGATATCCAGAAGACACAATAATATATTACACGTCACATCGATAAATTCAGACACAGTACATATCCAGAAGACACAATAATATATTACACATGTCACATTGATACATTCAGGCATAGTAGACATCCAGAAGACACAATAATATATTACACATGTCACATCGATACATTCAGGCACAGTACATATCCAGAAGACACAATAATATATTACACATGTCACATCGATACATTCAGGCACAGTACATATTCAGAAGACACAATAATATATTACACATGTCACATCGATACATTCAGGCACAGTACATATCCAGAAGACACAATAATATATTACACATGTCACATCGATACATTCAGGCACAGTAGACATCCAGAAGACACAATAATATATTACACATGTCACATCGATACATTCAGGCACAGTACATATCCAGAAGACACAATAATATATTACACATGTCACATCGGTACATTCAGGCACAGAACAGTAGACACCCAGAAGACACAATAATATATTACACATGTCACATTGATACATTCAGGCACAGTAGATATCCAGAAGACACAATAATATATTACACATGTCACATCGATACATTCAGGCACAGTACATATCCAGAAGACACAATAATATATTACACATGTCACATCGATACATTCAGGCACAGTACATATCCAGAAGACACAATAATATATTACACATGTCACATCGATACACTCAGGCACAGTACATATCCAGAAGACACAATAATATATTACACATGTCACATCGATACATTCAGGCACAGTACATATCCAGAAGACAGAATAATATATTACACATGTCACATCGATACATTCAGGCACAGGAGACATCCAGAAGACACAATAATATAATACACATGTCACATCGATACATTCAGGCACAGGAGACATCCAGAAGACACAATAATATATTACATATGCCACATCGATACATTCAGGCACAGTACATATCCAGAAGACACAATAATATATAACACATGTCACATCGATACATTCAGGCACAGTACATATCCAGAAGACACAATAATAAATTACACATGTCACATCGATACATTCAGGCACAGTACATATCCAGAAGACACAATAATATATTACACATGTCACATCGGTACATTCAGGCACAGAACAGTAGACACCCAGAAGACACAATAATATATTACACATGTCACATTGACACATTCAGGCACAGTAGATATCCAGAAGACACAATAATATATTACACATGTCACATCGATACATTCAGGCACAGTACATATCCAGAAGACACAATAATATATTACACATGTCACATCGATACATTCAGGCACAGTACATATCCAGAAGACACAATAATATATTACACATGTCACATCGATACACTCAGGCACAGTACATATCCAGAAGACACAATAATATATTACACATGTCACATCGATACATTCAGGCACAGTACATATCCAGAAGACAGAATAATATATTACACATGTCACATCGATACATTCAGGCACAGGAGACATCCAGAAGACACAATAATATAATACACATGTCACATCGATACATTCAGGCACAGGAGACATCCAGAAGACACAATAATATATTACATATGCCACATCGATACATTCAGGCACAGTACATATCCAGAAGACACAATAATATATAACACATGTCACATCGATACATTCAGGCACAGTACATATCCAGAAGACACAATAATATATTACACATGTCACATCGATACATTCAGGCACAGTACATATCCAGAAGACAGAATAATATATTACACATGTCACATCGATACATTCAGGCACAGTACATATCCAGAAGACACAATAATATATTACACATGTCACATCGATACATTCAGGCATAGTAGACATCCAGAAGACACAATAATATATTATATATGTCACATCGATACATTCAGGCACAGTACATATCCAGAAGACACAATAATATATAACACATGTCACATCGATACATTCAGGCACAGTACATATCCAGAAGACACAATAATATATTACACATGTCACATCGATACATTCAGGCACAGGAGACATCCAGAAGACACAATAATATATTATATATGTCACATCGATACATTCAGACACAGTAGACATCCAGAAGACACAATAATATATTACACATGTCACATCGATACATTCAGGCATAGTAGACATCCAGAAGACACAATAATATATTAAACATGTCATATCGATACATTCAGGCACAGTAGACATCCAGAAGACACAATAATATATTACACATGTCACATCGATACATTCAGGCACAGTACACATCCAGAAGACACAATAATATATTACACATGTCACATCGATACATTCAGGCACAGTACAGTAGACATCAAGAAGACACAATAATATATTACACATGTCACATCGATACATTCAGGCACAGTACATATCCAGAAGACACAATAATATATTACACATGTCACATCGATACAATCAGACACAGTAGATATCCAGAAGACACAATAATAATATTACACATGTCACATCGATACATTCAGGCACAGTACATATCCAGAAGACACAATAATACATTACACATGTCACATCGATACATTCAGGCACAGTACATATCCAGAAGACACAATAATATATTACACATGTCACATTGATACATTCAGGCACAGTAGATATCCAGAAGACACAATAATATATTACACATGTCACATCGATACAATCAGACACAGTAGATATCCAGAAGACACAATAATAATATTACACATGTCACATCGATACATTCAGGCACAGTACATATCCAGAAGACACAATAATACATTACACATGTCACATCGATACATTCAGGCACAGTACATATCCAGAAGACACAATAATATATTACACATGTCACATCGATACAATCAGACACAGTAGATATCCAGAAGACACAATAATAATATTACACATGTCACATCGATACATTCATTTACAGTACATATCCAGAAGACACAATAATACATTACACATGTCACATCGATACATTCAGGCACAGTACATATCTAGAAGACACAATAATATATTACACATGTCACATCAATACATTCAGGCATAGAAGACATCCAGAAGACACAATAATATATTACACGTCACATCGATACATTCAGGCACAGTACATATCCAGAAGACACAATAATATATTACACATGTCACATCGATACATTCAGGCACAGTAGACATCCAGAAGACACAATAATATATTACACATGTCACATCGATACATTCAGGCATAGTAGACATCCAGAAGACACAATAATATATTACACATGTCACATCGATACATTCAGGCATAGTAGACATCCAGAAGACACAATAATATATTACATGTCACATCGATACATTCAGGCACAGTACAGTACATATCCAGAAGACACAATAATATATTACACATGTCACATCGATACATTCAGGCACAGTACATATCCAGAAGACACAATAATATATTACACGTCACATCGATACATTCAGGCACAGTACATATCCAGAAGACACAATAATATACTACACATGTCACATCGGTACATTCATGCACAGTACAGTAGACATCCAGATGACACAATAATATATTACACATGTCACATCGATACATTCAGGCACAGTAGACACCCAGAAGACAAAATAATATATTACACATGTCACATCGATATGTTCAGGCACAGTAGACATCCAGAAGAAACAATAATATATTACACCTGTCACATCGATACATTCAGGCACAGTAGACACCCAGAAGACAAAATAATATATTACACATGTCACATCGATACATTCAGGCACAGTAGACATCCAGAAGAAACAATAATATATTACACATGTCACATCGATACATTCAGGCACAGTACACATCCAGAAGACACAATAATATATTACACATGTCACATCGATACATTCAGGCATAGTACACATCCAGAAGACACAATAATATATTACACGTCACATCGATACATTCAGGCACAGTAGACATCCAGAAAACACAATAATATATTACACATGTCACATCGATACATTCAGGCACAGTAGACATCCAGAAGACACAATAATATATTACACATGTCACATCGATACATTCAGGCACAGTACAGTAAACATCCAGAAGATACAATAATATATTACACATGTCACATCGATACATTCAGACACAGTAGACATCCAGAAGACACAATAATATATTACACATGCCACATCGATACATTCAGACACAGTAGACATCCAGATGATACAATAATATATTACACGTCACATCGATGCATTCAGGCACAGTAGATATCCAGAAGAAAAAATAATATATTACACATGTCACATCGATACATTCAGGCATAGTACATATCCAGAAGACACAATAATATATTACACATGTCACATTGATACATTCAGGCATAGTAGACATCCAGAAGACACAATAATATATTACACATGTCACATCGATACATTCAGGCACAGTAGACATCCAGAAGACACAATAATATAATACACATGTCACATCGATACATTCAGGCACAGTACATATCCAGAAGATACAATAATATATTACACATGTCACATCGATACATTCAGGCACAGTAGACATCCAGAAGACACAATAATATAATACACATGTCACATCGATACATTCAGGCACAGTACATATCCAGAAGATACAATAATATATTACACATGTCACATCGATACATTCAGGCACAGTAGACATCCAGAAGACACAATAATATATTACACATGTCACATCGATACATTCAGGCACAGTACAGTAAACATCCAGAAGATACAATAATATATTACACATGTCACATCGATACATTCAGACACAGTAGACATCCAGAAGACACAATAATATATTACACATGCCACATCGATACATTCAGGCACAGTAGACATCCAGATGATACAATAATATATTACACATGTCACATCGATACATTCAGACACAGTAGATATCCAGAAGACACAATAATATATTACACGTCACATCGATAAATTCAGACACAGTACATATCCAGAAGACACAATAATATATTACACATGTCACATTGATACATTCAGGCATAGTAGACATCCAGAAGACACAATAATATATTACACATGTCACATCGATACATTCAGGCACAGTAGACATCCAGAAGACACAATAATATAATACACATGTCACATCGATACATTCAGGCACAGTACATATCCAGAAGATACAATAATATATTACACATGTCACATCGATACATTCAGGCACAGTAGACATCCAGAAGACACAATAATATATTACACATGTCACATCGATACATTCAGGCACAGTACATATTCAGAAGACACAATAATATATTACACATGTCACATCGATACATTCAGGCACAGTACATATCCAGAAGACACAATAATATATTACACATGTCACATCGATACATTCAGGCACAGTAGACATCCAGAAGACACAATAATATATTACACATGTCACATCGATACATTCAGGCACAGTAGACATCCAGAAGACACAATAATATATTACACATGTCACATCGATACATTCAGGCACAGTACATATCCAGAAGACACAATAATAAATTACACATGTCACATCGATACATTCAGGCACAGTACATATCCAGAAGACACAATAATATATTACACATGTCACATCGGTACATTCAGGCACAGAACAGTAGACATCCAGAAGACACAATAATATATTACACATGTCACATTGATACATTCAGGCACAGTAGATATCCAGAAGACACAATAATATATTACACATGTCACATCGATACATTCAGGCACAGTACATATCCAGAAGACACAATAATATATTACACATGTCACATCGATACATTCAGGCACAGTACATATCCAGAAGACACAATAATATATTACACATGTCACATCGATACATTCAGGCACAGTACATATCCAGAAGACACAATAATATATTACACATGTCACATCGATACATTCAGGCACAGTACATATCCAGAAGACACAATAATATATTACACATGTCACATCGATACACTCAGGCACAGTACATATCCAGAAGACACAATAATATATTACACATGTCACATCGATACATTCAGGCACAGTACATATCCAGAAGACACAATAATATATTACACATGTCACATCGATACATTCAGGCACAGGAGACATCCAGAAGACACAATAATATATTACACATGTCACATCGATACATTCAGGCACAGGAGACATCCAGAAGACACAATAATATATTACATATGCCACATCGATACATTCAGGCACAGTACATATCCAGAAGACACAATAATATATAACACATGTCACATCGATACATTCAGGCACAGTACATATCCAGAAGACACAATAATATATTACACATGTCACATCGATACATTCAGGCATAGTAGACATCCAGAAGACACAATAATATATTACACATGTCACATCGATACATTCAGGCACAGTACAGTAGACATCCAGAAGACACAATAATATATTACACATGTCACATCGATACATTCAGGCACAGGAGACATCCAGAAGACACAATAATATATTATATATGTCACATCGATACATTCAGACACAGTAGATATCCAGAAGACACAATAATATATTACACATGTCACATCGATACATTCAGGCATAGTAGACATCCAGAAGACACAATAATATATTAAACATGTCACATCGATACATTCAGGCACAGTAGACATCCAGAAGACACAATAATATATTATATATGTCACATCGATACATTCAGGCACAGTACATATCCAGAAGACACAATAATATATTACACATGTCACATCGATACATTCAGGCACAGTACATATCCAGAAGACACAATACTATATTACACATGTTACATCGATACATTCAGGCACAGTACATATCCAGAAGACACAATAATATATTACACATGTCACATCGATACAATCAGACACAGTAGATATCCAGAAGACACAATAATATATTACACATGTTACATCGATACACTCAGGCACAGTACATATCCAGAAGACACAATAATATATTACACATGTCACATCGATACATTCAGACACAGTACATATCCAGAAGACACAATAATATATTACACATGTCACATCGATACATTCAGGCACAGTACATATCCAGAAGACACAATAATACATTACACATGTCACATCGATACATTCAGGCACAGTACATATCCAGAAGACACAATAATATATTACACATGTCACATTGATACATTCAGGCACAGTAGATATCCAGAAGACACAATAATATATTACACATGTCACATCGATACATTCAGGCACAGTACATATCTAGAAGACACAATAATATATTACACATGTCACATCGATACATTCAGGCACAGTAGATATCTAGAAGACACAATAATATATTACACATGTCACATCGATACATTCAGGCACAGTACATACCCAGAAGACACAATAATATATTACACATGTCACATCGATACATTCAGGCACAGTACATATCCAGAAGACACAATAATATATAACACATGTCACATCGATACATTCAGGCACAGTACATATCCAGAAGACACAATAATATATTACACATGTCACATCGATACATTCAGGCATAGTAGACATCCAGAAGACACAATAATATATTACACATGTCACATCGATACATTCAGACACAGTACAGTAGACATTCAGAAGACACAATAATATATTACACATGTCACATCGATACATTCAGGCACAGGAGACATCCAGAAGACACAATAATATATTACACATGTCACATCGATACATTCAGGCACAGTACAGTAGACATCCAGAAGACACAATAATATATTACACATGTCACATCGATACATTCAGGCACAGGAGACATCCAGAAGACACAATAATATATTACATATGTCACATCGATACATTCAGACACAGTAGATATCCAGAAGACACAATAATATATTACACATGTCACATCGATACATTCAGGCACAGTACATATCCAGAAGACACAATAATATATTACACATGTCACATCGATACATTCAGGCATAGTAGACATCCAGAAGACACAATAATATATTACACATGTCACATCGATACATTCAGGCACAGGAGACATCCAGAAGACACAATAATATATTACACATGTCACATCGATACATTCAGGCACAGGAGACATCCAGAAGACACAATAATATATTACATATGTCACATCGATACATTCAGACACAGTAGATATCCAGAAGACACAATAATATATTACACATGTCACATCGGTACATTCAGGCACAGTACATATCTAGAAGACACAATAATATATTACACATGTCACATCGATACATTCAGGCACAGTAGATATCTAGAAGACACAATAATATATTACACATGTCACTTCGATACATTCAGGCATAGTAGACATCCAGAAGACACAATAATATATTACACATGTCACATCGATACATTCAGGCACAGTACATATCCAGAAGACACAATAATATACTACACGTCACATCGATACATTCATGCACAGTACAGTAGACATCCAGATGATACAATAATATATTACACGTTACATCGATACATTCAGACACAGTAGATATCCAGAAGACACAATAATATATTACACATGTCACATCGATACAATCAGACACAGTAGATATCCAGAAGACACAATAATATATTACACATGTCACATCGATACATTCAGACACAGTAGATATCCAGAAGACACAATAATAATATTACACATGTCACATCGATACATTCAGGCACAGTACATATCCAGAAGACACAATAATATATTACACATGTCACATCGATACATTCAGGCACAGTAGATATCTAGAAGACACAATAATATATTACACATGTCACGTCGATACATTCAGGCACAGTACATACCCAGAAACACAATAATATATTACACATGTCACATCGATACATTCAGGCACAGTACATATCCAGAAGACACAATAATATATTACACATGTCACATCGATACATTCAGGCACAGGAGACATCTAGAAGACACAATAATATATTACACATGTCACATCGATACATTCAGGCACAGGAGACATCCAGAAGACACAATAATATATTACATATGTCACATCGATACATTCAGGCACAGTACATATCCAGAAGACACAATAATATATAACACATGTCACATCGATACATTCAGGCACAGTACATATCCAGAAGACACAATAATATATTACACATGTCACATCGATACATTCAGGCACAGTACAGTAGACATCCAGAAGACACAATAATATATTACACATGTCACATTGATACATTCAGGCACAGTAGATATCCAGAAGACACAATAATATATTACACATGTCACATCGATACATTCAGGAACAGTACATATCCAGAAGACACAATAATATATTACACATGTCACATCGATACATTCAGGCACAGTACATATCCAGAAGACACAATAATATATTGCACATGTCACATCGATACATTCAGGCACAGTACATACCCAGAAGACACAATAATATATTACACATGTCACATCGATACATTCAGGCACAGTACATATCCAGAAGACACAATAATATATTACACATGT
Organism: Taudactylus pleione; assembly: GCA_031769625.1. Taxonomy (NCBI): domain Eukaryota; kingdom Metazoa; phylum Chordata; class Amphibia; order Anura; family Myobatrachidae; genus Taudactylus; species Taudactylus pleione. The sequence goes on from JAUIMM010000392.1 coordinate 586,519, forward strand.
CACATCGATACATTCAGGCACAGGAGACATCTAGAAGACACAATAATATATTACACAAGTCACATCGATACATTCAGGCACAGGAGACATCCAGAAGACACAATAATATATTACATATGTCACATCGATACATTCAGGCACAGTACATATCCAGAAGACACAATAATATATAACACATGTCACATCGATACATTCAGGCACAGTACATATCCAGAAGACACAATAATATATTACACATGTCACATCGATACATTCAGGCACAGTACAGTAGATATCCAGAAGACACAATAATATATTACACATGTCACATCGATACATTCAGGCACAGTACAGTAGACATCCAGAAGACACAATAATATATTACACATGTCACATCGATACATTCAGGCACAGGAGACATCCAGAAGACACAATAATATATTACATATGTCACATCGATACATTCAGACACAGTAGATATCCAGAAGACACAATAATATATTACACATGTCACATCGATACATTCAGGCACAGTACATATCCAGAAGACACAATAATATATTACACATGTCACATCGATACATTCAGGCATAGAAGACATCCAGAAGACACAATAATATATTACACATGTCACATCGATACATTCAGGCACAGTAGACATCCAGAAGACACAATAATATATTACACATGTCACATCGATACATTCAGGCATAGTACATATCCAGAAGACACAATAATATATTACACATGTCACATCGATACATTCAGGCATAGAAGACATCCAGAAGACACAATAATATATTACACATGTCACATCGATACATTCAGGCACAGTAGACATCCAGAAGACACAATAATATATTACACATGTCACATCGATACATTCAGGAACAGTACATATCCAGAAGACACAATAATACATTACACATGTCACATCGATACATTCAGGCACTGTACATATCCAGAAGACACAATAATATATTACACATGTCACATCGATACATTCAGGCACAGTACATATCCAGAAGACACAATAATATATTACACATGTCACATCGATACATTCAGGCACAGTAGATATCTAGAAGACACAATAATATATTACACATGTCACATCGATACATTCAGGCACAGTACATACCCAGAAACACAATAATATATTACACATGTCACATCGATACATTCAGGCACAGTACATATCCAGAAGACACAATAATATATTACACATGTCACATCGATACATTCAGGCACAGGAGACATCTAGAAGACACAATAATATATTACACATGTCACATCGATACATTCAGGCACAGGAGACATCCAGAAGACACAATAATATATTACATATGTCACATCGATACATTCAGGCACAGTACATATCCAGAAGACACAATAATATATAACACATGTCACATCGATACATTCAGGCACAGTACATATCCAGAAGACACAATAATATATTACACATGTCACATCGATACATTCAGGCACAGTACAGTAGACATCCAGAAGACACAATAATATATTACACATGTCACATTGATACATTCAGGCACAGTAGATATCCAGAAGACACAATAATATATTACACATGTCACATCGATACATTCAGGAACAGTACATATCCAGAAGACACAATAATATATTACACATGTCACATCGATACATTCAGGTACAGTACATATCCAGAAGACACAATAATATATTGCACATGTCACATCGATACATTCAGGCACAGTACATACCCAGAAGACACAATAATATATTACACATGTCACATCGATACATTCAGGCACAGTACATATCCAGAAGACACAATAATATATTACACATGTCACATCGATACATTCAGGCACAGGAGACATCTAGAAGACACAATAATATATTACACAAGTCACATCGATACATTCAGGCACAGGAGACATCCAGAAGACACAATAATATATTACATATGTCACATCGATACATTCAGGCACAGTATATATCCAGAAGACACAATAATATATAACACATGTCACATCGATACATTCAGGCACAGTACATATCCAGAAGACACAATAATATATTACACATGTCACATCGATACATTCAGGCACAGTACAGTAGATATCCAGAAGACACAATAATATATTACACATGTCACATCGATACATTCAGGCACAGTACAGTAGACATCCAGAAGACACAATAATATATTACACATGTCACATCGATACATTCAGGCACAGGAGACATCCAGAAGACACAATAATATATTACATATGTCACATCGATACATTCAGACACAGTAGATATCCAGAAGACACAATAATATATTACACATGTCACATCGATACATTCAGGCACAGTACATATCCAGAAGACACAATAATATATTACACAAGTCACATCGATACATTCAGGCATAGAAGACATCCAGAAGACACAATAATATATTACACATGTCACATCGATACATTCAGGCACAGTAGACATCCAGAAGACACAATAATATATTACACATGTCACATCGATACATTCAGGCATAGTAGACATCCAGATGATATAATAATATATTACACATGTCACATCGATACATTCAGACACAGTAGATATCCAGAAGACACAATAATATATTACACATGTCACATCGATACATTCAGGCACAGTAGACATCCAGAAGATACAATAATATATTACACATGTCACATCGATACATTCAGGCATAGTAGACATCCAGATGATACAATAATATATTACACATGTCACATCGATACATTCAGACACAGTAGATATCCAGAAGACACAATAATATATTACACATGTCACATCGATACATTCAGACACAGTAGATATCCAGAAGACACAATAATATATTACACATGTCACATCGATACATTCAGGCACAGTAGACATCCAGAAGACACAATAATATATTACACATGTCACATCGATACATTCAGGCACAGTACACATCCAGAAGACACAATAATATATTACACATGTCAAATCGATACATTCAGGCACAGTAGACATCCAGAAGACACAATAATATATTACACATGTCACATCGATACATTCAGGCACAGTAGACATCAAGAAGACACAATAATATACTACACATGTCACATCGATACATTCAGGCACAGTACAGTAGACATCCAGAAGACACAATAATATATTACACATGTCACATCGATACATTCAGGCACAGTACATATCCAGAAGACACAATAATATATTACACATGTCACATCGATACATTAAGGCACAGTACATATCCAGAAGACACAATAATATTTTACACATGTCACATCGATACATTCAGGCACAGTACATATCCAGAAGACACAATAATATATTACACATGTCACATCAATACATTCAGGCACAGTACATATCCAGAAGACACAATAATATATTACACATGTCACATCGATACATTCAGGCACAGTACAGTAAACATCCAGAAGATACAATAATATATTACACATGTCACATCGATACATTCAGACACAGTAGATATCCAGAAGACACAATAATATATTACACATGCCACATCGATACATTCAGACACAGTAGACACCCAGAAGACACAATAATATATTACACATGTCACATCGATACATTCAGGCACAGTAGACATCCAGAAGACACAATAATATATTACACATGTCACATCGATACATTCAGGCATAGTACATATCCAGAATACACAATATATTACACATGTCACATCGATACATTCAGGCACAGTACAAATCCAGAAGACACAATAATACATTACACTTCACATCGATACAATCAGGCACAGTAGACATCCAGAAGACACAATAATATATTACACATGTCACATCGATACATTCAGGCACAGTACATATCCAGAAGACACAATAATATATTACACGTCACATCGATACATTCAGGCACAGTACATATCCAGAAGACACAATAATATATTACACATGTCACATCGATACATTCAGGCACAGTACATATCCAGAAGACACAATAATATACTACACATGTCACATCGATACATTCAGGCACAGTACATATCCAGAAGACACAATAATATATTACACATGTCACATCGATACATTCAGGCACAGTACAAATCCAGAAGACACAATAATACATTACACTTCACATCGATACAATCAGGCACAGTAGACATCCAGAAGACACAATAATATATTACACATGTCACATCGATACATTCAGGCACAGTACATATCCAGAAGACACAATAATATATTACACATGTCACATCGATACATTCAGGCACAATACATATCCAGAAGACACAATAATATACTACACATGTCACATCGATACATTCATGCACAGTACAGTAGACATCCAGATGATACAATAATATATTACACATGTCACATCGATACATTCAGACACAGTAGATATCCAGAAGACACAATAATATATTACACGTCACATCGATAAATTCAGACACAGTACATATCCAGAAGACACAATAATATATTACACATGTCACATCGATACATTCAGGCACAGTACATATCCAGAAGACACAATAATATATTACACATGTCACATCGATACATTCAGACACAGTACATATCCAGAAGACACAATAATATATTACACATGTCACATCGATACATTCAGGCACAGTAGACATCGAGAAGACACAATAATATATTACACATGTCACATCGATACATTCAGGCACAGTACATATCCAGAAGACACAATAATAAATTACACATGTCACATCGATACATTCAGGCACAGGAGACATCCAGAAGACACAATAATATATTACACATGTCACATCGATACATTCAGGCATAGTAGACATCCAGAAGACACAATAATATATTACACATGTCACATCGATACATTCAGGCATAGTAGACATCCAGAAGACACAATAATATATTACATGTCACATCGATACATTCAGGCACAGTACAGTACATATCCAGAAGACACAATAATATATTACACATGTCACATCGATACATTCAGGCACAGTACATATCCAGAAGACACAATAATATATTACACATGTCACATCGATACATTCAGGCACAGTACATATCCAGAAGACACAATAATATATTACACATGTCACATCGGTACATTCATGCACAGTACAGTAGACATCCAGATGACACAATAATATATTACACATGTCACATCGATACATTCAGGCACAGTAGACACCCAGAAGACAAAATAATATATTACACATGTCACATCGATATGTTCAGGCACAGTAGACATCCAGAAGAAACAATAATATATTACACCTGTCACATCGATACATTCAGGCACAGTAGACACCCAGAAGACAAAATAATATATTACACATGTCACATCGATACATTCAGGCACAGTAGACATCCAGAAGAAACAAAAATATATTACAAATGTCACATCGATACATTCAGGCACAGTACACATCCAGAAGACACAATAATATATTACACATGTCACATCGATACATTCAGGCATAGTACACATCCAGAAGACACAATAATATATTACACGTCACATCGATACATTCAGGCACAGTAGACATCCAGAAAACACAATAATATATTACACATGTCACATCGATACATTCAGGCACAGTAGACATCCAGAAGACACAATAATATATTACACATGTCACATCGATACATTCAGACACAGTACAGTAAACATCCAGAAGATACAATAATATATTACACATGTCACATCGATACATTCAGACACAGTAGACATTCAGAAGACACAATAATATATTACACATGCCACATCGATACATTCAGACACAGTAGACATCCAGATGATACAATAATATATTACACGTCACATCGATGCATTCAGGCACAGTAGATATCCAGAAGAAAAAATAATATATTACACATGTCACATTGATACATTCAGGCATAGTACATATCCAGAAGACACAATAATATATTACACATGTCACATTGATACATTCAGGCATAGTAGACATCCAGAAGACACAATAATATATTACACATGTCACATCGATACATTCAGGCACAGTAGACATCCAGAAGACACAATAATATAATACACATGTCACATCGATACATTCAGGCACAGTACATATCCAGAAGATACAATAATATATTACACATGTCACATCGATACATTCAGGCACAGTAGACATCCAGAAGACACAATAATATAATACACATGTCACATCGATACATTCAGGCACAGTACATATCCAGAAGATACAATAATATATTACACATGTCACATCGATACATTCAGGCACAGTAGACATCCAGAAGACACAATAATATATTACACATGTCACATCGATACATTCAGGCACAGTACAGTAAACATCCAGAAGATACAATAATATATTACACATGTCACATCGATACATTCAGACACAGTAGACATCCAGAAGACACAATAATATATTACACATGCCACATCGATACATTCAGGCACAGTAGACATCCAGATGATACAATAATATATTACACATGTCACATCGATACATTCAGACACAGTAGATATCCAGAAGACACAATAATATATTACACGTCACATCGATAAATTCAGACACAGTACATATCCAGAAGACACAATAATATATTACACATGTCACATTGATACATTCAGGCATAGTAGACATCCAGAAGACACAATAATATATTACACATGTCACATCGATACATTCAGGCACAGTAGACATCCAGAAGACACAATAATATAATACACATGTCACATCGATACATTCAGGCACAGTACATATCCAGAAGATACAATAATATATTACACATGTCACATCGATACATTCAGGCACAGTAGATATCCAGAAGACACAATAATATATTACACATGTCACATCGATACATTCAGGCACAGTACATATTCAGAAGACACAATAATATATTACACATGTCACATCGATACATTCAGGCACAGTACATATCCAGAAGACACAATAATATATTACACATGTCACATCGATACATTCAGGCACAGTAGACATCCAGAAGACACAATAATATATTACACATGTCACATCGATACATTCAGGCACAGTAGACATCCAGAAGACACAATAATATATTACACATGTCACATCGATACATTCAGGCACAGTACATATCCAGAAGACACAATAATAAATTACACATGTCACATCGATACATTCAGGCACAGTACATATCCAGAAGACACAATAATATATTACACATGTCACATCGGTACATTCAGGCACAGAACAGTAGACATCCAGAAGACACAATAATATATTACACATGTCACATTGATACATTCAGGCACAGTAGATATCCAGAAGACACAATAATATATTACACATGTCACATCGATACATTCAGGCACAGTACATATCCAGAAGACACAATAATATATTACACATGTCACATCGATACATTCAGGCACAGTACATATCCAGAAGACACAATAATATATTACACATGTCACATCGATACATTCAGGCACAGTACATATCCAGAAGACACAATAATATATTACACATGTCACATCGATACATTCAGGCACAGTACATATCCAGAAGACACAATAATATATTACACATGTCACATCGATACACTCAGGCACAGTACATATCCAGAAGACACAATAATATATTACACATGTCACATCGATACATTCAGGCACAGTACATATCCAGAAGACACAATAATATATTACACATGTCACATCGATACATTCAGGCACAGGAGACATCCAGAAGACACAATAATATCTTACACATGTCACATCGATACATTCAGGCACAGGAGACATCCAGAAGACACAATAATATATTACATATGCCACATCGATACATTCAGGCACAGTACATATCCAGAAGACACAATAATATATAACACATGTCACATCGATACATTCAGGCACAGTACATATCCAGAAGACACAATAATATATTACACATGTCACATCGATACATTCAGGCACAGTACAGTAGACATCCAGAAGACACAATAATATATTACACATGTCACATCGATACATTCAGGCACAGGAGACATCCAGAAGACACAATAATATATTATATATGTCACATCGATACATTCAGACACAGTAGATATCCAGAAGACACAATAATATATTACACATGTCACATCGATACATTCAGGCATAGTAGACATCCAGAAGACACAATAATATATTAAACATGTCACATCGATACATTCAGGCACAGTAGACATCCAGAAGACACAATAATATATTATATATGTCACATCGATACATTCAGGCACAGTACATATCCAGAAGACACAATAATATATTACACATGTCACATCGATACATTCAGGCACAGTACACATCCAGAAGACACAATAATATATTACACATGTTACATCGATACATTCAGGCACAGTACATATCCAGAAGACACAATAATATATTACACATGTCACATCGATACAATCAGACACAGTAGATATCCAGAAGACACAATAATATATTACACATGTTACATCGATACACTCAGGCACAGTACATATCCAGAAGACACAATAATATATTACACATGTCACATCGATACATTCAGACACAGTACATATCCAGAAGACACAATAATATATTACACATGTCACATCGATACATTCAGGCACAGTACATATCCAGAAGACACAATAATACATTACACATGTCACATCGATACATTCAGGCACAGTACATATCCAGAAGACACAATAATATATTACACATGTCACATTGATACATTCAGGCACAGTAGATATCCAGAAGACACAATAATATATTACACATGTCACATCGATACATTCAGGCACAGTACATATCTAGAAGACACAATAATATATTACACATGTCACATCGATACATTCAGGCACAGTAGATATCTAGAAGACACAATAATATATTACACATGTCACATCGATACATTCAGGCACAGTACATACCCAGAAGACACAATAATATATTACACATGTCACATCGATACATTCAGGCACAGTACATATCCAGAAGACACAATAATATATAACACATGTCACATCGATACATTCAGGCACAGTACATATCCAGAAGACACAATAATATATTACACATGTCACATCGATACATTCAGGCATAGTAGACATCCAGAAGACACAATAATATATTACACATGTCACATCGATACATTCAGACACAGTACAGTAGACATTCAGAAGACACAATAATATATTACACATGTCACATCGATACATTCAGGCACAGGAGACATCCAGAAGACACAATAATATATTACACATGTTACATCGATACATTCAGACACAGTAGATATCCAGAAGACACAATAATATATTACACATGTCACATCGATACAATCAGACACAGTAGATATCCAGAAGACACAATAATATATTACACATGTCACATCGATACATTCAGACACAGTAGATATCCAGAAGACACAATAATAATATTACACATGTCACATCGATACATTCAGGCACAGTACATATCCAGAAGACACAATAATACATTACACATGTCACATCGATACATTCAGGCACAGTACAGTAGACATCCAGAAGACACAATAATATACTACACAAGTCATATCGATACATTCAGGCACAGTAGATATCCAGAAGACACAATAATATATTACACATGTCACATCGATACATTCAGGCACAGTACATATCCAGAAGACACAATAATATATTACACATGTCACATCGATACATTCAGGCACAGTACATATCCAGAAGACACAATAATATATTCCACATGTCACATCGATACATTCAGGCACAGTACATATCCAGAAGACACAGTAATATATTACACATGTCACATCGATACATTCAGGCACAGTACATATCCAGAAGACACAATAATATATTACACGTCACATCGATACATTCAGGCACAGTACATATCCAGAAGACACAGTAATATATTACACATGTCACATCGATACATTCAGGCACAGTACATATCCAGAAGACACAATAATATATTACACGTCACATCGATACATTCAGGCACAGTACATATCCAGAAGACACAGTAATATATTACACATGTCACATCGATACATTCAGACACAGTACATATCCAGAAGACACAATAATATATTACACATGTCACATCGATACATTCAGGCACAGTACATATCCAGAAGACACAATAATATATTACACATGTCACATCGATACAATCAGGCATAGTAGACATCCAGAAGACACAATAATATATTACACATGTCACATTGATACATTCAGGCACAGTAGACATTCAGAAGACACAATAATATATTACACGTCACATCGATACATTCAGGCACAGTACATATCCAGAAGACACAATAATATATTACACATGTCACATCGATACATTCAGGCACAGTACACATCCAGAAGACACAATAATATATTACACATGTCACATCGATACATTCAGGCACAGTACATATCCAGAAGACACAATACTATATTACACATGTTTCATCGATACATTCAGGCACAGTACATATCCAGAAGACACAATAATATATTACACATGTCACATCGATACATTCAGGCACAGTACAGTAGACATCAAGAAGACACAATAATATATTACACATGTCACATCGATACATTCAGGCACAGTACATATCCAGAAGACACAATAATATATTACACATGTCACATCGATACACTCAGGCACAGTACATATCCAGAAGACACAATAATATATTACACATGCCACATCAATACATTCAGGCACAGTACACATCCAGAAGACACAATAATAAATTACACATGTCACATCGATACATTCAGGCACAGTACATATCCAGAAGACACAATAATATATTACACATGTCACATCGGTACATTCAGAGACAGTACATACCCAGAAGACACAATAATATATTACACCTGTCACATCGATACATTCAGGCACAGTACAGTAGACATCCAGAAGACACAATAATATATTACACATGTCACATCGATACATTCAGGCACAGTACATATCCAGAAGACACAATAATATATTACACATGTCACATCGGTACATTCAGAGACAGTACATACCCAGAAGACACAATAATATATTACACCTGTCACATCGATACATTCAGGCACAGTACAGTAGACATCCAGAAGACACAATAATATATTACACACGTCACATCGATACATTCAGGCACAGTACATATCCAGAAGACACAATAATATATTACACATGTCACATCGATACATTCAGGCACAGTACATATCCAGAAGACACAATAATATATTACACGTCACATCGATACATTCAGGCACAGTACATATCCAGAAGACACAATAATATATTACACATGTCACATCGATACATTCAGGCACAGTACATATCCAGAAGACACAATAATATATTACACATGTCACATCGATACATTCAGGCACAGTAGACATCCAGAAGACACAATAATATATTACACATGTCACATCGATACATTCAGGCACAGTACATATCCAGAAGACACAGTAATATATTACACATGTCACATCGATACATTCAGGCACAGTACATATCCAGAAGACACAATAATATATTACACATGTCACATCGATACATTCAGGCACAGTACATATCCAGAAGACACAATAATATATTACACATGTCACATCGATACATTCAGGCACAGTACATATCCAGAAGACACAATAATATATTACACATGTCACATCGATACATTCAGGCATAGTACATATCCAGAAGACACAATAATATATTACACGTCACATCGATACATTCAGGCACAGTACATATCCAGAAGACACAATAATATATTACACATGTCACATCGATACATTCAGGCCCAGTACATATCCAGGAGACACAATAATATATTACACATGTCACATCGGTACATTCAGGCACAGTACATATCCAGAAGACACAATAATATATTACACATGTCACATCGATACATTCAGGCACAGTACATATCCAGAAGACACAATAATATATTACACATGTCACATCGATACATTCAGGCACAGTACATATCCAGAAGACACAATAATATATTACACATGTCACATCGATACATTCAGGCACAGTACATATCCAGAAGACACAATAATATATTACACATGTCACATCGATACATACAGGCACAGTACATATCCAGAAGACACAATAATATATTACACATGTCACATCGATACATACAGGCACAGTACATATCCAGAAGACACAATAATATATTACACATGTCACATCGATACATTCAGGAACAGTACATATCCAGAAGACAATAATATATTACACATGTCACATCGATACATTCAGGCACAGTACATATCCAGAAGACACAATAATATATTACACATGTCACATCGATACATTCAGGCACAGTACATATCCATAAGAAAAGAAACAATAATATATTACACATGTCACATCGATACATTCAGGCACAGGAGACATCCAGAAGACACAATAATATATTACATATGTCACATCGATACATTCAGGCACAGTACAAATCCAGAAGACACAATAATATATTACACATGTCACATCGATACATTCAGGCATAGTAGACATCCAGAAGACACAATAATATATTACACATGTCTCATCGATACATTCAGGCACAGTACATATCCAGAAGACACAATAATATATTACACATGTCACATCGATACATTCAGGCACAGGAGACATCCAGAAGACACAATAATATATTACACATGTCACATCGATACATTCAGGCACAGTACATATCCAGAAGACACAATAATATATTACACATGTCACATCGATACATTCAGGCATAGTAGACATCCAGAAGACACAATAATATATTACACATGTCACATCGATACATTCAGGCACAGTAGACATAGAGAAGACACAATAATATATTACACATGTCACATCGATACATTCAGGCACAGTACATACCCAGAAGACACAATAATATACTACACATATCACATCGATACATTCATGCACAGTACAGTAGACATCCAGATGATACAATATATTACACATGTCACATCGATACATTCAGACACAGTAGATATCCAGAAGACACAATAATATATTACACATGTCACATCGATACATTCAGGCATAGTAGACATCCAGAAGAAACAATAATATATTACACATGTCACATCGATACATTCAGGCACAGTACAGTAGACATCCAGAAGACACAATAATATATTACACATGTCACATCGATACATTCAGGCACAGTAGACATCCAGCAGACACAATAATATATTACACGTCACATCGATACATTCAGGCACAGTACATATCCAGAAGACACAATAATATATTTCACGTCACATCGATACATTCAGGCATAGTAGACATCCAGAAGACACAATAATATATTACACATGTCACATCGATACATTCTGGCACAGTAGACATCCAGAAGACACAATAATATACTACACATGTCACATCGATACATTCAGGCACAGTACAGTAGACATCCAGTAGACACAATAATATATTACACATGTCACATCGATACATTCAGGCACAGTACATATCCAGGAGACACAATAATATACTACACATGTCGCATCGATACATTCAGGCACAGTACATATCCAGAAGACACAATAATATATTACACATGTCACATCGATACATTCAGGCACAGTACAGTAGACATCCAGAAGATACAATAATATATTACACATGTCACATCGATACATTCAGACACAGTAGATATCCAGAAGACACAATAATATATTACACATGCCACATCGATACATTCAGGCACAGTAGACATCCAGAAGACAAAATAATATATTACACATGTCACATCGATACATTCAGGCACAGTAGACATCCAGAAGACACAATAATATATTACACATGTCACATCGATACATTCAGGCACAGTAGACATCCAGAAGACACAATAATATATTATACATGTCACATTGATACATTCAGGCATAGTAGACATCCAGAAGACACAATAATATATTACACATGTCACATCGATACATTCAGGCACAGTAGACATCAAGAAGACACAATAATATATTACACGTCACATCGATGCATTCAGGCACAGTAGACATCCAGAAGACACAATAATATATTACACATGTCACATCGATACATTCAGGCACAGTACAGTAGACATCCAGAAGACAGAATAATATATTACACATGTCACATCGATACATTCAGGCATAGTAGACATCCAGAAGACAGAATAATATATTACACATGTCACATCGATACATTCAGGCATAGTAGACATCCAGAAGACACAATAATATATTACACATGTCTCATCGATACACTCAGGCACAGTACATATCCAGAAGACACAATAATATATTACACATGTCACATCGATACATTCATGCACAGTACAGTAGACATCCAGAAGACACAATAATATATTACACATGTCACATCGATACATTCAGGCACAGTAGACATCCAGAAGACAAAATAATATATTACACATGTCACATCGATATATTCAGGCACAGTAGACATCCAGAAGACACAATAATATATTACACATGTCACATCGATACATTCAGGCACAGTAGACATCCAGCAGACACAATAATATATTACACGTCACATCGATACATTCAGGCACAGTACATATCCAGAAGACACAATAATATATTTCACGTCACATCGATACATTCAGGCATAGTAGACATCCAGAAGACACAATAATATATTACACATGTCACATCGATACATTCTGGCACAGTAGACATCCAGAAGACAGAATAATATATTACACATGTCACATCGATACATTCAGGCATAGTAGACATCCAGAAGAAACAATAATATATTACACATGTCACATCGATACATTCAGGCACAGTACAGTAGACATCCAGAAGACACAATAATATATTACACATGTCACATCGATACATTCAGGCACAGTACAGTAGACATCCAGAAGACACAATAATATATTACACATGTCACATCGATACATTCAGGCACAGTACAGTAGACATTCAGAAGACACAATAATATATTACACATGTCACATCGATACATTCAGGCACAGGAGACATCCAGAAGACACAATAATATATTACATATGTCACATCGATACATTCAGGCACAGTAGACATCCAGAAGACAAAAATATGAGATATGGTAAGAACTTACCCTTGTTATCTCTATTTCTACGAAGTCCATAGGGTTCCACAGGATACCTTGGGGTATAGGTGTGACGTCAGTCGCAGGGCACCAAAGAGTTAAGCTTTCAGCCTCCCAGGATGCACTAGGTCCCCCTCCTATACCCCGCCCCCGGGCCAAGGCACCTCAGTTAGTTACCAAGCCATAGGCCGGAGGAGGAGAAGGAAGAGAGAGAACAAAGATCTGGACACATACAAGAATCACATTCTCACCAGAGGGAGACGGAAAACCGGTGACCAGAGCAAAGCCCATCTGCAGCACAGGTGCGACAGGGCGGGAGTCCTGTGGAACCCTATGGACTTCGTAGAAATAGAGATAACAAGGGTAAGTTCTTACCATATCTCATATTTTCTACTTCAGGGTCCATAGGGTATCCACAGGATACCTTGGGGATGTCCCAAAGCAGTATCCTTTAAGGGTGGGGACGCTCCTGTGCAGAAAGGAGAATCCGCCGCCCGAAGGAAGCATCCTGAGAGGCGAAGGTGTCAAACCTGTAATACCTCACGAAGGTATGGACAGAAGACCACGTAGCAGCCTTGCAGATCTGAACTGCCGAGGCACCACGTCGAGCTGCCCACGAAGGACCCACAGACCTAGTGGAATGAGCCTTCAGAGAAGGAGGGACCGGTAGGCCTTCATGAAGATAAGCTTCAGAAATAGCCATACGGATCCAGGCTGCCAAAGTTTGCTTTGAAGCAGGCCAACCCTTTTTACAGAAGCCATAGAGGACAACAAAGCGTCCGACTTCCTAAACAAAGAAGTGCGGTCAACATAAGTCCTTAAGGCCCGCACAACATCCAAAGAGGCCTCACCCACGGAAAGACCCGGTGAGTTAAAGGCCGGAACAACTATTTCCTCATTAACATGAAACTGGGAAACAACTTTGGGAAGAAACTCGGGCCGAGCGCGGAGCACTGCCCTGTTCCCATGAAAAACCAAGAAAGGGGGTCTACAAGAAAGAGCCCCTAACTCAGAAACACGTCTGGCTGAAGCAACGGCCAGAAGGAAAACAGTCTTAGCTGTTAGCCATTTAATATCCACTGAGCCCAGTGGTTCAAACGGCGGTCCTTGGAGAGCCCTCAGGACCACAGCCAAATCCCAAGGCGCCACAGGTGGAACAAAGGGCGGCTGAATACGGAGAACACCTTGCATAAAGGTGCGCACATCCGGGATTGTAGCAATCCCACGGTGAAACCAGACAGATAGGGCCGAAACCTGTACCTTCAAAGAAGCAAGGCGAAGCCCATGATCTAGTCCCGCTTGCAGGAAGGCGAGAATCCGAGACAGACGAAACTCCCGCGGTGCATAACCTCTCGGTCGACACCACTGGAAGAACGTATGCCACACGCGATGGTATATCCTCGCGGAAGACGGTTTCCGAGCTCGTAACATGGTACGCACCACAGAGCTGGCAAACCCCCAGGACCTCAGCATGGCCGTCTCAACAGCCACGCCGCCAAAGACAGCCGAGTCAGGTCCGGGTGAAGACAAGGACCCTGAGACAGAAGGTCCGGTCGTAGCGGCAACTGCAGAGGACTGTCCACGGACAGACCCTGAAGGTCTGAGAACCAGTGCCGTCTGGGCCACGCGGGAGCTATCAACAGGAGCGTCCCTCCTTCCTGTTTGAATTTCCGGATTACCCGTGGAAGAAGGGAGACCGGAGGGAACAGGTATGCGAACCTGAACGTCCACCGGACGGACAGAGCATCCACCAGAGACGCCCCTTCATCTCTTGTGCGAGACCCGTACACCGGCCACTTGTTGTTGTGCTGGGACGCCATGAGGTCGATTTCTGGAAGACCCCACCTGTCCACCAGTAGTTGAAAAACGTCCGGGTGCAGGGACCATTCCCCTGGATGAACGTCCTGGCGACTTAGAAAGTCCGCCTCCCAATTTAGCACTCCCGGGATAAAGACCGCTGATATGGCCGGAAGATTGCGCTCCGCCCAAACCAGGATCCGAGAGACCTCGACGAGAGCCGCCCGACTGCGAGTTCCTCCTTGCCTGTTTATGTAGGCCACGGTGGTAGCATTGTCCGACTGGACCTGCACCGGGTGACCCTGGAGAAACCGCTGTGCCTGCAGGAGAGCATTGAAGACCCGCCGGAGTTCCAAGATATTTATTGGAAGCTCCGCTTCTGTCGGTGTCCACCTGCCCTGGAACAAGTGTGGACCCGAAACTGCTCCCCAGCCCCGAAGACTGGCGTCCGTTGTCAACAGGACCCAATTTGGAACCCAGAACGGACGTCCCTTGTTGAGGTGGGTCGTCTTTAACCACCACGCAAGGGACAGGCGAACCTCCGGGGTGAGCACAATCGTCTGGAACTTCAGAGACTGAGGCAGCCCGTTCCACTTGGACAGGATCAGGTGCTGCAGAGGTCTAGAGTGAAACTGGGCGTATTCCACCATGTCGAACACCGACACCATGGAGCCCAGTAACCTCATCGCCGAGTGTAAGGACACCCGGCGGCTGTGCAGACAACTGCGCACCCTTGACTGTAAAGCAGAGATCTTGTCCTCCGTCACGAAGATCCTTTGCTGTCCCGAGTCCAATAAGGCTCCAAGATGCAGAATCCTCCGAGACGGGATTAGAGTGGACTTCTGCCAGTTGATTAGCCAGCCGTGCCGTTGCAGCAGTGCAATGGTCAGGTCCAAGTGGTGTAACAGGAGCTCTGGAGATCCTGCCACCAATAACAGGTCGTCCAAGTACGGCAACATGCGGACTCCTTGCAGCCGCAGAGAAGCCGCCATGACCGCCATAGCGTCCTGTATGTCCAATGACACCATGTAGTCCCCAGGTTCCAGCGCCAGAATGATGGACCGTAGGGTCTCCATCCGAAACTTCGGGACCCGCAAAGACTTGTTGAGTGCTTTGAGGTTGAGAATCGGACGATATGACCCATTGGGTTTCTGTACCAAAAATAGATTTGAATAGAAACCCTGGCCCCTCTGGGAGAATGGAACAGGCACTATAACTCCAGCCTGGAGCATAGTGTGCAATACCTTC
This sequence comes from Taudactylus pleione, assembly GCA_031769625.1. NCBI lineage: Eukaryota > Metazoa > Chordata > Amphibia > Anura > Myobatrachidae > Taudactylus > Taudactylus pleione. The sequence goes on from JAUIMM010000392.1 coordinate 604,663, forward strand.
CGCAGCTCCGTAGCCTTGTTCCGGTCTGATGGTAGACCCGTGGTGAAGAATCGAGCCGGGGGTCTGTGCCGGAAGGAGAGGGCGTACCCGTGAGAGACCACCTCCAGAACCCAAGTGTCTGTCGTAGTGACTGACCAACACCGGGAGAACTGCAGCAGGCGGCCTCCCACCCTGGGATCCCCCAAGGGGAGACCCGGACCGTCAGGCCGCAGGCTTGTCATCTGGCTTGGGGGCCGGACGTCTGGTACTCCATGCCTGTTTCCGGGGCTTGACCGATTTCTTAGGGCCAGCCTGTCGAGGAAACGACTGTGGTTTGGGCCTGCCCTGGGCCCTAGATGACCGAAAGGATGATGGTCCAGAACCAGAAGGAGCAGCGGCCGACGGGAGACAAGCAGATTTGGCTGCCGCCAGCGTGGCCACAATCTTATCCAGATCCGGACCGAAGAGAACTTCTCCGGTAAACGGCAACGCTTCCAGACCTTTCTTGGATCTGCGTCCGCCTTCCAGGATCGCAGCCACAAGGTGCGACGAGCAGCTACCTCTGCTGAAGAAATTCTAGACACCAGAGTACTAATGTCTAGAGCCGCCTCGTTGATGTAGGTGGCCGAATCACGGAGATTGCCAATCAACTCCGCTTGTTCGGCCGGACAGTCGGATTCAAAAGAAGCCTCTAATGAATCCGCCCAGCGCTCCATCGCTCTGGCAACCCAGCAAATGGCCATAGCCGGCCGTGCTGCCCCCCCTGCAAGGGAATAAGCGGACTTCAGGCAGATTTCTACCTTGCGGTCCGTAGCATCCTTAAGGGAGGACATGGATGGCATCGGCAATGTGGCACTACGGACAAGACGGGTCACGTGAGAATCCACCTGTGGAGGGGATTCACACTTAGCAAAATAATTATCCGCGAACGGATAAGCCACCGCCAGGCGTCTCTGCGGCTGGTATCTTTTGCCAGGTTGTTTCCACGCCTCCTCTAAATGGTCCACCAACTGACCCGAAAGAGGAAAGACTGTGGCATCGCCCTTCACATCTTTGAAAAAGGCATACTTAGATTTAGCCGCTGGGGGAACTTCGTCCTCAATCACCAAGGCTGTGCGGACCGCCCGAATAAGTCCAGGAATATATACTTTGGACTTAGCATCAGCGTCCTTAGTATGGAAAGGTTCCTGATCGTAAGGATCCAGAATCTCCCCATCATCAGACGTCCCTTCGTCATCCTCATAAGGAGCGGACAGAGACGCCACCGGCCTTTTATGAGGCCGCATCACAGACTCCCCTTGCAACACATCCGACAAGTGCTGTAAAGAACTCGTCAGGGAGTTAACCCACGCTGGCTCCTGAGAACCCGGGAGCGGGGAAATAGGGAGACTGTGGGGTACCACCAATTGTCGTGGGAACCCCTGCATGGGTGACGACACCACAGACTGCTGGGACAAACCCATCGGAGTAAACGCGGGCTGCGGAGCTAACTGGCCCACTAAAGCTGTTAACGCCTGAGCGAAACAAGCCCAGGGCGGCTCCTGTACCGGTGCTGTAACCGTAATAGGCCGCGCCATGGACAAACACTGCCGGCAAAGGCCCTCCGCGCTACCCTCCCCCTCCGCTAACGGTACTTTGCACGTGGTACACTGTAGCCGGAGGGGAAAATCACTTTCAGACATGATGGCACCACGTATGTGACCTCTCTCACCAATTAAGTATTAAATAGGCGAGAGACCACCCTGCAGCACCGCACCGCAAGGGCTTTAGCAGAAAGAACAGGGACAGTAATAAAGCTGACAGTTTAGAGAAGAATAGTTACAGGCAGCGCTAGCACAGTCACATACAATGCAGAGAAATAACAATTCCTGCACTAACAGCGCTGATCACTCAACTACACAGACACAGGGCCTGGTAGGACACAGCGCTGCATACACAGACCTGAGCCACAGCGGAGGAGAGGTATGCGGGGGGACCCAGACCACGATGCTTCCTTCCAGACTTCCAGCAGCGTTCACCATGCGTTGCAGAGAAGATGGGCGCCGAGGAGCAGAGAGAAGCTGGCCTGGGGGAGGAGCGCTGACACAGGACCAGTCAGCACAGTGCAGAGAGGGCTGTGTGCAGCGGGGGAGGCGCCGGCTGTGAGACAGGGAAGGCGCGCTCCCCTGGCATGCATTTAACCCCTGGGACGCCCTGCTGCGGTCCGCTGTCCCAGGGGGTAGTGGAAGCGCAGGTTGGTCGCCTGGCTCCACGCTGCAGCCAGTCCCCAGGGAGCCCCCTGCCTGGGGACTTAGGACCATGTGATCAGCGGGGACCCACCGCGGGACCCCGCTGCTTACCTCTGTCCCCCTTGAATCCGGCCATGGTCCGGAGCATCTGGGGTCACCGCTAGCTGTGACCCCAGACGCCCACCAGCATCCCCGGATCAGTACCGGCGTTCTGGTACCGGCGGGGTGTAGGGAAGACAGCATGGACGTCAGGACTGACTGTCCATGCTGTTCATCCAGATGTGCAGCCACAGCTGCATGAAGAAAAAGCTTCAGGGGCTCTTCTAGCCCCCACTCCAACAGGTGCACCCGACTCCGGCCGGGCACCAAACTAAACTGAGGTGCCTTGGCCCGGGGGCGGGGTATAGGAGGGGGACCTAGTGCATCCTGGGAGGCTGAAAGCTTAACTCTTTGGTGCCCTGCGACTGACGTCACACCTATACCCCAAGGTATCCTGTGGATACCCTATGGACCCTGAAGTAGAAATAATATATTACACATGTCACATCGATATATTCAGGCACAGTAGACATCCAGAAGAAACAATAATATATTACACATGTCACATCGATACATTCAGGCACAGTAGACATCCAGCAGACACAATAATATATTACACGTCACATCGATACATTCAGGCACAGTACATATCCAGAAGACACAATAATATATTTCACGTCACATCGATACATTCAGGCATAGTAGACATCCAGAAGACACAATAATATATTACACATGTCACATCGATACATTCTGGCACAGTAGACATCCAGAAGACACAATAATATACTACACATGTCACATCGATACATTCAGGCACAGTACAGTAGACATCCAGAAGACACAATAATATATTACACATGTCACATCGATACATTCAGGCACAGTACATATCCAGAAGACACAATAATATGAGATATGGTAAGAACTTACCCTTGTTATCTCTATTTCTACGAAGTCCATAGGGTTCCACAGGATACCTTGGGGTATAGGTGTGACGTCAGTCGCAGGGCACCAAAGAGTTAAGCTTTCAGCCTCCCAGGATGCACTAGGTCCCCCTCCTATACCCCGCCCCCGGGCCAAGGCACCTCAGTTAGTTACCAAGCCATAGGCCGGAGGAGGAGAAGGAAGAGAGAGAACAAAGATCTGGACACATACAAGAATCACATTCTCACCAGAGGGAGACGGAAAACCGGTGACCAGAGCAAAGCCCATCTGCAGCACAGGTGCGACAGGGCGGGAGTCCTGTGGAACCCTATGGACTTCGTAGAAATAGAGATAACAAGGGTAAGTTCTTACCATATCTCATATTTTCTACTTCAGGGTCCATAGGGTATCCACAGGATACCTTGGGGATGTCCCAAAGCAGTATCCTTTAAGGGTGGGGACGCTCCTGTGCAGAAAGGAGAATCCGCCGCCCGAAGGAAGCATCCTGAGAGGCGAAGGTGTCAAACCTGTAATACCTCACGAAGGTATGGACAGAAGACCACGTAGCAGCCTTGCAGATCTGAACTGCCGAGGCACCACGTCGAGCTGCCCACGAAGGACCCACAGACCTAGTGGAATGAGCCTTCAGAGAAGGAGGGACCGGTAGGCCTTCATGAAGATAAGCTTCAGAAATAGCCATACGGATCCAGGCTGCCAAAGTTTGCTTTGAAGCAGGCCAACCCTTTTTACAGAAGCCATAGAGGACAACAAAGCGTCCGACTTCCTAAACAAAGAAGTGCGGTCAACATAAGTCCTGAAGGCCCGCACAACATCCAAAGAGGCCTCACCCACGGAAAGACCCGGTGAGTTAAAGGCCGGAACAACTATTTCCTCGTTAACATGAAACTGGGAAACAACTTTGGGAAGAAACTCGGGCCGAGTGCGGAGCACTGCCCTGTTCCCATGAAAAACCAAGAAAGGGGGTCTACAAGAAAGAGCCCCTAACTCAGAAACACGTCTGGCTGAAGCAACGGCCAGAAGGAAAACAGTCTTAGCTGTTAGCCATTTAATATCCACTGAGCCCAGTGGTTCAAACGGCGGTCCTTGGAGAGCCCTCAGGACCACAGCCAAATCCCAAGGCGCCACAGGTGGAACAAAGGGCGGCTGAATACGGAGAACACCTTGCATAAAGGTGCGCACATCCGGGATTGTAGCAATCCTACGGTGAAACCAGACAGATAGGGCCGAAACCTGTACCTTCAAAGAAGCAAGGCGAAGCCCATGATCTAGTCCCGCTTGCAGGAAGGCGAGAATCCGAGACAGACGAAACTCCCGCGGTGCATAACCTCTCGGTCGACACCACTGGAAGAACGTATGCCACACGCGATGGTATATCCTCGCGGAAGACGGTTTCCGAGCTCGTAACATGGTACGCACCACAGAGCTGGAAAACCCCCAGGACCTCAGCATGGCCGTCTCAACAGCCACGCCGCCAAAGACAGCCGAGTCAGGTCCGGGTGAAGACAAGGACCCTGAGACAGAAGGTCCGGTCGTAGCGGCAACCGCAGAGGACTGTCCACGGACAGACCCTGAAGGTCTGAGAACCAGTGCCGTCTGGGCCACGCGGGAGCTATCAACAGGAGCGTCCCTCCTTCCTGTTTGAATTTCCGGATTACCCGTGGAAGAAGGGAGACCGGAGGGAACAGGTATGCGAACCTGAACGTCCACCGGACGGACAGAGCATCCACCAGAGACGCCCCTTCGTCTCTTGTGCGAGACCCGTACACCGGCAACTTGTTGTTGTGCCGGGACGCCATGAGGTCGATTTCTGGAAGACCCCACCTGTCCACCAGTAGTTGAAAAACGTCCGGGTGCAGGGACCATTCCCCTGGATGAACGTCCTGGCGACTTAGAAAGTCCGCCTCCCAATTTAGCACTCCCGGGATGAAGACCGCTGATATGGCCGGAAGATTGCGCTCCGCCCAAACCAGGATCCGAGAGACCTCTACGAGAGCCGCCCGACTGCGAGTTCCTCCTTGCCTGTTTATGTAGGCCACGGTGGTAGCATTGTCCGACTGGACCTGCACCGGGTGACCCTGGAGAAACCGCTGTGCCTGCAGGAGAGCATTGAAGACCGCACGGAGTTCCAAGATATTTATTGGAAGCTCCGCTTCTGTCGGCGTCCACCTGCAGTGGAACAAGTGTGGACCCGAAACTGCTCCCCAGCCCCGAAGACTGGCGTCCGTTGTCAACAGGACCCAATTTGGAACCCAGAACGGACGTCCCTTGTTGAGGTGGGTCGTCTTTAACCACCACGCAAGGGACAGGCGAACCTCCGGGGAGAGCACAATCGTCTGGAACTTCAGAGACTGAGGCAGCCCGTTCCACTTGGACAGGATCAGGTGCTGCAGAGGTCTGGAGTGAAACTGGGCGTATTCCACCATGTCGAACACCGACACCATGGAGCCCAGTAACCTCATCGCCGAGTGTAAGGACACCCGGCGGCTGTGCAGACAACTGCGCACCCTTGACTGTAAAGCAGAGATCTTGTCCTCCGTCACGAAGATCCTTTGCTGTCCCAAGTCCAATAAGGCTCCAAGATGCAGAATCCTCTGAGACGGGATTAGAGTGGACTTCTGCCAGTTGATTAGCCAGCCGTGCTGTTGCAGCAGTGCAATGGTCAGGTCCAAGTGGTGTAACAGGAGCTCTGGAGATCCTGCCACCAATAACAGGTCGTCCAAATACGGCAACATGCGGACTCCTTGCAGCCGCAGAGAAGCCGCCATGACCGCCATAGCGTCCTGTATGTCCAATGACACCATGTAGTCCCCAGGTTCCAGCGCCAGAATGATGGACCGTAGGGTCTCCATCCGAAACTTCGGGACCCGCAAAGACTTGTTGAGTGCTTTGAGGTTGAGAATCGGACGATATGACCCATTGGGTTTCTGTACCAAAAATAGATTTGAATAGAAACCCTGGCCCCTCTGGGAGAATGGAACAGGCACTATAACTCCAGCCTGGAGCATAGTGTGCAATACCTTCCGCAGCTCCGTAGCCTTGTTCCGGTCTGATGGTAGACCCGTGGTGAAGAATCGAGCCGGGGGTCTGTGCCGGAAGGAGAGGGCGTACCCGTGAGAGACCACCTCCAGAACCCAAGTGTCTGTCGTAGTGAACGACCAACACCGGGAGAACTGCAGCAGGCGGCCTCCCACCCTGGGATCCCCCAAGGGGAGACCCGGACCGTCAGGCCGCAGGCTTGTCATCTGGCTTGGGGGCCGGACGTCTGGTACTCCATGCCTGTTTCCGGGGCTTGACCGATTTCTTAGGGCCAGCCTGTCGAGGAAACGACTGTGGTTTGGGCCTGCCCTGGGCCCTAGATGACCGAAAGGACGATGGTCCAGAACCAGAAGGAGCAGCGGCCGACGGGAGACAAGCAGATTTGGCTGCCGCCAGCGTGGCCACAATCTTATCCAGATCCGGACCGAAGAGAACTTCTCCGGTAAACGGCAACGCTTCCAGACCTTTCTTGGATCTGCGTCCGCCTTCCAGGATCGCAGCCACAAGGTGCGACGAGCAGCTACCGCTGCTGAAGAAATTCTAGACACCAGAGTACTAATGTCTAGAGCCGCCTCGTTGATGTAGGTGGCCGAATCACGGAGATTGCCAATCAACTCCGCCTGTTCGGCCGGACAGTCGGATTCAAAAGAAGCCTCTAATGAATCCGCCCAGCGCTCCATCGCTCTGGCAACCCAGCAAATGGCCATAGCCGGCCGTGCTGCCCCCCCTGCAAGGGAATAAGCGGACTTCAGGCAGATTTCTACCTTGCGGTCCGTAGCATCCTTAAGGGAGGACATGGATGGCATCGGCAATGTGGCACTACGGACAAGACGGGTCACGTGAGAATCCACCTGTGGAGGGGATTCACACTTAGCAAAATAATTATCCGCGAACGGATAAGCCACCGCCAGGCGTCTCTGCGGCTGGTATCTTTTGCCAGGTTGTTTCCACGCCTCCTCTAAATGGTCCACCAACTGACCCGAAAGAGGAAAGACTGTGGCATCGCCCTTCACATCTTTGAAAAAGGCATACTTAGATTTAGCCGCTGGGGGAACTTCGTCCTCAATCACCAAGGCTGTGCGGACCGCCCGAATAAGTCCAGGAATATATACTTTGGACTTAGCATCAGCGTCCTTAGTATGGAGAGGTTCCTGATCGTAAGGATCCAGAATCTCCCCATCATCAGACGTCCCTTCGTCATCCTCATAAGGAGCGGACAGAGACGCCACCGGCCTTTTATGAGGCCGCATCACAGACTCCCCTTGCAACACATCCGACAAGTGCTGTACAGAACTCGTCAGGGAGTTAACCCACGCTGGCTCCTGAGAACCCGGGAGCGGGGAAATAGGGAGACTGTGGGGTACCACCAATTGTCGTGGGAACCCCTGCATGGGTGACGACACCACAGACTGCTGGGACAAACCCATCGGAGTAAACGCGGGCTGCGGAGCTAACTGGCCCACTAAAGCTGTTAACGCCTGAGCGAAACAAGCCCAGGGCGGCTCCTGTACCGGTGCTGTAACCGTAATAGGCCGCGCCATGGACAAACACTGCCGGCAAAGGCCCTCCGCGCTACCCTCCCCCTCCGCTAACGGTACTTTGCACGTGGTACACTGTAGCCGGAGGGGAAAATCACTTTCAGACATGATGGCACCACGTACGTGACCTCTCTCACCAATTAAGTATTAAATAGGCGAGAGACCACCCTGCAGCACCGCACCGCAAGGGCTTTAGCAGAAAGAACAGGGACAGTAATAAAGCTGACAGTTTAGAGAAGAAAAGTTACAGGCAGCGCTAGCACAGTCACATACAATGCAGAGAAATAACAATTCCTGCACTAACAGCGCTGATCACTCAACTACACAGACACAGGGCCTGGTAGGACACAGCGCTGCATACACAGACCTGAGCCACAGCGGAGGAGAGGTATGCGGGGGGACCCAGACCACGATGCTTCCTTCCAGACTTCCAGCAGCGTTCACCATGCGTTGCAGAGAAGATGGCCGCCGAGGAGCAGAGAGAAGCTGGCCTGGGGGAGGAGCGCTGACTCAGGACCAGTCAGCACAGTGCAGAGAGGGCTGTGTGCAGCGGGGGAGGGGCCGGCTGTGAGACAGGGAAGGCGCGCTCCCCTGGCATGCATTTAACCCCTGGGACGCCGCAGCGCTACCGCTCTGCTGCGGTCCGCTGTCCCAGGGGGTAGTGGAAGCGCAGGTTGGTCGCCTGGCTCCACGCTGCAGCCAGTCCCCAGGGAGCCCCCTGCCTGGGGACTTAGGACCATGTGATCAGCGGGGACCCACCGCGGGACCCCGCTGCTTACCTCTGTCCCCCTTGAATCCGGCCATGGTCCGGAGCATCTGGGGTCACCGCTAGCTGTGACCCCAGACGCCCACCAGCATCCCCGGATCAGTACCGGCGTTCTGGTACCGGCGGGGTGTAGGGAAGACAGCATGGACGTCAGGACTGACTGTCCATGCTGTTCATCCAGATGTGCAGCCACAGCTGCATGAAGAAAAAGCTTCAGGGGCTCTTCTAGCCCCCACTCCAACAGGTGCACCCGACTCCGGCCGGGCACCAAACTAAACTGAGGTGCCTTGGCCCGGGGGCGGGGTATAGGAGGGGGACCTAGTGCATCCTGGGAGGCTGAAAGCTTAACTCTTTGGTGCCCTGCGACTGACGTCACACCTATACCCCAAGGTATCCTGTGGATACCCTATGGACCCTGAAGTAGAAAATATATTACACATGTCACATCGATACATTAAGGCACAGTACAGTAGACATCCAGTAGACACAATAATATATTACACATGTCACATCGATACATTCAGGCACAGTACATATCCAGGAGACACAATAATATACTACACATGTCGCATCGATACATTCAGGCACAGTACATATCCAGAAGACACAATAATATATTACACATGTCACATCGATACATTCAGGCACAGTACAGTAGACATCCAGAAGATACAATAATATATTACACATGTCACATCGATACATTCAGACACAGTAGATATCCAGAAGACACAATAATATATTACACATGCCACATCGATACATTCAGGCACAGTAGACATCCAGAAGACAAAATAATATATTACACATGTCACATCGATACATTCAGGCACAGTAGACATCCAGAAGACACAATAATATATTACACATGTCACATCGATACATTCAGGCACAGTAGACATCCAGAAGACACAATAATATATTACACATGTCACATCGATACATTCAGGCACAGTAGACATCCAGAAGACACAATAATATATTACACATGTCACATCGATACATTCAGGCATAGTAGACATCCAGAAGACACAATAATATATTACACATGTCTCATCGATACATTCAGGCACAGTACATATCCAGAAGACACAATAATATATTACACATGTCACATCGATACATTCAGGCACAGGAGACATCCAGAAGACACAATAATATATTACATATGTCACATCGATACATTCAGACACAGTAGATATCCAGAAGACAATAATATATTACACATGTCACATCGATACATTCAGGCACAGTACATATCCAGAAGACACAATAATATATTACACATGTCACATCGATACATTCAGGCATAGTAGACATCCAGAAGACACAATAATATATTACACATGTCACATCGATACATTCAGGCACAGTAGACATCCAGAAGACACAATAATATATTACACATGTCACGTCGATACATTCATGCACAGTACAGTAGACATCCAGAAGACACAATAATATATTACACATGTTACATCGATACATTCAGGCACAGTAGACATCCAGAAGACACAATAATATATTACATATGTCACATCGATACATTCAGACACAGTAGATATCCAGAAGACAATAATATATTACACATGTCACATCGATACATTCAGGCACAGTACATATCCAGAAGACACAATAATATATTACACATGTCACATCGATACATTCAGGCATAGTAGACATCCAGAAGACACAATAATATATTACACATGTCATATCGATACATTCAGGCACAGAAGACATCCAGAAGACACAATAATATATTACACATGTCACATCGATACATTCAGGCATAGTAGACATCCAGAAGACACAATAATATATTACACATGTCACATCGATACATTCAGGCACAGTACATATCCAGAAGACACAATACTATATTACACATGTTACATCGATACATTCAGGCACAGTACATACCCAGAAGACACAATAATATACTACACATGTCACATCGATACATTCATGCACAGTACAGTAGACATCCAGATGATACAATAATATATTACACATGTCACATCGATACATTCAGGCACAGTAGACATCCAGAAGACACAATAATATATTACACATGTCACATCGATACACTCAGGCACAGTACATATCCAGAAGACACAATAATATATTACACGTCACATCGATACATTCTGGCACAGTAGACATCCAGAAGACACAATAATATACTACACATGTCACATCGATACACTCAGGCACAGTACATATCCAGAAGACACAATAATATATTACACATGTCACATCGATACATTCAGACACAGTACATATCCAGAAGACACAATAATATATTACACATGTCACATCGATACATTCAGGCATAGTACATATCCAGATGATACAATAATATATTACACATGTCACATCGATACACTCAGGCACAGTACATATCCAGAAGACACAATAATATATTACACATGTCACATCGATACATTCAGACACAGTACATATCCAGAAGACACAATAATATATTACACATGTCACATCGATACATTCAGGCACAGTACATATCCAGAAGACACAATAATATACTACACATGTCACATCGATACATTCATGCACAGTACATATCCAGATGATACAATAATATATTACACATGTCACATCGATACATTCAGACACAGTACAGTAGACATCCAGAAGACACAATAATATATTACACGTCACATCGATACATTCATGCACAGTACAGTAGACATCCAGAAGACACAATAATATATTACACATGTCACATCGATACATTCATGCACAGTACAGTAGACATCCAGAAGACACAATAATATATTACACATGTCACATCGATACATTCAGGCACAGTAGACATCCAGAAGACACAATAATATATTACACATGTCACATCGATACACTCAGGCACAGTACATATCCAGAAGACACAATAATATATTACACATGTTACATCGATACATTCAGGCACAGTACATATCCAGAAGACACAATAATATATTACACATGTCACATCGATACATTCAGGCACAGTAGACATCCAGAAGACACAATAATATATTACACATGTCACATCGATACATTCAGGCACAGTACATATCCAGAAGACACAATAATATATTACACATGTCACATCGATACACTCAGGCACAGTACATATCCAGAAGACACAATAATATATTACACATGTTACATCGATACATTCAGGCACAGTACATATCCAGAAGACACAATAATATATTACACATGTCACATCGATACATTCAGGCACAGTACAGTAGACATCCAGAAGACACAATAATATATTACACATGTCACATCAATACATTCAGGCACAGTACATATCCAGAAGACACAAAAATATATTACACATGTCACATCGATATATTCAGGCACAGTACACATCCAGAAGACACAATAATATATTACACATGTTACATCGATACACTCAGGCATAGCAGACATCCAGAAGACACAATAATATATTACACATGTCACATCGATACATTCAGGCACAGTACATATCCAGAAGACACAATAATATATTACACATGTTACATCGATACACTCAGGCATAGCAGACATCCAGAAGACACAATAATATATTACACATGTCACATCGATACATTCAGGCACAGTACAGTACATATCCAGAAGACACAATAATATATTACACATGTCACATCGATACATTCAGGCATAGTAGACATCCAGAAGACACAATAATATATTACACATGTCACATCGATACATTCAGGCATAGTAGACATCCAGAAGACACAATAATATATTACACATGTCACATCGATACATTCAGGCACAGTAGACATCCAGAAGACACAATAATATATTACACATGTCACATCGATACATTCAGGCATAGTAGACATCCAGAAGACACAATAATATATTACACATGTCACATCGATACATTCAGGCACAGTAGACATCCAGAAGACACAATAATATATTACACATGTCACATCGATACATTCAGGCACAGGAGACATCCAGAAGACACAATAATATATTACACATGTCACATCGATACATTCAGGCACAGTACATATCCAGAAGACACAATAATATATTACACATGTCACATCGATACATTCAGGCACAGTACATATCCAGAAGACACAATAATATATTACACATGTCACATCGATACATTCAGGCACAGTACATATCCAGAAGACACAATAATATATTACACATGTCACATCGATACATTCAGGCATAGTAGACATCCAGAAGACACAATAATATATTACACATGTCACAACGATACATTCAGGCACAGTACATATCCAGAAGACACAATAATATATTACACATGTCACATCGATACATTCAGACACAGTACATATCCAGAAGACACAATAATATATTACACATGTCACATCGATACATTCAGGCACAGAACATATCCAGAAGACACAATAATATACTACACATGTCACATCGATACATTCATGCACAGTACAGTAGACATCCAGATGATACAATAATATATTACACATGTCACATCGATACATTCAGACACAGTAGATATCCAGAAGACACAATAATATATTACACATGTCACATCGATACATTCAGACACAGTAGAAATCCAGAAGACACAATAATATATTACACATGTCACATCGATACATTCAGGCACAGTACATATCCAGAAGACACAAAAATATATTACACATGTCACATCGATACATTCAGGCACAGTACATATCCAGAAGACACAAAAATATATTACACATGTCACATCAATACATTCAGGCATAGTAGACATCCAGAAGAAACAATAATATATTACACATGTCACATCGATACATTCAGGCACAGTACATATCCAGAAGACACAAAAATATATTACACATGTCACATCAATACATTCAGGCATAGTAGACATCCAGAAGAAACAATAATATATTACACATGTCACATTGATACATTCAGGCACAGTAGACATCCAGAAGACACAATAATATATTACACATGTCACATCGATACATTCAGGCACAGTACATATCCAGAAGACACAATAATATATTACACATGTCACATCGATACATTCAGACACAGTACAGTAGACATCCAGAAGACACAATAATATATTACACATGTCACATTGATACATTCAGGCATAGTAGACATCCAGAAGACACAATAATATATTACACATGTCACATCGATACATTCAGGCACAGTACATATCCAGAAGACACAATAATATATTACACATGTCACATCGATACATTCAGGCACAGTACATATCCAGAAGACAGAATAATAATATTACACATGTCACATGGATACATTCAGGCACAGTACATATCCAGAAGACACAATAATATATTACACATGTCACATGGATACATTCAGGCACAGTACATATCCAGAAGACACAATAATATATTACACATGTAACATCGATACATTCAGGCACAGTACATATCCAGAAGACACAATAATATATTACACGTCACATCAATACATTCAGGCACAGTAGACATCCAGAAGACACAATAATATATTACACGTCACATCGATACATTCAGGCACAGTAGACATCCAGAAGACATAATAATATTTTACACATGTCACATCGATACATTCAGGCACAGTACAGTAGACATCCAGAAGACACAATAATATATTACACATGTCACATCGATACATTCAGGCACAGTACATATCCAGAAGACACAATAATATACTACCACATGTCACATCGATACATTCAGGCACAGTACATATCCAGAAGACACAATAAAATATTACACATGTCACATCGATACATTCAGGCACAGTACAGTAGACATCCAGAAGATACAATAATATATTACACAAGTCACATCGATACATTCAGACACAGTAGATATCCAGAAGACACAATAATATATTACACATGTCACATCGATACATTCAGACACAGTAGACATCCAGAAGACAGAATAATATATTACACATGTCACATCGATACATTCAGGCACAGTACATATCCAGAAGACACAATAATACATTACACGTCACATCGATACATTCAGGCACAGTAGATATTCAGAAGACACAATATATTACACGTCACATCGATACATTCAGGCACAGTACATATCCAGAAGACACAATAATACATTACACATGTCACATCGATACATTCAGGCACAGTACATATCCAGAAGAAACAATAATATATTACACGTCACATCGATACATACAGGCACAGTATATATCCAGAAGACACAATAATATATTACACATGTCACATCGATACATTCAGGCACAGTACATATCCAGAAGACACAATAATATATTATACATGTCACATTGATACATTCAGGCACAGTACATATCCAGAAGACACAATGATATATTACACATGTCATATCGATACATTCAGGCACAGTACATATCCAGAAGACACAATAATATATTACACATGTCAGATCAATACATTCAGGCACAGTACACATCCAGAAGACACAATAATATATTATACATGTCATATCGATACATCCAGGCACAGTACATATCCAGAAGACACAATAATATATTACACATGTCACATCGATACATTCAGGCATAGTACATATCCAGAAGACACAATAATATATTACACATGTCACATCGATACATTCAGGCACAGTACATATCCAGAAGACACAATAATATATTACACATGTCACATCGATACATTCAGGCACAGGAGACATCCAGAAGACACAATAATATATTACACATGTCACATCGATACATTCAGGCACAGTACATATCCAGAAGACACAATAATATATTACACATGTCACATCGATACATTCAGGCACAGGAGACATCCAAAAGACACAATAATATATTACACGTCACATCGATACATTCAGGCACAGTAGACATCCAGAAGACACAATAATATATTACACATGTCACATCGATACATTCAGGCACAGTACATATCCAGAAGACACAATAATATATTACACATGTCACATCGATACATTCAGGCATAGTACACATCCAGAAGACACAATAATATATTACACATGTCACATCGATACATTCAGGCACAGTACATATCCAGAAGACACAATAATATATTGTACATGTCACATTGATACATTCAGGCACAGTACATATCCAGAAGACAATAATATATTACACATGTCACATCGATACATTCAGGCACAGTACATATCCAGAAGACACAATAATATATTACACATGTCACATCGATACATTCAGGCCCAGTACATATCCAGAAGACACAATAATATATTACACATGTCACATCGATACATTCAGGCACAGTACACATCCAGAAGACACAATAATATATTACACATGTCACATCGATACATTCAGGCACAGTACATATCCAGAAGACACAATAATATACTACACATGTCACATCGATACATTCAGGCACAGGAGACATCCAGAAGACACAATAATATATTACACATGTCACATCGATACATTCAGGCACAGTACATATCCAGAAGACACAATAATATATTGTACATGTCACATTGATACATTCAGGCACAGGAGACATCCAGAAGACACAATAATATATTACACATGTCACATCGATACATTCAGGCACAGTACATATCCAGAAGACACAATAATATATTACACATGTCACATCGATACATTCAGGCACAGTACAGTAGACATCCAGAAGACGCAATAATATATTACACATGTCACATCGATACATTCAGGCACAGTAGACATCCAGAAGACAAAATAATATATTACACATGTCACATCGATATATTCAGGCACAGTAGACATCCAGAAGACACAATAATATATTACACATGTCACATCGATACATTCAGGCACAGTAGACATCCAGAAGACAAAATAATATATTACACATGTCACATCGATATATTCAGGCACAGTAGACATCCAGAAGACACAATAATATATTACACATGTCACATCGATACATTCAGGGACAATAGACATCCAGAAGACACAATAATATATTACACATGTCACATCGATACATTCAGGCACAGTACATATCCAGAAGACACAATAGTATATTACACGTCACATCGATACATTCAGGCACAGTAGACATCCAGAAGATACAATAATATATTACACATGTCACATCCATACATTCAGGCACAGTACAGTAGACATCCAGAAGACACAATAATATATTACACATGTCACATCGACACATTCAGGCACAGTACAGTAGACATCCAGAAGACACAATAATATATTACACATGTCACATCGATACGTTAAGGCACAGTACAGTAGACATCCAGAAGACACAATAATATATTACACATGTCACATCGACACATTCAGGCACAGTACATATCCAGAAGACACAATAATATATTACACATGTCACATCGACACATTCAGGCACAGTACAGTAGACATCCAGAAGACACAATAATATATTACACATGTCACATCGACACATTCAGGCACAGTACAGTAGACATCCAGTAGACACAATAATATATTACACATGTCACATCGATACATTCAGACACAGTAGATATCCAGAAGACACAATAATATATTACACATGTCACATCGATACATTCAGACACAGTAGATATCCAGAAGACACAATAATATATTACACATGTCACATCAATACATTCAGGCACAGTACACATCCAGAAGACACAATAATATATTATACATGTCATATCGATACATTCAGGCACAGTACATATCCAGAAGACACAATAATATATTACACATGTCACATCGATACATTCAGGCACAGTACATATCCAGAAGACACAATAATATATTACACATGTCACATCGATACATTCAGGCACAGTACATATCCAGAAGACACAATAATATATTACACATGTCACATCAATACATTCAGGCACAGTACACATCCAGAAGACACAATAATATATTATACATGTCATATCGATACATCCAGGCACAGTACATATCCAGAAGACACAATAATATATTACACATGTCACATCGATACATTCAGGCACAGTACATATCCAGAAGACACAATAATATATTACACATGTCACATCGATACATTCAGGCACAGGAGACATCCAGAAGACACAATAATATATTACACATGTCACATCGATACATTCAGGCACAGTACATATCCAGAAGACATAATAATATATTACACATGTCACATCGATACATTCAGGCACAGTACATATCCAGAAGAAAATAATATATTACACATGTCACATCAATACATTCAGGCACAGTAGATATCCAGAAGACATAATAATATATTACACATGTCACATCGATACATTCAGGCACAGTACATATCCAGAAGAAAATAATATATTACACATGTCACATCAATACATTCAGGCACAGTAGATATCCAGAAGACATAATAATATATTACACATGTCACATCGATACATTCAGGCACAGTACATATCCAGAAGACACAATAATATATTACACATGTCACATCGATACATTCAGGCACAGTACATATCCAGAAGACACAATAATATATTACACATGTCACATCGATACATTCAGGCATAGTCAATATCCAGAAGACACAATAATATATTACACATGTCACATCGATACATTCAGACACAGTACATATCCAGAAGACACAATAATATATTACACATGTCACATCGATACATTCAGGCACAGTACATATCCAGAAGACACAATAATATATTACACATGTCACATTGATACATTCAGGCACAGTACATATCCAGAAGACACAATAATATATTACACATGTCACATCGATACACTCAGGCACAGTACATATCCAGAAGACACAATAATATATTACACATGTCACATCGATACATTCAGGCACAGTAGACATCCAGAAGACACAATAATATATTACACATGTCACATCGATACACTCAGGCACAGTACATATCCAGAAGACACAATAATATATTACACATGTTACATCGATACATTCAGGCACAGTACATATCCAGAAGACACAATAATATATTACACATGTCACATCGATACATTCAGGCACAGTACAGTAGACATCCAGAAGACACAATAATATATTACACATGTCACATCGATACATTCAGGCACAGTACATATCCAGAAGACACAATAATATATTACACATGTCACATCGATACATTAAGGCACAGGAGACATCCAGAAGACACAATAATATATTACACATGTCACATCGATACATTCAGGCACAGGAGACATCCAGAAGACACAATAATATATTACACATGTCACATCGATACATTCAGGCACAGTACATATCCAGAAGACACAATAATATATTACACATGTCACATCGATACATTCAGGCACAATACATATCCAGAAGATACAATAATATATTACACATGTCACATCGATACATTCAGGCACAGTACATATCCAGAAGACACAATAATATATTACACATGTCACATCGATACATTCAGGCACAGTACATATCCAGAAGACACAATAATATATTACACATGTCACATCGATACATTAAGGCACAGGAGACATCCAGAAGACACAATAATATATTACACATGTCACATCGATACATTCAGGCACAGTACACATCCAGAAGACAGAATAATATATTACACATGTCACATCGATACATTCAGGCATAGTACACATCCAGAAGACACAATAATATATTACACATGTCACATCGATACATTCAGGCACAGTACATATCCAGAAGACACAATAATATATTACACATGTCACATCGATACATTCAGGCATAGTACACATCCAGAAGACACAATAATATATTACACATGTCACATCGATACATTCAGGCACAGTACATATCCAGAAGACACAATAATATATTACACATGTCACATCGATACATTCAGACACAGTACATATCCAGAAGACACAATAATATATTACACATGTCACATCGATACATTCAGGCACAGTACATATCCAGAAGACACAATAATATATTACACATGTCACATTGATACATTCAGGCACAGTACATATCCAGAAGACACAATAATATATTACACATGTCACATCGATACACTCAGGCACAGTACATATCCAGAAGACACAATAATATATTACACATGTCACATCGATACATTCAGGCACAGTAGACATCCAGAAGACACAATAATATATTACACATGTCACATCGATACACTCAGGCACAGTACATATCCAGAAGACACAATAATATATTACACATGTTACATCGATACATTCAGGCACAGTACATATCCAGAAGACACAATAATATATTACACATGTCACATCGATACATTCAGGCACAGTACAGTAGACATCCAGAAGACACAATAATATATTACACATGTCACATCGATACATTCAGGCACAGTACATATCCAGAAGACACAATAATATATTACACATGTCACATCGATACATTAAGGCACAGGAGACATCCAGAAGACACAATAATATATTACACATGTCACATCGATACATTCAGGCACAGGAGACATCCAGAAGACACAATAATATATTACACATGTCACATCGATACATTCAGGCACAGTACATATCCAGAAGACACAATAATATATTACACATGTCACATCGATACATTCAGGCACAATACATATCCAGAAGATACAATAATATATTACACATGTCACATCGATACATTCAGGCACAGTACATATCCAGAAGACACAATAATATATTACACATGTCACATCGATACATTCAGGCACAGTACATATCCAGAAGACACAATAATATATTACACATGTCACATCGATACATTAAGGCACAGGAGACATCCAGAAGACACAATAATATATTACACATGTCACATCGATACATTCAGGCACAGTACACATCCAGAAGACAGAATAATATATTACACATGTCACATCGATACATTCAGGCACAGTAGACATCCAGAAGACACAATAATATATTACACATGTCACATCGATACATTCAGGCACAGTACATATCCAGAAGACACAATAATATATTACACATGTCACATCGATACATTCAGGCATAGTACACATCCAGAAGACACAATAATATATTACACATGTCACATCGATACATTCAGGCACAGTACATATCCAGAAGACACAATAATATATTACACATGTCACATCGATACATTCAGGCACAGTACATATCCAGAAGACACAATAATATATTACACGTCACATCGATACATTCAGGCACAGTACATATCCAGAAGACACAATAATATATTATACATGTCACATTGATACATTCAGGCACAGTACATATCCAGAAGACACAATAATATATTATACATGTCACATTGATACATTCAGGCACAGTACATATCCAGAAGAAAATAATATATTACACATGTCACATCAATACATTCAGGCACAGTAGATATCCAGAAGACATAATAATATATTACACATGTCACATAGATACATTCAGGCACAGTACATATCCAGAAGACACAATAATATATTACACATGTCACATCGATACATTCAGGCACAGTACATATCCAGAAGACACAATAATATATTACACATGTTACATCGATACATTCAGGCACAGTACATATCCAGAAGACACAATAATATATTACACATGTCACATCGATACATTCAGGCACAGTACATATCCAGAAGACACAATAATATATTACACATGTCACATCGATACATTCAGGCATAGTAGACATCCAGAAGACACAATAATATATTACACATGTCACATCGATACATTCAGGCACAGTACACATCCAGAAGACACAATAATATATTACACATGTCACATCGATACATTCAGGCACAGTACACATCCAGAAGACACAATAATATATTACACATGTCACATCGATACATTCAGGCACAGGAGACATCCAGAAGACACAATAATATATTACACATGTCACATCGATACATTCAGGCACAGTACACATCCAGAAGACACAATAATATACTACACATGTCACATCGATACATTCAGGCACAGTACATATCCAGAAGACACAATAATATATTACACATGTCACATCGATACATTCAGGCACAGTACATATCCAGAAGACACAATAATATACTACACATGTCACATCGATACATTCAGGCACAGTACACATCCAGAAGACACAATAATATATTACACATGTCACATCGATACATTCAGGCACAGTACATATCCAGAAGACACAATAATATATTACACATGTCACATCAATACATTCAGGCACAGTACACATCCAGAAGACACAATAATATATTACACATGTCACATCGATACATTCAGGCACAGTACATATCCAGAAGACAATAATATATTACACATGTCACATCGATACATTCAGGCACAGTACATATCCAGAAGACACAATAATATATTACACATGTCACATCGATACATTCAGGCACAGTACATATCCAGAAGACACAATAATATATTACACATGTCACATCGATACATTCAGGCATAGTACACATCCAGAAGACACAATAATATAT
Organism: Taudactylus pleione; assembly: GCA_031769625.1. Lineage (NCBI taxonomy): Eukaryota > Metazoa > Chordata > Amphibia > Anura > Myobatrachidae > Taudactylus > Taudactylus pleione. The sequence continues at coordinate 626,660 of JAUIMM010000392.1, forward strand.
TACACATGTCACATCGATACATTCAGGCACAGTACATATCCAGAAGACACAATAATATATTACACGTCACATCGATACATTCAGGCACAGTACATATCCAGAAGACACAATAATATATTATACATGTCACATTGATACATTCAGGCACAGTACATATCCAGAAGAAAATAATATATTACACATGTCACATCGATACACTCAGGCACAGTACATATCCAGAAGACACAATAATATATTACACATGTCACATCGATACATTCAGGCACAGTACATATCCAGAAGACACAATAATATATTACACATGTCACATCGATACATTCAGGCACAGTACATATCCAGAAGACACAATAATATATTACACATGTCACATCGATACATTCAGGCACAGTACATATCCAGAAGACACAATAATACATTACACGTCACATCGATACATTCAGGCACAGTAGATATTCAGAAGACACAATATATTACACGTCACATCGATACATTCAGGCACAGTACATATCCAGAAGACACAATAATACATTACACATGTCACATCGATACACTCAGGCACAGTAGACATCCAGAAGACACAATAATATATTACACATGTCACATCGATACATTCAGGCACAGTACATATCCAGAAGAAACAATAATATATTACACATGTCACATCGATACATACAGGCACAGTACATATCCAGAAGACACAATAATATATTACACATGTCACATCGATACATTCAGGCACAGTACATATCCAGAAGACACAATAATATATTATACATGTCACATCGATACATTCAGGCACAGTACATATCCAGAAGACACAATAATATATTACACATGTCACATCGATACATTCAGGCACAGGAGACATCTAGAAGACACAATAATATATTACACATGTCACATCGATACATTCAGGCATAGTACATATCCAGAAGACACAATAATATATTATACATGTCACATCGATACATTCAGGCACAGTACATATCCAGAAGACACAATAATATATTACACATGTCACATCGATACATTCAGGCACAGTACATATCCAGAAGACACAATAATATATTACACATGTCACATCGATACATTCAGGCACAGTACATATCCAGAAGACACAATAATATATTACACATGTCACATCGATACATTCAGGCACAGTACATATCCAGAAGACACAATAATATATTACACATGTCACATCGATACATTCAGGCACAGTACATATCCAGAAGACACAATAATATATTACACATGTCACATCGATACATTCAGGCACAGTACATATCCAGAAGACACAATAATATATTACACATGTCACATTGATACATTCAGGCACAGTACATATCCAGAAGACACAATAATATATTACACATGTCACATCGATACATTCAGGCACAGGAGACATCCAGAAGACACAATAATATATTACACATGTCACATCGATACATTCAGGCACAGTACATATCCAGAAGACACAATAATATATTACACATGTCACATCGATACATTCAGGCACAGGAGACATCCAGAAGACACAATAATATATTACACATGTCACATCGATACATTCAGGCACAGTAGACATCCAGAAGACACAATAATATATTACACATGTCACATCGATACATTCAGGCACAGTACATATCCAGAAGACACAATAATATATTACACATGTCACATCGATACATTCAGGCATAGTACACATCCAGAAGACACAATAATATATTACACATGTCACATCGATACATTCAGGCACAGTACATATCCAGAAGACACAATAATATATTGTACATGTCACATTGATACATTCAGGCACAGTACATATCCAGAAGACACAATAATATATTACACATGTCACATCGATACATTCAGGCACAGTACATATCCAGAAGACACAATAATATATTACACATGTCACATCGATACATTCAGGCATAGTACATATCCAGAAGACACAATAATATATTACACATGTCACATCGATACATTCAGGCACAGTAGACATCCAGAAGACACAATAATATATTACACATGTCACATCGATACATTCAGGCACAGTACATATCCAGAAGACACAATAATGTATTGTACATGTCACATTGATACATTCAGGCACAGGAGACATCCAGAAGACACAATAATATATTACACATGTCACATCGATACATTCAGGCACAGTACATATCCAGAAGACACAATAATATATTACACATGTCACATTGATACATTCAGGCACAGTACATATCCAGAAGACAATAATATATTACACATGTCACATCGATACATTCAGGCATAGTCAATATCCAGAAGACACAATAATATATTACACATTGCACATCGATACATTCAGGCACAGTACATATCCAGAAGACACAATAATATATTACACATGTCACATCGATACATTCAGGCACAGTACATATCCAGAAGACACAATAATATATTACACATGTCACATCGATACATTCAGGCACAGTACACATCCAGAAGACACAATAATATATTACACATGTCACATCGATACATTCAGGCACAGTACATATCCAGAAGACACAATAATATATTACACATGTCACATTGATACATTCAGGCACAGTACATATCCAGAAGACACAATAATATATTACACATGTCACATCGATACATTCAGGCACAGTACATATCCAGAAGACACAATAATATATTACACATGTCACATCGATACACTCAGTCACAGTACATATCCAGAAGACACAATAATATATTACACATGTCACATCGATACATTCAGGCACAGTAGACATCCAGAAGACACAATAATATATTACACATGTCACATCGATACACTCAGGCACAGTACATATCCAGAAGACACAATAATATATTACACATGTTACATCGATACATTCAGGCACAGTACATATCCAGAAGACACAATAATATATTACACATGTCACATCGATACATTCAGGCATAGTACAGTAGACATCCAGAAGACACAATAATATATTACACATGTCACATCGATACATTCAGGCACAGTACATATCCAGAAGACACAATAATATATTACACATGTCACATCGATACATTCAGGCACAGTACATATCCAGAAGACACAATAATATATTACACATGTTACATCGATACATTCAGGCACAGTACATATCCAGAAGACACAATAATATATTACACATGTCACATCGATACATTCAGGCACAGTACAGTAGACATCCAGAAGACACAATAATATATTACACATGTCACATCGATACATTCAGGCACAGTACATATCCAGAAGACACAATAATATATTACACATGTCACATCGATACATTCAGGCACAGTACATATCCAGAAGACACAATAATATATTACACATGTCACATCGATACATTCAGGCACAGTACATATCCAGAAGACACAATAATATATTACACATGTCACATCGATACATTCAGGCACAGTACATATCCAGAAGACACAAAAATATATTACACATGTCACATCGATACATTCAGGCACAGTACATATCCAGAAGACACAATAATATATTACACATGTCACATCGATACATTCAGGCACAGTACATATCCAGAAGACACAATAATATATTACACATGTCACATCGATACATTCAGGCACAGGAGACATCCAGAAGACACAATAATATATTACACATGTCACATCGATACATTCAGGCACAGTACACATCCAGAAGACACAATAATATATTACACATGTCACATCGATACATTCAGGCATAGTACATATCCATAAGAAAAGAAACAATAATATATTACACATGTCACATCGATACATTCAGGCACAGAAGACATCGAGAAGACACAATAATATATTACATATGTCACATCGATACATTCAGGCATAGTACATATCCAGAAGACACAATAATATATTACACATGTCACATCGATACATTCAGGCACAGTACATATCCAGAAGACACAATAATATATTACACATGTCACATCGATACATTCAGGCATAGTAGACATCCAGATGACACAATAATATATTACACATGTCACAACGATACATTCAGGCACAGTAGACATCCAGAAGACACAAAAATATATTACACATGTCACATCGATACATTCAGACACAGTAGATATCCAGAAGACACAATAATATATTACACATGTCACATCGATACATTCAGACACAGTAGATATCCAGAAGATACAATAATATATTACACATGTCACATCGATACATTCAGGCATAGTAGACATCCAGAAGACACAATAATATACTACACATGTCACATCGATACATTCAGGCACAGAACATATCCAGAAGACACAATAATATACTACACATGTCACATCGATACATTCATGCACAGTACAGTAGACATCCAGATGATACAGTAATATATTACACATGTCACATCAATACATTCAGAAACATTAGATATCCAGAAGACACAATAATATATTACACATGTCACATCGATACATTCAGAAACATTAGATATCCAGAAGACACAATAATATATTACACATGTCACATCGATACATTCAGGCATAGTAGACATCCAGAAGAAACAATAATATATTACACATGTCACATCGATACATTCAGGCACAGTACATATCCAGAAGACACAATAATATAATACACATGTCACATCGATACATTCAGGCACAGTACATATCCAGAAGACACAATAATATATTACACATGTCACATCGATACATTCAGGCACAGTACATATCCAGAAGACACAATAATATATTACACATGTCACATCGATACATTCAGGCACAGTACATATCCAGAAGACACAATAATATATTACACATGTCACATCGATACATTCAGGCACAGGAGACATCCAGAAGACACAATAATATATTACACATGTCACATCGATACATTCAGGCACAGTAGACATCCAGAAGACACAATAATATATTACACATGTCACATCGATACATTCAGGCACAGTACATATCCAGAAGACACAATAATATATTACACATGTCACATCGATACATTCAGGCATAGTACATATCCAGATGATACAATAATATATTACACATGTCACATCGATACATTCAGGCACAGTACATATCCAGAAGACACAATAATATATTACACATGTCACATCGATACATTCAGGCACAGTACATATCCAGAAGACACAATAATATATTGTACATGTCACATTGATACATTCAGGCATAGTACATATCCAGAAGACAATAATATATTACACATGTCACATCGATACATTCAGGCACAGTACATATCCAGAAGACACAATAATATATTACACATGTCACATCGATACATTCAGGCATAGTACATATCCAGAAGACACAATAATATATTACACATGTCACATCGATACATTCAGGCACAGTAGACATCCAGAAGACACAATAATATATTACACATGTCACATCGATACATTCAGGCACAGTACATATCCAGAAGACACAATAATGTATTGTACATGTCACATTGATACATTCAGGCACAGGAGACATCCAGAAGACACAATAATATATTACACATGTCACATCGATACATTCAGGCACAGTACATATCCAGAAGACACAATAATATATTACACATGTCACATTGATACATTCAGGCACAGTACATATCCAGAAGACAATAATATATTACACATGTCACATCGATACATTCAGGCATAGTCAATATCCAGAAGACACAATAATATATTACACATTGCACATCGATACATTCAGGCACAGTACATATCCAGAAGACACAATAATATATTACACATGTCACATCGATACATTCAGGCACAGTACATATCCAGAAGACACAATAATATATTACACATGTCACATCGATACATTCAGGCACAGTACACATCCAGAAGACACAATAATATATTACACATGTCACATCGATACATTCAGGCACAGTACATATCCAGAAGACATAATAATATATTACACATGTCACATCGATACATTCAGGCACAGTACATATCCAGAAGAAAATAATATATTACACATGTCACATCAATACATTCAGGCACAGTAGATATCCAGAAGACATAATAATATATTACACATGTCACATCGATACATTCAGGCACAGTACATATCCAGAAGAAAATAATATATTACACATGTCACATCAATACATTCAGGCACAGTAGATATCCAGAAGACATAATAATATATTACACATGTCACATCGATACATTCAGGCACAGTACATATCCAGAAGACACAATAATATATTACACATGTCACATCGATACATTCAGGCACAGTACATATCCAGAAGACACAATAATATATTACACATGTCACATCGATACATTCAGGCATAGTCAATATCCAGAAGACACAATAATATATTACACATGTCACATCGATACATTCAGACACAGTACATATCCAGAAGACACAATAATATATTACACATGTCACATCGATACATTCAGGCACAGTACATATCCAGAAGACACAATAATATATTACACATGTCACATTGATACATTCAGGCACAGTACATATCCAGAAGACACAATAATATATTACACATGTCACATCGATACACTCAGGCACAGTACATATCCAGAAGACACAATAATATATTACACATGTCACATCGATACATTCAGGCACAGTAGACATCCAGAAGACACAATAATATATTACACATGTCACATCGATACACTCAGGCACAGTACATATCCAGAAGACACAATAATATATTACACATGTTACATCGATACATTCAGGCACAGTACATATCCAGAAGACACAATAATATATTACACATGTCACATCGATACATTCAGGCACAGTACAGTAGACATCCAGAAGACACAATAATATATTACACATGTCACATCGATACATTCAGGCACAGTACATATCCAGAAGACACAATAATATATTACACATGTCACATCGATACATTAAGGCACAGGAGACATCCAGAAGACACAATAATATATTACACATGTCACATCGATACATTCAGGCACAGGAGACATCCAGAAGACACAATAATATATTACACATGTCACATCGATACATTCAGGCACAGTACATATCCAGAAGACACAATAATATATTACACATGTCACATCGATACATTCAGGCACAATACATATCCAGAAGATACAATAATATATTACACATGTCACATCGATACATTCAGGCACAGTACATATCCAGAAGACACAATAATATATTACACATGTCACATCGATACATTCAGGCACAGTACATATCCAGAAGACACAATAATATATTACACATGTCACATCGATACATTAAGGCACAGGAGACATCCAGAAGACACAATAATATATTACACATGTCACATCGATACATTCAGGCACAGTACACATCCAGAAGACAGAATAATATATTACACATGTCACATCGATACATTCAGGCATAGTACACATCCAGAAGACACAATAATATATTACACATGTCACATCGATACATTCAGGCACAGTACATATCCAGAAGACACAATAATATATTACACATGTCACATCGATACATTCAGACATAGTACACATCCAGAAGACACAATAATATATTACACATGTCACATCGATACATTCAGGCACAGTACATATCCAGAAGACACAATAATATATTACACATGTCACATCGATACATTCAGACACAGTACATATCCAGAAGACACAATAATATATTACACATGTCACATCGATACATTCAGGCACAGTACATATCCAGAAGACACAATAATATATTACACATGTCACATTGATACATTCAGGCACAGTACATATCCAGAAGACACAATAATATATTACACATGTCACATCGATACACTCAGGCACAGTACATATCCAGAAGACACAATAATATATTACACATGTCACATCGATACATTCAGGCACAGTAGACATCCAGAAGACACAATAATATATTACACATGTCACATCGATACACTCAGGCACAGTACATATCCAGAAGACACAATAATATATTACACATGTTACATCGATACATTCAGGCACAGTACATATCCAGAAGACACAATAATATATTACACATGTCACATCGATACATTCAGGCACAGTACAGTAGACATCCAGAAGACACAATAATATATTACACATGTCACATCGATACATTCAGGCACAGTACATATCCAGAAGACACAATAATATATTACACATGTCACATCGATACATTAAGGCACAGGAGACATCCAGAAGACACAATAATATATTACACATGTCACATCGATACATTCAGGCACAGGAGACATCCAGAAGACACAATAATATATTACACATGTCACATCGATACATTCAGGCACAGTACATATCCAGAAGACACAATAATATATTACACATGTCACATCGATACATTCAGGCACAATACATATCCAGAAGATACAATAATATATTACACATGTCACATCGATACATTCAGGCACAGTACATATCCAGAAGACACAATAATATATTACACATGTCACATCGATACATTCAGGCACAGTACATATCCAGAAGACACAATAATATATTACACATGTCACATCGATACATTAAGGCACAGGAGACATCCAGAAGACACAATAATATATTACACATGTCACATCGATACATTCAGGCACAGTACACATCCAGAAGACACAATAATATATTACACATGTCACATCGATACATTCAGGCATAGTACACATCCAGAAGACACAATAATATATTACACATGTCACATCGATACATTCAGGCACAGTACATATCCAGAAGACACAATAATATATTACACATGTCACATCGATACATTCAGGCACAGTACATATCCAGAAGACACAATAATATATTACACGTCACATCGATACATTCAGGCACAGTACATATCCAGAAGACACAATAATATATTATACATGTCACATTGATACATTCAGGCACAGTACATATCCAGAAGACACAATAATATATTATACATGTCACATTGATACATTCAGGCACAGTACATATCCAGAAGAAAATAATATATTACACATGTCACATCAATACATTCAGGCACAGTAGATATCCAGAAGACATAATAATATATTACACATGTCACATAGATACATTCAGGCACAGTACATATCCAGAAGACACAATAATATATTACACATGTCACATCGATACATTCAGGCACAGTACATATCCAGAAGACACAATAATATATTACACATGTTACATCGATACATTCAGGCACAGTACATATCCAGAAGACACAATAATATATTACACATGTCACATCGATACATTCAGGCACAGTACATATCCAGAAGACACAATAATATATTACACATGTCACATCGATACATTCAGGCATAGTAGACATCCAGAAGACACAATAATATATTACACATGTCACATCGATACATTCAGGCACAGTACACATCCAGAAGACACAATAATATATTACACATGTCACATCGATACATTCAGGCACAGTACACATCCAGAAGACACAATAATATATTACACATGTCACATCGATACATTCAGGCACAGTACATATCCAGAAGACACAATAATATACTACACATGTCACATCGATACATTCAGGCACAGTACACATCCAGAAGACACAATAATATATTACACATGTCACATCGATACATTCAGGCACAGTACATATCCAGAAGACACAATAATATATTACACATGTCACATCAATACATTCAGGCACAGTACACATCCAGAAGACACAATAATATATTACACATGTCACATCGATACATTCAGGCACAGTACATATCCAGAAGACAATAATATATTACACATGTCACATCGATACATTCAGGCACAGTACATATCCAGAAGACACAATAATATATTACACATGTCACATCGATACATTCAGGCACAGTACATATCCAGAAGACACAATAATATATTACACATGTCACATCGATACATTCAGGCATAGTACACATCCAGAAGACACAATAATATATTACACATGTCACATCGATACATTCAGGCACAGTACATATCCAGAAGACACAATAATATATTACACGTCACATCGATACATTCAGGCACAGTACATATCCAGAAGACACAATAATATATTATACATGTCACATTGATACATTCAGGCACAGTACATATCCAGAAGAAAATAATATATTACACATGTCACATCGATACACTCAGGCACAGTACATATCCAGAAGACACAATAATATATTACACATGTCACATCGATACATTCAGGCACAGTACATATCCAGAAGACACAATAATATATTACACATGTCACATCGATACATTCAGGCACAGTACATATCCAGAAGACACAATAATATATTACACATGTCACATCGATACATTCAGGCACAGTACATATCCAGAAGACACAATAATACATTACACGTCACATCGATACATTCAGGCACAGTAGATATTCAGAAGACACAATATATTACACGTCACATCGATACATTCAGGCACAGTACATATCCAGAAGACACAATAATACATTACACATGTCACATCGATACACTCAGGCACAGTAGACATCCAGAAGACACAATAATATATTACACATGTCACATCGATACATTCAGGCACAGTACATATCCAGAAGAAACAATAATATATTACACATGTCACATCGATACATACAGGCACAGTACATATCCAGAAGACACAATAATATATTACACATGTCACATCGATACATTCAGGCACAGTACATATCCAGAAGACACAATAATATATTATACATGTCACATCGATACATTCAGGCACAGTACATATCCAGAAGACACAATAATATATTACACATGTCACATCGATACATTCAGGCACAGGAGACATCTAGAAGACACAATAATATATTACACATGTCACATCGATACATTCAGGCATAGTACATATCCAGAAGACACAATAATATATTATACATGTCACATCGATACATTCAGGCACAGTACATATCCAGAAGACACAATAATATATTACACATGTCACATCGATACATTCAGGCACAGTACATATCCAGAAGACACAATAATATATTACACATGTCACATCGATACATTCAGGCACAGTACATATCCAGAAGACACAATAATATATTACACATGTCACATCGATACATTCAGGCACAGTACATATCCAGAAGACACAATAATATATTACACATGTCACATCGATACATTCAGGCACAGTACATATCCAGAAGACACAATAATATATTACACATGTCACATCGATACATTCAGGCACAGTACATATCCAGAAGACACAATAATATATTACACATGTCACATTGATACATTCAGGCACAGTACATATCCAGAAGACACAATAATATATTACACATGTCACATCGATACATTCAGGCACAGGAGACATCCAGAAGACACAATAATATATTACACATGTCACATCGATACATTCAGGCACAGTACATATCCAGAAGACACAATAATATATTACACATGTCACATCGATACATTCAGGCACAGGAGACATCCAGAAGACACAATAATATATTACACATGTCACATCGATACATTCAGGCACAGTAGACATCCAGAAGACACAATAATATATTACACATGTCACATCGATACATTCAGGCACAGTACATATCCAGAAGACACAATAATATATTACACATGTCACATCGATACATTCAGGCATAGTACACATCCAGAAGACACAATAATATATTACACATGTCACATCGATACATTCAGGCACAGTACATATCCAGAAGACACAATAATATATTGTACATGTCACATTGATACATTCAGGCACAGTACATATCCAGAAGACACAATAATATATTACACATGTCACATCGATACATTCAGGCACAGTACATATCCAGAAGACACAATAATATATTACACATGTCACATCGATACATTCAGGCATAGTACATATCCAGAAGACACAATAATATATTACACATGTCACATCGATACATTCAGGCACAGTAGACATCCAGAAGACACAATAATATATTACACATGTCACATCGATACATTCAGGCACAGTACATATCCAGAAGACACAATAATGTATTGTACATGTCACATTGATACATTCAGGCACAGGAGACATCCAGAAGACACAATAATATATTACACATGTCACATCGATACATTCAGGCACAGTACATATCCAGAAGACACAATAATATATTACACATGTCACATTGATACATTCAGGCACAGTACATATCCAGAAGACAATAATATATTACACATGTCACATCGATACATTCAGGCATAGTCAATATCCAGAAGACACAATAATATATTACACATTGCACATCGATACATTCAGGCACAGTACATATCCAGAAGACACAATAATATATTACACATGTCACATCGATACATTCAGGCACAGTACATATCCAGAAGACACAATAATATATTACACATGTCACATCGATACATTCAGGCACAGTACACATCCAGAAGACACAATAATATATTACACATGTCACATCGATACATTCAGGCACAGTACATATCCAGAAGACACAATAATATATTACACATGTCACATTGATACATTCAGGCACAGTACATATCCAGAAGACACAATAATATATTACACATGTCACATCGATACATTCAGGCACAGTACATATCCAGAAGACACAATAATATATTACACATGTCACATCGATACACTCAGTCACAGTACATATCCAGAAGACACAATAATATATTACACATGTCACATCGATACATTCAGGCACAGTAGACATCCAGAAGACACAATAATATATTACACATGTCACATCGATACACTCAGGCACAGTACATATCCAGAAGACACAATAATATATTACACATGTTACATCGATACATTCAGGCACAGTACATATCCAGAAGACACAATAATATATTACACATGTCACATCGATACATTCAGGCATAGTACAGTAGACATCCAGAAGACACAATAATATATTACACATGTCACATCGATACATTCAGGCACAGTACATATCCAGAAGACACAATAATATATTACACATGTCACATCGATACATTCAGGCACAGTACATATCCAGAAGACACAATAATATATTACACATGTTACATCGATACATTCAGGCACAGTACATATCCAGAAGACACAATAATATATTACACATGTCACATCGATACATTCAGGCACAGTACAGTAGACATCCAGAAGACACAATAATATATTACACATGTCACATCGATACATTCAGGCACAGTACATATCCAGAAGACACAATAATATATTACACATGTCACATCGATACATTCAGGCACAGTACATATCCAGAAGACACAATAATATATTACACATGTCACATCGATACATTCAGGCACAGTACATATCCAGAAGACACAATAATATATTACACATGTCACATCGATACATTCAGGCACAGTACATATCCAGAAGACACAAAAATATATTACACATGTCACATCGATACATTCAGGCACAGTACATATCCAGAAGACACAATAATATATTACACATGTCACATCGATACATTCAGGCACAGTACATATCCAGAAGACACAATAATATATTACACATGTCACATCGATACATTCAGGCACAGGAGACATCCAGAAGACACAATAATATATTACACATGTCACATCGATACATTCAGGCACAGTACACATCCAGAAGACACAATAATATATTACACATGTCACATCGATACATTCAGGCATAGTACATATCCATAAGAAAAGAAACAATAATATATTACACATGTCACATCGATACATTCAGGCACAGAAGACATCGAGAAGACACAATAATATATTACATATGTCACATCGATACATTCAGGCATAGTACATATCCAGAAGACACAATAATATATTACACATGTCACATCGATACATTCAGGCACAGTACATATCCAGAAGACACAATAATATATTACACATGTCACATCGATACATTCAGGCATAGTAGACATCCAGATGACACAATAATATATTACACATGTCACAACGATACATTCAGGCACAGTAGACATCCAGAAGACACAAAAATATATTACACATGTCACATCGATACATTCAGACACAGTAGATATCCAGAAGACACAATAATATATTACACATGTCACATCGATACATTCAGACACAGTAGATATCCAGAAGATACAATAATATATTACACATGTCACATCGATACATTCAGACACAGTAGATATCCAGAAGACACAATAATATATTACACATGTCACATCGATACATTCAGACACAGTAGACATCCAGAAGACACAATAATATACTACACATGTCACATCGATACATTCAGGCACAGAACATATCCAGAAGACACAATAATATACTACACATGTCACATCGATACATTCATGCACAGTACAGTAGACATCCAGATGATACAGTAATATATTACACATGTCACATCAATACATTCAGAAACATTAGATATCCAGAAGACACAATAATATATTACACATGTCACATCGATACATTCAGAAACATTAGATATCCAGAAGACACAATAATATATTACACATGTCACATCGATACATTCAGGCATAGTAGACATCCAGAAGAAACAATAATATATTACACATGTCACATCGATACATTCAGGCACAGTACATATCCAGAAGACACAATAATATAATACACATGTCACATCGATACATTCAGGCACAGTACATATCCAGAAGACACAATAATATATTACACATGTCACATCGATACATTCAGGCACAGTACATATCCAGAAGACACAATAATATATTACACATGTCACATCGATACATTCAGGCACAGTACATATCCAGAAGACACAATAATATATTACACATGTCACATCGATACATTCAGGCACAGGAGACATCCAGAAGACACAATAATATATTACACATGTCACATCGATACATTCAGGCACAGTAGACATCCAGAAGACACAATAATATATTACACATGTCACATCGATACATTCAGGCACAGTACATATCCAGAAGACACAATAATATATTACACATGTCACATCGATACATTCAGGCATAGTACATATCCAGATGATACAATAATATATTACACATGTCACATCGATACATTCAGGCACAGTACATATCCAGAAGACACAATAATATATTACACATGTCACATCGATACATTCAGGCACAGTACATATCCAGAAGACACAATAATATATTGTACATGTCACATTGATACATTCAGGCATAGTACATATCCAGAAGACAATAATATATTACACATGTCACATCGATACATTCAGGCACAGTACATATCCAGAAGACACAATAATATATTACACATGTCACATCGATACATTCAGGCATAGTACATATCCAGAAGACACAATAATATATTACACATGTCACATCGATACATTCAGGCACAGTAGACATCCAGAAGACACAATAATATATTACACGTCACATCGATACATTCAGGCACAGTACATATCCAGAAGACACAATAATGTATTGTACATGTCACATTGATACATTCAGGCACAGGAGACATCCAGAAGACACAATAATATATTACACATGTCACATCGATACATTCAGGCACAGTACATATCCAGAAGACACAATAATATATTACACATGTCACATTGATACATTCAGGCACAGTACATATCCAGAAGACAATAATATATTACACATGTCACATCGATACATTCAGGCATAGTCAATATCCAGAAGACACAATAATATATTACACATTGCACATCGATACATTCAGGCACAGTACATATCCAGAAGACACAATAATATATTACACATGTCACATCGATACATTCAGGCACAGTACATATCCAGAAGACACAATAATATATTACACATGTCACATCGATACATTCAGGCACAGTACACATCCAGAAGACACAATAATATATTACACATGTCACATCGATACATTCAGGCACAGTACATATCCAGAAGACACAATAATATATTACACATGTCACATTGATACATTCAGGCACAGTACATATCCAGAAGACGCAATAATATATTACACATGTCACATCGATACATTCAGGCACAGTACACATCCAGAAGACACAATAATATATTACACATGTCACATCGATACATTCAGGCACAGTACATATCCAGAAGACACAATAATATATTACACATGTCACATTGATACATTCAGACACAGTACATATCCAGAAGACACAATAATATATTACACATGTCACATCGATACACTCAGTCACAGTACATATCCAGAAGACACAATAATATATTACACATGTCACATCGATACATTCAGGCACAGTAGACATCCAGAAGACACAATAATATATTACACATGTCACATCGATACACTCAGGCACAGTACATATCCAGAAGACACAATAATATATTACACGTTACATCGATACATTCAGGCACAGTACATATCCAGAAGACACAATAATATATTACACATGTCACATCGATACATTCAGGCATAGTACAGTAGACATCCAGAAGACACAATAATATATTACACATGTCACATCGATACATTCAGGCATAGTACAGTAGACATCCAGAAGACACAATAATATATTACACATGTCACATCGATACATTCAGGCACAGTAGACATCCAGAAGACACAATAATATATTACACATGTCACATCGATACATTCAGGCACAGTACATATCCAGAAGACACAATAATATATTACACATGTCACATCGATACATTCAGGCACAGTACATATCCAGAAGACACAATAATATATTACACATGTCACATCGATACATTCAGGCACAGTACATATCCAGAAGACACAATAATATATTACACATGTCACATCGATACATTCAGGCACAGTACATATCCAGAAGACACAAAAATATATTACACATGTCACATCGATACATTCAGGCACAGTACATATCCAGAAGACACAATAATATATTACACATGTCACATCGATACATTCAGGCACAGTACATATCCAGAAGACACAATAATATATTACACATGTCACATCGATACATTCAGGCACAGGAGACATCCAGAAGACACAATAATATATTACACATGTCACATCGATACATTCAGGCACAGTACACATCCAGAAGACACAATAATATATTACACATGTCACATCGATACATTCAGGCATAGTACATATCCATAAGAAAAGAAACAATAATATATTACACATGTCACATCGATACATTCAGGCACAGAAGACATCGAGAAGACACAATAATATATTACATATGTCACATCGATACATTCAGGCATAGTACATATCCAGAAGACACAATAATATATTACACATGTCACATCGATACATTCAGGCACAGTACATATCCAGAAGACACAATAATATATTACACATGTCACATCGATACATTCAGGCATAGTAGACATCCAGATGACACAATAATATATTACACATGTCACAACGATACATTCAGGCACAGTAGACATCCAGAAGACACAAAAATATATTACTCATGTCACATCGATACATTCAGACACAGTAGATATCCAGAAGACACAATAATATATTACACATGTCACATCGATACATTCAGACACAGTAGATATCCAGAAGATACAATAATATATTACACATGTCACATCGATACATTCAGGCATAGTAGACATCCAGAAGACACAATAATATACTACACATGTCACATCGATACATTCAGGCACAGAACATATCCAGAAGAAACAATAATATACTACACATGTCACATTGATACATTCAGGCACAGTACATATCCAGAAGACACAATAATATATTACACATGTCACATTGATACATTCAGGCACAGTACATATCCAGAAGACACAATAATATATTACACATGTCACATCGATACATTCAGGCATAGTCAATATCCAGAAGACACAATAATATATTACACATGTCACATCGATACATTCAGACACAGTACATATCCAGAAGACACAATAATATATTACACATGTCACATCGATACACTCAGGCACAGTACATATCCAGAAGACACAATAATATATTACACATGTCACATCGATACATTCAGGCACAGTAGACATCCAGAAGACACAATAATATATTACACATGTCACATCGATACACTCAGGCACAGTACATATCCAGAAGACACAATAATATATTACACATGTCACATCGATACATTCAGGCACAGTACAGTAGACATCCAGAAGACACAATAATATATTACACATGTCACATCGATACATTCAGGCACAGTACATATCCAGAAGACACAATAATATATTACACATGTCACATCGATACATTCAGTCACAGTACATATCCAGAAGACACAATAATATATTACACATGTCACATCGATACATTCAGGCACAGTACATATCCAGAAGACACAATAATATATTACACATGTTACATCGATACATTCAGGCACAGTACATATCCAGAAGACACAATAATATATTACACATGTCACATCGATACATTCAGGCACAGTACAGTAGACATCCAGAAGACACAATAATATATTACACATGTCACATCGATACATTCAGGCACAGTACATATCCAGAAGACACAATAATATATTACACATGTCACATCGATACATTCAGGCACAGTACATATCCAGAAGACACAATAATATATTACACATGTCACATCGATACATTCAGGCACAGTACAGTAGACATCCAGAAGACACAATAATATATTACACATGTCACATCGATACATTCAGGCACAGTACATATCCAGAAGACACAATAATATATTACACATGTCACATCGATACATTCAGTCACAGTACATATCCAGAAGACACAATAATATATTACACATGTCACATTGATACATTCAGGCACAGTACATATCCAGAAGACAGAAAAATATATTACACATGTCACATCGATACATTCAGGCACAGTACATATCCAGAAGACACAATAATATATTACACATGTCACATCGATACATTCAGGCACAGGAGACATCCAGAAGACACAATAATATATTACACATGTCACATCGATACATTCAGGCACAGGAGACATCCAGAAGACACAATAATATATTACACATGTCACATCGATACATTCAGGCACAGTAGACATCCAGAAGACACAATAATATATTACACATGTCACATCGATACATTCAGGCACAGTACACATCCAGAAGACAAAATAATATATTACACATGTCACATCGATACATTCAGGCACAGTACATATCCAGAAGACACAATAATATATTACACATGTCACATCGATACATTCAGGCACAGTACATATCCAGAAGACAATAATATATTACACATGTCACATCAATACATTCAGGCACAGTAGATATCCAGAAGACACAATAATATATTACACGTCACATCGATACATTCAGGCACAGTACATATCCAGAAGACACAATAATATATTATACATGTCACATTGATACATTCAGGCACAGTACATATCCAGAAGAAAATAATATATTACACATGTCACATCAATACATTCAGGGACAGTAGATATCCAGAAGACATAATAATATATTACACATGTCACATCGATACATTCAGGCACAGTACATATCCAGAAGACACAATAATATATTGTACATGTCACATTGATACATTCAGGCACAGTACATATCCAGAAGACACAATAATATATTACACATGTCACATCGATACATTCAGGCACAGTACACATCCAGAAGACACAATAATATATTACACATGTCACATTGATACATTCAGGCACAGTACATATCCAGAAGACAAAATAATATATTACACATGTCACATCGATACATTCAGGCACAGTACAGTACACATCCAGAAGACACAATAATATATTACACATTGCACATCGATACATTCAGGCACAGTATATATCCAGAAGACACAATAATATATTACACATGTCACATCGATACATTCAGGCATAGTAGACATCCAGAAGACACAATAATATATTACACATGTCACATCGATACATTCAGGCACAGTACACATCCAGAAGACACAATAATATATTACACATGTCACATCGATACATTCAGGCACAGTACACATCCAGAAGACACAATAATATATTACACATGTCACATCGATACATTCAGGCACAGGAGACATCCAGAAGACACAATAATATATTACACATGTCACATCGATACACTCAGGCACAGTACATATCCAGAAGACACAATAATATATTACACATGTCACATCGATACATTCAGGCATAGTAGACATCCAGAAGACACAATAATATATTCCACATGTCATATCGATACATTCAGGCACAGTACATATCCAGAAGACACAATAATATATTACACATGTCACATCGATACATTCAGGCACAGTAGACATCCAGAAGACACAATAATATATTACACATGTCACATCGATACACTCAGGCACAGTACATATCCAGAAGACACAATAATATATTACACATGTTACATCGATACATTCAGGCACAGTACATATCCAGAAGACACAATAATATATTACACATGTCACATCGATACATTCAGGCACAGTACAGTAGACATCCAGAAGACACAATAATATATTACACATGTCACATCGATACATTCAGGCACAGTACATATCCAGAAGACACAATAATATATTACACATGTCACATCGATACATTCAGTCACAGTACATATCCAGAAGACACAATAATATATTACACATGTCACATTGATACATTCAGGCACAGTACATATCCAGAAGACAGAAAAATATATTACACATGTCACATCGATACATTCAGGCACAGTACATATCCAGAAGACACAATAATATATTACACATGTCACAAGGATACATTCAGGCACAGTACATATCCAGAAGACACAATAATATATTACACATGTCACATCGATACATTCAGGCACAGGAGACATCCAGAAGACACAATAATATATTACACATGTCACATCGATACATTCAGGCACAGTACACATCCAGAAGACAAAATAATATATTACACATGTCACATCGATACATTCAGGCACAGTACATATCCAGAAGACAATAATATATTACACATGTCACATCAATACATTCAGGCACAGTAGATATCCAGAAGACACAATAATATATTATACATGTCACATCGATACATTCAGGCACAGTACATATCCAGAAGACACAATAATATATTACACATGTCACATCGATACATTCAGGCACAGTACATATCCAGAAGACACAATAATATATTACACATGTCACATCGATACATTCAGGCACAGTACATATCCAGAAGACAATAATATATTACACATGTCACATCAATACATTCAGGCACAGTAGATATCCAGAAGACACAATAATATATTACACGTCACATCGATACATTCAGGCACAGTACATATCCAGAAGACACAATAATATATTATACATGTCACATTGATACATTCAGGCACAGTACATATCCAGAAGAAAATAATATATTACACATGTCACATCAATACATTCAGGCACAGTAGATATCCAGAAGACATAATAATATATTACACATGTCACATTGATACATTCAGGCACAGCACATATCCAGAAGACAATAATATATTACACATGTCACATCGATACATTCAGGCATAGTCAATATCCAGAAGACACAATAATATATTACACATGTCACATCGATACATTCAGGCACAGTACATATCCAGAAGACACAATAATATATTACACATGTCACATCGATACATTCAGGCATAGTAGACATCCAGAAGACACAATAATATATTACACATGTCACATCGATACATTCAGGCACAGTACACATCCAGAAGACACAATAATATATTACACATGTCACATCGATACATTCAGGCACAGTACATATCCAGAAGACACAATAATATATTATACATGTCACATCGATACATTCAGGCACAGTACATATCCAGAAGACACAATAATATAATACACATGTCACATCAATACATTCAGGCACAGTACATATCCAGAAGACACAATAATATATTACACATGTCACATCGATACATTCAGGCACAGTACATATCCAGAAGACACAATAATATATTACACGTCACATCGATACATTCAGGCACAGTACACATCCAGAAGACACAATAATATATTACACATGTCACATCGATACATTCAGGCACAGTACATATCCAGAAGACACAATAATATATTATACATGTCACATCGATACATTCAGGCACAGTACATATCCAGAAGACACAATAATATAATACACATGTCACATCAATACATTCAGGCACAGTACATATCCAGAAGACACAATAATATATTACACATGTCACATCGATACATTCAGGCACAGTACACATCCAGAAGACACAATAATATATTACACATGTCACATCGATACATTCAGGCACAGGAGACATCCAGAAGACACAATAATATATTACACATGTCACATCGATACATTCAGGCACAGTAGATATCCAGAAGACACAATAATATATTACACATGTCACATCAATACATTCAGGCACAGTACACATCCAGAAGACACAATAATATATTATACATGTCATATCGATACATCCAGGCACAGTACATATCCAGAAGACACAATAATATATTACACATGTCACATCGATACATTCAGGCACAGTACACAACCAGAAGACACAATAATATATTACACATGTCACATCGATACATTCAGGCACAGGAGACATCCAGAAGACACAATAATATATTACACATGTCACATCGATACATTCAGGCACAGTACATATCCAGAAGACACAATAATATATTACACATGTCACATCGATACATTCAGGCATAGTACACATCCAGAAGACACAATAATATATTACACATGTCACATCGATACATTCAGGCACAGGAGACATCCAGAAGACACAATAATATATTACACATGTCACATCGATACATTCAGGCACAGTACATATCCAGAAGACACAATAATATATTACACATGTCACATCGATACATTCAGGCACAGTACATATCCAGAAGACACAATAATATATTACACATGTCACATCGATACATTCAGGCACAGGAGACATCCAGAAGACACAATAATATATTACACATGTCACATCGATACAATCAGGCACAGTACACATCCAGAAGACACAATAATATATTACACATGTCACATCGATACATTCAGGCACAGTACATATCCAGTAGACACAATAATATATTACACATGTCACATCGATACATTCAGGCACAGTACATATCCAGAAGACAATAATATATTACACATGTCACATCAATACATTCAGGCACAGTAGACATCCAGAAGACACAATAATATATTACACGTCACATCGATACATTCAGGCACAGTACATATCCAGAAGACACAATAATATATTATACATGTCACATTGATACATTCAGGCACAGTACATATCCAGAAGAAAATAATATATTACACATGTCACATCAATACATTCAGGCACAGTACATATCCAGAAGACATAATAATATATTACACATGTCACATCGATACATTCAGGCATAGTAGACATCCAGAAGACACAATAATATATTACACATGTCACATCGATACATTCAGGCACAGTACACATCCAGAAGACACAATAATATATTACACATGTCACATCGATACATTCAGGCACAGTACATATCCAGAAGACACAATAATATATTACACATGTCACATCGATACATTCAGGCATAGTACATATCCAGAAGACACAATAATATATTACACATGTCACATCGATACATTCCGGCACAGTAGACATCCAGAAGAAAATAATATATTACACATGTCACATCGATACACTCAGGCACAGTACATATCCAGAAGACACAATAATATATTACACATGTCACATCGATACATTCCGGCACAGTAGACATCCAGAAGACACAATAATATATTACACGTCACATCGATACATTCAGGCACAGTACATATCCAGAAGACACAATAATATATTATACATGTCACATTGATACATTCAGGCACAGTACATATCCAGAAGAAAATAATATATTACACATGTCACATCGATACATTCAGGCACAGTACATATCCAGAAGACACAATAATATATTACACATGTCACATCGATACATTCAGGCATAGTACACATCCAGAAGAAAATAATATATTACACATGTCACATCGATACACTCAGGCACAGTACATATCCAGAAGACACAATAATATATTACACATGTCACATCGATACATTCAGGCACAGTACATATCCAGAAGACACAATAATATATTACACATGTCACATCGATACATTCAGGCACAGTAGATATCCAGAAGACACAATAATATATTATACATGTCACATCAATACATTCAGGCACAGTAGATATCCAGAAGACATAATAATATATTACACATGTCACATCGATACATTCAGGCACAGTACATATCCAGAAGACACAATAATATATTACACATGTCACATCGATACATTCAGGCACAGTACATATCCAGAAGCCACAATAATATATTGAACATGTCACATTGATACATTCAGGCACAGTACATATCCAGAAGACAATAATATATTACACATGTCACATCGATACATTCAGGCATAGTCAATATCCAGAAGACACAATAATATATTACACATGTCACATCGATACATTCAGGCACAGTACATATCCAGAAGACACAATAATATATTACACATGTCACATCGATACATTCAGGCACAGTACACATCCAGAAGACACAATAATATATTACACATGTCACATCGATACATTCAGGCACAGGAGACATCCAGAAGACACAATAATATATTACACATGTCACATCGATACATTCAGGCATAGTACATATCCAGAAGACACAATAATATATTACAAATGTCACATCGATACATTCAGGCACAGTACATATCCAGAAGACACAATAATATATTACACATGTCACATCGATACATTCAGGCACAGTACATATCCAGAAGACACAATAATATATTACACATGTCACATCGATACATTCAGGCACAGTACACATCCAGAAGACACAATAATATATTACACATGTCACATCGATACATTCAGGCACAGTACATATCCAGAAGACACAATAATATATTACACATGTCACATTGATACATTCAGGCACAGTACATATCCAGAAGACACAATAATATATTACACATGTCACATCGATACACTCAGGCACAGTACATATCCAGAAGACACAATAATATATTACACATGTCACATCGATACATTCAGGCACAGTAGACATCCAGAAGACACAATAATATATTACACATGTCACATCGATACACTCAGGCACAGTACATATCCAGTAGACACAATAATATATTACACATGTTACATCGATACATTCAGGCACAGTACATATCCAGAAGACACAATAATATATTACACATGTCACATCGATACATTCAGGCACAGTACAGTAGACATCCAGAAGACACAATAATATATTACACATGTCACATCGATACATTCAGGCACAGGAGACATCCAGAAGACACAATAATATATTACACATGTCACATCGATACATTCAGGCACAGGAGACATCCAGAAGACACAATAATATATTACACATGTCACATCGATACATTCAGGCACAGGAGACATCCAGAAGACACAATAATATATTACACATGTCACATTGATACATTCAGGCACAGTACACATCCAGAAGACACAATAATATATTACACATGTCACATCGATACATTCAGGCACAGTACATATCCATAAGAAAAGAAACAATAATATATTACACATGTCACATCGATACATTCAGGCACAGAAGACATCGAGAAGACACAATAATATATTACACATGTCACATCGATACATTCAGGCACAGTACATATCCAGAAGACACAATAATATATTACACATGTCACATCGATACATTCAGGCACAGTACAGTAGACATCCAGAAGACACAATAATATATTACACATGTCACATCGATACATTCAAGCACAGGAGACATCCAGAAGACACAACAATATATTACACATGTCACATCGATACATTCAGGCACAGTACATATCCAGAAGACACAATAATATATTACATATGTCACATCGATACATTCAGGCACAGTACATATCCAGAAGACACAATAATATATTACACATGTCACATCGATACATTCAGACACAGTAGACACCCAGAAGACACAATAATATATTACACATGTCACATCGATACATTCAGGCACAGTACATATCCAGAAGACACAATAATATATTACACATGTCACAACGATACATTCAGGCACAGTAGACATCCAGAAGACACAAAAATATATTACACATGTCACATCGATACATTCAGACACAGTACATATCCAGAAGACACAATAATATATTACACATGTCACATCGATACATTCAGACACAGTATACATCCAGAAGACAAAATAATATATTACACGTCACATCGATATATTCAGGCACAGTAGACATCCAGAAGAAACAATAATATATTACACATGTCACATCGATACATTCAGGCACAGTACATATCCAGAAGACACAATAATATATTACACATGTCACATCGATACATTCAGGCACAGTACATATCCAGAAGACAAAATAATATATTACACATGTCACATCGATATATTCAGGCACAGTAGACATCCAGAAGACACAATAATATATTACACATGTCACATCGATACATTCAGACACAATAGACATCCAGAAGACACAATAATATATTACACATGTCACATCGATACATTAAGGCACAGTACAGTAGACATCCAGTAGACACAATAATATATTACACATGTCACATCGATACATTCAGGCACAGTACATATTCACAAGACACAATAATATATTACACATGTCACATCGATACATTCAGGCACAGTACATATCCAGAAGACACAATAATATATTACACATGTCACATCGATACATTCAGGCACAGTACATATCCAGAAGACACAATAATATATTACACGTCACATCGATACATTCAGGCACAGTACAGTAGACATCCAGAAGACGCAATAATATATTACACATGTCACATCGATACATTCAGGCACAGTACATATCCAGAAGACACAATAATATATTACACATGTCACATCGATACATTCAGGCACAGTACATATCCAGAAGACACAATAATATATTACACGTCACATCGATACATTCAGGCACAGTAGACATCCAGAAGACAAAATAATATATTACACATGTCACATCGATACATTCAGGCACAGTACAGTACATATCCAGAAGACACAATAATATATTACACATGTCACATCGATATATTCAGGCACAGTAGACATCCAGAAGAAACAATAATATATTACACATGTCACATCGATACATTCAGACACAATAGACATCCAGAAGATACAATAATATACTACACATGTCACATCGACACATTCAGGCACAGTACAGTAGACATCCAGAAGACACAATAATATATTACACATGTCACATCGATACATTAATGCACAGTACAGTAGACATCCAGTAGACACAATAATATATTACACATGTCACATCGATACATTCAGGCACAGTACACATCCAGAAGACACAATAATATATTACACGTCACATCGATACATTCAGGCACAGTACATATCCAGAAGACACAATAATACATTACACATGTCACATCGATACATTCAGGCACAGTACATATCCAGTAGACAAAATAATATATTACACATGTCACATCGATACATTCAGGCATAGTACATATCCAGAAGACACAATAATATATTACACATGTCACATCGATACATTCTGGCACAGTAGACATCCAGAAGACACAATAATATACTACACATGTCACATCGATACATTCAGGCACAGTAGACATCCAGAAGACACAATAATATATTACACATGTCACATCGATACATTCAGACACAGTAGATATCCAGAAGATATAATAATATATTACACATGTCACATCGATACATTCAGACACAGTAGACATCCAGAAGACACAATAATATATTACACATGTCACATCGATACATTCAGGCACAGTAGACATCCAGAAGACACAATAATATATTACACATGTCACATCGATACATTAAGGCACAGTACATATCCAGGAGACACAATAATATATTACACATGTCACATCGAAACATTCAGGCACAGTACATATTCAGAAGACACAATAATATATTACACATGTCACATCGATACATTCAGGCACAGTACATATCCAGAAGACACAATAATATATTACACATGTCACATCGATACATTCAGACACAGTAGACATCCAGAAGACACAATAATATATTACACATGTCACATCGATACATTCAGGCACAGTAGACATCCAGAAGACACAATAATATATTACACATGTCACATCGATACATTCAGGCACAGTAGATATCCAGAAGACATAATAATATATTACACATGTCACAACGATACATTCAGACACAGTAGATATCCAGAAGACATAATAATATATTACACATGCCACATCGATACATTCAGACACAGTAGATATCCAGAAGACATAATAATATATTACACATGTCACAACGATACATTCAGACACAGTAGATATCCAGAAGACATAATAATATATTACACATGTCACATCGATACATTCAGACACAGTAGATATCCAGAAGACATAATAATATATTACACATGTCACAACGATACATTCAGACACAGTAGATATCCAGAAGACATAATAATATATTACACATGTCACATCGATACATTCAGACACAGTAGACATCCAGAAGACACAATAATATATTACACATGTCACATCGATACATTCAGGCACAGTAGACATCCAGAAGACACAATAATATATTACACATGTCACATCGATACATTCAGGCACAGAAGACATCCAGAAGACACAATAATATATTACACATGTCACATCGATACATTCAGGCACAGTACATATCCAGAAGACACAATAATATATTACACATGTCACATCGATACAATCAGGCACAGTAGACATCAAGAAGACACAATAATATATTACACATGTCACATCGATACATTAAGGCACAGTACATATCCAGGAGACACAATAATATATTACACATGTCACATCGATACACTCAGGCACAGTACATATTCAGAAGACACAATAATATATTACACATGTCACATCGATACATTCAGGCACAGTACATATCCAGAAGACACAATAATATATTACACATGTCACATCGATACATTCAGACACAGTAGACATCCAGAAGACACAATAATATATTACACATGTCACATCGATACATTCAGGCACAGTAGACATCCAGAAGACACAATAATATATTACACATGTCACATCGATACATTCAGGCACAGTAGACATCAAGAAGACACAATAATATATTACACATGTCACATCGATACATTCAGGCACAGTAGACATCCAGAAGACACAATAATATATTACACATGTCACATCGATACATTCAGGCACAGTAGATATCCAGAAGACACAATAATATATTATACATGTCACATCAATACATTCAGGCACAGTAGATATCCAGAAGACATAATAATATATTACACATGTCACATCGATACATTCAGGCACAGTACATATCCAGAAGACACAATAATATATTACACATGTCACATCGATACATTCAGGCACAGTACATATCCAGAAGCCACAATAATATATTGTACATGTCACATTGATACATTCAGGCACAGTACATATCCAGAAGACAATAATATATTACACATGTCACATCGATACATTCAGGCATAGTCAATATCCAGAAGACACAATAATATATTACACATGTCACATCGATACATTCAGGCACAGTACATATCCAGAAGACACAATAATATATTACACATGTCACATCGATACATTCAGGCACAGTACACATCCAGAAGACACAATAATATATTACACATGTCACATCGATACATTCAGGCACAGGAGACATCCAGAAGACACAATAATATATTACACATGTCACATCGATACATTCAGGCACAGTACATATCCAGAAGACACAATAATATATTACACATGTCACATCGATACATTCAGGCACAGTACATATCCAGAAGAGACAATAATATATTACACATGTCACATCGATACATTCAGGCACAGTACACATCCAGAAGACACAATAATATATTACACATGTCACATCGATACATTCAGGCACAGTACATATCCAGAAGACACAATAATATATTACACATGTTACATCGATACATTCAGGCACAGTACATATCCAGAAGACACAATAATATATTACACATGTCACATCGATACATTCAGGCACAGGAGACATCCAGAAGATACAATAATATATTACACATGTCACATCGATACATTCAGGCACAGTAGATATCCAGAAGACACAATAATATATTACACATGTCACATTGATACATTCAGGCACAGTACATATCCAGAAGACACAATAATATATTACACATGTCACATCGATACACTCAGGCACAGTACATATCCAGAAGACACAATAATATATTACACATGTCACATTGATACATTCAGGCACAGTAGACATCCAGAAGACACAATAATATATTACACATGTCACATCGATACACTCAGGCACAGTACATATCCAGAAGACACAATAATATATTACACGTTACATCGATACATTCAGGCACAGTACATATCCAGAAGACACAATAATATATTACACATGTCACATCGATACATTCAGGCACAGTACAGTAG
The DNA here is from genome assembly GCA_031769625.1 of Taudactylus pleione. Lineage (NCBI taxonomy): Eukaryota > Metazoa > Chordata > Amphibia > Anura > Myobatrachidae > Taudactylus > Taudactylus pleione. The sequence goes on from JAUIMM010000392.1 coordinate 657,396, forward strand.
ACATCCAGAAGACACAATAATATATTACACATGTCACATCGATACATTCAGGCACAGTACATATCCAGAAGACACAATAATATATTACACATGTCACATCGATACATTCAGGCACAGGAGACATCCAGAAGACACAATAATATATTACACATGTCACATCGATACATTCAGGCACAGGAGACATCCAGAAGACACAATAATATATTACACATGTCACATTGATACATTCAGGCACAGTACACATCCAGAAGACACAATAATATATTACACATGTCACATCGATACATTCAGGCATAGTACATATCCATAAGAAAAGAAACAATAATATATTACACATGTCACATCGATACATTCAGGCACAGAAGACATCGAGAAGACACAATAATATATTACACATGTCACATCGATACATTCAGGCACAGTACATATCCAGAAGACACAATAATATATTACACATGTCACATCGATACATTCAGGCACAGTACAGTAGACATCCAGAAGACACAATAATATATTACACATGTCACATCGATACATTCAAGCACAGGAGACATCCAGAAGACACAACAATATATTACACATGTCACATCGATACATTCAGGCACAGTACATATCCAGAAGACACAATAATATATTACACATGTCACATCGATACATTCAGGCACAGTACATATCCAGCAGACACAATAATATATTACACATGTCACATCGATACATTCAGGCACAGTAGATATCCAGAAGACACAATAATATATTACACATGTCACATCGATACATTCAGACACAGTAGACACCCAGAAGACACAATAATATATTACACATGTCACATCGATACATTCAGGCACAGTAGACATCCAGAAGACACAAAAATATATTACACATGTCACATCGATACATTCAGACACAGTACATATTCAGAAGACACAAAAATATATTACACATGTCACATCGATACATTCAGACACAGTACATATCCAGAAGACACAATAATATATTACACATGTCACATCGATACATTCAGAGACAGTAGACATCCAGAAGACAAAATAATATATTACACGTCACATCGATACATTCAGGCACAGTACATATCCAGAAGAAACAATAATATATTACACATGTCACATCGATACATTCAGGCACAGTACATATCCAGAAGACACAATAATATATTACACATGTCACATCGATACATTCAGGCACAGTACATATCCAGAAGACAAAATAATATATTACACATGTCACATCGATATACTCAGGCACAGTAGACATCCAGAAGACACAATAATATATTACACATGTCACATCGATACATTCAGACACAATAGACATCCAGAAGACACAATAATATATTACACATGTCACATCGATACATTAAGGCACAGTACAGTAGACATCCAGTAGACACAATAATATATTACACATGTCACATCGATACATTCAGGCACAGTACATATCCAGGAGACACAATAATATATTACACATGTCACATCAATACATTCAGGCACAGTACATATTCACAAGACACAATAATATATTACACATGTCACATCGATACATTCAGGCACAGTACATATCCAGAAGACACAATAATATATTACACATGTCACATCGATACATTCAGGCACAGTACAGTAGACATCCAGAAGACGCAATAATATATTACACATGTCACATCGATACATTCAGGCACAGTACATATCCAGAAGACACAATAATATATTACACATGTCACATCGATACATTCAGGCACAGTACATATCCAGAAGACACAATAATATATTACACGTCACATCGATACATTCAGGCACAGTAGACATCCAGAAGACAAAATAATATATTACACATGTCACATCGATACATTCAGGCACAGTACACATCCAGAAGACACAATAATATATTACACGTCACATCGATACATTCAGACACAGTAGATATCCAGAAGACACAATAATATATTACACATGTCACATCGATATATTCAGGCACAGTAGACATCCAGAAGAAACAATAATATATTACACATGTCACATCGATACATTCAGACACAATAGACATCCAGAAGATACAATAATATACTACACATGTCACATCGACACATTCAGGCACAGTACAGTAGACATCCAGAAGACACAATAATATATTACACATGTCACATCGATACATTAAGGCACAGTACAGTAGACATCCAGTAGACACAATAATATATTACACATGTCACATCGATACATTCAGACACAGTAGACATCCAGAAGACACAATAATATATTACACATGTCACATCGATACATTCAGACACAGTAGACATCCAGAAGACACAATAATATATTACACATGTCACATCGATACATTCAGACACAGTAGACATCCAGAAGACACAATAATATATTACACATGTCACATCGATACATTCAGGCACAGTAGACATCCAGAAGACACAATAATATATTACACATGTCACATCGATACATTCAGGCACAGTAGACATCAAGAAGACACAATAATATATTACACATGTCACATCGATACAATCAGGCACAGTAGACATCAAGAAGACACAATAATATATTACACATGTCACATGGATACATTAAGGCACAGTACATATCCAGGAGACACAATAATATATTACACATGTCACATCGAAACATTCAGGCACAGTACATATTCAGAAGACACAATAATATATTACACATGTCACATCGATACATTCAGGCACAGTACATATCCAGAAGACACAATAATATATTACACATGTCACATCGATACATTCAGACACAGTACACATCCAGAAGACACAATAATATATTACACATGTCACATCGATACATTCAGGCACAGGACACATCCAGAAGACACAATAATATATTACACATGTCACATCGATACATTCAGGCACAGTAGACATCCAGAAGACACAATAATATATTACACATGTCACATCGATACATTCAGGCACAGTAGACATCAAGAAGACACAATAATATATTACACATGTCACATCGATACATTCAGGCACAGTAGACATCCAGAAGACAAAATAATATATTACACATGTCACATCGATACATTCAGACACAGTAGATATCCAGAAGACATAATAATATATTACACATGTCACAACGATACATTCAGACACAGTAGATATCCAGAAGACACAATAATATATTACACATGTCACATCGATACATTCAGACACAGTAGACATCCAGAAGACACAATAATATATTACACATGTCACATCGATACATTCAGGCACAGTAGACATCCAGAAGACACAATAATATATTACACATGTCACATCGATACATTCAGGCACAGTAGACATCAAGAAGACACAATAATATATTACACATGTCACATCGATACAATCAGGCACAGTAGACATCAAGAAGACACAATAATATATTACACATGTCACATCGATACATTAAGGCACAGTACATATCCAGGAGACACAATAATATATTACACATGTCACATCGATACATTCAGACACAGTAGACATCCAGAAGACACAATAATATATTACACATGTCACATCGATACATTCAGGCACAGTAGACATCCAGAAGACACAATAATATATTACACATGTCACATCGATACATTCAGGCACAGTAGACATCAAGAAGACACAATAATATATTACACATGTCACATCGATACATTCAGGCACAGTAGACATCCAGAAGACACAATAATATATTACACGTCACATCGATTCATTAAGGCACAGTACATATCCAGAAGACACAATAATACATTACACTTCACATCGATACATTCAGGCACAGTACATATCCAGAAGACACAATAATATACTACACATGTCACATCGATACATTCATGCACAGTACAGTAGACATCCAGATGATACAATAATATATTACACATGTCACATCGATACATTCAGACACAGTACATATCCAGAAGACACAATAATATATTACACATGTCACATCGATACATTCAGGCACAGTACATATCCAGAAGACACAATAATATATTACACATGTCACATCGATACATTCAGGCATAGTACATATCCAGAAGACACAATAATATATTACACGTCACATTGATACATTCAGGCATAGTAGACATCCAGAAGACACAATAATATATTACACGTCACATTGATACATTCAGGCATAGTAGACATCCAGAAGACACAATAATATATTACACGTCACATTGATACATTCAGGCATAGTAGACATCCAGAAGACACAATAATATATTACACATGTCACATCGATACATTCAGGCACAGTAGAATCCAGAAGACACAATAATATATTACACATGTCACATCGATACATTCAGGCACAGTAGACATCCAGAAGACACAATAATATATTACACATGTCACATCGATACATTCAGGCACAGTACATATCCAGAAGACACAATAATGTATTGTACATGTCACATTGATACATTCAGGCACAGTACACATCCAGAAGACACAATAATATATTACACATTTCACATAGATACATTCAGGCACAGTACATATCCAGAAGACACAATAATATACTACACATGTCACATCGATACATTCAGGCACAGTACATATCCAGAAGACACAATAATATATTACACATGTCACATCGATACATTCAGGCACAGTACATATTCAGAAGACACAATAATATATTACACATGTCACATCGATACATTCAGGCACAGTACATATTCAGAAGACACAATAATATATTACACATGTCACATCGATACATTCAGGCACAGTACATATTCAGAAGACACAATAATATATTACACATGTCACATCGATACATTCAGACACAGTAGACATCCAGAAGACACAATAATATATTACACATGTCACATCGATACATTCAGGCACAGTAGACATCCAGAAGACACAATAATATATTACACATGTCACATCGATACATTCAGGCACAGTAGACATCAAGAAGACACAATAATATATTACACATGTCACATCGATACATTCAGGCACAGTAGACATCCAGAAGACACAATAATATATTACACGTCACATCGATTCATTAAGGCACAGTACATATCCAGAAGACACAATAATATATTACACATGTCACATCGATACATTCAGGCACAGTACATATCCAGAAGACACAATAATACATTACACTTCACATCGATACATTCAGGCACAGTACATATCCAGAAGACACAATAATATACTACACATGTCACATCGATACATTCATGCACAGTACAGTAGACATCCAGATGATACAATAATATATTACACATGTCACATCGATACATTCAGACACAGTACATATCCAGAAGACACAATAATATATTACACATGTGACATCGATAAATTCAGACACAGTACACATCCAGAAGACACAATAATATATTACACGTCACATTGATACATTCAGGCATAGTAGACATCCAGAAGACACAATAATATATTACACATGTCACATCGATACATTCAGGCACAGTAGAATCCAGAAGACACAATAATATATTACACATGTCACATCGATACACTCAGGCACAGTACATATCCAGAAGACACAATAATATATTACACATGTCACATCGATACATTCAGGCACAGTACACATCCAGAAGACACAATAATATATTACACATTTCACATAGATACATTCAGGCACAGTACATATCCAGAAGACACAAGAATAATATTACACATGTCACATGGATACATTCAGGCACAGTACATATCCAGAAGACACAATAATATATTACACGTCACATGGATACATTCAGGCACAGTACATATCCAGAAGACACAATAATATATTACACGTCACATCGACACATTCAGGCACAGTACATATCCAGAAGACACAATAATATATTACACATGTCACATCGATACATTCAGGCACAGTACATATCCAGAAGACATAATAATATATTACACATGTCACATGGATACATTCAGGCACAGTACATATCCAGAAGACACAATAATATACTACACATGTCACATCGATACATTCAGGCACAGTACATATCCAGAAGACACAATAATATATTACACATGTCACATCGACACATTCAGGCACAGTACATATCCAGAAGACACAATAATATATTACACATGTCACATCGATACATTCAGTCACAGTACATATCCAGAAGACACAATAATATATTGTACATGTCACATTGATACATTCAGGCACAGTACATATCCAGAAGACAATAATATATTACACATGTCACATCGATACATTCAGGCATAGTCAACATCCAGAAGACAGAATAATATATTACACATGTCACATTGATACATTCAGGCACAGTAGACATCCAGAAGACACAATAATATATTACACATGTCACATCGATACATTAAGGCACAGTACATATCCAGGAGACACAATAATATATTACACATGTCACATCGAAACATTCAGGCACAGTACATATTCAGAAGACACAATAATATATTACACATGTCACATCGATACATTCAGGCACAGTACATATCCAGAAGACACAATAATATATTACACATGTCACATCGATACATTCAGACACAGTAGACATCCAGAAGACACAATAATATATTACACATGTCACATCGATACATTCAGGCACAGTAGACATCCAGAAGACACAATAATATATTACACATGTCACATCGATACATTCAGGCACAGTAGATATCCAGAAGACATAATAATATATTACACATGTCACAACGATACATTCAGACACAGTAGATATCCAGAAGACATAATAATATATTACACATGCCACATCGATACATTCAGACACAGTAGATATCCAGAAGACATAATAATATATTACACATGTCACAACGATACATTCAGACACAGTAGATATCCAGAAGACATAATAATATATTACACATGTCACATCGATACATTCAGACACACTAGATATCCAGAAGACATAATAATATATTACACATGTCACAACGATACATTCAGACACAGTAGATATCCAGAAGACATAATAATATATTACACATGTCACATCGATACATTCAGACACAGTAGACATCCAGAAGACACAATAATATATTACACATGTCACATCGATACATTCAGGCACAGTAGACATCCAGAAGACACAATAATATATTACACATGTCACATCGATACAATCAGGTACAGTAGACATCAAGAAGACACAATAATATATTACACATGTCACATCGATACATTAAGGCACAGTACATATCCAGGAGACACAATAATATATTACACATGTCACATCGATACACTCAGGCACAGTACATATTCAGAAGACACAATAATATATTACACATGTCACATCGATACATTCAGGCACAGTACATATCCAGAAGACACAATAATATATTACACATGTCACATCGATACATTCAGACACAGTAGACATCCAGAAGACACAATAATATATTACACATGTCACATCGATACATTCAGGCACAGTAGACATCCAGAAGACACAATAATATATTACACATGTCACATCGATACATTCAGGCACAGTAGACATCAAGAAGACACAATAATATATTACACATGTCACATCGATACATTCAGGCACAGTAGACATCCAGAAGACACAATAATATATTACACATGTCACATCGATACATTCAGGCACAGTAGATATCCAGAAGACACAATAATATATTATACATGTCACATCAATACATTCAGGCACAGTAGATATCCAGAAGACATAATAATATATTACACATGTCACATCGATACATTCAGGCACAGTACATATCCAGAAGACACAATAATATATTACACATGTCACATCGATACATTCAGGCACAGTACATATCCAGAAGCCACAATAATATATTGTACATGTCACATTGATACATTCAGGCACAGTACATATCCAGAAGACAATAATATATTACACATGTCACATCGATACATTCAGGCATAGTCAATATCCAGAAGACACAATAATATATTACACATGTCACATCGATACATTCAGGCACAGTACATATCCAGAAGACACAATAATATATTACACATGTCACATCGATACATTCAGGCACAGTACACATCCAGAAGACACAATAATATATTACACATGTCACATCGATACATTCAGGCACAGGAGACATCCAGAAGACACAATAATATATTACACATGTCACATCGATACATTCAGGCACAGTACATATCCAGAAGAGACAATAATATATTACACATGTCACATCGATACATTCAGGCACAGTACACATCCAGAAGACACAATAATATATTACACATGTCACATCGATACATTCAGGCACAGTACATATCCAGAAGACACAATAATATATTACACATGTTACATCGATACATTCAGGCACAGTACATATCCAGAAGACACAATAATATATTACACATGTCACATCGATACATTCAGGCACAGGAGACATCCAGAAGATACAATAATATATTACACATGTCACATCGATACATTCAGGCACAGTAGATATCCAGAAGACACAATAATATATTACACATGTCACATTGATACATTCAGGCACAGTACATATCCAGAAGACACAATAATATATTACACATGTCACATCGATACACTCAGGCACAGTACATATCCAGAAGACACAATAATATATTACACATGTCACATTGATACATTCAGGCACAGTAGACATCCAGAAGACACAATAATATATTACACATGTCACATCGATACACTCAGGCACAGTACATATCCAGAAGACACAATAATATATTACACGTTACATCGATACATTCAGGCACAGTACATATCCAGAAGACACAATAATATATTACACATGTCACATCGATACATTCAGGCACAGTACAGTAGACATCCAGAAGACACAATAATATATTACACATGTCACATCGATACATTCAGGCACAGTACATATCCAGAAGACACAATAATATATTACACATGTCACATCGATACATTCAGGCACAGGAGACATCCAGAAGACACAATAATATATTACACATGTCACATCGATACATTCAGGCACAGGAGACATCCAGAAGACACAATAATATATTACACATGTCACATTGATACATTCAGGCACAGTACACATCCAGAAGACACAATAATATATTACACATGTCACATCGATACATTCAGGCATAGTACATATCCATAAGAAAAGAAACATTAATATATTACACATGTCACATCGATACATTCAGGCACAGAAGACATCGAGAAGACACAATAATATATTACACATGTCACATCGATACATTCAGGCACAGTACATATCCAGAAGACACAATAATATATTACACATGTCACATCGATACATTCAGGCACAGTACAGTAGACATCCAGAAGACACAACAATATATTACACATGTCACATCGATACATTCAGGCACAGTACATATCCAGAAGACACAATAATATATTACACATGTCACATCGATACATTCAGGCACAGTACATATCCAGCAGACACAATAATATATTACACATGTCACATCGATACATTCAGGCACAGTAGATATCCAGAAGACACAATAATATATTACACATGTCACATCGATACATTCAGACACAGTAGACACCCAGAAGACACAATAATATATTACACATGTCACATCGATACATTCAGGCACAGTAGACATCCAGAAGACACAAAAATATATTACACATGTCACATCGATACATTCAGACACAGTACATATTCAGAAGACACAAAAATATATTACACATGTCACATCGATACATTCAGACACAGTACATATCCAGAAGACACAATAATATATTACACATGTCACATCGATACATTCAGAGACAGTAGACATCCAGAAGACAAAATAATATATTACACGTCACATCGATACATTCAGGCACAGTACATATCCAGAAGAAACAATAATATATTACACATGTCACATCGATACATTCAGGCACAGTACATATCCAGAAGACACAATAATATATTACACATGTCACATCGATACATTCAGGCACAGTACATATCCAGAAGACAAAATAATATATTACACATGTCACATCGATATACTCAGGCACAGTAGACATCCAGAAGACACAATAATATATTACACATGTCACATCGATACATTCAGACACAATAGACATCCAGAAGACACAATAATATATTACACATGTCACATCGATACATTAAGGCACAGTACAGTAGACATCCAGTAGACACAATAATATATTACACATGTCACATCGATACATTCAGGCACAGTACATATCCAGGAGACACAATAATATATTACACATGTCACATCGATACATTCAGACACAGTACATATCCAGAAGACACAATAATATATTACACATGTCACATCGATACATTCAGGCACAGTACATATCCAGAAGACACAATAATATATTACACATGTCACATTGATACATTCAGGCACAGTACATATCCAGAAGACACAATAATATATTACACATGTCACATCAATACATTCAGGCACAGTACATATTCACAAGACACAATAATATATTACACATGTCACATCGATACATTCAGGCACAGTACATATCCAGAAGACACAATAATATATTACACATGTCACATCGATACATTCAGGCACAGTACAGTAGACATACAGAAGACGCAATAATATATTACACATGTCACATCGATACATTCAGGCACAGTACATATCCAGAAGACACAATAATATATTACACATGTCACATCGATACATTCAGGCACAGTACATATCCAGAAGACACAATAATATATTACACGTCACATCGATACATTCAGGCACAGTAGACATCCAGAAGACAAAATAATATATTACACATGTCACATCGATACATTCAGGCACAGTACACATCCAGAAGACACAATAATATATTACACGTCACATCGATACATTCAGACACAGTAGATATCCAGAAGACACAATAATATATTACACATGTCACATCGATATATTCAGGCACAGTAGACATCCAGAAGAAACAATAATATATTACACATGTCACATCGATACATTCAGACACAATAGACATCCAGAAGATACAATAATATACTACACATGTCACATCGACACATTCAGGCACAGTACAGTAGACATCCAGAAGACACAATAATATATTACACATGTCACATCGATACATTAAGGCACAGTACAGTAGACATCCAGTAGACACAATAATATATTACACATGTCACATCGATACATTCAGGCACAGTACATATCCAGAAGACAAAATAATATATTACACATGTCACATCGATACATTCAGACACAGTAGATATCCAGAAGACATAATAATATATTACACATGTCACATCGATACATTCAGACACAGTAGACATCCAGAAGACACAATAATATATTACACATGTCACATCGATACATTCAGACACAGTAGACATCCAGAAGACACAATAATATATTACACATGTCACATCGATACATTCAGACACAGTAGACATCCAGAAGACACAATAATATATTACACATGTCACATCGATACATTCAGGCACAGTAGACATCCAGAAGACACAATAATATATTACACATGTCACATCGATACATTCAGGCACAGTAGACATCAAGAAGACACAATAATATATTACACATGTCACATCGATACAATCAGGCACAGTAGACATCAAGAAGACACAATAATATATTACACATGTCACATGGATACATTAAGGCACAGTACATATCCAGGAGACACAATAATATATTACACATGTCACATCGAAACATTCAGGCACAGTACATATTCAGAAGACACAATAATATATTACACATGTCACATCGATACATTCAGGCACAGTACATATCCAGAAGACACAATAATATATTACACATGTCACATCGATACATTCAGACACAGTACACATCCAGAAGACACAATAATATATTACACATGTCACATCGATACATTCAGGCACAGGACACATCCAGAAGACACAATAATATATTACACATGTCACATCGATACATTCAGGCACAGTAGACATCCAGAAGACACAATAATATATTACACATGTCACATCGATACATTCAGGCACAGTAAACATCAAGAAGACACAATAATATATTACACATGTCACATCGATACATTCAGGCACAGTAGACATCCAGAAGACAAAATAATATATTACACATGTCACATCGATACATTCAGACACAGTAGATATCCAGAAGACATAATAATATATTACACATGTCACAACGATACATTCAGACACAGTAGATATCCAGAAGACACAATAATATATTACACATGTCACATCGATACATTCAGACACAGTAGACATCCAGAAGACACAATAATATATTACACATGTCACATCGATACATTCAGGCACAGTAGACATCCAGAAGACACAATAATATATTACACATGTCACATCGATACATTCAGGCACAGTAGACATCAAGAAGACACAATAATATATTACACATGTCACATCGATACAATCAGGCACAGTAGACATCAAGAAGACACAATAATATATTACACATGTCACATCGATACATTAAGGCACAGTACATATCCAGGAGACACAATAATATATTACACATGTCACATCGATACATTCAGACACAGTAGACATCCAGAAGACACAATAATATATTACACATGTCACATCGATACATTCAGGCACAGTAGACATCCAGAAGACACAATAATATATTACACATGTCACATCGATACATTCAGGCACAGTAGACATCAAGAAGACACAATAATATATTACACATGTCACATCGATACATTCAGGCACAGTAGACATCCAGAAGACACAATAATATATTACACGTCACATCGATTCATTAAGGCACAGTACATATCCAGAAGACACAATAATACATTACACTTCACATCGATACATTCAGGCACAGTACATATCCAGAAGACACAATAATATACTACACATGTCACATCGATACATTCATGCACAGTACAGTAGACATCCAGATGATACAATAATATATTACACATGTCACATCGATACATTCAGACACAGTACATATCCAGAAGACACAATAATATATTACACATGTCACATCGATACATTCAGGCACAGTACATATCCAGAAGACACAATAATATATTACACATGTCACATCGATACATTCAGGCATAGTACATATCCAGAAGACACAATAATATATTACACGTCACATTGATACATTCAGGCATAGTAGACATCCAGAAGACACAATAATATATTACACGTCACATTGATACATTCAGGCATAGTAGACATCCAGAAGACACAATAATATATTACACGTCACATTGATACATTCAGGCATAGTAGACATCCAGAAGACACAATAATATATTACACATGTCACATCGATACATTCAGGCACAGTAGAATCCAGAAGACACAATAATATATTACACATGTCACATCGATACATTCAGGCACAGTAGACATCCAGAAGACACAATAATATATTACACATGTCACATCGATACATTCAGGCACAGTACATATCCAGAAGACACAATAATGTATTGTACATGTCACATTGATACATTCAGGCACAGTACACATCCAGAAGACACAATAATATATTACACATTTCACATAGATACATTCAGGCACAGTACATATCCAGAAGACACAATAATATACTACACATGTCACATCGATACATTCAGGCACAGTACATATCCAGAAGACACAATAATATATTACACATGTCACATCGATACATTCAGGCACAGTACATATTCAGAAGACACAATAATATATTACACATGTCACATCGATACATTCAGGCACAGTACATATTCAGAAGACACAATAATATATTACACATGTCACATCGATACATTCAGGCACAGTACATATTCAGAAGACACAATAATATATTACACATGTCACATCGATACATTCAGACACAGTAGACATCCAGAAGACACAATAATATATTACACATGTCACATCGATACATTCAGGCACAGTAGACATCCAGAAGACACAATAATATATTACACATGTCACATCGATACATTCAGGCACAGTAGACATCAAGAAGACACAATAATATATTACACATGTCACATCGATACATTCAGGCACAGTAGACATCCAGAAGACACAATAATATATTACACGTCACATCGATTCATTAAGGCACAGTACATATCCAGAAGACACAATAATATATTACACATGTCACATCGGTACATTCAGGCACAGTACATATCCAGAAGACACAATAATACATTACACTTCACATCGATACATTCAGGCACAGTACATATCCAGAAGACACAATAATATACTACACATGTCACATCGATACATTCATGCACAGTACAGTAGACATCCAGATGATACAATAATATATTACACATGTCACATCGATACATTCAGACACAGTACATATCCAGAAGACACAATAATATATTACACATGTGACATCGATAAATTCAGACACAGTACACATCCAGAAGACACAATAATATATTACACGTCACATTGATACATTCAGGCATAGTAGACATCCAGAAGACACAATAATATATTACACATGTCACATCGATACATTCAGGCACAGTAGAATCCAGAAGACACAATAATATATTACACATGTCACATCGATACACTCAGGCACAGTACATATCCAGAAGACACAATAATATATTACACATGTCACATCGATACATTCAGGCACAGTACACATCCAGAAGACACAATAATATATTACACATTTCACATAGATACATTCAGGCACAGTACATATCCAGAAGACACAAGAATAATATTACACATGTCACATGGATACATTCAGGCACAGTACATATCCAGAAGACACAATAATATATTACACGTCACATGGATACATTCAGGCACAGTACATATCCAGAAGACACAATAATATATTACACATGTCACATCGATACATTCAGGCACAGTACATATCCAGAAGACACAATAATATATTACACGTCACATCGACACATTCAGGCACAGTACATATCCAGAAGACACAATAATATATTACACATGTCACATCGATACATTCAGGCACAGTACATATCCAGAAGACATAATAATATATTACACATGTCACATGGATACATTCAGGCACAGTACATATCCAGAAGACACAATAATATACTACACATGTCACATCGATACATTCAGGCACAGTACATATCCAGAAGACACAATAATATATTACACATGTCACATCGACACATTCAGGCACAGTACATATCCAGAAGACACAATAATATATTACACATGTCACATCGATACATTCAGTCACAGTACATATCCAGAAGACACAATAATATATTGTACATGTCACATTGATACATTCAGGCACAGTACATATCCAGAAGACAATAATATATTACACATGTCACATCGATACATTCAGGCATAGTCAACATCCAGAAGACAGAATAATATATTACACATGTCACATTGATACATTCAGGCACAGTACGTATCCAGAAGACACAATAATATATTACACGTCACATCGATACATTCAGGCACAGTAGATATCCAGAAGACACAATAATATATTACACATGTCACATCGATACATTCAGGCACAGTACATATCCAGAAGACACAATAATATATTACACAAGTCACATCGATACATTCAGGCACAGTACAGTAGACATCCAGAAGACGCAATAATATATTACACAAGTCACATCGATACATTCAGGCACAGTACAGTAGACATCCAGAAGACAAAATAATATATTACACATGTCACATCGATATATTCAGGCACAGTAGACATCCAGAAGAAACAATAATATATTACACATGTCACATCGATACATTCAGGCACAATAGACATCCAGAAGACACAATAATATATTACACATGTCACATCGATACATTCAGGCACAGTACATATCCAGAAGACACAATAATATATTACACGTCACATCGATACATTCAGGCACAGTAGACATCCAGAAGATACAATAATATACTACACATGTCACATCGACACATTCAGGCACAGTACAGTAGACATCCAGAAGACACAATAATATATTACACATGTCACATCGATACATTAAGGCACAGTACATATCCAGAAGACACAATAATATATTACACATGTCACATCGATACATTCAAACACAGTAGATATCCAGAAGACACAATAATATACTACACATGTCACATCGATACATTCAGACACAGTACATATCCAGAAGACACAATAATATATTACACATGTCACATCGATACATCCAGGCACAGTACATATCCAGAAGACACAATAATATATTACACATGTCACATCGATACATTCAGGCACAGTACATATCCAGAAGACACAATAATATATTACACATGTCACATCGATACATCCAGGCACAGTACATATCCAGAAGACACAATAATATATTACACATGTCACATCGATACATTCAGACACAGTAGATATCCAGAAGACACAATAATATATTATACATGTCATATCGATACATCCAGGCACAGTACATATCCAGAAGACACAATAATATATTACACATGTCACATCGATACATTCAGGCACAGTACATATCCAGAAGACACAATAATATATTACACATGTCACATCGATACATTCAGGCACAGTACATATCCAGAAGACACAATAATATATTACACATGTCACATCGATACATTCAGGCATAGTACACATCCAGAAGACACAATAATATATTACACATGTCACATCGATACATTCAGGCACAGTACATATCCAGAAGACACAATAATATATTACACGTCACATCGATACATTCAGGCACAGTACATATCCAGAAGACACAATAATATATTATACATGTCACATTGATACATTCAGGCACAGTACATATCCAGAAGACAATAATATATTACACATGTCACATCGATACATTCAGGCACAGTACATATCCAGAAGACACAATAATATATTACACATGTCACATCGATACATTCAGGCACAGTACATATCCAGAAGACACAATAATATATTGTACATGTCACATTGATACATTCAGGCACAGTACATATCCAGAAGACAATAATATATTACACATGTCACATCGATACATTCAGGCATAGTCAATATCCAGAAGACACAATAATATATTACACATGTCACATCGATACATTCAGGCACAGTACATATCCAGAAGACACAATAATATATTACACATGTCACATCGATACATTCAGGCACAGTACATATCCAGAAGACACAATAATATATTACACATGTCACATCGATACATTCAGGCACAGTACATATCCAGAAGACACAATAATATATTACACATGTCACATCGATACATTCAGGCACAGTACATATCCAGAAGACACAATAATATATTACACATGTCACATCGATACATTCAGGCACAGTAGACATCCAGAAGACACAATAATATATTACACATGTCACATCGATACATTCAGGCACAGTACATATCCAGAAGACAGAATAATATATTACACATGTCACATCGATACATTCAGGCACAATACATATCCAGAAGACACAATAATATATTACACATGTCACATCGATACATTCAGGCACAGTACATATCCAGAAGACACAATAATATATTACACATGTCACATCGATACATTCAGGCACAGTAGACATCCAGAAGACACAATAATATATTACACATGTCACATCGATACATTCATGCACAGTACATATCCAGAAGACACAATAATATATTACACATGTTACATCGATACATTCAGGCACAGTACATATCCAGAAGACACAATAATATATTACACATGTCACATCGATACATTCAGGCACAGTACATATCCAGAAGACACAAAAATATATTACACATGTCACATCGATACATTCAGGCACAGTACATATCCAGAAGACACAATAATATATTACACATGTCACATCGATACATTCAGGCACAGGAGACATCCAGAAGACACAATAATATATTACACATGTCACATCGATACATTCAGGCACAGTACACATCCAGAAGACAAAATAATATATTACACATGTCACATCGATACAATCAGGCATAGTACATATCCATAAGAAAAGAAACAATAATATATTACACATGTCACATCGATACATTCAGGCACAGAAGACATCGGGAAGACACAATAATATATTACATATGTCACATCGATACATTCAGGCACAGTACATATCCAGAAGACACAATAATATATTACACATGTCACATCGATACATTCAGTCACAGTACATATCCAGAAGACACAATAATATATTACACATGTCACATCGATACATTCAGGCACAGTACATATCCAGAAGACACAATAATATATTACACATGTCACATCGATACATTCAGGCACAGTAGACATCCAGAAGACACAATAATATATTACACATGTCACATCGATACATTCAAGCACAGGAGACATCCAGAAGACACAAAAATATATTACACATGTCACATCTATACATTCAGGCACAGTACATATCCAGGAGACACAATAATATATTACACATGTCACATCAATACATTCAGGCACAGTACATATCCAGAAGACACAACAATATATTACACATGTCACATCGATACATTCAGGCACAGTACATATCCAGAAGACACAACAATATATTACACATGTCACATCGATACATTCAGGCACAGTACATATCCAGAAGACACAACAATATATTACACATGTCACATCGATACATTCAGGCACAGTACATATCCTGAAGACACAATAATATATTACACATGTCACATCGATACATTCAGGCATAGTAGACATCCAGAAGACACAATAATATATTACACATGTCACAACAATACATTCAGGCACAGTAGACATCCAGAAGACACAAAAATATATTACACATGTCACATCGATACATTCAGACACAGTAGATATCCAGAAGACACAATAATATATTACACATGTCACATCGATACATTCAGGCATAGTAGACATCCAGAAGACACAATAATATATTACACATGTCACATCGATACATTCAGACACAGTAGACATCCAGAAGACACAATAATATATTACACATGTCACATCGATACATTCAGGCATAGTAGACATCCAGAAGACACAATAATATACTACACATGTCACATCAATACATTCATGCACAGTACAGTAGACATCCAGATGATACAATAATATATTACACATGTCACATCGATACATTCAGGCACAGTAGACATCCAGAAGACAAAATAATATATTACACATGTCACATCGATACATTCAGGCACAGTACATATCCAGAAGACACAATAATATATTACACATGTCACATTGATACATTCAGGCACAGTAGATATCCAGAAGACACAATAATATATTACACATGTCACATCGATACATTCAGAAACAGTAGATATCCAGAAGACACAATAATATATTACACATGTCACATCGATACGTTCAGACACAGTAGACATCCAGAAGACACAATAATATATTACACATGTCACATCGATACATTCAGGCATAGTAGACATCCAGAAGAAACAATAATATATTACACATGTCACATCGATACATTCAGGCACAGTACATATCCAGAAGACACAATAATATATTACACATGTCACATCGATACATTCAGGCATAGTAGACATCCAGAAGAAACAATAATATATTACACATGTCACATCGATACATTCAGGCATAGTAGACATCCAGAAGACACAATAATATATAACACATGTCACATCGATACATTCAGGCACAGTACATATCCAGAAGACACAATAATATATTACACATGTCACATCGATACATTCAGGCACAGTACATATCCAGAAGACACAATAATATATTACACATGTCACATCGATACATTCAGGCACAGTACAGTAGACATCCAGAAGAAGCAATAATATATTACACATGTCACATCGATATATTCAGGCACAGTAGACATCCAGAAGAAACAATAATATATTACACATGTCACATCGATACATTCAGACACAATAGATATCCAGAAGACAGAATAATATATTACACATGTCACATTGATACATTCAGGCACAGTACATATCCAGTAGACACAATAATATATTACACATGTCCCCATCGATACATTCAGGCACAGTAGACATCAAGAAGACACAATAATATATTACACGTCACATCGATACATTCAGGCACAGTAGACATCCAGAAGACACAATAATATATTACACATGTCACATCGATACATTCAGGCACAGTACATATCCAGAAGACACAATAATATATTACACATGTCACATCGATACATTCAGACACAGTAGACATCCAGAAGACACAATAATATATTACACATGTCACATCGATACATTCAGACACAGTAGACATCCAGAAGACACAATAATATATTACACATGTCACATCGATACATTCAGACACAGTAGACATCCAGAAGACACAATAATATATTACACATGTCACATCGATACATTCAGGCACAGTAGACATCCAGAAGACACAATAATATATTACACATGTCACATCGATACATTCAGACACAGTAGACATCCAGAAGACACAATAATATATTACACATGTCACATCGATACATTCAGGCATAGTAGACATCAAGAAGACACAATAATATATTACACATGTCACATCGATACATTCAGACACAGTAGACATCCAGAAGACACAATAATATATTACACATGTCACATCGATACATTCAGGCACAGTAGACATCCAGAAGACACAATAATATATTACACATGTCACATCGATACATTCAGGCACAGTAGACATCAAGAAGACAC
Source organism: Taudactylus pleione (assembly GCA_031769625.1). Taxonomy (NCBI): domain Eukaryota; kingdom Metazoa; phylum Chordata; class Amphibia; order Anura; family Myobatrachidae; genus Taudactylus; species Taudactylus pleione. The sequence continues at coordinate 678,153 of JAUIMM010000392.1, forward strand.
AATAATATATTACACATGTCACATCGATACATTCAGGCACAGTACATATCCAGGAGACACAATAATATATTACACATGTCACATCGATACATTCAGGCACAGTACATATTCAGAAGACACAATAATATATTACACATGTCACATCGATACATTCAGGCACAGTACATATCCAGAAGACACAATAATATATTACACATGTCACATCGATACATTGAGACACAGTAGATATCCAGAAGACACAATAATATATTACACGTCACATCGATACATTCAGACACAGTAGACATCCAGAAGACACAATAATATATTACACATGTCAAATCGATACATTCAGGCACAGTAGACATCCAGAAGACACAATAATATATTACACATGTCACATCGATACATTCAGGCACAGTAGACATCCAGAAGACACAATAATATATTACACATGTCACATCGATACATTCAGGCACAGTAGACATCAAGAAGACACAATAATATATTACACATGTCACATCGATACATTCAGGCACAGTAGACATCCAGAAGACACAATAATATATTACACGTCACATCGATTCATTAAGGCACAGTACATATCCAGAAGACACAATAATACATTACACATGTCACATCGATACATTCAGGCATAGTAAATATCCAGAAGACACAATAATATATTACACATGTCACATCGATACATTCAGAAACAGTAGATATCCAGAAGACACAATAATATATTACACATGTCACATCGATACATTCAGAAACAGTACATATCCAGAAGACACAATAATATATTACACATGTCACATCGATAAATTCAGGCACAGTAAATATCCAGAAGACACAATAATATATTACACATGTCACATCGATACATTCAGAAACAGTAGATATCCAGAAGACACAATAATATATTACACATGTCACATCGATACATTCAGAAACAGTACATATCCAGAAGACACAATAATATATTACACATGTCACATCGATACATTCAGAAACAGTAGATATCCAGAAGACACAATAATATACTACACATGTCACATCGATACATTCATGCACAGTACAGTAGACATCCAGAAGACACAATAATATATTACACATGTCACATCGATAAATTCAGGCACAGTAAATATCCAGAAGACACAATAATATATTACACGTCACATTTATACATTCAGGCATAGTAGACATCCAGAAGACACAATAATATATTACACATGTCACATCGATACATTCAGGCACAGTACATATCCAGAAGACACAATAATATATTACACGTCACATTTATACATTCAGGCATAGTAGACATCCAGAAGACACAATAATATATTACACATGTCACATCGATACATTCAGGCACAGGAGACATCCAGAAGACACAATAATATATTACACATGTCACATCGATACATTCAGGCACAGTACATATCCAGAAGACACAATAATATATTACACATGTCACATCGATACATTCAGTCACAGTACAGTAGACATCCAGAAGATACAATAATATATTACACATGTCACATCGATACATTCAGACACAGTAGATATCCAGAAGACACAATAATATATTACACATGTCACATCGATACATTCAGACACAGTAGACATCCAGAAGACAGAATAATATATTACACATGTCACATCGATACATTCAGGCACAGTACATATCCAGAAGACACAATAATATATTACATATGTCACATCGATACATTCAGACACAGTAGATATCCAGAAGACACAATAATATATTACACGTCACATCGATACATTCACGCACAGCACGTATCCACAAGACACACTAATATATTACACATGTCACATCGATACATTCAGGCACAGTACATATCCATAAGAAAAGAAACAATAATATATTACACATGTCACATCGATACATTCAGGCACAGAAGACATCGAGAAGACACAATAATATATTACATATGTCACATCGATACATTCAGGCACAGTACATATCCAGAAGACACAATAATATATTACACATGTCACATCGATACATTCAGGCACAGTACATATCCAGAAGACACAATAATATATTACACATGTCACATCGATACATTCAGGCATAGTACATATCCAGAAGACACAATAATATATTACACATGTCACATCGATACATTCAAGCACAGGAGACATCCAGAAGACACAACAATATATTACACATGTCACATCGATACATTCAGGCACAGTACATATCCTGAAGACACAATAATATATTACACATGTCACATCGATACATTCAGGCACAGTACATATCCAGAAGACACAATAATATATTACACATATCACATCGATACATTCAGGCATAGTAGACATCCAGAAGACACAATAATATATTACACATGTCACATCGATACATTCAGGCATAGTAGACATCCAGAAGACACAAAAATATATTACACATGTCACATCGATACATTCAGACACAGTAGATATCCAGAAGACACAATAATATATTACACATGTCACATCGATACATTCAGGCACAGTACATAACCAGAAGACACAATAATATATTACACATTTCACATCGATACATTCAGACACAGTAGATATCCAGAAGACACAATAATATATTACACATGTCACATCGATACATTCAGGCATAGTAGACATCCAGAAGACACAATAATATACTACACATGTCACATCGATACATTCAGACACAGAACATATCCAGAAGACACAATAATATACTACACATGTCACATCGATACATTCATGCACAGTACAGTAGACATCCAGATGATACAATAATATATTACACATGTCACATCGATACATTCAGACACAGTAGATATCCAGAAGACACAATAATATATTACACATGTCACATCGATACATTCAGGCACAGTACATATCCAGAAGACACAATAATATATTACACATGTCACATCGATACATTCAGGCACAGTACATATCCAGAAGACACAATAATATATTACACATGTCACATCGATACATTCAGGCACAGTACATATCCAGAAGACACAATAATATATTACACATGTCACATCGATACATTCAGGCACAGTACATATCCAGAAGACACAATAATATATTACACATGTCACATCGATACGTTCAGACACAGTAGATATCCAGAAGACACAATAATATATTACACATGTCACATCGATACATTCAGGCATAGTAGACATCCAGAAGAAACAATAATATATTACACATGTCACATCGATACATTCAGGCACAGTACATATCCAGAAGACACAATAATATATTACACATGTCACATCGATACATTCAGGCACAGTACATATCCAGAAGACACAATAATATATTACACATGTCACATCGATACATTCAGGCACAGTACATATCCAGAAGACACAATAATATATTACACATGTCACATCGATACATTCAGACACAGTAGACATCCAGAAGAAGCAATAATATATTACACATGTCACATCGATACATTCAGGCACAGTAGACATCCAGAAGACAAAATAATATATTACACATGTCACATCGATATATTCAGGCACAGTAGACATCCAGAAGAAACAATAATATATTACACATGTCACATCGATACATTCAGACACAATAGACATCCAGAAGACACAATAATATATTACACACGTCACATCGATACATTCAGGCACAGTACATATCCAGAAGACACAATAATATATTACACGTCACATCGATACATTCAGGCACAGTACATATCCAGAAGATACAATAATATACTACACATGTCACATCGATACATTAAGGCACAGTACATATCCAGAAGACACAATAATATATTACACGTCACATGGATACATTCAGGCACAGTACATATCCAGAAGACACAATAATATATTACACGTCACATGGATACATTCAGGCACAGTACATATCCAGAAGACAATATATTACACATGTCACATCGATACATTCAGACACAGTAGATATCCAGAAGACATAATAATATATTACACATGTCACATCGATACATTCAGACACAGTAGACATCCAGAAGACACAATAATATATTACACATGTCACATCGATACATTCAGGCACAGTAGACATCAAGAAGACACAATAATATATTACACATGTCACATCGACACATTCAGGCACAGTACATATCCAGAAGACAATATATTACACATGTCACATCGATACATTCAGACACAGTAGATATCCAGAAGACATAATAATATATTACACATGTCACATCGATACATTCAGACACAGTAGACATCCAGAAGACACAATAATATATTACACATGTCACATCGATACATTCAGGCACAGTAGACATCAAGAAGACACAATAATATATTACACATGTCACATCGATACATTCAGGCACAGTACATATCCAGAAGACAAAATAATATATTACACATGTCACATCGATACACTCAGACACAGTAGATATCCAGAAGACATAATAATATATTACACATGTCACATCGATACATTCAGGCACAGTACATATCCAGAAGACACAATAATATATTACACGTCACATGGATACATTCAGGCACAGTACATATCCAGAAGACACAATAATATATTACACGTCACATCGACACATTCAGGCACAGTACATATCCAGAAGACAAAATAATATATTACACATGTCACATCGATACATTCAGACACAGTAGATATCCAGAAGACATAATAATATATTACACATGTCACATCGATACATTCAGACACAGTAGACATCCAGAAGATACAATAATATACTACACATGTCACATCGATACATTCAGGCACAGTACATATCCAGAAGACACAATAATATATTACACGTCACATGGATACATTCAGGCACAGTACATATCCAGAAGACACAATAATATATTACACGTCACATGGATACATTCAGGCACAGTACATATCCAGAAGACACAATAATATATTACACGTCACATCGACACATTCAGGCACAGTACATATCCAGAAGACAAAATAATATATTACACATGTCACATCGATACATTCAGACACAGTAGATATCCAGAAGACATAATAATATATTACACATGTCACATCGATACATTCAGACACAGTAGACATCCAGAAGACACAATAATATATTACACATGTCACATCGATACATTCAGGCACAGTAGACATCAAGAAGACACAATAATATATTACACATGTCACATCGATACATTCAGGCACAGTACATATCCAGAAGACAAAATAATATATTACACATGTCACATCGATACATTCAGACACAGTAGATATCCAGAAGACATAATAATATATTACACATGTCACATCGATACATTCAGGCACAGTACATATCCAGAAGACACAATAATATATTACACGTCACATGGATACATTCAGGCACAGTACATATCCAGAAGACACAATAATATATTACACGTCACATCGACACATTCAGGCACAGTACATATCCAGAAGACAAAATAATATATTACACATGTCACATCGATACATTCAGACACAGTAGATATCCAGAAGACATAATAATATATTACACATGTCACATCGATACATTCAGACACAGTAGACATCCAGAAGATACAATAATATACTACACATGTCACATCGATACATTCAGGCACAGTAGACATCCAGAAGACACAATAATATATTACACATGTCACATCGACACATTCAGGCACAGTACATATCCAGAAGACACAATAATATATTACACATGTCACATCGATACATTCAGGCACAGTAGACATCCAGAAGACACAATAATATATTACACATGTCACATCGATACATTAAGGCACAGTACATATCCAGAAGACACAATAATATATTACACGTCACATGGATACATTCAGGCACAGTACATATCCAGAAGACACAATAATATATTACACGTCACATGGATACATTCAGGCACAGTACATATCCAGAAGACACAATAATATATTACACGTCACATCGACACATTCAGGCACAGTACATATCCAGAAGACACAATAATATATTACACATGTCACATCGATACATTCAGACACAGTAGATATCCAGAAGACATAATAATATATTACACATGTCACATCGATACATTCAGACACAGTAGACATCCAGAAGACACAATAATATATTACACATGTCACATCGATACATTCAGGCACAGTAGACATCAAGAAGACACAATAATATATTACACATGTCACATCGATACATTCAGGCACAGTACATATCCAGAAGACAAAATAATATATTACACATGTCACATCGATACATTCAGACACAGTAGATATCCAGAAGACATAATAATATATTACACATGTCACATCGATACATTCAGGCACAGTACATATCCAGAAGACACAATAATATATTACACATGTCACATCGATACAATCAGGCACAATAGACATCCAGAAGACACAATAATATATTACACATGTCACATCGATACATTAAGGCACAGTACATATCCAGAAGACACAATAATATATTACACATGTCACATCGATACATTAAGGCACAGTACATATCCAGGAGACACAATAATATATTACACATGTCACATCGATACATTCAGGCACAGTACATATTCAGAAGACACAATAATATATTACACATGTCACATCGATACATTCAGGCACAGTAGACATCAAGAAGACACAATAATATATTACACATGTCACATCGATACATTCAGGCACAGTAGACATCCAGAAGACACAATAATATATTACACGTCACATCGACACATTCAGGCACAGTACATATCCAGAAGACAAAATAATATATTACACATGTCACATCGATACATTCAGACACAGTAGATATCCAGAAGACATAATAATATATTACACATGTCACATCGATACATTCAGGCACAGTAGACATCCAGAAGACACAATAATATATTACACATGTCACATCGATACATTCAGACACAGTAGACATCCAGAAGACACAATAATATATTACACATGTCACATCGATACATTCAGGCACAGTAGACATCCAGAAGACACAATAATATATTACACATGTCACATCGATACATTCAGACACAGTAGACATCCAGAAGACACAATAATATATTACACATGTCACATCGATACATTCAGACACAGTAGACATCCAGAAGACACAATAATATATTACACATGTCACATCGATACATTCAGGCACAGTAGACATCAAGAAGACACAATAATATATTACACATGTCACATCGATACATTCAGGCACAGTACATATCCAGAAGACAAAATAATATATTACACATGTCACATCGATACATTCAGACACAGTACATATCCAGAAGACACAATAATATATTACACGTCACATGGATACATTCAGGCACAGTACATATCCAGAAGACACAATAATATATTACACGTCACATCGACACATTCAGGCACAGTACATATCCAGAAGACAAAATAATATATTACACATGTCACATCGATACATTCAGACACAGTAGATATCCAGAAGACATAATAATATATTACACATGTCACATCGATACATTCAGACACAGTAGACATCCAGAAGATACAATAATATACTACACATGTCACATCGATACATTCAGGCACAGTAGACATCCAGAAGACACAATAATATATTACACATGTCACATCGATACATTCAGGCACAGTACATATCCAGAAGACACAATAATATATTACACATGTCACATCGATACATTCAGGCACAGTACATATCCAGAAGACACAATAATATATTACACATGTCACATCGATACATTCAGGCACAGTACATATCCAGAAGACACAATAATATATTACACATGTCACATCGATACATTCAGGCACAGTACATATCCAGAAGACACAATAATATATTACACATGTCACATCGATACATTCAGGCACAGTACATATCCAGAAGACACAATAATATATTACACATGTCACATCGATACATTCAGGCACAGTACATATCCAGAAGACACAATAATATATTACACATGTCACATCGATACATTCAGGCACAGTACATATCCAGAAGACACAATAATATATTACACATGTCACATCGATACGTTCAGACACAGTAGATATCCAGAAGACACAATAATATATTACACATGTCACATCGATACATTCAGGCATAGTAGACATCCAGAAGAAACAATAATATATTACACATGTCACATCGATACATTCAGGCACAGTACATATCCAGAAGACACAATAATATATTACACATGTCACATCGATACATTCAGGCACAGTACATATCCAGAAGACACAATAATATATTACACATGTCACATCGATACATTCAGGCACAGTACATATCCAGAAGACACAATAATATATTACACATGTCACATCGATACATTCAGACACAGTAGACATCCAGAAGAAGCAATAATATATTACACATGTCACATCGATACATTCAGGCACAGTAGACATCCAGAAGACAAAATAATATATTACACATGTCACATCGATATATTCAGGCACAGTAGACATCCAGAAGAAACAATAATATATTACACATGTCACATCGATACATTCAGACACAATAGACATCCAGAAGACACAATAATATATTACACACGTCACATCGATACATTCAGGCACAGTACATATCCAGAAGACACAATAATATATTACACGTCACATCGATACATTCAGGCACAGTACATATCCAGAAGATACAATAATATACTACACATGTCACATCGATACATTAAGGCACAGTACATATCCAGAAGACACAATAATATATTACACGTCACATGGATACATTCAGGCACAGTACATATCCAGAAGACACAATAATATATTACACGTCACATGGATACATTCAGGCACAGTACATATCCAGAAGACAATATATTACACATGTCACATCGATACATTCAGACACAGTAGATATCCAGAAGACATAATAATATATTACACATGTCACATCGATACATTCAGACACAGTAGACATCCAGAAGACACAATAATATATTACACATGTCACATCGATACATTCAGGCACAGTAGACATCAAGAAGACACAATAATATATTACACATGTCACATCGACACATTCAGGCACAGTACATATCCAGAAGACAATATATTACACATGTCACATCGATACATTCAGACACAGTAGATATCCAGAAGACATAATAATATATTACACATGTCACATCGATACATTCAGACACAGTAGACATCCAGAAGACACAATAATATATTACACATGTCACATCGATACATTCAGGCACAGTAGACATCAAGAAGACACAATAATATATTACACATGTCACATCGATACATTCAGGCACAGTACATATCCAGAAGACAAAATAATATATTACACATGTCACATCGATACACTCAGACACAGTAGATATCCAGAAGACATAATAATATATTACACATGTCACATCGATACATTCAGGCACAGTACATATCCAGAAGACACAATAATATATTACACGTCACATGGATACATTCAGGCACAGTACATATCCAGAAGACACAATAATATATTACACGTCACATCGACACATTCAGGCACAGTACATATCCAGAAGACAAAATAATATATTACACATGTCACATCGATACATTCAGACACAGTAGATATCCAGAAGACATAATAATATATTACACATGTCACATCGATACATTCAGACACAGTAGACATCCAGAAGATACAATAATATACTACACATGTCACATCGATACATTCAGGCACAGTACATATCCAGAAGACACAATAATATATTACACGTCACATGGATACATTCAGGCACAGTACATATCCAGAAGACACAATAATATATTACACGTCACATGGATACATTCAGGCACAGTACATATCCAGAAGACACAATAATATATTACACGTCACATCGACACATTCAGGCACAGTACATATCCAGAAGACAAAATAATATATTACACATGTCACATCGATACATTCAGACACAGTAGATATCCAGAAGACATAATAATATATTACACATGTCACATCGATACATTCAGACACAGTAGACATCCAGAAGACACAATAATATATTACACATGTCACATCGATACATTCAGGCACAGTAGACATCAAGAAGACACAATAATATATTACACATGTCACATCGATACATTCAGGCACAGTACATATCCAGAAGACAAAATAATATATTACACATGTCACATCGATACATTCAGACACAGTAGATATCCAGAAGACATAATAATATATTACACATGTCACATCGATACATTCAGGCACAGTACATATCCAGAAGACACAATAATATATTACACGTCACATGGATACATTCAGGCACAGTACATATCCAGAAGACACAATAATATATTACACGTCACATCGACACATTCAGGCACAGTACATATCCAGAAGACAAAATAATATATTACACATGTCACATCGATACATTCAGACACAGTAGATATCCAGAAGACATAATAATATATTACACATGTCACATCGATACATTCAGACACAGTAGACATCCAGAAGATACAATAATATACTACACATGTCACATCGATACATTCAGGCACAGTAGACATCCAGAAGACACAATAATATATTACACATGTCACATCGACACATTCAGGCACAGTACATATCCAGAAGACACAATAATATATTACACATGTCACATCGATACATTCAGGCACAGTAGACATCCAGAAGACACAATAATATATTACACATGTCACATCGATACATTAAGGCACAGTACATATCCAGAAGACACAATAATATATTACACGTCACATGGATACATTCAGGCACAGTACATATCCAGAAGACACAATAATATATTACACGTCACATGGATACATTCAGGCACAGTACATATCCAGAAGACACAATAATATATTACACGTCACATCGACACATTCAGGCACAGTACATATCCAGAAGACACAATAATATATTACACATGTCACATCGATACATTCAGACACAGTAGATATCCAGAAGACATAATAATATATTACACATGTCACATCGATACATTCAGACACAGTAGACATCCAGAAGACACAATAATATATTACACATGTCACATCGATACATTCAGGCACAGTAGACATCAAGAAGACACAATAATATATTACACATGTCACATCGATACATTCAGGCACAGTACATATCCAGAAGACAAAATAATATATTACACATGTCACATCGATACATTCAGACACAGTAGATATCCAGAAGACATAATAATATATTACACATGTCACATCGATACATTCAGGCACAGTAGACATCCAGAAGACACAATAATATATTACACATGTCACATCGATACATTCAGACACAGTAGACATCCAGAAGACACAATAATATATTACACATGTCACATCGATACATTCAGGCACAGTAGACATCCAGAAGACACAATAATATATTACACATGTCACATCGATACATTCAGACACAGTAGACATCCAGAAGACACAATAATATATTACACATGTCACATCGATACATTCAGACACAGTAGACATCCAGAAGACACAATAATATATTACACATGTCACATCGATACATTCAGGCACAGTAGACATCAAGAAGACACAATAATATATTACACATGTCACATCGATACATTCAGGCACAGTACATATCCAGAAGACAAAATAATATATTACACATGTCACATCGATACATTCAGACACAGTACATATCCAGAAGACACAATAATATATTACACGTCACATGGATACATTCAGGCACAGTACATATCCAGAGGACACAATAATATATTACACGTCACATCGACACATTCAGGCACAGTACATATCCAGAAGACAAAATAATATATTACACATGTCACATCGATACATTCAGACACAGTAGATATCCAGAAGACATAATAATATATTACACATGTCACATCGATACATTCAGACACAGTAGACATCCAGAAGATACAATAATATACTACACATGTCACATCGATACATTCAGGCACAGTAGACATCCAGAAGACACAATAATATATTACACATGTCACATCGACACATTCAGGCACAGTACATATCCAGAAGACACAATAATATATTACACATGTCACATCGATACATTCAGGCACAGTAGACATCCAGAAGACACAATAATATATTACACATGTCACATCGATACATTAAGGCACAGTACATATCCAGAAGACACAATAATATATTACACGTCACATGGATACATTCAGGCACAGTACATATCCAGAAGACACAATAATATATTACACGTCACATGGATACATTCAGGCACAGTACATATCCAGAAGACACAATAATATATTACACGTCACATCGACACATTCAGGCACAGTACATATCCAGAAGACACAATAATATATTACACATGTCACATCGATACATTCAGACACAGTAGATATCCAGAAGACATAATAATATATTACACATGTCACATCGATACATTCAGACACAGTAGACATCCAGAAGACACAATAATATATTACACATGTCACATCGATACATTCAGGCACAGTAGACATCAAGAAGACACAATAATATATTACACATGTCACATCGATACATTCAGGCACAGTACATATCCAGAAGACAAAATAATATATTACACATGTCACATCGATACATTCAGACACAGTAGATATCCAGAAGACATAATAATATATTACACATGTCACATCGATACATTCAGGCACAGTACATATCCAGAAGACACAATAATATATTACACATGTCACATCGATACAATCAGGCACAATAGACATCCAGAAGACACAATAATATATTACACATGTCACATCGATACATTAAGGCACAGTACATATCCAGAAGACACAATAATATATTACACATGTCACATCGATACATTAAGGCACAGTACATATCCAGGAGACACAATAATATATTACACATGTCACATCGATACATTCAGGCACAGTACATATTCAGAAGACACAATAATATATTACACATGTCACATCGATACATTCAGGCACAGTAGACATCAAGAAGACACAATAATATATTACACATGTCACATCGATACATTCAGGCACAGTAGACATCCAGAAGACACAATAATATATTACACGTCACATCGATACATTCAGGCACAGTACATATCCAGAAGACACAATAATATATTACACATGTCACATCGATACATTCAGGCACAGTACATATCCAGAAGACACAATAATACATTACACTTCACATCGATACACTCAGGCACAGTAGACATCCAGAAGACACAATAATATATTACACATGTCACATCGATACATTCAGGCACAGTACATATCCAGAAGACACAATAATATACTACACATGTCACATCGATACATTCATGCACAGTACAGTAGACATCCAGATGATACAATAATATATTACACATGTCACATCGATACATTCAGACACAGTAGATATCCAGAAGACACAATAATATATTACACATGTCACATCGATAAATTCAGGCACAGTACATATCCAGAAGACACAATAATATATTACACGTCACATTGATACATTCAGGCACAGTACACATCCAGAAGACACAATAATATATTACACGTCACATCGATACATTCAGGCATAGTAGACATCCAGAAGACACAATAATATATTACACATGTCACATCGATACATTCAGGCACAGTACACATCCAGAAGACACAATAATATATTACACATTTCACATCGATACATTCAGACACAGTTCATATCCAGAAGACACAATAATATATTACACATGTCACATCGATACATTCAGGCATAGTACATATCCAGAAGACACAATAATATATTACACATGTCACATCGATACATTCAGGCACAGGAGACATCCAGAAGACACAATAATATATTACACATGTCACATCGATACATTCAGGCACAGTACATATCCAGAAGACACAATAATATATTACACATGTCACATCGATACATTCAGGCACAGGAGACATCCAGAAGACACAATAATATATTACACATGTCACATCGATACATTCAGGCACAGTTCATATCCAGAAGACACAATAATATATTACACATGTCACATCGATACATTCAGGCACAGGAGACATCCAGAAGACACAATAATATATTACACATGTCACATCGATACATTCAGGCACAGTACATATCCAGAAGACACAATAATATACTACCACATGTCACATCGATACATTCAGGCACAGTACATATCCAGAAGACACAATAATATATTACACATGTCACATCGATACATTCAGTCACAGTACAGTAGACATCCAGAAGATACAATAATATATTACACATGTCACATCGATAAATTCAGACACAGTAGATATCCAGAAGACAGAATAATATATTACACATGTCACATTGATACATTCAGGCACAGTACGTATCCAGAAGACACAATAATATATTACACATGTCACAACGATACATTCAGGCACAGTAGATATCCAGAAGACACAATAATATATTACACATGTCACATCGATACATTCAGGCACAGTACATATCCAGAAGACACAATAATATATTACACGTCACATCGATACATTCACGCACAGCACGTATCCACAAGACACAATAATATATTACACATGTCACATCGATACATACAGGCACATAACATATCCAGAAGACACAATAATATATTACACATGTCACATCGATACATTCAGGTACAGTACATATCCAGAAGACACAATAATATATTATACATGTCACATTGATACATTCAGGCACAGTACATATCCAGAAGACACAATAATATGTTACACATGTCACATCGATACATTCAGGCACAGTACATAACCAGAAGACACAATAATATATTACACATGTCACATCGATACATTCAGGCACAGTACATATCCAGAAGACACAATAATATATTACACATGTCACATCGATACATTCAGGCACAGGAGACATCCAGAAGACACAATAATATATTACACATGTCACATCGATACATTCAGGCACAGTACATATCCAGAAGACACAATAATATATTACACGTCACATCGATACATTCACGCACAGCACGTATCCACAAGACACAATAATATATTACACATGTCACATCGATACATACAGGCACATAACATATCCAGAAGACACAATAATATATTACACATGTCACATCGATACATTCAGGTACAGTACATATCCAGAAGACACAATAATATATTATACATGTCACATTGATACATTCAGGCACAGTACATATCCAGAAGACACAATAATATGTTACACATGTCACATCGATACATTCAGGCACAGTACATAACCAGAAGACACAATAATATATTACACATGTCACATCGATACATTCAGGCACAGTACATATCCAGAAGACACAATAATATATTACACATGTCACATCGATACATTCAGGCACAGGAGACATCCAGAAGACACAATAATATATTACACATGTCACATCGATACATTCAGGCACAGTAGACATCCAGAAGACACAATAATATATTACACATGTCACATCGATACATTCAGTTACAGTACAGTAGACATCCAGAAGACACAATAATATATTACACATGTCACATCGATACATTCAGGCACAGTACATATCCAGAAGACACAATAATATATTACACATGTCACATCGATACATTCAGGCACAGTAGACATCCAGAAGACACAATAATATATTACACATGTCACATCGATACATTCAGTTACAGTACAGTAGACATCCAGAAGACACAATAATATATTACACATGTCACATCGATACATTCAGGCACAGTAGACATCCAGAAGACACAATAATATATTACACATGTCACATCGATACATTCAGGCACAGTAGACATCCAGAAGACACAATAATATATTACACATGTCACATCGATACATTCAGGCACAGTAGACATCCAGAAGACACAATAATATATTACACATGTCACATCGATACATTCAGTTACAGTACAGTAGACATCCAGAAGACACAATAATATATTACACATGTCACATCGATACATTCAGGCACAGTACATATCCAGAAGACACAATAATATATTGTACATGTCACATCGATACATTCAGACACAGTAGACATCCAGAAGACAGAATAATATATTACACATGTCACATTGATACATTCAGGCACAGTACATATCCAGAAGACACAATAATATATTACACATGTCACATCGATACATTCAGGCACAGGAGACATCCAGAAGACACAATAATATATTACACATGTCACATCGATACATTCAGGCACAGGAGACATCCAGAAGACACAATAATATATTACACATGTCACATCGATACATTCAGGCACAGTAGATATCCAGAAGACACAATAATATATTACACATGTCACATCGATACATTCAGGCACAGTAGATATCCAGAAGACACAATAATATATTACACATGTCACATCGATACATTCAGGCACAGTACATATCCAGAAGACACAATAATATATTACACGTCACATCGATACATACAGGCACATAACATATCCAGAAGACACAATAATATATTACACATGTCACATCGATACATTCAGGTACAGTACATATCCAGAAGACACAATAATATATTATACATGTCACATTGATACATTCAGGCACAGTACATATCCAGAAGACACAATAATATATTACACATGTCACATCGATACACTCAGGCACAGTAGACATCCAGAAGACACAATAATATATTACACATGTCACATCGATACATTCAGGCACAGTACATATCCAGAAGACACAATAATATATTACACATGTCACATCGATACATTCAGTTACAGTACAGTAGACATCCAGAAGACACAATAATATATTACACATGTCACATCGATACATTCAGGCACAGTACATATCCAGAAGACACAATAATATATTACACATGTCACATCGATACATACAGGCACATAACATATCCAGAAGACACAATAATATATTACACATGTCACATCGATACATTCAGGCACAGTACATAACCAGAAGACACAATAATATATTACACATGTCACATCGATACATTCAGGCACAGTACATATCCAGAAGACACAATAATATATTACACATGTCACATCGATACATTCAGGCACAGGAGACATCCAGAAGACACAATAATATATTACACATGTCACATCGATACATTCAGGCATAGTACATATCCAGAAGACACAATAATATATTACACATGTCACATCGATACATTCAGGCACAGTACATATCCAGAAGACACAATAATATATTACACGTCACATCGATACATTCAAGCACAGTACATATCCAGAAGACACAATAATATATTACACGTCACATCGATACATTCAAGCACAGTACATATCCAGAAGACACAATAATATATTATACATGTCACATTGATACATTCAGGCACAGTACATATCCAGAAGACAATAATATATTACACATGTCACATCGATACATTCAGGCACAGCACAGTACATATCCAGAAGACACAATAATATACTACACATGTCACATCGATACATTCAGGCACAGTAAATATTCAAAAGACACAATAATATATTACACATGTCACATCGATACATTCAGGCACAGTACATATCCAGAAGACACAATAATATATTACACATGTCACATCGATACATTCAGGCACAGTACATATCCAGAAGACACAATAATATATTACACATGTCACATCGATACATTCAGGCACAGTACATATCCAGAAGACACAATAATATATTACACATGTCACATCGATACATTCAGGCACAGTACATATCCAGAAGACACAATAATATATTACACATGTCACATCGATACATTCAGGCACAGTACAGTACATATCCAGAAGACACAATAATATATTACACGTCACATCGATACATTCAGGCACAGTACACATCCAGAAGACACAATAATATATTACACATGTCACATCGATACATTCAGGCACAGTACACATCCAGAAGACACAATAATATATTACACATGTCACATCGATACATTCAGGCACAGTACATATCCAGAAGACACAATAATATATTACACATGTCACATCGATACATTCAGGCACAGTACATATCCAGAAGACACAATAATATATTACACATGTCACATCGATACATTCAGGCACAGTACATATTCAGAAGACACAATAATATATTACACATGTCACATCGATACATTCAGGTACAGTACATATCCAGAAGACACAATAATATATTGCACATGTCACATCGATACATTCAGGCACAGTACATATCCAGAAGACACAATAATATATTACACATGTCACATCGATACATTCAGGCACAGTACAGTACATATCCAGAAGACACAATAATATATTACACATGTCACATCGATACATTCAGGCACAGTACATATCCAGAAGACACAATAATATATTGCAAATGTCACATCGATACATTCAGGCACAGTATAGTACATATCCAGAAGACACAATAATATATTACACATGTCACATCGATACATTCAGGCACAGTACATATCCAGAAGACACAATAATATATTACACATGTCACATCAATACATTCAGGCACAGTACAGTTGACATCCAGAAGACACAATAATACATTACACGTGTCACATCGATACATTCAGGCACAGTACATATCCAGAAGACACAATAATATATTACACATGTCACATCGATACATTCAGGAACAGTACATATCCAGAAGACACAATAATATATTACACATGTCACATCGATACATTCAGGCACAGGAGACATCCAGAAGACACAATAATATATTACACATGTCACATCGATACATTCAGACACAGTAGATATCCAGAAGACACAATAATATATTACACATGTCACATCGATACATTCAGGCACAGTACATATCCAGAAGACACAATAATATATTACACATGTCACATCGATACATTCAGGCACAGGAGACATCCAGAAGACACAATAATATATTACACATGTCACATCGATACATTCAGGCACAGTACATATCCAGAAGACACAATAATATGTTACACATGTCACATCGATACATTCAGGCACAGTACATATCCAGAAGACACAATAATATATTACACATGTCACATCGATACATTCATGCACAGTACATATCCAGAAGACACAATAATATATTACATATGTCACATCGATACATTCAGGCACAGTACATATCCAGAAGACACAATAATATATTACACATGTCACATCGATACATTCAGGCACAGTACATATCCAGAAGACACAATAATATATTACACATGTCACATCGATACATTCAGGCACAGTACATATCCAGAAGACACAATAATATATTACACATGTTACATCGATACATTCAGGCATAGTACACATCCAGAAGACACAATAATATGTTACACATGTCACATCGATACATTCAGGCACAGTACATATCCAGAAGACACAATAATACATTACACATGTCACATCGATACATTCAGGCACAGTACATATCCAGAAGACACAATAATATATTACACATGTCACATCGATACATTCAGGCACAGGAGACATCCAGAAGACACAATAATATATAACACATGTCACATCGATACATTCAGGCACAGTACATATCCAGAAGACACAATAATATATTACACATGTCACATCGATACATTCAGGCACAGTAGACATCCAGAAGATACAATAATATATTACACATGTCACATCGATACATTCAGGCATAGTACATATCCAGAAGACACAATAATATATTACACATGTCACATCGATACATTCAGGCACAGTACATATCCAGAAGACACAATAATATATTACACATGTCACATCGATACATTCAGGCACAGTACATATCCAGAAGACACAATAATATATTACACATGTCACATTGATACATTCAGGCACAGTACATATCCAGAAGACACAATAATATATTACACATGTCACATTGATACACTCAGGCACAGTACATATCCAGAAGACACAATAATATATTACACATGTCACATTGATACATTCAGGCACAGTACATATCCAGAAGACACAATAATATATTACACATGTCACATTGATACACTCAGGCACAGTACATATCCAGAAGACACAATAATATATTACACATGTCACATCGATACATTCAGGCACAGTACATATCCAGAAGACACAATAATATATTACACATGTAAACAGATGGAAATTGTTGCAAATACCCAATAATCTCATATGATAAGAAAAATACTGAGAGTAATTCGTTACAGTCCTGAATACATATTACATATGGTTGGATTGCAATAAAAAAAAAAACCCTCAGTTCTTGTGTTGAAATTCAATCATTGTGTCAGTAATGTTTTTATTCGTTGTGTCCATGCTCCGATGTGCAAACTATCACAGAGACAACACAGCTATTACCTTCTTATATCCAATAAGAGTCATTAGGTTGGGATAGATCTTACCCAGACAAAAGTACTGAGTGACCGTCACGTTATACAGCATTCTGCGGTAATACTGGCGCAGCGTGGGGCTCATTATACTCCGCCCCTGGTACTGTGTATTTGGCAGTGTCCTGTGATGTTCTATATACAGACGCTGATTTCACAGGTGAAAGGTTAGGTGTGTGGACGATACGGATTTTAACCAGAATCCATAAATAATATAACAATAAATGTTTATGAATCCTATTGCGCTCCCCTTTTTTTGCATTTTTTTGCCCTTTAAATCCCTCCCCCTCTGTCTCATTGGCTGCCCGGCAATTTAGAATGACTAAGTACCCGCCGGTGCCCTGAACTTTGCCCTATAGCAGCCTCTTTATTTTTAGGTCACTTATTCTTTTTTCTCAGAATCTCCCAGTTATAGTTGTGGACGCCAGGAGCATAGCACAGGCATGGGATCGCCGTCTGGGGGGAGGGGGATTATCTGGGAACTGGGGGCATACATTATTAGGTCCTGTAGGTCCTTTACAAGGACATGCATCAAAACAGACCATTGCCGGGCGGATTACATTGGTCTTTTTCCAGGGTTACAATGTGAGGTCGGTGGGATTTTGCTGGGCAGGGCGGTACAGGTAGATTAAGGTGCAAATTCTAATCTTACCTCTTCTTACGGACAGCATCGGGGTGTCGTCGGTGTATCCAATAGGATGAACGAAAAAATAGCATTTTATAATTTATGTTAAATCTTTATGTCTGGGTCCTATGGGGGGCACTGGAAGCCCCCCCGTTGTGCTCTATGTTCCTTTTCACTGTCTGTTCCTTGCGCTGTTTTGGGACCGTTAGAGAACGTTGTTTCCTCCCCTCCCTCTTGTTCTGTCCTTTGGGGATTTGTTAGTAATATACTGAAGGTGTCAGTGGGGGAGGAGGCTCAGCTCTTACAGGCAGATATAGTGTGCCCAAGCTCCTGTGCCTGCACCCCAAGGTGCCCAGAGGTGCCCAGTGTCCCCCATGGGGATCAGAGATAAGGATTTAGCATACATGATTAGGGAGGTTTCTCATATAGCGAATGCGTATTTCACAAGTAAAACAAATGGTTAAAGACATTAGGCAAAATGGAGGTTACGCGCGTGCGGTGTGTTCTGGGCGCACTTGCCGCTGGTGCGGAGATCTGTGCGGATCAGCATTAAGGCAGATATAAGCTATTTTTGAGGGCACAGTTTGTAGCAGATGTTACATTTTGCAACCACGGGGGTTATGTAATAATTTCAGAGCTTAAGGAGCCGACGTTTGTTCTTTGAATATGTCGCTAAATATAAAGTGCTAATTAGTTATAACGCTGCTTTTCCTTTGTAACCAATTCCCGCATTAAATTTAACGGAAGACTCGGAACCTATTATATAACCCACCAAGTCTGCATCAGCCCCAAAGTGTCACAGAGAAGTGCCCCCCCCCCTCCCACATACCATGACAAAGGAGTGCGCCATCTTGCTGCGGTAATCTCCTTCGGATGCTGCTCTCACCAGATTGTCAATGTGATCTCGTGCACAGAGGGACAAGAACTCGTAGCGGCCATCGGGGACATAAGCTGCGAATATAATTACAATCCACACAAAAAAAGGTCAGTTACCCGAGGTGTACATGAGGGGCAGCGGTTGGGAAGAGACGTACGTGAGGGGCAGCCGCTGGGTAGAGGTGTACGTGAGGGCATCCGTTAGGTAGAGGTGTACGTGAGGGGCATCCGTTAGGTAGAGGTGTACGTGAGGGGCATCTGTTAGGTAGAGGTGTACGTGAGGGGCATCTGTTAAATAGAGGTGTACGTGAGGGGCATCTGTTAGGTAGAGGTGTACGTGAGGGGCATCTGTTAGGTAGAGGTGTGCGTGAGGGGCATCCGTTAGGTAGAGGTGTACGTGAAGGGCAGCGGTTGGGTAGAGTTGTACGTGAGGGGCATCCGTTAGGTAGAGGTGTACGTGAGGGGCATCTGTTGGGTAGAGGTGTACGTGAGGGACATCGGTTGGGTAGAGGTGTACGTGAGGGCATCCGTTAGGTAGAGGTGTACGTGAGGGGCATCCGTTAGGTAGAGGTGTACGTGAGGGGCATCTGTTAGGTAGAGGTGTACGTGAGGGGCATCCGTTAGGTAGAGGTGTACGTGAGGGGCATCTGTTGGGTAGAGGTGTACGTGAGGGACATCGGTTGGGTAGAGGTGTACGTGAGGGGCATCTGGTGGGCTGAGGTGTACGTGAGGGGCATCGGTTGGGTAGAGGGGTACGTGAGGGGCAGCGGTTGGGTAGAGGCGTACGTGAGGGGCAGCGGTTGGGTAGAGGCGTACGTGAGGGGCAGCGGTTGGGTAGAGGCGTACGTGAGGGGCAGCGGTTGGGCAGAGGCGTACGTGAGGGGCAGCGGTTGGGTAGAGGTGTACATGAGGTGCAGCCGCTGGGTAGAGGTGTACATGAGGGGCAGCTGTTGGGTAGAGGTGTATGTAAGGGGGATCGGTTGGGTAGAAGTTTACGTGAGGGGCAGCGGTTGGGCTGAGGTGGACGTGAGGGGCAGTGGTTGGCAGAGGTGTACGTGAGGGGCAGTGGTTGGGTAGAGGTGTACGTGAGGGGCAGTGGTTGGGTAGAGGCGTACGTGAGGGGCAGCGGTTGGGCTGAGGTGTACGTGAGGGGCAGTGGTTGGCAGAGGTGTACGTGAGGGGCAGTGGTTGGGTAGAGGTGTACGTGAGGGGCAGTGGTTGGGTAGAGGTGTACGTGAGGGGCAGTGGTTGAGTAGAGGTGTATGTGAGGGCCAGCGATTGAGCAGAGGTGTACCCTAAACGCTGCCCCACCTGCAGCCCCACCCCTAAATCTGTAATGTTGACATAATGACTACATACCTCCTATCTAATGAAGTGATGTGATAGCAATGAGTTACTGGGAAGCGTTACCTTCTATTACACAGATTTCATTCTTCACTTTGTAGTTCAAAATAAATAATATTGGTACATTTAATGGTGTAAACACAGAAAGAATGTAAGCTCTTCAGACAAGGTAGGGGTATCCACTTACCTATGGTTAGAGGGAGGTCATGAAGCTCTTTCCAGAGTACGGCCCGGGCGGACAGTGACCTGACACTGAGATCAGAGTCCCCATTGAGGAACCTCTCCTTACTGACATCCTGACACATACTCATCAGAACGTCCAGGAACAGAGACACCTGGCAAAGATGAGCGAGAGTCAGGCCAATACTCACATCTACTTAAGTGTGAGCAAGAGACTGTAGCCAAGTGTGAGACTGTACTCTTCCCTGAATGTGAGCAAGAGACTGTAGCCAGGTGTGAGACTGTACTCTTCCCTGAATGTGAGCAAGAGACTGTAGCAAGGTGTGAGACTGTACTCTTCCCTGAATGTGAGCAAGAGACTGTAGCCAGGTGTGAGACTGTACTCTTCCCTGTATGTGAGCAAGAGACTGTAGCAAGGTGTGAGACTGTACTCTTCCCTGAATGTGAGCAAGAGACTGTAGCCAGGTGTGAGACTGTACTCTTCCCTGAATGTGAGCAAGAGACTGTAGCCAGGTGTGAGACTGTACTCTTCCCTGAATGTGAGCAAGAGACTGTAGTCAGGTGTGAGACTGTACTCTTCCCTGTATGTGAGCAAGAGACTGTAGCCAGGTGTGAGACTGTCCTCTTCCCTGAATGTGAGCAAGAGACTGTAGCCAGGTGTGAGACTGTACTCTTCCCTGAATGTGAGTAAGAGACTGTAGCCAGGTGTGAGACTGTATTCTTCCCTGAATGTGAGCAAGAGACTGTAGCCAGGTGTGAGACTGTACTCTTCCCTGAATGTGAGCAAGAGACTGTAGCTAGCAAGAGACTGTAGCCAATTGTGAGACTGTACTCTTCCCTGAATGTGAGCAAGAGACTGTAGCCAATTGTGAGACTGTACACTTCCCTGAATGTGAGCAAGAGACTGTAGCCAGGTGTGAGACTGTATTCTTCCCTGTATGCGAGCAAGAGACTGTAGCCAGATGTGAGACTGTACTCTTCCCTGAATGTGAGCAAGAGACTGTAGCCAGGTGTGAGACTGTACTCTTCCCTGAATGTGAGCAAGAGACTGTAGCCAGGTGTGAGACTGTACTCTTCCCTGTATGTGAGCAAGAGACTGTAGCCAGGTGTGAGACTGTACTCTTCCCTGAATGTGAGCAAGAGACTGTAGCCAGGTGTGAGACTGTACTCTTCCCTGAATGTGAGCAAGAGACTGTAGCCAGGTGTGAGACTGTACTCTTCCCTGTATGTGAGCAAGAGACTGTAGCCAGGTGTGAGACTGTACTCTTCCCTGTATGTGAGCAAGAGACTGTAGCCAGGTGTGAGACTGTACTCTTCCCTGTATGTGAGCAAGAGACTGTAACCAGGTGTGAGACTGTACTCTTGCCTGTATGTGAGCAAGAGACTGTAGGCAGGTGTGAGACTGTACTCTTGCCTGTATGTGAGCAAGAGACTGTAGCCAGGTGTGAGACTGTACTCTTCCCTGAATGTGAGCAAGAGACTGTAGCCAGGTGTGAGACTGTACTCTTGCCTGTATGTGAGCAAGAGACTGTAGCCAGGTGTGAGACTGTACTCTTCCCTGAATGTGAGCAAGAGACTGTAGCCAGGTGTGAGACTGTATTCTTCCCTGAATGTGAGCAAGGGACTGTAGCCAGGTGTGAGACTGTACTCTTCCCTGAATGTGAGCAAGAGACTGTAGCTAGCAAGAGACTGTAGCCAATTGTGAGACTGTACTCTTCCCTGAATGTGAGCAAGAGACTGTAGCCAGGTGTGAGACTGTATTCTTCCCTGTATGCGAGCAAGAGACTGTAGCCAGGTGTGAGACTGTACTCTTCCCTGAATGTGAGCAAGAGACTGTAGCCAGGTGTGAGACTGTACTCTTCCCTGAATGTGAGCAAGAGACTGTAGCCAGGTGTGAGACTGTACTCTTCCCTGTATGTGAGCAAGAGACTGTAACCAGGTGTGAGACTGTACTCTTGCCTGTATGTGAGCAAGAGACTGTAGGCAGGTGTGAGACTGTACTCTTGCCTGTATGTGAGCAAGAGACTGTAGCCAGGTGTGAGACTGTACTCTTCCCTGTATGTGAGCAAGAGACTGTAGCCAGGTGTGAGACTGTACTCTTCCCTGAATGTGAGCAAGAGACTGTAGCCAGGTGTGAGACTGTACTCTTCCCTGAATGTGAGCAAGAGACTGTAGCCAGGTGTGAGACTGTACTCTTCCCTGTATGTGAGCAAGAGACTGTAACCAGGTGTGAGACTGTACTCTTGCCTGTATGTGAGCAAGAGACTGTAGGCAGGTGTGAGACTGTACTCTTGCCTGTATGTGAGCAAGAGACTGTAGCCAGGTGTGAGACTGTACTCTTCCCTGAATGTGAGCAAGAGACTGTAGCCAGGTGTGAGACTGTACTCTTCCCTGAATGTGAGCAAGAGACTGTAGCCAGGTGTGAGACTGTACTCTTCCCTGAATGTGAGCAAGAGACTGTAGCCAGGTGTGAGACTGTACTCTTCCCTGAATGTGAGCAAGAGACTGTAGTCAGGTGTGAGACTGTACTCTTCCCTGAATGTGAGCAAGAGACTGTAGCCAGGTGTGAGACTGTACTCTTCCCTGAATGTGAGCAAGAGACTGTAGCCAGGTGTGAGACTGTACTCTTCCCTGAATGTGAGCAAGAGACTGTAGCCAGGTGTGAGACTGTATTCTTCCCTGAATGTGAGCACGAGACTGTAGCCAGGTGTGAGACTGTACTCTTCCCTGAATGTGAGCAAGAGACTGTAGCTAGCAAGAGACTGTAGCCAATTGTGAGACTGTACTCTTCCCTGAATGTGAGCAAGAGACTGTAGCCAATTGTGAGACTGTACTCTTCCCTGAATGTGAGCAAGAGACTGTAGCCAGGTGTGAGACTGTATTCTTCCCTGTATGCGAGCAAGAGACTGTAGCCAGATGTGAGACTGTACTCTTCCCTGAATGTGAGCAAGAGACTGTAGCCAGGTGTGAGACTGTACTCTTCCCTGAATGTGAGCAAGAGACTGTAGCCAGGTGTGAGACTGTACTCTTCCCTGAATGTGAGCAAGAGACTGTAGCTAGCAAGAGACTGTAGCCAATTGTGAGACTGTACTCTTCCCTGAATGTGAGCAAGAGACTGTAGCCAATTGTGAGACTGTACTCTTCCCTGAATGTGAGCAAGAGACTGTAGCCAGGTGTGAGACTGTATTCTTCCCTGTATGCGAGCAAGAGACTGTAGCCAGATGTGAGACTGTACTCTTCCCTGAATGTGAGCAAGAGACTGTAGCCAGGTGTGAGACTGTACTCTTCCCTGAATGTGAGCAAGAGACTGTAGCCAGGTGTGAGACTGTACTCTTCCCTGAATGTGAGCAAGAGACTGTAGCCAGGTGTGAGACTGTACTCTTCCCTGAATGTGAGCAAGAGACTGTAGCCAGGTGTGAGACTGTACTCTTCCCTGTATGTGAGCAAGAGACTGTAACCAGGTGTGAGACTGTACTCTTGCCTGTATGTGAGCAAGAGACTGTAGCCAGGTGTGAGACTGTACTCTTCCCTGTATGTGAGCAAGAGACTGTAGCCAGGTGTGAGACTGTACTCTTCCCTGAATGTGAGCAAGAGACTGTAGCCAGGTGTGAGACTGTACTCTTCCCTGAATGTGAGCAAGAGACTGTAGCCAGGTGTGAGACTGTACTCTTCCCTGAATGTGAGCAAGAGACTGTAGCCAGGTGTGAGACTGTACTCTTCCCTGAATGTGAGCAAGAGACTGTAGCCAGGTGTGAGACTGTACTCTTCCCTGAATGTGAGCAAGAGACTGTAGCCAGGTGTGAGACTGTACTCTTCCCTGAATGTGAGCAAGAGACTGTAGCCAGGTGTGAGACTGTACTCTTCCCTGAATGTGAGCAAGAGACTGTAGCCAGGTGTGAGACTGTACTCTTCCCTGAATGTGAGCAAGAGACTGTAGCCAGGTGTGAGACTGTACTCTTCCCTGTATGTGAGCAAGAGACTGTAGCCAGGTGTGAGACTGTACTCTTCCCTGAATGTGAGCAAGAGACTGTAGCCAGGTGTGAGACTGTACTCTTCCCTGAATGTGAGCAAGAGACTGTAGCCAGGTGTGAGACTGTACTCTTCCCTGAATGTGAGCAAGAGACTGTAGCCAGGTGTGAGACTGTACTCTTCCCTGAATGTGAGCAAGAGACTGTAGCCAGGTGTGAGACTGTACTCTTCCCTGAATGTGAGCAAGAGACTGTAGCCAGGTGTGAGACTGTACTCTTCCCTGAATGTGAGCAAGAGACTGTAGCCAGGTGTGAGACTGTACTCTTCCCTGAATGTGAGCAAGAGACTGTAGCCAGGTGTGAGACTGTACTCTTCCCTGAATGTGAGCAAGAGACTGTAGCCAGGTGTGAGACTGTACTCTTCCCTGTATGTGAGCAAGAGACTGTAACCAGGTGTGAGACTGTACTCTTGCCTGTATGTGAGCAAGAGACTGTAGGCAGGTGTGAGACTGTACTCTTGCCTGTATGTGAGCAAGAGACTGTAGCCAGGTGTGAGACTGTACTCTTCCCTGTATGTGAGCAAGAGACTGTAGCCAGGTGTGAGACTGTACTCTTCCCTGAATGTGAGCAAGAGACTGTAGCCAGGTGTGAGACTGTACTCTTCCCTGAATGTGAGCAAGAGACTGTAGCCAGGTGTGAGACTGTACTCTTCCCTGAATGTGAGCAAGAGACTGTAGCCAGGTGTGAGACTGTACTCTTCCCTGAATGTGAGCAAGAGACTGTAGCCAGGTGTGAGACTGTACTCTTCCCTGAATGTGAGCAAGAGACTGTAGCCAGGTGTGAGACTGTACTCTTCCCTGAATGTGAGCAAGAGACTGTAGCCAGGTGTGAGACTGTACTCTTCCCTGTATGTGAGCAAGAGACTGTAGCCAGGTGTGAGACTGTACTCTTCCCTGTATGTGAGCAAGAGACTGTAGCCAGGTGTGAGACTGTACTCTTCCCTGAATGTGAGCAAGAGACTGTAGCCAGGTGTGAGACTGTACTCTTCCCTGAATGTGAGCAAGAGACTGTAGCCAGCAAGAGACTGTAGCCAGGTGTGACTGTACTCTTCCCTGAATGCGAGTAAGAGACTGTAGCCCCCTCTCTAAGCATCAGCCACCAAGAGCCCCCCTCTAAGCGTCAGCCACTGGGAGACCCCCATCTAAGTGTCAGCCACCAAGAGCCCCCCTCTAAGCATCAGCCACCAAGAGCCCCCCTCTAAGCGTCAGCCACTGAGAGCCCCCCATCTAAGTGTCAGCCACTGAGAGCCCCCCATCTAAGTGTCAGCCACCAAGAGCCCCCCTGTAAGTGTCAGCCACCAAGAGCCCCCCTGTAAGTGTCAGCCACTTAGAGCCCCCCCTCTAAGCATCAGCCACTGAGAGCCCCCCCCTCTAAGCATCAGCCACTGAGAGCCCACCTGTGGGTGTGAGAGACAATGTCCATCTAAAAGCATGAATCTGCCCTAGATGTGACCGAGTGAGTCTATCTGTAAGTGTGAGAAATAAACTCTACATCTGTCATTACGAGTCAGAGCTTGTGCTGCCCACCTACCTCAAGGGGCTCCGCCCCGGAGTCGAGACCCTGGTAAGTGCAGCCGTCCAGTGGGGGTGAGGTGAGAGTGCTGAGGAATCGCTCTGCAGTCTCTGAGGAAAGGAAAACGATTCCCGACACCTGAGAGAGAGGGGGAGAGTGAGAGAGAGGGGGGTGAGAGGGAATAATGGAAGGAGAGAGAAGGGGGGGGGGTGAGAGAGGAATGGGGGGAGAAAGAAAGGAAAGGGGCAGAGAGAGAGAGGGGGGAGGAGGAGAGTGTGAGAGAGGGGTGAGAGAGGAGGGAGTGAGAGAGGGGAGAGTGAGGGAGAGGGGAGAATGGGGAGAGAGAGAGAAGGGGGGTGAGAGGAATGGGGGGAGAGAGAGAGGAGGAGGAGAGTGTGAGGGGAGAGAGAGAGGGGGAGGAGGGTGTGAGGGGAGAGAGAGAGGGGGGAGAGAGAGAGAGAGGACAATGGGGGAGAGAGAGAGAGAGAGAGAAAGAGGAGAATGGGGGAGAGAGAGAGGAGAGGGGAGAATTGGGGAGAGAGAGAGAGGAGAATGGGGGAAGAGAGAGAGAGAGGGGAATGGGGGGAGAGAGAGAGAAAGAGAGAGAGAGGAGAATGGGGGGTGAGAGGAGAATGGGGGAGAGAGAGAGAGGAGAATGGGGGGGAGAGAGAAAGAAAGAGAGAGAGAGGAGAATGGGGGGAGAGAGGAGAATGGGGGAGAGAGAGAGAGAAAAATGGAGGGAGAGAGAGGAGAATGGGGGAGAGAGGGAGAGAGGAGAATGGGGGGAGAGAGAGAGAGAGGAGAATGGGGGGAGAGAGACAGGAGAATGGGGGGAGAGAGAGGAGAATGGGGGGGAGAGAGAGAGAGAGGAGAATGGGGGGAGAGAGACAGGAGAATGGGGGGAGAGAGAGGAGAATGGGAGGAGAGAGAGAGAGAGGAGAATGGGGAGAGAGGAGAATGGGGGGGAGAGAGGAGAATAGGGGGAGAGAGAGGAGAATGGGGAGAGAGGAAAATGTGGGGAGAGAGAGAGAGAGAGAGAGAGGAGAATGGGGGTAGAGAGGAGAATGGGGGGGAGAGAGAGAGAGGAGAATGGGGGGAGAGAGGAGAATGGGGGGAGAGAGAGAGAGGAGAATGGGGGGAGAGAGAGAGGAGAATGGGGAGAGAGAGAGAGGACAATAGGGGGAGAGAGAGAGGACAAAGGGGGGGAGAGAGAGAGAGAGAGAGAGAGGAGGATGGGGGGGAGAGAGAGAGGAAAATGGGGGGGAAGAGAGAGAGAGGAGAATGGGGGGGAGAGAGAGAGAGAGAGAGGGGAATGGGGGGAGAGAGAGAGGAGAATGGTGGGAGAGAGACAGAGGAGAATGGGGAGAGAGAGAGAGAGAATGTGGCGGCAGCTAATTACCTCGTGGCTCATCTCGTCTGCCCTCATACAGACAGAGGGACGGATTCAGAGGTGAACGCCATGTCGCATTGCGCGCACTAAACTATATATATTCACCCACGTGCACAGTTATATACATTTCTACAGCACCCCCCCCCCCTTATCCAAACACTTGGTTTCGTCACAGCGAAGACTGAAGCAGCGTATGCTTGGGGTAAGATGCGTCTCACAGATGGCTCCATGGTAGGGATGGACATCGGAAGCCCACCATCATAGTGCTTCCACCATCAAATCTTTTGATGCGATGGTATCTAACCATCGCATCAAAAGAATTAGATGGCAAAAACTATTAATATGACTAGTTAAGGGGCGGGATTGGGGGCGGGGATTAGGGGCGGGGCTCGGAGCCAGAGAAGGAAAAAATGGGGGGAGAGAGAGAGGAGAATTGGGGGGCATAGAGAGGAGTATGGGGGGGAGAGAGAGGAGAATGGGGGGAGAGAGAGAGAAAGAGAGAGAGAGAAAGAGAGGAGAATGGGGGGAGAGAGAGAGAAAGAGAGAGAGGAGAATGGGGGAGAGAGAGGAGAATGGGGGGAGAGAGAGAGAGAGAGGAAAATGGGGGAGAGAGAGAGGAGAATGGAGGGAGAGAGAGAGGAGAATGGGGGGAGAGAGAGAGAGGAGAATGGGGGGAGAGAGAGAGAGAGGAGAATGGGGGGAGAGAGAGAGAGAGAGAGAGAGGAGAATGGGGGGAGAGAGAGAGGAGAATGGGGGGAAGAGAGAGA
Source organism: Taudactylus pleione (assembly GCA_031769625.1). Taxonomy (NCBI): domain Eukaryota; kingdom Metazoa; phylum Chordata; class Amphibia; order Anura; family Myobatrachidae; genus Taudactylus; species Taudactylus pleione. Next base: position 709,264 of record JAUIMM010000392.1, read on the forward strand.
GGAGAATGGGGGGAGAGAGAGAGGAGAATGGGGGGAGAAAGAGAGAGAGGAGAATGGGGGGAGAAAGAGAGAGAGGAGAATGGGGGGAGAAAGAGAGAGGAGAATGGGGGTAGAGAGGAGAATGGGGGGAGAGAGAGAGGAGAATGGGGAGAGAGGAGAATGGGGGGAGAGAGAGAGGAGAATGGGGGAGAGAGAGAGGAGAATGGGGGGAGAGAGAGAGAGGGGAGAATTGGGGGAGAGAGAGAGGAGAATTGGGATAGAGAGAGGAGAATGGGGGAGAGAGAGAAGAATGGGGGAGAGAGAGAGGAGAATGGGGGGTGAGAGAGAGAGAGAGAGAGAGAGAGGAGAATGGGGAGAGAGAGGAGAATGGGGAGAGAGAGAGGAGAAAGGGGGGAGAGAGAAACAGAGGAGAATGGGGAGAGAGAGAGAATGGGGAGAGAGAGAGAGAGAGAGAGAGAGGAGAATGGAGAGAGAGAGGAGAATGGGGAGAGAGGAGAATGGGGAGAGAGAGAGGAGAATGGAGAGAGAGAGGAGAATGGGGAGAGAGAGAGAGAGAGAGGAGAATGGGGGGAGAGAGAGAATGTGGCGGCAGCTAATTACCTCGTGGCTCATCTCGTCTGCCCTCATACAGACAGAGGGACGGTTTCAGAGGTGAACGCCATGTCGCATTGCGCGCACTAAACTATATATATTCGCCCACGTGCACAGTTATATACATTTCTACAGCACCCCCCCCCCCCCCTTATCCAAACACTTGGTTTCGTCACAGCGCAGACTGAAGCAGCGTATGCTTGGGGTAAGATGCGTCTCACAGATGGCTCCATGGTAGGGATGGACATCGGAAGCCCACCATCATAGTGCTTCCACCATCAAATCTTTTGATGCGATGGTATCTAAACCATCGCATCAAAAGAATTTGATGGCAAAAACTATTAATATGACTAGTTAAGGGGCGGGATTGGGGGCGAGGCTTAGGGGCGGGGCTCGGAGCCAGAGAAGGAAAAAATAGAGGGAGAGAGAGAGTAAAATTGGGGGGGATAGAGAGGAGTATGGGGGGGAGAGAGAGGAGAATGAGGGGAGAGAGAAAGAGAGAGAGAGAGAGAGAGAAAGAGAGGAGAATGGGGGGAGAGAGAGAGAAAGGAGAATGGGGGGAGAGAGAGGAGAATGGGGGGAGAGAGAGAGAGAGGAGAATGGGGAGGAGAGAGAGAGAGGAAAATGGGGGAGAGAGAGAGAGGAGAATGGAGGGAGAGAGAGAGGAGAATGGGGTGAGAAAGAGAGAGACGGCAGATCTGAGAACTACTAGCAGAGAGAAACACGGTCACTTCCCCTGCTGCTGCTCTATCACAGCCGGCACTGGGAGTCAGGATCTGTGTGTGTGAGTGACTGCTGCTGCTCTGTCACAGCCGGCACTGGGAGTCTGGATCTGTGTGTGTGTGAGTGACTGCTGCTGCTCTGTCACAGATGGCACTGGGAGTCTGGATCCTTAGTGTATGAGTGACTGCTGCTGCTGCTCTGTCACAGCCGGCACCGGAAGTCTGGATCTGTGTGTGTAAATGACTGCTGCTGCTGCTCTGTCACTGCCGCCATCGGGAGTCTGGATCTGTGTGTGTGAGTGACAGCTGCTGCTGCTCTGTCACTGCCGGCACCGGGAGTCTGGATCTGTGTGTGTGAGTGACTGCTGCTCTGTCACAGCCGGCACTGGGAGTCTGGATCTGTGTGTGAGTGACTGCTGCTGCTGCTGCTCTGTCACAGCCGGCACTGGGAGTCTGGATCTGTGTGTGTGAGTGACTGCTGCTGCTGCTCTGTCACAGCCGGCACTGGGAGTCTGGATCTGTGTGTGTGAGTGACTGCTGCTGCTGCTCTGTCACAGCCGGCACTGGGAGTCCGGATCTGTGTGTGTGAGTGACTGCTGAAGCTGCTCTGTCACAGCCGGCACCGGGAGTCTGGATCTGGGTGTGTGTGTGACTGCTGCTGCTGCTCTGTCACAGCCGGCACTGGGAGTCTGGGTGTGTGTGTGAGTGACTGCGGCTGATGCTGCTCTGTCACATCCGGCACTGGGAGTCTGGATCTGTGTGTGTGTGAGTGACTGCTGCTGCTGCTCTGTCACAGCCGGCACTGGGAGTCTGCGTCTGCGTGTGTGAGTGACTGCTGCTGCTGCTCTGTCACAGCCGGCACTGGGAGTCTGGGTCTGTGTGTGTGAGTGACTGCTGCTGCTGCTCTGTCACAGCCGGCACTGGGAGTCTGGGTGTGTGTGTGAGTGACTGCTGTTGCTGCTGCTCTGTCACAGCCGGCACTGGGAGTCTGGATCTGTGTGTGTGAGTGACTGCTGATGCTGCTCTGTCACAGCCGGCACTGGGAGTCTGGGTGTGTGTGTGAGTGACTGCTGCTGCTGCTGCTCTGTCACAGCCGGCACTGGGAGTCTGGATCTGTGTGTGTGAGTGACTGCTGCTGCTGCTCTGTCACAGCCGGCACAGGGAGTCTGGGTGTGTGTGTGAGTGACTGCTGCTGCTGCTCTGTCACAGCTGGCTCTGGGAGACAGGATCTGTGTGTGTGAGTGACTGCTGCTGCTGGTCTGTCACAGCCGGCACTGGGAGTCTGGATCTGTGTGTGTGAGTGACTGCTGCTCTGTCACAGCCGGCACTGGGAGTCTGGATCTGTGTGTGAGTGACTGCTGCTGCTGCTCTGTCACAGCCGGCACTGGGAGTCTGGATCTGTGTGTGTGAGTGACTGCTGCTGCTGCTCTGTCACAGCCGGCACTGGGAGTCTGGATCTGTGTGTGTGAGTGACTGCTGCTGCTGCTGCTCTGTCACAGCTGGCACTGGGAGTCTGGATCTGTGTGTGTGAGTGACTGCTGCTGCTGCTCTGTCACAGCCGGCACTGGGAGTCTGGGTCTGTGTGTGTGAGTGACTGCTGCTGCTGCTCTGTCACAGCCGGCACTGGGAGTCTGGGTCTGTGTGTGAGTGACTGCTGCTGCTGCTGCTCTGTCACAGCCGGCACTGGGAGTCTGGATCTGTGTGTGTGAGTGACTGCTGCTGCTGCTCTGTCACAGCCGGCACTGGGAGTCTGGGTGTGTGTGAGTGACTGCTGCTGCTGCTCTGTCATAGCCGGCACTGGGAGTCTGGATCTGTGTGTGTGAGTGACTGCTGCTGCAGCTCTGTCACAGCCGGCACTGGGAGTCTGGGTGTGTGTGTGTGAGTGACTGCTGCTGCTCTGTCACAGCCGGCACTGGGAGTCTGGATCTGTGTGTGTGAGTGACTGCTGCTGCTGCTCTGTCACAGCCGGCACTGGGAGTCTGGATCTGTGTGTGTGAGTGACTGCTGCTGCTGCTCTGTCACAGCCGGCACTGGGAGTCTGGATCTGTGTGTGTGAGTGACTGCTGCTGCTGCTCTGTCACAGCCGGCACTGGGAGTCTGGATCTGTGTGTGTGAGTGACTGCTGCTGCTGCTCTGTCACAGCCAGCACTGGGAGTCTGGATCTGTGTGTGTGAGTGACTGCTGCTCTGTCACAGCCGGCACTGGGAGTCTGGATCTGTGTGTGTGAGTGACTGCTGCTGCTCTGTCACAGCCGGCACTGGGAGTCTGGATCTGTGTGTGTGAGTGACTGCTGCTGCTGCTTCTCTGTCACAGCCGGCACTGGGAGTCTGGATCTGTGTGAGTGACTGCTGCTGCTGCTCTGTCACAGCCGGCACCAGGAGTCTGGATCTGTGTGTGTGAGTGACTGCTGCTGCTGCTCTGTCATACCCAGCACTGGGAGTCTGGTGTGTGTAAGTGACTGCTGCTGCTGCTCTGTCACAGCCGGCACTGGGAGTCTGGGTCTGTGTGTGTGAGTGACTGCTGCTGCTTCTATGTCACAGCCGGCACTGGGAGTCTGGATCTGTGTGTGTGAGTGACTGCTGCTCTGTCACAGCCGGCACTGGGAGTCTGCATCTGTGTGTGAGTGACTGCTGCTACTGCTCTGTTATAGCCGGCACTGGGAGTCTGGATCTGTGTGTGTGAGTGACTGCTGCTGCTGCTCTGTCACAGCCGGCACTGGGAGTCTGGATCTGTGTGTGTGAGTGACTGCTGCTGCTGCTCTGTCACAGCCAGTACTGGGAGTCTGGATCTGTGTGTGTGAGTGACTGCTACTCTGTCACAGCCGGCACTGGGAGTCTGGATCTGTGTGTGTGAGTGACTGCTGCTGCTGCTCTGTCACAGCCGGCACTGGGAGTCTGGTTCTGTGTGTGTGAGTGACTGCTGCTGCTGCTCTGTCTCAGCCGGCACTGGGAGTCTGGATCTGTGTGTGTGAGTGACTGCTGCTGCTGATCTGTCACAGCCGGCACTGGGAGTCTGGATCTGTGTGTGTGAGTGACTGCAGCTGCTGGTCTGTCACAGCCGGCACTGGGAGTCTGGATCTGTGTGTGTGAGTGACTGCTGCTGCTCTATCACAGCCGGCACCGGGAGTCTGGATCTGTGTGTGTGAGTGACTGCTGCTGCTGCTCTGTCACAGCCGGCACTGGGAGTCTGGATCTGTGTGTGTGAGTGACTGCTGCTGCTCTGTCACACCCGGCACTGGAAGTCTGGATCTGTGTGTGTGAGTGACTGCTGCTGCTGCTGCTCTGTCACAGCCGGCACTGGGAGTCTGGATCTGTGTGTGTGAGTGACTGCTGCTCTGTCACAGCCAGCACTGGGAGTCTGGATCTGTGTGTGAGTGACTGCTGCTGCTGCTCTGTCACAGCCGGCACTGGGAGTCTGGATCTGTGTGTGTGAGTGACTGCTGCTGCTGCTGCTCTGTCACAGCAGGCACTGGGAGTCTGGATCTGTGTGTGTGAGTGAATGCTGCTGCTGCTCTGTCACAGCCAGCACTGGGAGTCTGGATCTGTGTGTGTGAGTGACTGCTGCTGCTGCTCTGTCACAGCCGGCACTGGGAGTCTGGATCTGTGTGTGTGAGTGACTGCTGCTGCTGCTCTGTCACAGCCGGCACTGGGAGTCTGGGTGTGTGTGAGTGACTGCTGCTGCTGCTCTGTCACAGCCGGCACTGGGAGTCTGGATCTGTGTGTGTGAGTGACTGCTGCTGCTGCTCTGTCACAGCCGGCACTGGGAGTCTGGACCTGTGTGTGTGAGTGACTGCTGCTGCTGCTCTGTCAGAGCCGGCACTGGGAGTCTGGATCTGTGTGTGTGAGTGACTGCTACTCTGTCACAGCCGGCACTGGGAGTCTGGATCTGTGTGTGAGTGACTGCTGCTGCTGCTCTGTCACAGTCGGCACTGGGAGTCTGGATCTGTGTGTGTGAGTGACTGCTGCTGCTGCTTCTCTGTCACAGTCGGCACTGGGAGTCTGGATCTGTGTGTGTGAGTGACTGCTGCTGCTGCTCTGTCACAGCCGGCACTGGGAGTCTGGATCTGTGTGTGTGAGTGACTGCTGCTGCTGCTCTGTCACAGCCGGCACTGGGAGTCTGGATCTGTGTGTGTGAATGACTGCTGCTGCTGCTGCTCTGTCACAGCCGGCACTGGGAGTCTGGATCTGTGTGTGTGAGTGACTGCTGCTGCTGCTGCTCTGTCACAGCCGGCACTGGGAGTCTGGATCTGTGTGTGTGAGTGACTGCTGCTGCTGCTCTGTCACAGCCGGCACTGGGAGTCTAGATCTGTGTGTGTGAGTGACTGCTGCTGCTGCTCTGTCACAGCCGGCACTGGGAGTCTGGATCTGTGTGTGTGAGTGACTGCTGCTGCTGCTCTGTCACAGCCGGCACTGGGAGTCTGGATCTGTGTGTGTGAGTGACTGCTGCTGCTGCTGCTCTGTCACAGCCGGCACTGGGAGTCTGGATCTGTGTGTGAGAGTGACTGCTGCTGCTGCTGCTCTGTCACAGCCGGCACTGGGAGTCTGGATCTGTGTGTGTGAGTGACTGCTGCTGCTGCTCTGTCACAGCCGGCACTGGGATTCAGGATCTGTGTGTGAGTGACTGCTGCTGCTGCTGCTCTGTCACAGCCGGCACTGGGAGTCTGGATCTGTGTGTGTGAGTGACTGCTGCTGCTGCTCTGTCACAGCCGGCACTGGGAGTCTGGATCTGTGTGTGTGAGTGACTGCTGCTGTTGCTCTGTCGAAGCCGGCACTGGGAGTCTGGATCTGTGTGTGTGAGTGACTGCTGCTGCTGCTCTGTCACAGCCGGCACTGGGAGTCTGGATCTGTGTGTGTGAATGACTGCTGCTGCTGCTATGTCACAGCCGGCACTGGGAGTCTGGATCTGTGTGTGTGAGTGACTGCTGCTGCTGCTCTGTCACAGCCGGCACTGGGAGTCTGGATCTGTGTGTGTGAGTGACTGCTGCTGCTGCTGATCTGTCACAGCCGGCACTGGGTGTCTGGATCTGTGTGTGTTAGTGACTGCTGCTGCTGCTCTGTCACAGCCGGCACTGGGAGTCCGGATCTGTGTGTAAGTGACTGCTGCTGCTGCTGCTCTGTTATAGCCGGTAATGGGAGTCTGGATCTGTGTGTGTGAGTGACTGCTGCTGCTGCTCTGTCAGAGCCGGCACAGGGAGTCCGGATCTGTGTGTGAGTGGCTGCTGCTGCTGCTGCTCTGTCACAGCCGGCACTGGGAGTCTGGATCTGTGTGTGTGAGTGACTGCTGCTGTTGCTCTGTCACAGCCGGCACTGGGAGTCTGGATCTGTGTGTGTGAGTGACTGCTGCTGCTCTGTCACAGCCGGCACTGGGAGTCTGGATCTGTGTGTGTGAGTGACTGCTGCTGCTGCTGCTCTGTCACAGCCGGCACTGGGAGTCTGGATCTGTGTGTGTGAGTGACTGCTGCTGTTGCTCTGTCACAGCCGGCACTGGGAGTCTGGATCTGTGTGTGTGAGTGACTGCTGCTGCTGCTCTGTCACAGCCGGCACTGGGAGTCTGGATCTGTGTGTGTGAGTGACTGCTGCTGCTGCTGCTCTGTCACAGCCGGCACTGGGAGTCCGGATCTGTGTGTGTGAGTGACTGCTGCTGCTGCTCTGTCACAGCCGGCACTGGGAGTCTGGGTCTGTGTGTGTGAGTGACTGCTGCTGCTGCTCTGTCACAGCCGGCACTGGGAGTCTGGATCTGTGTGTGTGAGTGACTGCTGCTGCTGATCTGTCACAGCTGGCACTGGGAGACTGGATCTGTGTGTGAGTGACTGCTGCTGATGCTGCTCTGTCACAGCCGGCACTGGGAGTCTGGATCTGTGTGTGTGAGTGACTGCTGCTGCTCTGTCACAGCCGGCACTGGGAGTCTGGGTCTGTGTGTGTGAGTGACTGCTGCTCTGTCACAGCCGGCACTGGGAGTCCGGATCTGTGTGTGTGTGTGAGTGACTGCTGCTGCTGCTCTGTCACAGCCGGCACAGGGAGTCTGGGTCTGTGTGTGTGAGTGACTGCTGCTGCTGCTCTGTCACAGCCGGCACTGGGAGTCTGGATCTGTGTGTGTGAGTGACTGCTGCTGCTGATCTGTCACAGCTGGCACTGGGAGACTGGATCTGTGTGTGAGTGACTGCTGCTGCTACTCTGTCACAGCCGGCACTGGGAGTCTGGATCTGTGTGTGTGAGTGACTGCTGCTGCGGCTCTGTCACAGCCGGCACTGGGAGTCTGGGTCTGTGTGTGTGAGTGACTGCTGCTGCTGCTCTGTCACAGCCGGCACTGGGAGTCTGGATCTGTGTGTGTGAGTGACTGCTGCTGCTGATCGGTCACAGCTGGCACTGGGAGACTGGATCTGTGTGTGAGTGACTGCTGCTGCTGCTGCTGCTCTGTCACAGCCGGCACTGGGAGTCTGGATCTGTGTGTGTGAGTGACTGCTGCTGCTCTGTCACAGCCGGCACTGGGAGTCTGGATCTGTGTGTGTGAGTGACTGCTGCTGCTGCTGCTGCTGCTCTGTCACAGCCGGCACTGGGAGTCTGGATCTGTGTGTGTGAGTGACTACTGCTGTTGCTCTGTCGAAGCCGGCACTGGGAGTCTGGATCTGTGTGTGTGAGTGACTGCTGCTGCTGCTCTGTCACAGCCGGCACTGGGAGTCTGGATCTGTGTGTGTGAATGACTGCTGCTGCTGCTATGTCACAGCCGGCACTGGGAGTCTGGATCTGTGTGTGTGAGTGACTGCTGCTGCTGCTCTGTCACAGCCGGCACTGGGAGTCTGGATCTGTGTGTGTGAGTGACTGCTGCTGCTGCTGATCTGTCACAGCCGGCACTGGGTGTCTGGATCTGTGTGGGTGAGTGACTGCTGCTGCTGCTCTGTCACAGCCGGCACTGGGAGTCCGGATCTGTGTGTAAGTGACTGCTGCTGCTGCTGCTCTGTTATAGCCGGTAATGGGAGTCTGGATCTGTGTGTGTGAGTGACTGCTGCTGCTGCTCTGTCAGAGCCGGCACAGGGAGTCCGGATCTGTGTGTGAGTGGCTGCTGCTGCTGCTGCTCTGTCACAGCCGGCACTGGGAGTCTGGATCTGTGTGTGTGAGTGACTGCTGCTGTTGCTCTGTCACAGCCGGCACTGGGAGTCTGGATCTGTGTGTGTGAGTGACTGCTGCTGCTCTGTCACAGCCGGCACTGGGAGTCTGGATCTGTGTGTGTGAGTGACTGCTGCTGCTCTGTCACAGCCGGCACTGGGAGTCTGGATCTGTGTGTGTGAGTGACTGCTGCTGCTGCTGCTGCTGCTCTGTCACAGCCGGCACTGGGAGTCTGGATCTGTGTGTGTGAGTGACTGCTGCTGTTGCTCTGTCACAGCCGGCACTGGGAGTCTGGATCTGTGTGTGTGAGTGACTGCTGCTGCTGCTCTGTCACAGCCGGCACTGGGAGTCTGGATCTGTGTGTGTGAGTGACTGCTGCTGCTGCTGCTCTGTCACAGCCGGCACTGGGAGTCCGGATCTGTGTGTGTGAGTGACTGCTGCTGCTGCTCTGTCACAGCCGGCACTGGGAGTCTGGGTCTGTGTGTGTGTGTGAGTGACTGCTGCTGCTGCTCTGTCACAGCCGGCACTGGGAGTCTGGATCTGTGTGTGTGAGTGACTGCTGCTGCTGATCTGTCAAAGCTGGCACTGGGAGACTGGATCTGTGTGTGAGTGACTGCTGCTGCTGCTGCTCTGTCACAGCCGGCACTGGGAGTCTGGATCTGTGTGTGTGAGTGACTGCTGCTGCTCTGTCACAGCCGGAACTGGGAGTCTGGGTCTGTGTGTGTGAGTGACTGCTGCTCTGTCACAGCCGGCACTGGGAGTCCGGATCTGTGTGTGTGAGTGACTGCTGCTGTTGCTCTGTCACAGCCGGCACTGGGAGTCTGGATCTGTGTGTGTGAGTGACTGCTGCTGCTGCTCTGTCACAGCCGGCACTGGGAGTCTGGATCTGTGTGTGTGAGTGACTGCTGCTGCTGCTGCTCTGTCACAGCCGGCACTGGGAGTCCGGATCTGTGTGTGTGAGTGACTGCTGCTGCTGCTCTGTCACAGCCGGCACTGGGAGTCTGGGTCTGTGTGTGTGAGTGACTGCTGCTGCTGCTCTGTCACAGCCGGCACTGGGAGTATGGATCTGTGTGTGTGAGTGACTGCTGCTGCTGATCTGTCACAGCTGGCACTGGGAGACTGGATCTGTGTGTGAGTGACTGCTGCTGCTGCTGCTCTGTAACAGCCGGCACTGGGAGTCTGGATCTGTGTGTGTGAGTGACTGCTGCTGCTCTGTCACAGCCGGAACTGGGAGTCTGGGTCTGTGTGTGTGAGTGACTGCTGCTCTGTCACAGCCGGCACTGGGAGTCCGGATCTGTGTGTGTGAGTGACTGCTGCTGCTGCTCTGTCACAGCCGGCACAGGGAGTCTGGGTCTGTGTGTGTGAGTGACTGCTGCTGCTGCTCTGTCACAGCCGGCACTGGGAGTCTGGATCTGTGTGTGTGAGTGACTGCTGCTGCTGCTCTGTCACAGCTGGCACTGGGAGTCTGGATCTGTGTGTGAGTGACTGCTGCTGCTGCTGCTCTGTCACAGCCGGCACTGGGAGTCCGGATCTGTGTGTGTGAGTGACTGCTGCTGCTGCTCTGTCACAGCCGGCACAGGGAGTCTGGATCTGTGTGTGTGAGTGACTGCTGCTGCTGCTCTGTCACAGCCGGCACTGGGAGTCTGGATCTGTGTGTGTGAGTGACTGCTGCTGCTGCTCTGTCACAGCCGGCATTGGGAGTCTGGATCTGTGTGTGTGAGTGACTGCTGCTGCTGCTCTGTCACAGCCGGCACTGGGAGTCTGGATCTGTGTGTGAGTAACTGCTGCTGCTGCTGCTCTGTCCAGGCCGGCACTGGGAGTCTGGGTCTGTGTGTGTGAGTGACTGCTGCTGCTGCTCTGTCACAGCCGGCACTGGGAGTCTGGATCTGTGTGTGTGAGTGACTGCTGCTGCTGCTGCTCTGTCACAGCCGGCACTGGGAGTCTGGATCTGTGTGTGTGAGTGACTGCTGCTGCTGCTCTGTCACAGCCGGCACTGGGAGTATGGATCTGTTTGTTTGAGTGACTGCTGCTGCTGCTCTGTCACAGCTGGCACTGGGAGTCTGGATCTGTGTGTGTGAGTGACTGCTGCTGCTGCTCTGTCACAGCCGGCACTGGGAGTCTGGATCTGTGTGTGTGAGTGACTGCTGCTGCTGCTCTGTCACAGCCGGCACTGGGAGTCTGGATCTGTGTGTGTGAGTGACTGCTGCTGCTGCTCTGTCACAGCCGGCACTGGGAGTCTGGGTCTGTGTGTGTGAGTGACTGCTGCTGCTACTCTGTCACAGCCGGCACAGGGAGTCTGGGTCTGTGTGTGTGTGTGAGTGACTGCTGCTGCTCTGTCACAGCCGGCACTGGGAGTCTGGATCTGTGTGTGTGAGTGACTGCTGCTGCTGCTCTGTCACAGCCGGCACTGGGAGTCTGGATCTGTGTGTGTGAGTGACTGCTGCTGCTGCTCTGTCACAGCCGGCACTGGGAGTCTGGATCTGTGTGTGTGAGTGACTGCTGCTGCTGCTCTGTCACAGCCGGCACTGGGAGTCTGGGTCTGTGTGTGTGAGTGACTGCTGCTGCTACTCTGTCACAGCCGGCACAGGGAGTCTGGGTCTGTGTGTGTGTGAGTGACTGCTGCTGCTCTGTCACAGCCGGCACTGGGAGTCTGGATCTGTGTGTGTGAGTGACTGCTGCTGCTGCTCTGTCACAGCCGGCACTGGGAGTCCGGATCTGTGTGTGTGAGTGACTGCTGCTGCTGCTCTGTCACAGCCGGCACTGGGAGTCTGGATCTGTGTGTGTGAGTGACTGCTGCTGCTGCTCTGTCACAGCCGGCACTGGGAGTCTGGATCTGTGTGTGTGAGTGACTGCTGCTGCTGCTCTGTCACAGCCGGCACTGGGAGTCTGGGTCTGTGTGTGTGAGTGACTGCTGCTGCTGCTCTGTCACAGCCGGCACAGGGAGTCTGGGTCTGTGTGTGTGAGTGACTGCTGCTGCTCTGTCACAGCCGGCACTGGGAGTCTGGATCTGTGTGTGTGAGTGACTGCTGCTGCTGCTCTGTCACAGCCGGCACTGGGAGTCTGGATCTGTGTGTGTGAGTGACTGCTGCTGCTGCTCTGTCACAGCCGGCACTGGGAGTCTGGATCTGTGTGTGTGAGTGACTGCTGCTGCTGCTCTGTCACAGCTGGCACTGGGAGTCTGGATCTGTGTGTGAGTGACTGCTGCTGCTGCTCTGTCACAGCCGGCACTGGGAGTCTGGATCTGTGTGTGAGTGACTGCTGCTGCTGCTCTGTCACAGCCGGCACTGGGAGTCTGGATCTGTGTGTGTGAGTGACTGCTGCTGCTGCTCTGTCACAGCCGGCACCGGGAGTCTGGATCTGTGTGTGAGTGACTGCTGCTGTTGCTCTGTCACAGCCGGCACTGGGAATCTGGATCTGTGTGTGTGAATGACTGCTGCTGCTGCTGCTCTGTCACAGCCGGCACTGGGAGTCTGGATCTGTGTGTGTGAGTGACTGCTGCTGCTGCTCTGTCACAGCCGGCACTGGGAGTCTGGATCTGTGTGTGTGAGTGACTGCTGCTGCTGCTCTGTCACAGCTGGCAATGGGAGTCTGGATTTGTGTGTGAGTGACTGCTGCTGCTGCTGCTCTGTCACAGCCGGCACTGGGAGTCTGGGTCTGTGTGTGTGAGTGACTGCTGCTGCTGCTCTGTCAGAGCCGGCACTGGGAGTCTGGGTCTATGTGTGTGAGTAACTGCTGCTCTGTCACAGCCGGCACTGGGAGTCTGGGTCTGTGTGTGTGAGTGACTGCTGCTGCTGCTCTGTCACAGCTGGCACTGGGAGTCTGGATCTGTGTGTGAGTGACTGCTGCTACTGCTCTTTCACAGCCGGCACTGGGAGTCTGGATCTGTGTGTGTGAGTGACTGCTGCTGCTCTGTCACAGCTGGCAATGGGAGTCTGGATTTGTGTGTGAGTGACTGCTGCTGCTGCTGCTCTGTCACAGCCGGCACTGGGAGTCTGGGTCTGTGTGTGTGAGTGACTGCTGCTGCTGCTCTGTCACAGCCGGCACTGGGAGTCTGGATCTGTGTGTGTGAGTGACTGCTGCTGCTGCTCTGTCACAGCTGGCACTGGGAGTCTGGATCTGTGTGTGAGTGACTGCTGCTGCTGCTGCTCTGTCACAGCCGGCACTGGGAGTCCGGATCTGTGTGTGTGAGTGACTGCTGCTGCTGCTCTGTCACAGCCGGCACAGGGAGTCTGGATCTGTGTGTGTGAGTGACTGCTGCTGCTGCTCTGTCACAGCCGGCACTGGGAGTCTGGATCTGTGTGTGTGAGTGACTGCTGCTGCTGCTCTGTCACAGCCGGCATTGGGAGTCTGGATCTGTGTGTGTGAGTGACTGCTGCTGCTGCTCTGTCACAGGCGGCACTGGAAGTCTGGATCTGTGTGTGAGTGACTGCTGCTGCTGCTGCTCTGTCCAGGCCGGCACTGGGAGTCTGGGTCTGTGTGTGTGAGTGACTGCTGCTGCTGCTCTGTCACAGCCGGCACTGGGAGTCTGGATCTGTGTGTGAGTGACTGCTGCTGCTGCTGCTCTGTCACAGCCGGCACTGGGAGTCTGGATCTGTGTGTGTGAGTGACTGCTGCTGCTGCTCTGTCACAGCCGGCACTGGGAGTATGGATCTGTGTGTGTGAGTGACTGCTGCTGCTGCTCTGTCACAGCTGGCACTGGGAGTCTGGATCTGTGTGTGAGTGACTGCTGCTGCTGCTCTGTCACAGCCGGCACTGGGAGTCTGGATCTGTGTGTGAGTGACTGCTGCTGCTGCTCTGTCACAGCCGGCACTGGGAGTCCGGATCTGTGTGTGTGAGTGACTGCTGCTGCTGCTCTGTCACAGCCGACACTGGGAGTCCGGATCTGTGTGTGTGAGTGACTGCTGCTGCTGCTCTGTCACAGCCGGCACTGGGAGTCTGGATCTGTGTGTGTGAGTGACTGCTGCTGCTGCTCTGTCACAGCCGGCACTGGGAGTCTGGATCTGTGTGTGTGAGTGACTGCTGCTGCTGCTCTGTCACAGCCGGCACTGGGAGTCTGGGTCTGTGTGTGTGAGTGACTGCTGCTGCTACTCTGTCACAGCCGGCACAGGGAGTCTGGGTCTGTGTGTGTGTGTGAGTGACTGCTGCTGCTCTGTCACAGCCGGCACTGGGAGTCTGGATCTGTGTGTGTGAGTGACTGCTGCTGCTGCTCTGTCACAGCCGGCACTGGGAGTCTGGATCTGTGTGTGTGAGTGACTGCTGCTGCTGCTCTGTCACAGCTGGCACTGGGAGTCTGGATCTGTGTGTGAGTGACTGCTGCTGCTGCTCTGTCACAGCCGGCACTGGGAGTCTGGATCTGTGTGTGAGTGACTGCTGCTGCTGCTCTGTCACAGCCGGCACTGGGAGTCTGGATCTGTGTGTGTGAGTGACTGCTGCTGCTGCTCTGTCACAGCCGGCACCGGGAGTCTGGATCTGTGTGTGAGTGACTGCTGCTGTTGCTCTGTCACAGCCGGCACTGGGAATCTGGATCTGTGTGTGTGAATGACTGCTGCTGCTGCTGCTGCTGCTGCTGCTGCTGCTCTGTCACAGCCGGCACTGGGAGTCTGGATCTGTGTGTGTGAGTGACTGCTGCTGCTGCTCTGTCACAGCCGGCACTGGGAGTCTGGATCTGTGTGTGTGAGTGACTGCTGCTGCTGCTCTGTCACAGCTGGCAATGGGAGTCTGGATTTGTGTGTGAGTGACTGCTGCTGCTGCTGCTCTGTCACAGCCGGCACTGGGAGTCTGGGTCTGTGTGTGTGAGTGACTGCTGCTGCTGCTCTGTCAGAGCCGGCACTGGGAGTCTGGGTCTATGTGTGTGAGTAACTGCTGCTCTGTCACAGCCGGCACTGGGAGTCTGGGTCTGTGTGTGTGAGTGACTGCTGCTGCTGCTCTGTCACAGCTGGCACTGGGAGTCTGGATCTGTGTGTGAGTGACTGCTGCTACTGCTCTTTCACAGCCGGCACTGGGAGTCTGGATCTGTGTGTGTGAGTGACTGCTGCTGCTCTGTCACAGCCGGCACAGGGAGTCTGGATCTGTGTGTGTGAGTGACTGCTGCTGCTGCTGCTCTGTCACAGCCAGCACTGGGAGTCTGGATCTGTGTGTGTGAGTGACTGCTGCTGCTCTGTCACAGCCGGCACTGGGAGTCTGGATCTGTGTGTGTGAGTGACTGCTGCTGCTCTGTCACAGCCGGCACTGGGAGTCCAGATCTGTGTGTGTGAGTGACTGCTGCTGCTGCTCTGTCACAGCCGGCACTGGGAGTCTGGATCTGTGTGTGTGAGTGACTGCTGCTGCTGCTCTGTCACAGCCGGCACTGGGAGTCTGGATCTGTGTGTGTGAGTGACTGCTGCTGCTGCTCTGTCACAGCTGGCACTGGGAGTTTGGATCTGTGTGTGAGTGACTGCTGCTGCTGCTCTGTCACAGCCGGCACTGGGAGTCTGGGTCTGTGTGTGTGAGTGACTGCTGCTGCTGCTCTGTCACAGCCGGCACTGGGAGTCTGGATCTGTGTGTGTGAGTGACTGCTGCTGCTGCTCTGTCACAGCCGGCACTGGGAGTCTGGATCTGTGTGTGTGAGTGACTGCTGCTGCTGCAGCACCAGGGCTGCTCACTGACTGGCTCTCACTGTCTCAGAGAGCCAATCAGAGCTAGCACAGAGGGGAATGAGGGAGGAACTGAGGGTCATGTCTGAGGCAGTGAGAGAGAGAGCCTCCAACGATCCCAGCAGCATGAGCCATGGGGATCATCACATGTAGAGACACAGCACACAGCAGCCAGGGGAGGCAGAGGCACAGCACACAGCAACCAGAGGAGGCAGAGGCACGGCATACAGCAGCCAGGGGAGGCAGAGCTTTTAGTATTTAAAGAAAAGAAGCCACCATCACAACACCATTGAATAATTACCATTCGATGGCAGCAAACATCGTAATGTTGCCAACGAATGAAAAACATTGATGGTCTGCAAACATCGATCATCGATGTCCATCCCTACTCCATGGCTAAGCACGTCTCTGCACCCCCCCCAACCCCAACATGCCCTCAGCTTCTGTATCCAACGTGCGAACACCCCATTGCCATGAAGTTACGCCCACTCAGTCACAAATGGGACTGCGCACATCTCTGAGCTGCCCGTAGATGTGTACGCAGTGCGAATACCTGCAGGATCAGTCTGCGTTGAGCTCTGAAGCTGTGGGGAAGACACAAGGAGTAGGCAGAGCTGGGGAGAGAGAGCAGGGGACAGCTGAGATTACAGGGAGAGACCCAGGATGAGGTACCAGCGGAACATTGTGATCCTCGCGGATACAGTCCCGGATTCTCTCTGCGGAGCCGCGGTATATGATGTCTCTCACGACCCCCTGTAACAGAGACGAGGACACTCTGAGACCTGACTTCACCGTCTGTAACTAAATCAAACATAGTAATGGCGATCTCCACCTACCGACTCGTCTGACAGGTACACTCCATGCTTCCTGGCATACTCTGGGCTTCCTGGCAGAGAGATGACGCGGGCTCCCCTAAACTGTGCCCAGTTCATTCCTGCAAATCCCAAGGTATAACACACGTCAGGGTTATGTAGTAAGAGGCTGCCATGAAGGACAATGTGGGATCCAAAGTGAGGGAAAGAGGCAGAGTGAAAGGAGACTGAAAGCAATCAGAGGATGGAAACACAGAGGCTGGAGAGAGGCTGGAAAGTCTACCGCCAACGAGGAGGCTGGAGAGAAGCAGGAAAATCTACCGCCAACGAGAAGGGAGGCTGGAGAGAGGCAGAAAAATCTACCGCCACTGAGAAGGCTGGAGAGAAGTAGGAATATCTACCGCCAACGAGGAGGCTGGAGAGAGGCTGGAAAATCTACCGCCAACGAGAAGGGAGGCTGGAGAGAGGCAGAAAAATGTACCGCCAACGAGAAGGCTGGAGAGAAGCAGGAAAGTCTACCGCCAACGAGAAGGGAGGCTGGAGAGAGGCAGAAAAATCTACCACCAATGAGAAGGGAGGCTGGAGAAAGGCAGAAAAATCTACCGCCAACGAGAAGGCTGGAGAGAAGCAGGAAAGTCTACCGCCAACGAGAAGGGAGGCTGGAGAGAGGCAGAAAAATCTACCGCCAACGAGAAGGCTGGAGAGAAGCAGGAAAGTCTACCGCCAACGAGAAGGGAGGCTGGAGAGAGGCAGAAAAATCTACCGCCAACGAGAAGGGAGGCTGGAGAGAGGCAGAACAATCTACCGCCAACGAGAAGGGAGGCTGGAGAGAGGCAGGAAAATCTACCACCAATGAGAAGGGAGGCTGGAGAGAGGCAGAAAAATCTACCGCCAACGAGAAGGGAGGCTGGAGAGAGGCAGAACAATCTACCGCCAATGAGAAGGGAGGCTGGAGAGAGGCAGGAAAATCTACCACCAACGAGAAGGGAGGCTGGAGAGAGGCAGAAAAATGTACCGCCAACGAGAAGGCTGGAGAGAAGCAGGAAAGTCTACCGCCAACGAGAAGGGAGGCTGGAGAGAGGCAGAAAAATCTACCGCCAACGAGAAGGCTGGAGAGAAGCAGGAAAGTCTACCGCCAATGAGAAGGGAGGCTGGAGAGAGGCAGAAAAATGTACCGCCAACGAGAAGGGAGGCTGGAGAGAGGCAGAACAATCTACCGCCAATGAGAAGGGAGGCTGGAGAGAGGCAGGAAAATCTACCACCAACGAGAAGGGAGGCTGGAGAGAGGCAGAAAAATGTACCGCCAACGAGAAGGCTGGAGAGAAGCAGGAAAGTCTACCGCCAACGAGAAGGGAGGCTGGAGAGAGGCAGAAAAATCTACCGCCAACGAGAAGGCTGGAGAGAAGCAGGAAAGTCTACCGCCAACAAGAAGGGAGGCTGGAGAGAGGCAGAAAAATCTACCGCCAACGAGAAGGGAGGCTGGAGAGAGGCAGAACAATCTACCGCCAATGAGAAGGGAGGCTGGAGAGAGGCAAGAAAATCTACCACCAACGAGAAGGGAGGCTGGAGAGAGGCAGAACAATCTACCGCCAACGAGAAGGGAGGCTGGAGAGAGGCAGGAAAATCTACCACCAACGAGAAGGGAGGCTGGAGAGAGGCAGAACAATATACCGCCAATGAGAAGGGAGGCTGGAGAGAGGCAGGAAAATCTACCACCAACGAGAAGGGAGGCTGGAGAGAGGCAGAACAATATACCGCCAATGAGAAGGGAGGCTGGAGAAAGACAGAACAATCTACCACCAACGAGAATGGAGGCTGGAGAGAGGCAGAACAATATACCGCCAATGAGAAGGGAGGCTGGAGAGAGGCAGGAAAATCTACCACCAATGAGAAGGGAGGCTGGAGAAAGACAGAACAATCTACCACCAACGAGAAGGGAGGCTGGAGAGAGGCAGAACAATCTACCACCAACGAGAAGGGAGGCTGGAGAGAGGCAGGAAAATCTACCGCCAACGAGAACAGAGGCTGGAGAGAGGCAGGAAAATCTACCACCAATGAGAAGGGAGGCTGGAGAGAGGCAGAAAAATCTACCACTAATGAGAAGGGAGGCTGGAGAAAGACAGAACAAAGACAGAACAATCTACCACCAACGAGAAGGGAGGCTGGAGAGAGGCAGAACAATCTACCACCAACGAGAAGTGGGGCTGGAGAGAGGCAGAAAAATCTGCTTCCAACGAGAAGGGAGGCTGGAGACAGACAGGAAAATCTATCACCACTGAGAAGGGAGGCTGGAGAGAGGCAGGAAAATCTATGTCACGTCCTGACACTGGGTATCCTCAGTTAGAGGTCTACGAGCCAGGGGGTTAGGGTGACCAGGAAGCAGCAAATGGGGTGGCTGTGTATATGTCTTTCTCAGGCGTTGGCGAGACCTGACCTGAGGCACGGAGCAGGTCGCAGCCCTCAGGCCAGGTACCTGGGAATAGCGAGAAGACAGAACAATAGGACACAGAAACGGGTGACTTAGAAGAAGAGATGCGTACACCAGTTGGCACTGTGGATAGTACTGGAGATTTGTAAGCTGAGGATCTAGACGCAGGTATGCACCGTGGGTAGTACGGAGGATCCAGGCGCAGGTATGCACCGTGGGCAGTACAGAGGATCCAGACGCAGGTATGCACCGTGGGTAGTACGGAGGATCCAGACGCAGGTATGCACCGTGGGTGGTACGGAGGATCCAGGCGCAGGTATGCACCATGGGCAGTACAGAGGATCCAGACGCAGGTATGCACCGTGGGCAGTACGGAGGATCCAGGCGCAGGTATGCACCATGGGTGGTACGGAGGATCCAGGCGCAGGTATGCACCGTGGGTGGTACAGAGGATCCAGATGCAGGAATGCACCATGGGCAGTACAGAGGATCCAGGCGCAGGTATGCACCGTGGGCAGTACGGAGGATCCAGACGCAGGTATGCACCATGGGTAGTACGGAGGATCCAGGCGCAGGTATGCACCATGGGTAGTACAGAGGATCCAGGCGCAGGTATGCACCGTGGGTGGTACGGAGGATCCAGATGCAGGAATGCGCTATGGGCAGTACAGAGGATCCAGACGCAGGAATGCACTATGGGCAGTACAGAGGATCCAGATGCAGGAATGCGCTATGGGCAGTACAGAGGATCCAGACGCAGGAATGCACTATGGGCAGTACAGAGGATCCAGACGCAGGTATGCACCGTGGGCAGTACAGAGGATCCAGACGCAGGAATGCGCTATGGGCAGTACAGAGGATCAAGACGCAGGAATGCGCTATGGGCAGTACAGAGGATCCAGACGCAGGAAAGTATCACCAGCGAGGAGGGAGGCGAAGAGGCAAGGTGCAGGAAAGTATTGCCAGCGAGGTGCGGAATAGTGACCGGAGGCACAGATAGAGGAATTTGCTACAAATGGGAAGCCAGGGAGGCTGGCAGGAAGGCCCACAGACAGTGTGAAGGCAGAAAAGGACGAGGGAGGCCAGTATGAGGAGAGATGGAGGGAGGGAAGAGAGATACGGAGGTTGGCGGTGAGGAGGGAAGACAACAGGGATGTCGGTGGTAAGGAGGGATGTAAGGAGGAAGGAAGGGAAAGGAGAGAGGGATGTCGGTGGCGAGGAGGGATGGAAGGAGGAAGGAAGGGAAAGGAGACAGGGATGTCAGTGGTAAGGCGATATTGAAGGGGGAAGGAAAGAAGAGAGGGATGAATGTGGTAAGGAAGGATGGAAGGAGGAAGAAAGGGAATGGAGACAGGGGAGTCAGTGGTAAGGAGGGATGGAAGGGGGAAGGAAGGGAAAGGAGACAGGGATGTCAGTGGTAAGGAGGGATGGAAGGGGGAAGGAAGGGAATGGAGAGAGGGATGTCAGTGGTAAGGAGGGATGGAAGGGGGAAGGAAGTCGGTGGTAAGGGATGTCGGTGGTAAGGAGGGATGGAAGGAGGAAGGAAGGGAATGGAGAGAGGGATGTCAGTGGTAAGGAGGGATGGAAGGGGGAAGGAAGTTGGTGGTAAGGAATGTCGGTGGTAAGGAGGGATGGAAGGAGGAAGGAAGGGAAAGGAGACAGGGATGTCGGTGGCGAGGAGGGATGAAAGGAGGAAGAAAGGGAATGGAGAGAGGGATGTCAGTGGTAAGGAGGGATGGAAGGGGGAAGGAAGTTGGTGGTAAGGGATGTCGGTGGTAAGGAGGGATGGAAGGAGGAAGGAAGGGAATGGAGAGAGGGATGTCAGTGGTAAGGAGGGATGGAAGGGGGAAGGAAGTCGGTGGTAAGGGATGTCGGTGGTAAGGAGGGATGGAAGGAGGAAGGAAGGGAATGGAGACAGGGATGTCGGTGGCGAGGAGGGATGGAAGGAGGAAGGAAGTCGGTGGTAAGTGATGTCGGTGGTAAGGAGGGATGGAAGGAGGAAGGAAGGGAATGGAGAGAGGGATGTCAGTGGTAAGGAGGGATGGAAGGAGGAAGGAAGGGAAAGAAGACAGGGATGTACGTGGAGAGGGGGTAGAAAGGAAGGTAAGGGAGACAGATGTTGGAGGTGAGGAGGGATAGAGGAAGTGAAGGGTGACAGGTAAGTTGATGGTGAGTAGGGAGGGAAAGGAGAGAGATTGCTAATGAGGAGAAATGGTAGAAAGTAGGGAAGCAGGGAGGTTGGTGGTTAGGGTAAGAGGGAGGGAGGAGAGGCAGAGAGGCTGGTAGTGAGGAGGGATGGAAGGAGGAAGGGAAGGAAGGGAGACACAGAGGATGGAGTGCACAGGGTAGGCCGGAGAGGCAGAGCCTCCCCTGTCATACTCCTGAGATCGGATATAAAAATGATTAGAATAATACAATGAAGATATTTATAACTTTTAAA
Source organism: Taudactylus pleione (assembly GCA_031769625.1). Lineage (NCBI taxonomy): Eukaryota > Metazoa > Chordata > Amphibia > Anura > Myobatrachidae > Taudactylus > Taudactylus pleione. The sequence continues at coordinate 729,992 of JAUIMM010000392.1, forward strand.
CATCTTCTTTGTTTGTTGTAATCATTTTTATAGTTAACACTCACTAGCTGGGACTGGTCACTGAGACTGCAGGGAGATGAAAGATGAGGCAGGAACAGTTCAGCCTCACTTCTATATAGTCAGACACTGCTTGCAGACTTGGGGGCGTGGCCACACTACGGGCAGTAAGCTGCACAGAAAGAGAGCTAATAGAGGCATGCCTCTGATTATTGTGGGCATTCCTTGAGCACTGAAGGTCACCTTAAATGTGTCATGTGACCAGGAAGTGCACTACAAATCGGAGCTCAATTAGCAGCAGCAGCAAGAGAAGACACAGTGATGCAGGTAGGAGAATCAATGGACACTGAAGCTTAGTGTAGTGAGGGGAGAGTAACAGTGAGTAGGGGATGAGGCAGGCTCCCAGCAGTCAGACGCATCTCCATGTGCGCCTCCCAGCCATTGACCTCACCGCACATCACTGATGTAGTGAGGAGGGATGGAAGGGAAGGAAGGAAGACAGGGAGGAAGTGAAGGGAGACGGAGGATGGAGTGACAAGGGATGGAAGGAGGAAGGGAAGGAAGGGAGACAGGGAGGCTGGAGTGAGGAGGGATGGAAGAAGGATGGGAGACAGGGAGGCTGCAGTGACAAGGGATGGAAGGGAAGGAAGGGAGACAGGGAGGATGGAGTAAGGAGGGATGGAAAGAGGAAGGGAAGGAAGGGAGACAGGGAGGCTAGAGTGAGGAGGGATGGAAGGGGGGAAGGATGAAGGGGAAAGGGAAGGAAGGGAGACAGGGAGGCTAGTGAGGAGGGATGGAAGGGGAAAGGGAAGAAGGGAGACAGGGAGGCTGGAGTGACAAGGGTAGGAAGGAAGACAGGGAGGCTACAATGAGGAGGGATGGAAGGAGGAAGGGAAGGAAGGGAGACAGGGAGGCTGGAGTGACAAGGAATGGAAGGAGGAAGGGAAGGAAGGGGAAAGGGAAGAAGGGAGACAGGGAGGCTGGAGTGAGGAGGGATGGAAGGAGGAAGAGAAGGAAGGGGAAAGGGAAGAAGGGAGACGGGAGGCTGGAGTGACAAGGGAAGGAAGGGAGATAGGGAGGAGGGATTGAAGGGGAAAGGGAAGAAGGGAGACAGAGAGGCTGGAGTGACAAGGGAAGGAAGGGAGACGGAGGCTGGAGTGAGGAGGGATGGAAGGGGAAAGGGAAGGAAGGGAGACAGAGAGGCTGGAGTGAGGAGGGAGGAAGGAGGAAGGGAAGGAAGGGAGATAGGGAGGAGGGATTGAAGGGGAAAGGGAAGAAGTGAGACAGAGAGGCTAGAATGAGGAGGGATGGAAGGGGAAAGGGAAAAAGGTAGACAGGGAGGCTGGAGTGACAAGGGAAGGAAGGGAGACAGGGAGGCTGGAGTGAGGAGGGATGGAAGGGGAAAGGGAAGGAAGGGAGATAGGGAGGCTGGAGTGAGGAGGGATGGAAGAGGAAAGGGAAGGAAGGAGACAGAGAGGCTGGAGTGAGGAGGGAGGAAGGGAAGGAAGGGAGACAGGGAGGCTGGAGTGAGGAGGGATGGAAGGGGAAAGGGAAGGAAGGGAGACAGGTAGGCTGGAGTGTGGAGGGATGGAAGGGGAAAGGGAAGGAAGGGAGACAGGCTGGAGTGAGGAGGGATGGAAGGGGAAAGGAAAGGAAGGGAGACAGGGTGGCTAGAATAAGGAGGGAGGAAGGGGAAAGGAAAGGAAGGGAGACAGGGAGGCTGGAGTGAGGAGGGATGGAAGGAGGAAGGGAAGGAAAGGAGACAGGGAGGCTGGAGTGAGGAGGGATGGAAGGAGGATGGGAAGGAAGGGAGACAGGGAGGCTGGAGTGAGGAGGGATGGAAGGGGAAATTAAAGGAAGGGAGACAGGGAGGCTGGAGTGAGGAGGGATGGAAGGGGAAAGGGAAGGAAGGGAGACAGAGAGGCTGGAGTGAGGAGGGATGGAAGGGGAAAGGGAAGGAAGGGAGACAGAGAGGCTGGAGTGAGGAGGGATGGAAGGGGAAAGGGAAGGAAGGGAGACAGAGAGGCTGGAGTGAGGAGGGAGGAAGGGAAGGAAGGGAGACAGGGAGGCTGGAGTGTGGAGGGATGGAAGGGGAAAGGGAAGGAAGGGAGACAGGGAGGCTGGAGTGAGGAGGGATGGAAGGGGAAAGGGAAGGAAGGGAGACAGGGAGGCTGGAGTGACAAGGGAAGGAAGGGAGACAGGGAGGCTAGAATGAGGAGGGATGGAAGGAGAAAGGGAAGGAAGGGAGACGGGGGCTAGAATGAGGAGGGATGGAAGGGGAAAGGGAAGAAGGGAGACAGAGAGGCTGGAGTGACAAGGGAAGGAAGGGAGACAGGGAGGCTGGAGTGAGGAGGGATGGAAGGGGAAAGGGAAGGAAGGGAGATAGGGAGGCTGGAATGAGGAGGGATGGAAGGGTAAAGGGAAGGAAGGGAGACAGAGAGGCTGGAGTGAGGAGGGAGGAAGGAGGAAGGGAAGGAAGGGAGATAGGGAGGAGGGATTGAAGGGGAAAGGGAAGAAGGGAGACAGAGAGGCTAGAATGAGGAGGGATGGAAGGGGAAAGGGAAGAAGGGAGACAGGGAGGCTGGAGTGACAAGGGAAGGAAGGAGACAGAGAGGCTGGAGTGAGGAGGGAGGAAGGAGGAAGGGAAGAAAGGGAGACAGGGAGGCTGGAGTGAGGAGGGATGGAAGGGGAAAGGGAAGTAAGGGAGACAGGGAGGCTGGAGTGTGGAGGGATGGAAGGGGAAAGGGAAGGAAGGGATACAGGCTGGAGTGAGGAGGGATGGAAGGGGAAAGGAAAGGAAGGGAGACAGGGTGGCTAGAATAAGGAGGGAGGAAGGGGAAAGGAAAGGAAGGGAGACAGGGAGGATGGAGTGAGGAGGGATAGAAGGGGAAAGGGAAGGAAGGGAGACAGAGAGGCTGGAGTGAGGAGGGATGGAAGGGGAAAGGGAAGGAAGAAAGACAGAGAGGCTGGAGTGAGGAGGGAGGAAGGGAAGGAAGGGAGACAGGGAGGCTGGAGTGAGGAGGGATGGAAGGGGAAAGGGAAGGAAGGGAGACAGGGAGGCTGGAGTGAGGAGGGATGGAAGGGGAAAGGGTAGGAAGGGAGACAGGGAGGCTGGAGTGACAAGGGAAGGAAGGGAGACAGGGAGGCTAGAATGAGGAGGGATGGAAGGAGGAAGGGAAGGAAGGGAGACGGGGGCTAGAATGAGGAGGGAGGAAGGGGAAAGGAAAGGAAGGGAGACAGGGAGGCTAGAATGAGGAGGGAGGAAGGGGAAAGGAAAGGAAGGGAGACAGGGAGGCTGGAGTGAGGAGGGATGGAAGGAGGAAGGGAAGGAAAGGAGACAGGGAGGCAGGAGTGAGGAGGGATGGAAGGAGGATGGGAAGGAAGGGAGACAGGGAGGCTGGAGTGAGGAGGGATGGAAGGGGAAAGGAAAGGAAGGGAGACAGGGAGGCTGGAGTGAGGAGGGATGGAAGGGGAAAGGGAGATGGGAAGTTGGTGATGAGGGAAGCCAGTAGTGTACAGGGATGGAAGGAGGAAAGAAGGAGAAAGATGATGATGAGGATGGAAAAGAATGAGGGGAAAGATGGATGTGGTGGCAGTGATATGGGAAGGAGGTCAGCCGAATGCAGATGGACATGTAACACCGGGTACTCACGCGGGTTAGAGCGTAGAGACAAAGTCATATCAGTGCTGCAGATCCAGACACCAGGAGGGGAGCCAGGACATAGCTAATCGGGATCCAATATTAGAACATGAAGTTAATAACATTGAGGTGCAATGTACCTATTATTATAGCCCCGCCACCCGAGTATATACTTCAGAGCTGACAATCTAATTGTGGAGCTGCAGCCCAGATGTACACATTACTGGATACATAGAAAAAGTAAAGTATAACTCTAGGAATTGCGCAATTCTGGAGCAGAAATAACCCCCACATACAACACATGTTCTGCACGGCGCACACGCAGTTCACACATCACCTGATGCCTCAACGTGTTCAGCAGACTGTCCAAGTTGCAGGTGACGGATTCTACCAGCACCCGAGGATCCTCCACCGGTAGGACAGTGAAAACGCGACCACAGTCATCAAAAAGGAAATCTCGCCCCTTGCAGAAAACACGGGGTTACCTCGGCAATCAGTGACATGTATAATATTATAATATATTCATGATATATTTCCCACTCACCGTATGAAGGATGACAAGTCGCGCCCCCTGCAGGACATCTGCAGAAACTACCTGCAGGGAAATCACCAGATAACAAGAGTCATAAAAGCTAATATTCAATAAGTAACTAAGGATATCTGCCCATATGTACTATTTGCACCGTGTAGTATGTAATCCTCCTGCATGATAACGTGAGATACATACCATGTACCCAGCACGTGCACTCAGATGTTCCGTGGCCACCAGCAGAGCATTCAGCGAGGCTCCTCCACTCCCTACATGGGTCTGAGGGTCTTCCACTACCAGTATCAAGGTGCCAGCGGGAACAACACCCCGACGCTGTCTGATCTCCAGCTCTAGGAGTGATACAATACAGCGTTCATTACTGATATATGGCACAATGAGACTCTCAGGGTATATAGCGTTACAGTATAGTGATAGTGACAGGTGTACTCTCAGGGTATATAGCGTTACAGTATAGTGAGAGTGCCAGGTGTACTCTCAGGGTATATATAGCGTTACAGTATAGTGATAGTGCCAGGTGTACTCTCAGGGTATATATAGCGTTACAGTATAGTGATAGTGCAAGGTGTACTCTCAGGGTATATAGCGTTACAGTATAGTGATAGTGCCAGGTGTACTCTCAGGGCATATAGCGTTACAGTATAGTGATACTGCCAGGTGTACTCTCAGGGTACATATAGCGTTACAGTATAGTGATAGTGCCAGGTGTACTCTCAGGGTATATATAGCGTTACAGTATAGTGATACTGCCAGGTGTACTCTAAGGGTATATATAGCGTTACAGTATAGTGATAGTGCCAGGTGTACTCTCAGGGTATATATAGCGTTACAGTATAGTGATACTGCCAGGTGTACTCTCAGGGTATATATAGTGTTACAGTATAGTGATACTGCCAGGTGTACTCTCAGGGTATATATAGCGTTACAGTATAGTGATAGTGCCAGGTGTACTCTCAGGGTATATAGCGTTACAGAATAGTGATACTGCCAGGTGTACTCTCAGGGTATATATAGCGTTACAGTATAGTGATACTGCCAGGTGTACTCTCAGGGTATATATAGCATTACAGTATAGTGATAGTGCCAGGTGTACTCTCAGGGTATATAGCGTTACAGTATAGTGATAGTGCCAGGTGTACTCTCAGGGTATATAGCGTTACAGTACAGTGATAGTGCCAGATGTACTCTCAGGGTATATATAGCGTTACAGTATAGTGATACTGCCAGGTGTACTCTCAGGGTATATATAGTGTTACAGTATAGTGATACTGCCAGGTGTACTCTCAGGGTATATATAGCGTTACAGTATAGTGATAGTGCCAGGTGTACTCTCAGGGTATATATAGCGTTACAGTATAGTGATAGTGCCAGGTGTACTCTCAGGGTATATATAGCGTTACAGTATAGTGATAGTGCCAGGTGTACTCTCAGGGTATATATAGCGTTACAGTATAGTGATAGTGCCAGGTGTACTCTCAGGGTATATAGCGTTACAGTATAGAGATACTGCCAGGTGTACTCTCAGGGTATATATAGCGTTACAGTATAGTGATAGTGCCAGGTGTACTCTCAGGGTATATATAGCGTTACAGTATAGTGATAGTGCCAGGTGTACTCTCAGGGTATATAGCGTTACAGTATAGAGATACTGCCAGGTGTACTCTCAGGGTACATATAGCGTTACAGTATAGTGATAGTGCCAGGTGTACTCTCAGGGTATATATAGCGTTATAGTATAGTGATACTGCCAGGTGTACTCTCAGGGTATATATAGTGTTACAGTATAGTGATACTGCCAGGTGTACTCTCAGGGTATATATAGCGTTACAGTATAGTGATAGTGCCAGGTGTACTCTCAGGGTATATAGCGTTACAGAATAGTGATACTGCCAGGTGTACTCTCAGGGTATATATAGCGTTACAGTATAGTGATACTGCCAGGTGTACTCTCAGGGTATATATAGCATTACAGTATAGTGATAGTGCCAGGTGTACTCTCAGGGTATATAGCGTTACAGTATAGTGATAGTGCCAGGTGTACTCTCAGGGTATATAGCGTTACAGTACAGTGATAGTGCCAGATGTACTCTCAGGGTATATATAGCGTTACAGTATAGTGATACTGCCAGGTGTACTCTCAGGGTATATATAGTGTTACAGTATAGTGATACTGCCAGGTGTACTCTCAGGGTATATATAGCGTTACAGTATAGTGATAGTGCCAGGTGTACTCTCAGGGTATATATAGCGTTACAGTATAGTGATAGTGCCAGGTGTACTCTCAGGGTATATATAGCGTTACAGTATAGTGATAGTGCCAGGTGTACTCTCAGGGTATATATAGCGTTACAGTATAGTGATAGTGCCAGGTGTACTCTCAGGGTATATAGCGTTACAGTATAGAGATACTGCCAGGTGTACTCTCAGGGTATATATAGCGTTACAGTATAGTGATAGTGCCAGGTGTACTCTCAGGGTATATATAGCGTTACAGTATAGTGATAGTGCCAGGTGTACTCTCAGGGTATATAGCGTTACAGTATAGAGATACTGCCAGGTGTACTCTCAGGGTACATATAGCGTTACAGTATAGTGATAGTGCCAGGTGTACTCTCAGGGTATATATAGCGTTATAGTATAGTGATACTGCCAGGTGTACTCTAAGGGTATATAGCGTTACAGTATAGTGATACTGCCAGGTGTACTCTCAGGGTATATATAACGTTACAGTATAGTGATAGTGCCAGGTGTACTCTCAGGGTATATATAGCGTTACAGTATAGTGATACTGCCAGGTGTACTCTCAGGGTATATATAGTGTTACAGTATAGTGATAGTGCAAGGTGTACTCTCAGGGTATATATAGCGTTACAGAATAGTGATAGTGCCAGGTGTACTCTCAGGGTATATAACTTTACAGTATAGTGATACTGCCAGGTGTACTCTCAGGGTATATATAACGTTACAGTATAGTGATACTGCCAGGTGTACTCTCAGGGTATATAGCGTTACAGCATAGTGATAGTGCCAGGTGTACTCTCAGGGTATATATAGCGTTACAGTATAGTGATAGTGCCAGGTGTACTCTCAGGGTATATATAGCGTTACAGCATAGTGATAGTGCCAGGTGTACTCTCAGGGTATATAGCGTAACAGTATAGTGATACTGCCAGGTGTACACTCAGGGTATATATAGCGTTACAGTATAGTGATAGTGCCAGGTGTAATCTCAGGGTATATAGCATTACAGTATAGTGATAGTGCCAGGTGTACTCTCAGGGTATATATAGCGTTACAGTATAGTGATAGTGCCAGGTGTACTCTCAGGGTATATAGCGTTACAGTATAGTGATAGTGCCAGGTGTACTCTCAGGGTATATAGCGTTACAGTACAGTGATAGTGCCAGGTGTACTCTCAGGGTATATATAGCGTTACAGTATAGTGATAGTGCCAGGTGTACTCTCAGGGTATATATAGCGTTACAGTATAGTGATAGTGCCAGGTGTACTCTCAGGGTATATATAGCGTTACAGTATAGTGATAGTGCCAGGTGTACTCTCAGGGTATATAGCGTTACAGTATAGTGATAGTGCCAGGTGTACTCTCAGGGTATATATAGCGTTACAATATAGTGATAGTGCCAGGTGTACTCTCAGGGTATATATAGCGTTACAGTATAGTGATAGTGCCAGGTGTACTCTCAGGGTATATAGCGTTACAGTATAGTGATACTGCCAGGTGTACTCTCAGGGTATATAGCGTTACAGTATAGTGAGACTGCCAGGTGTACTCTCAGGGTATATAGCGTTACAGTATAGTGATACTGCCAGGTGTACTCTCAGGGTATATAGCGTTACAGTATAGTGATACTGCCAGGTATACTCTCAGGGTATATATAGCGTTACAGTATAGTGATAGTGCCAGGTGTACTCTCAAGGTATATATAGCGTTACAGTATAGTGATACTGCCAGGTGTACTCTCAGGGTATATAGCGTTACAGTATAGTGAGACTGCCAGGTGTACTCTCAGGGTATATAGCGTTACAGTATAGTGAGACTGCCAGGTGTACTCTCAGGATATATAGCGTTACAGTATAGTGATAGTGCCAGGTGTACTCTCAGGGTATATAGCGTTACAGTATAGTGATAGTGCCAGGTGTACTCTCAGGGTATAGATAGCGTTACAGTATAGTGATAGTGCCAGGTGTACTCTCAGGGTATATATAGCGTTACAGTATAGTGATAGTGCCAGGTGTACTCTCAGGGTATATATAGCGTTACAGTATAGTGATACTGCCAGGTGTACTCTCAGGGTATATATAGCGTTACAGTATAGTGATAGTGCCAGGTGTACTCTCAGGGTATATATAGCGTTACAGTATAGTGATAGTGCCAGGTGTACTCTCAGGGTATATATAGCGTTACAGTATAGTGATACTGCCAGGTGTACTCTCAGGGTATATAGCGTTACAGTATAGTGATAGTGCCAGGTGTACTCTCAGGGTATATAGCGTTACAGTATAGTGATAGTGCCAGGTGTACTCTCAGGGTATATAGCGTTACAGTACAGTGATAGTGCCAGGTGTACTCTCAGGGTATATATAGCGTTACAGTATAGTGATAGTGCCAGGTGTACTCTCAGGGTATATATAGCGTTACAGTATAGTGATAGTGCCAGGTGTACTCTCAGGGTATATATAGCGTTACAGTATAGTGATAGTGCCAGGTGTACTCTCAGGGTATATAGCGTAACAGTATAGTGATACTGCCAGGTGTACTCTCAGGGTATATAGCGTTACAGTATAGTGATAGTGCCAGGTGTACTCTCAGGGTATATAGCGTTACAGTATAGTGATACTGCCAGGTGTACTCTCAGGGTATATAGCGTTACAGTATAGTGATAGTGCCAGGTGTACTCTCAGGGTATATATAGCGTTACAGTATAGTGATACTGCCAGGTGTACTCTCAGGGTATATATAGCGTTACAGTATAGTGATAGTGCCAGGTGTACTCTCAGGGTATATATAGCGTTACAGTATAGTGATACTGCCAGGTATACTCTCAGGGTATGTATAGCGTTACAGTATAGTGATATTGCCAGGTGTACTCTCAAGGTATATATAGCGTTACAGTATAGTGATACTGCCAGGTGTACTCTCAGGGTATATAGCGTTACAGTATAGTGAGACTGCCAGGTGTACTCTCAGGGTATATAGCGTTACAGTATAGTGATAGTGCCAGGTGTACTCTCAGGATATATAGCATTACAGTATAGTGATAGTGCCAGGTGTACTCTCAGGGTATATAGCGTTACAGTATAGTGATAGTGCCAGGTGTACTCTCAGGGTATATATAGCGTTACAGTATAGTGATAGTGCCAGGTGTACTCTCAGGGTATATATAGCGTTACAGTATAGTGATACTGCCAGGTGTACTCTCAGGGTATATATAGCGTTACAGTATAGTGATAGTGCCAAGTGTACTCTCAGGGTATATATAGCGTTACAGTATAGTGATAGTGCCAGGTGTACTCTCAGGGTATATATAGCGTTACAGTATAGTGATAGTGCCAGGTGTACTCTCAGGGTATATAGCATTACAGTATAGTGATACTGCCAGGTGTACTCTCAGGGTATATATAGTGATACTGCCAGGTGTACTCTCAGGGTATATATAGCGTTACAGTATAGTGATAGTGCCAGGTGTACTCTCAGGGTATATATAGCGTTACTGTATAGTGATAGTGCCAGGTGTACTCTCAGGGTATATAGCGTTACAGTATAGTGATACTGCCAGGTGTACTCTCAGGGTATATAGCGTTACAGTATAGTGATAGTGCCAGGTGTACTCTCAGGGTATATATAGCGTTACAGTATAGTGATAGTGCCAGGTGTACTCTCAGGGTATATATAGCGTTACAGTATAGTGATACTGCCAGGTGTACTCTCAGGGTATATATAGCGTTACAGTATAGTGATAGTGCCAGGTGTACTCTCAGGGTATATAGCGTTACAGTATAGTGATACTGCCAGGTGTACTCTCAGGGTATATAGCGATACAGTATAGTGATACTGCCAGGTGTACTCTCAGGGTATATAGCGTTACAGTATAGTGATACTGCCAGGTGTACTCTCAGGGTATATAGCGATACAGTATAGTGATAGTGCCAGGTGTACTCTCAGGGTATATATAGCGTTACAGTATAGTGATACTGCCAGGTGTACTCTCAGGGTATATATAGCGTTACAGTATAGTGATAGTGCCAAGTGTACTCTCAGGGTATATATAGCGTTACAGTATAGTGATAGTGCCAGGTGTACTCTCAGGGTATATATAGCGTTACAGTATAGTGATAGTGCCAGGTGTACTCTCAGGGTATATAGCATTACAGTATAGTGATACTGCCAGGTGTACTCTCAGGGTATATATAGTGATACTGCCAGGTGTACTCTCAGGGTATATATAGCGTTACAGTATAGTGATAGTGCCAGGTGTACTCTCAGGGTATATATAGCGTTACAGTATAGTGATAGTGCCAGGTGTACTCTCAAGGTACATATAGCGTTACAGTATAGTGATACTGCCAGGTGTACTCTCAGGGTATATAGCGTTACAGTATAGTGAGACTGCCAGGTGTACTCTCAGGGTATATAGCGTTACAGTATAGTGATAGTGCCAGGTGTACTCTCAGGATATATAGCATTACAGTATAGTGATAGTGCCAGGTGTACTCTCAGGGTATATAGCGTTACAGTATAGTGATAGTGCCAGGTGTACTCTCAGGGTATATATAGCGTTACAGTATAGTGATAGTGCCAGGTGTACTCTCAGGGTATATATAGCGTTACAGTATAGTGATACTGCCAGGTGTACTCTCAGGGTATATATAGCGTTACAGTATAGTGATAGTGCCAAGTGTACTCTCAGGGTATATATAGCGTTACAGTATAGTGATAGTGCCAGGTGTACTCTCAGGGTATATACAGCGTTACAGTATAGTGATAGTGCCAGGTGTACTCTCAGGGTATATAGAATTACAGTATAGTGATACTGCCAGGTGTACTCTCAGGGTATATATAGTGATAGTGCCAGGTGTACTCTCAGGGTATATATAGCGTTACAGTATAGTGATAGTGCCAGGTGTACTCTCAGGGTATATATAGCGTTACTGTATAGTGATAGTGCCAGGTGTACTCTCAGGGTATATAGCGTTACAGTATAGTGATACTGCCAGGTGTACTCTCAGGGTATATAGCGTTACAGTATAGTGATAGTGCCAGGTGTACTCTCAGGGTATATATAGCGTTACAGTATAGTGATAGTGCCAGGTGTACTCTCAGGGTATATATAGCGGTACAGTATAGTGATACTGCCAGGTGTACTCTCAGGGTATATATAGCGTTACAGTATAGTGATAGTGCCAGGTGTACTCTCAGGGTATATAGCGTTACAGTATAGTGATAGTGCCAGGTGTACTCTCAGGGTATATATAGCGTTACAGTATAGTGATACTGCCAGGTGTACTCTCAGGGTATATATAGCGACACAGTATAGTGATAGTGCCAGGTGTACTCTCAAGGTATATAGCGTTACAGTATAGTGATACTGCCAGGTGTACTCTCAGGGTATATAGCGTTACAGTATAGTGAGACTGCCAGGTGTACTCTCAGGGTATATAGCGTTACAGTATAGTGATACTGCCAGGTGTACTCTCAGGGTATATAGCGATACAGTATAGTGATACTGCCAGGTGTACTCTCAGGGTATATATAGCGTTACAGTATAGTGATAGTGCCAGGTGTACTCTCAGGGTATATATAGCGTTACAGTATAGTGATAGTGCCAGGTGTACTCTCAAGGTATATATAGCGTTACAGTATAGTGATACTGCCAGGTGTACTCTCAGGGTATATAGCGTTACAGTATAGTGAGACTGCCAGGTGTACTCTCAGGGTATATAGCGTTACAGTATAGTGAGACTGCCAGGTGTACTCTCAGGGTATATAGCGTTACAGTATAGTGATACTGCCAGGTGTACTCTCAGGGTATATATAGCGTTACAGTATAGTGATACTGCCAGGTGTACTCTCAGGGTATATATAGTGTTACAGTATAGTGATAGTGCCAGGTGTACTCTCAGGGTATATATAGCGTTACAGTATAGTGATAGTGCCAGGTGTACTCTCAGGGTATATATAGCGTTACAGTATAGTGATTGTGCCAGGTGTACTCTCAGGGTATATATAGCGTTACAGTATAGTGATAGTGCCAGGTGTACTCTCAGGGTATATAGCGTTACAGTATAGTGATACTGGCAGGTGTACTCTCAGGGTATATATAGCGTTACAGTATAGTGATACTGCCAGGTGTACTCTCAGGGTATATAGCGTTACAGTATAGTGATAGTGCCAGGTGTACTCTCAGGGTATATATAGCGTTACAGTATAGTGATACTGCCAGGTGTACACTCAGGGTATATATAGCGTTACAGTATAGTGATAGTGCCAGGTGTACTCTCAGGGTATATATAGCGTTACAGTATAGTGATACTGCCAGGTGTACTCTCAGGGTATATATAGCGTTACAGTATAGTGATAGTGCCAGGTGTACTCTCAGGGTATATATAGCATTACAGTATAGTGATAGTGCCAGGTGTACTCTCAGGGTATATATAGCGTTACAGTATAGTGATACTGCCAGGTGTACTCTCAGGGTATATAGCGTTACAGTATAGTGATAGTGCCAGGTGTACTCTCAGGGTATATATAGCGTTACAGTATAGTGATTGTGCCAGGTGTACTCTCAGGGTATATATAGCGTTACAGTATAGTGATAGTGCCAGGTGTACTCTCAGGGTATATAGCGTTACAGTATAGTGATACTGGCAGGTGTACTCTCAGGGTATATATAGCGTTACAGTATAGTGATACTGCCAGGTGTACTCTCAGGGTATATAGCGTTACAGTATAGTGATAGTGCCAGGTGTACTCTCAGGGTATATATAGCGTTACAGTATAGTGATACTGCCAGGTGTACACTCAGGGTATATATAGCGTTACAGTATAGTGATAGTGCCAGGTGTACTCTCAGGGTATATATAGCGTTACAGTATAGTGATAGTGCCAGGTGTACTCTCAGGGTATATATAGCGTTACAGTATAGTGATAGTGCCAGGTGTACTCTCAGGGTATATATAGCGGTACAGTATAGTGATACTGCCAGGTGTACTCTCAGGGTATATATAGCGTTACAGTATAGTGATAGTGCCAGGTGTACTCTCAGGGTATATAGCGTTACAGTATAGTGATAGTGCCAGGTGTACTCTCAGGGTATATATAGCGTTACAGTATAGTGATACTGCCAGGTGTACTCTCAGGGTATATATAGCGACACAGTATAGTGAGAGTGCCAGGTGTACTCTCAAGGTATATAGCGTTACAGTATAGTGATACTGCCAGGTGTACTCTCAGGGTATATAGCGTTACAGTATAGTGAGACTGCCAGGTGTACTCTCAGGGTATATAGCGTTACAGTATAGTGATACTGCCAGGTGTACTCTCAGGGTATATAGCGATACAGTATAGTGATACTGCCAGGTGTACTCTCAGGGTATATATAGCGTTACAGTATAGTGATAGTGCCAGGTGTACTCTCAGGGTATATATAGCGTTACAGTATAGTGATAGTGCCAGGTGTACTCTCAAGGTATATATAGCGTTACAGTATAGTGATACTGCCAGGTGTACTCTCAGGGTATATAGCGTTACAGTATAGTGAGACTGCCAGGTGTACTCTCAGGGTATATAGCGTTACAGTATAGTGAGACTGCCAGGTGTACTCTCAGGATATATAGCGTTACAGTATAGTGATAGTGCCAGGTGTACTCTCAGGGTATATAGCGTTACAGTATAGTGATAGTGCCAGGTGTACTCTCAGGGTATAGATAGCGTTACAGTATAGTGATACTGCCAGGTGTACTCTCAGGGTATATATAGCGTTACAGTATAGTGATACTGCCAGGTGTACTCTCAGGGTATATATAGCGTTACAGTATAGTGATAGTGCCAGGTGTACTCTCAGGGTATATATAGCGTTACAGTATAGTGATAGTGCCAGGTGTACTCTCAGGGTATATATAGCGTTACAGTATAGTGATACTGCCAGGTGTACTCTCAGGGTATATAGCATTACAGTATAGTGATACTGCCAGGTGTACTCTCAGGGTATATATAGTGTTACAGTATAGTGATACTGCCAGGTGTACTCTCAGGGTATATATAGCGTTACAGTATAGTGGTACTGCCAGGTGTACTCTCAGGGTATATAGCGTTACAGTATAGTGATACTGCCAGGTGTACTCTCAGGGTATATATAGCGTTACAGTATAGTGATACTGCCAGGTGTACTCTCAGGGTATATATAGCGTTACAGTATAGTGATAGTGCCAGGTGTACTCTCAGGGTATATAGCGTTACAGTATAGTGATAATGCCAGGTGTACTCTCAGGGTATATATAGCGTTACAGTATAGTGATACTGCCAGGTGTACTCTCAGGGTATATATAGCGACACAGTATAGTGATAGTGCCAGGTGTACACTCAGGGTATATAGCGTTACAGTATAGTGATACTGCCAGGTGTACTCTCAGGGTATATATAGTGTTACAGTATAGTGATACTGCCAGGTGTACTCTCAGGGTATATATAGCGTTACAGTATAGTGATAGTGCCAGGTGTACTCTCAGGGTATATATAGCGTTACAGTATAGTGATTGTGCCAGGTGTACTCTCAGGGTATATATAGCGTTACAGTATAGTGATAGTGCCAGGTGTACTCTCAGGGTATATAGCGTTACAGTATAGTGATACTGGCAGGTGTACTCTCAGGGTATATATAGCGTTACAGTATAGTGATACTGCCAGGTGTACTCTCAGGGTATATAGCGTTACAGTATAGTGATAGTGCCAGGTGTACTCTCAGGGTATATATAGCGTTACAGTATAGTGATACTGCCAGGTGTACACTCAGGGTATATATAGCGTTACAGTATAGTGATAGTGCCAGGTGTACCCTCAGGGTATATATAGCGTTACAGTATAGTGATACTGCCAGGTGTACTCTCAGGGTATATATAGCGTTACAGTATAGTGATAGTGCCAGGTGTACTCTCAGGGTATATATAGCGTTACAGTATAGTGATACTGCCAGGTGTACTCTCAGGGTATATATAGCGTTACAGTATAGTGATAGTGCCAGGTGTACTCTCAGGGTATATATAGCGTTACAGTATAGTGATACTGCCAGGTGTACTCTCAGGGTATATATAGCGTTACAGTATAGTGATAGTGCCAGGTGTACTCTCAGGGTATATATAGCGTTACAGTATAGTGATACTGCCAGGTGTACACTCAGGGTATATAGCGTTACAGTATAGTGATACTGCCAGGTGTACTCTCAGGGTATATATAGTGTTACAGTATAGTGATACTGCCAGGTGTACTCTCAGGGTATATATAGCGTTACAGTATAGTGATAGTGCCAGGTGTACTCTCAGGGTATATATAGCGTTACAGTATAGTGATTGTGCCAGGTGTACTCTCAGGGTATATATAGCGTTACAGTATAGTGATAGTGCCAGGTGTACTCTCAGGGTATATAGCGTTACAGTATAGTGATACTGGCAGGTGTACTCTCAGGGTATATATAGCGTTACAGTATAGTGATACTGCCAGGTGTACTCTCAGGGTATATAGCGTTACAGTATAGTGATAGTGCCAGGTGTACTCTCAGGGTATATATAGCGTTACAGTATAGTGATACTGCCAGGTGTACACTCAGGGTATATATAGCGTTACAGTATAGTGATAGTGCCAGGTGTACTCTCAGGGTATATATAGCGTTACAGTATAGTGATACTGCCAGGTGTACTCTCAGGGTATATATAGCGTTACAGTATAGTGATAGTGCCAGGTGTACTCTCAGGGTATATATAGCGTTACAGTATAGTGATAGTGCCAGGTGTACTCTCAGGGTATATATAGCGTTACAGTATAGTGATAGTGCCAGGTGTACTCTCAGGGTATATATAGCGTTACAGTATAGTGATACTGCCAGGTGTACTCTCAGGGTATATAGCGTTACAGTATAGTGATAGTGCCAGGTGTACTCTCAGGGTATATATAGCGTTACAGTATAGTGATTGTGCCAGGTGTACTCTCAGGGTATATATAGCGTTACAGTATAGTGATAGTGCCAGGTGTACTCTCAGGGTATATAGCGTTACAGTATAGTGATACTGGCAGGTGTACTCTCAGGGTATATATAGCGTTACAGTATAGTGATACTGCCAGGTGTACTCTCAGGGTATATAGCGTTACAGTATAGTGATAGTGCCAGGTGTACTCTCAGGGTATATATAGCGTTACAGTATAGTGATACTGCCAGGTGTACACTCAGGGTATATATAGCGTTACAGTATAGTGATAGTGCCAGGTGTACTCTCAGGGTATATATAGCGTTACAGTATAGTGATAGTGCCAGGTGTACACTCAGGGTATATATAGTGTTACAGTATAGTGATACTGCCAGGTGTACTCTCAGGGTATATATAGCGTTACAGTATAGTGATAGTGCCAGGTGTACTCTCAGGGTATATAGCGTTACAGTATAGTGATACTGCCAGGTGTACTCTCAGGGTATATATAACGTTACAGTATAGTGATAGTGCCAGGTGTACTCTCAGGGTATATAGCGTTACAGTATAGTGATAGTGCAAGGTGTACTCTCAGGGTATATAGCGTTACATTATAGTGATACTGCAAGGTGTACTCTCAGGGTATATAGCGTTACATTATAGTGATACTGCCAGGTGTACTCTCAGGGTATATAGCGTTACAGTATAGTGAGACTGCCAGGTGTACTCTCAGGGTATATAGCGTTACAGTATAGTGATAGTGCCAGGTGTACTCTCAGGGTATATATAGCGTTACAGTATAGTGATAGTGCCAGGTGTACTCTCAGGGTATATATAGCGTTACAGTATAGTGATACTGCCAGGTGTACTCTCAGGGTATATATAGCGTTACAGTATAGTGATAGTGCCAGGTGTACTCTCAGGGTATATATAGCGTTACAGTATAGTGATACTGCCAGGTGTACTCTCAGGGTATATATAGCGTTACAGTATAGTGATAGTGCCAGGTGTACTCTCAGGGTATATATAACGTTACAGTATAGTGATAGTGCCAGGTGTACTCTCAGGGTATATATAACGTTACAGTATAGTGATAGTGCCAGGTGTACTCTCAGGGTATATATAGCGTTACAGTATAGTGATACTGCCAGGTGTACTCTCAGGGTATATATAGCGTTACAGTATAGTGATACTGCCAGGTGTACTCTCAGGGTATATAGCGTTACAGTATAGTGATAGTGCCAGGTGTACTCTCAGGGTATATAGCGTTACAGTATAGTGATAGTGCCAGATGTACTCTCAGGGTATATAGTGTTACAGTATAGTGATAGTGCCAGGTGTACTCTCAGGGTATATATAGCGTTACAGTATAGTGATACTGCCAGGTGTACTCTCAGGGTATATAGCGTTACAGTATAGTGATAGTGCCAGGTGTACTCTCAGGGTATATAGTGTTACAGTATAGTGATACTGCCAGGTGTACTCTCAGGGTACCGGTATATAGCGTTACAGTATAGTGATACTGCCAGGTGTACTCTCAGGGTATATAGCGTTACAGTATAGTGATAGTGCCAGGTGTACTCTCAGGGTATATTAAGCGTTACAGTATAGTGATAGTGCCAGGTGTACTCTCAGGGTATATATAGCGTTACAGTATAGTGATAGTGCCAGGTGTACTCTCAGGGTATATATAGCGTTACAGTATAGTGATACTGCCAGGTGTACTCTCAGGGTATATATAGCGTTACAGTATAGTGATACTGCCAGGTGTACTCTCAGGGTATATAACGTTACAGTATAGTGATACTGCCAGGTGTAATCTCAGGGTATATAGCGTTATAGTATAGTGATAGTGCCTGGTGTACTCTCAGGGTATATAGCGTTACAGTATAGTGATAGTGCCAGGTGTACTCTCAGGGTATATATAGCGTTACAGTATAGTGATACTGCCAGGTGTACTCTCGGGGTATATAGCGTTACAGTATAGTGATAGTGCCAGGTGTACTCTCAGGGTATATATAGCGTTACAGTATAGTGATACTGCCAGGTGTACTCTCAGGGTATATAGCGTTACAGTATAGTGATACTGCCAGGTGTACTCTCAGGGTATATAGCGTTACAGTATAGTGAGACTGCCAGGTGTACTCTCAGGGTATATATAGCGTTACAGTATAGTGATAGTGCCAGGTGTACTCTCAGGGTATATATAGCGTTACAGTATAGTGATAGTGCCAGGTGTACTCTCAGGGTATATATAGCGTTACAGTATAGTGATACTGCCAGGTGTACTCTCAGGGTATATAGCATTACAGTATAGTGATAGTGCCAGGTGTACTCTCAGGGTATATATAGCGTTACAGTATAGTGATACTGCCAGGTGTACTCTCAGGGTATATATAGCGTTACAGTATAGTGATAGTGCCAGGTGTACTCTCAGGGTATATATAGCGTTACAGTATAGTGATACTGCTAGGTGTACTCTCAGGGTATATATAGCATTACAGTATAGTGATAGTGCCAGGTGTACTCTCAGGGTATATATAGCGTTACAGTATAGTGATAGTGCCAGGTGTACTCTCAGGGTATATATAGCGTTACAGTATAGTGATAGTGCCAGGTGTACTCTCAGGGTATATATAGCGTTACAGTATAGTGATACTGCCAGGTGTACTCTCAGGGTATATAGCGTTACAGTATAGTGATAGTGCCAGGTGTACTCTCAGGGTATATAGCGTTACAGTATAGTGATACTGCCAGGTGTACTCTCAGGGTATATAGCGTTACAGTATAGTGATACTGCCAGGTGTACTCTCAGGGTATATAGCGTTACAGTATAGTGATAGTGCCAGGTGTACTCTCAGGGTATATAGCGTTACAGTATAGTGATAGTGCCAGGTGTTCTCTCAGGGTATATAGCGTTACAGTATAGTGATACTACCAGGTGTACTCTCAGGGTATATAGCGTTACAGCACACACTGCAGGTAAAGAGACCCCAGGTAATGGCAGTGGGACACATTTGGGCCACAGATGAGGGAACATGGGGAGAGAAGGGAGTCGTTGAGCAGAGAATATGACCTGTGGGTGCCTTTATACGGGAGGTCTCACCTCTCTGGAACGCAGGGACGCTGTCCTTATGCTGACAGGTGAGAACCAACACTGACCAGTCTGAATCCGATCCCATCCTGGCCATGTCCCGGGGTGCAGAGCTTGTGAGGCCTGGCTCTGTAGTTGCTGCAATATACACACACACACTAATATATATATATATAGTGGCAATGGGAGCAGTATACTGCAGAGGTATCAGGGCCAGGGAAGCCATGCATTTGCAGGATAGATCTGTCTTACCGGTGCCGCAGCTGTAACTGACCAATCAGAGCAGGGTATGAGGATCTCCCTTAAGAAGGCAATGTGTACCTGGCAGTGTATGCCCAGCATGAGGTTTAACAGACTGTCTGGGGGCATTTATCTGTGTGAGCGACGCTGGCCAGGGGCGAGAGAGGGGGTCTCAGTTAGTGATGGGGTCACGTGGGAAGTCTCTGCGTGAAGCTGGGAACCTTTATCAATGGCTCATGTGAGCATGGACTGTATAACGCTGACGGGTGTGCGGTCATCTGACCAAATAAACCGTAGTTCACAGGCTCAGAGACGGTTTCTGCTTCCGCTACACAGTTTCATTGTCACAAATATATATACACTATATATATATTAGGGATGTGCAGGCTCGGTTCTACTCGGTTCCGTTCGGTTCTTTTTACCGGATCTTATTGGGTTTCAGCTGTCACGAGTTTTGGATAGCCAATAAGATTCGGTAAAAAGAACCGAACGGAACCGAGTAGAACCGAGCCTGCACATCCCTAATATATATATATATATATATATATATATATACATACATACACACACACACACACACACATATATATATATAATAGAATGCACAAGTGCGCAACACACAGTATCCACTGGAAAGCATAAAATAGATACAAATAAAGACCAATATCAAAAAGTCCCAAATAACAGCGATGTCCGTGCAGCCGTCCTCTCATTACCATCACCACAGGCCAAATAGTATCAATCATGAAACGAAAAGAAGAAGACAAGGTGCATCCACGTGAGCAAAAAACAATCACTATTACTAAGTGTAATAAGGTCACATACATCAAAGTAACCAGCGTCCGGCTCACACTCAGGCCCTGATTCAGAGCCGGACACTCTGACCAGTGCGCTCGCTCTGAATCAGGGCCGTCCTCCATTAAAATGGAGCGTCCTCCTGGACGCTCGTATAGCTGTGGGTCACCACCCACAGCATATACGAGCGTCCAAAAAGATGGTCGCGATGGTCTTGACCATCGCGACCATCGGACTTGCGACGGAAACCCTGCGGTCGGGTCTCGCTGCCACAAGCCCTGGAGTGATTTTGCCTCTATCAGAGCCAAAATCACTCCCACTGACATCACTAGTGATGTCAGTGGGGCCGGCTTCAGACGGTAGGCGTTCCCATGGAAACGCCTCCGTCTGGCAGGCACGCCCCCGGCACGCCCACTAAAGGGGGCGTGCTGTCAGTCACCATCGACAGCACGCCCCCTTTGGTGCGAGACCCCGAGCGACGGATTCCCCGTCGCTCGCCGGGTCTCGAGCATGGGCACGACGGAGCTCCCTCCGTCATGCGCAGTGGGGAACATCGACCCACTTGCGAGCGTACTGCCGCTTGCGAGAGGGTCTGAATGACCCCCTCAGCCCTCCGGGGCCTCCGAATAGCACCCAGGGTGATGGATATCCACGTTATACACAGCGTCCGGCTCACACTCAGCTCCGGGGCCTCCGTATAGCACCCAGGGTGATGGATATCCACGTTATACACAGCGTCCGGCTCACACTCAGCCCTCCGGGGCCTCCGGATAGCACCCAGGGTGATGGATATCCATGTTATATACAGCGTCCGGCTCACACTCAGCTCCGGGGCCTCCGTATAGCACCCAGGGTGATGGATATCCACGTTATACACAGCATCAGGCTCACACTCAGCTCTCCGGGGCCTCCGTATAGCACCCAGGGTGATGGATATCCATGTTATATACAGCGTCCGGCTCACACTCAGCTCCGGGGCCTCCGTATAGCACCCAGGGTGATGGATATCCATGTTATACACAGCGTCCGGCTCACACTCAGCTCCGGGGCCTCCGTATAGCACCCAGGGTGATGGATATCCACGTTGTACACAGCGCCCGTCTCACACTCAGATATGTCGGCCTGTCGTATCGCTCAGTGTGTACCAATGATCCGATATGTCGGCCTGTCGTATCGCTCAGTGTGTACCCATGATCCGATATGTATGCCTGTCGTATCGCTCAGTGTGTACCCATGATCCGATATGTCGGCCTGTCGTATCGCTCAGTGTGTACCCATGATCCGATATGTCAGCCTGTCGTATCGCTCAGTGTGTACCCATGATCCGATATGTCAGCCTGTCGTATCGCTCAGTGTGTACCCATGATCCGATATGTCAGCCTGTCGTATCGCTCAGTGTGTACCCATGATCCGATATGTCGGGCTGTCGTATCGCTCAGTGTGTACCCATGATCCGATATGTCGGCCTGTCGTATCGCTCAGTGTGTACCCATGATCCGATATGTCGGGCTGTCGTATCGCTCAGTGTGTACCCATGATCCGATATGTCGGCCTGTCGTATCGCTCAGTGTGTACCCATGATCCGATATGTCGGGCTGTCATATCGCTCAGTGTGTACCCATGATCCGATATGTGTGCCTGTCGTATCGCTCAGTGTGTACCCATGATCCGATATGTCGGCCTGTCGTATCGCTCAGTGTGTACCCATGATCCGATATGTCAGCCTGTCGTATCGCTCAGTGTGTACCCATGATCCGATATGTCGGGCTGTCGTATCGCTCAGTGTGTACCCATGATCCGATATGTCGGCCTGTCGTATCGCTCAGTGTGTACCCATGATCCGATATATCGGCCTGTCATATCGGCTGGGGACACATCGCTCAGTGTGTACCCATGATCCGATATGTCAGCCTGTCGTATCGCTCAGTGTGTACCCATGATCCGATATGTGTGCCTGTCGTATCGCTCAGTGTGTACCCATGATCCGATATGTCGGGCTGTCGTATCGCTCAGTGTGTACCCATGATCCGATATGTCGGCCTGTCATATCGCTCAGTGTGTACCCATGATCCGATATGTCGGGCTGTCGTATCGCTCAGTGTGTACCCATGATCCGATATGTGTGCCTGTCGTATCGCTCAGTGTGTACCCATGATCCGATATGTCGGCCTGTCATATCGGCTGGGGACACATCGCTCAGTCTGGACCCAGAATAAGATTCTCTCGGGATTGCTCCAGAATCCTGTGCGACTTTCTCATTGGTTTGAGATACAGTGACGGAGACAGGAGAAGCATTCAGCTCCCAAAATGCAGATTGGGTCACTCCCCCCTCCCTCCACCTATAATGCAGATCTGGGGTCACTCCCCCTCCCTCCACCTATAATGTAGATCTGGGGTCACTCCCCCTCCCCCACCTATAATGTAGATCTGGGGTCACTCCCCCCTCCCCTCCACCTATAATGTAGATCTGGGGTCACTCCCCCTCCCCCACCTATAATGTAGATCTGGGGTCACTCCCCCCTCCCCTCCACCTATAATGTAGATCTGGGGTCACTCCCCCCTCCCCTGCACCTATAATGTAGATCTTGGGTCACTCACCCTCCCTCCACCTATAATGTAGATCTGGGGTCACTCACCATCCCTCCACCTATAATGTAGATCTGGGGTCACTCACCCTCCCCTCCACCTATAATGTAGATCTTGGGTCACTCACCCTCCCTCCACCTATAATGGAGATCTGGGGTCACTCACCCTCCCTCCACCTATAATGTAGATCTGGGGTCACTCACCCTCCCCTCCACCTATAATGCAGATCTGGGGTCACTCCCCCACCTCCTATAATGTAGATCTGGAGTCACTCCCCCTCCCTCCACCTATAATGGAGATCTGGGGTCACTCCCCCACCTCCTATAATGTAGATCTGGGGTCACTCACCCTCCCCTCCACCTATAATGGAGATCTGGGGTCACTCCCCCACCTCCTATAATGTAGATCTGGGGTCACTCACCCTCCCCACCACCTATAATGTAGATCTGGGGTCACTCCCCCTCCCCTCCACCTATAATGAAGATCTGGGGTCACTCACCCTCCCCCACCTATAATGTAGATCTGGGGTCACTCCCCCACCTCCTATAATGTAGATCTGGGGTCACTCCCCCTCCCCTCCACCTATAATGTAGATCTGGGGTCACTCACCCTCCCACACCTATAATGTAGGTCTGGGGTCACTCCCCCTCCCTCCGCCTATAGTGGAGATCTGGGGTCACTCCCCCACCTCCTATAATGTAGATCTGGGGTCACTCCCCCTCCCCCATCTATAATGTAGATCTGGGGTCACTCCCCCTCCCCCACCTATAATGGAGATCTGGGGTCACTCCCCCACCTCCTATAATGTAGATCTGGGGTCACTCCCCCTCCCCTCCACCTATAATGTAGATCTGGGGTCACTCCCCCTCCTCCTATAATGTAGATCTGGGGTCACTCCCCCACCTCCTATCATGGAGATCTGGGGTCACTCCCCCACCTCCTATATTGTAGATCTGGAGTCACTCCCCCACCTCCTATAATGGAGATCTGGGGTCACTCCCCCTCCACCTATAATGTAGATCTGGGGTCACTCCCCCTCCTCCTATAATGTAGATCTGGGGTCACTCCCCCTCCTCCTATAATGGAGATCTGGGGTCACTCCCCCACCTCCTATAATGTAGATCTGGGGTCACTCCCCCTCCTCCTATAATGTAGATCTGGGGTCACTCCCCCACCTTCTATAATGGAGATCTGGGGTCACTCCCCCACCTCCTATAATGTAGATCTGGGGTCACTCCCCCCTCCCTCCACCTATAATGTAGATCTGGGGTCACTCCCCCACCTCCTATAATGTAGATCTGGGGTCACTCCCCCTCCTCCTATAATGGAGATCTGGGGTCACTCCCCCTCCTCCTATAATGGAGATCTGGGGTCACTCCCCCACCTCCTATAATGTAGATCTGGGGTCACTCCCCCACCTCCTATAATGGAGATCTGGGGTCACTCCCCCACCTCCTATAATGTAGATCTGGGGTCACTCCCCCCTCCCTCCACCTATAATGTAGATCTGGGGTCACTCCCCCTCCACCTATAATGGAGATCTGGGGTCACTCCCCCACCTCCTATAATGGAGATCTGGGGTCACTCCCCCACCTCCTATAATGGAGATCTGGGGTCACTCCCCCACCTCCTATAATGGAGATCTGGGGTCACTCCCCCACCTCCTATAATGTAGATCTGGGGTCACTCCCCCACCTCCTATAATGGAGATCTGGGGTCACTCCCCCTCCTCCTATAATGTAGATCTGGGGTCACTCCCCCACCTCCTATA
The DNA here is from genome assembly GCA_031769625.1 of Taudactylus pleione. Taxonomy (NCBI): domain Eukaryota; kingdom Metazoa; phylum Chordata; class Amphibia; order Anura; family Myobatrachidae; genus Taudactylus; species Taudactylus pleione. The sequence continues at coordinate 754,857 of JAUIMM010000392.1, forward strand.
ATGTAGATCTGGGGTCACTCCCCCTCCTCCTATAATGGAGATCTGGGGTCACTCCCCCACCTCCTATAATGTAGATCTGGGGTCACTCCCCCTCCTCCTATAATGTAGATCTGGGGTCACTCCCCCACCTTCTATAATGGAGATCTGGGGTCACTCCCCCACCTCCTATAATGTAGATCTGGGGTCACTCCCCCCTCCCTCCACCTATAATGTAGATCTGGGGTCACTCCCCCACCTCCTATAATGTAGATCTGGGGTCACTCCCCCTCCTCCTATAATGGAGATCTGGGGTCACTCCCCCTCCTCCTATAATGGAGATCTGGGGTCACTCCCCCACCTCCTATAATGTAGATCTGGGGTCACTCCCCCACCTCCTATAATGGAGATCTGGGGTCACTCCCCCACCTCCTATAATGTAGATCTGGGGTCACTCCCCCCTCCCTCCACCTATAATGTAGATCTGGGGTCACTCCCCCTCCACCTATAATGGAGATCTGGGGTCACTCCCCCACCTCCTATAATGGAGATCTGGGGTCACTCCCCCACCTCCTATAATGGAGATCTGGGGTCACTCCCCCACCTCCTATAATGGAGATCTGGGGTCACTCCCCCACCTCCTATAATGTAGATCTGGGGTCACTCCCCCACCTCCTATAATGTAGATCTGGGGTCACTCCCCCTCCTCCTATAATGGAGATCTGGGGTCACTCCCCCACCTCCTATAATGTAGATCTGGGGTCACTCCCCCTCCTCCTATAATGTAGATCTGGGGTCACTCCCCCACCTTCTATAATGGAGATCTGGGGTCACTCCCCCACCTCCTATAATGTAGATCTGGGGTCACTCCCCCCTCCCTCCACCTATAATGTAGATCTGGGGTCACTCCCCCACCTCCTATAATGTAGATCTGGGGTCACTCCCCCTCCTCCTATAATGGAGATCTGGGGTCACTCCCCCACCTCCTATAATGTAGATCTGGGGTCACTCCCCCACCTCCTATAATGGAGATCTGGGGTCACTCCCCCACCTCCTATAATGTAGATCTGGGGTCACTCCCCCCTCCCTCCACCTATAATGTAGATCTGGGGTCACTCCCCCACCTCCTATAATGGAGATCTGGGGTCACTCCCCCACCTCCTATAATGGAGATCTGGGGTCACTCCCCCACCTCCTATAATGGAGATCTGGGGTCACTCCCCCACCTCCTATAATGTAGATCTGGGGTCACTCCCCCACCTCCTATAATGGAGATCTGGGGTCACTCCCCCACCTCCTATATTGTAGATCTGGGGTCACTCCCCCACCTCCTATAATGGAGATCTGGGGTCACTCCCCCACCTCCTATAATGGAGATCTGGGGTCACTCCCCCACCTCCTATAATGGAGATCTGGGGTCACTCCCCCTCCTCCTATAATGTAGATCTGGGGTCACTCCCCCTCCTCCTATAATGGAGATCTGGGGTCACTCCCCCACCTCCTATAATGTAGATCTGGGGTCACTCCCCCTCCTCCTATAATGGAGATCTGGGGTCACTCCCCCACCTCCTATAATGTAGGGGTGTAGGAGACTTCCTCACTGGAAGTGCTGAGTGCAGGGGAGCCGGCCTCTCACACGCCGTCTCTGATACAGGGAGAGACCCCGGTCAGAACTCTCCGTCCCCATCACATACTGACACTCACCTTAAGGCTACGTGGAGGCAGTCACAGCGGTCACGTGACAGCGCGTTGGCTTCTGGGACTTGTAGTTTCCGGCTACCGCTTATAGGAAGCTATAGCTTGGTATTATTACGCATGCGCCGGGATTCCCTGTGTATGTTCCCCTTCAGTACAGCCGGCAGGGGGCGCACCACATCCCTGTTCCAACAGCAGCCGATAGGACAGTGTATATATATATATACTATACTATACAGTAGTGACCGGGCTGCGAGTATATACTGTACAGTAGTGACCGGGCTGCGTGTATATACTGTACAGTAGTGACCGGGCTGCGTGTATATATACTATACAGTAGTGACCGGGCTGCCTGTATATATACTATACAGTAGTGACCGGGCTGCGAGTATATACTGTACAGTAGTGACCGGGCTGCGTGTATATACTGTACAGTAGTGACCGGGCTGCGTGTATATATACTATACAGTAGTGACCGGGCTGCCTGTATATATACTATACAGTAGTGACCGGGCTGTGTGTATATACTATACAGTAGTGACCGGGCTGCCTGTATATATACTATACAGTAGTGACCGGGCTGTGTGTATATATACTATACAGTAGTGACCGGGCTGCCTGTATATATACTATACAGTAGTGACCGGGCTGCGTGTATATATACTATACAGTAGTGACCGGGCTGCCTGTATATATACTATACAGTAGTGACCGGGCTGCGTGTATATATACTATACAGTAATGACCGGGCTGCGTGTATATATACTATACAGTAATGACCCGGCTGCGTGTATATATACTATACAGTAATGACCGGGCTGCCTGTATATATACTATACAGTAATGACCGGGCTGCGTGTATATATACTATACAGTAATGACCGGGCTGCGTGTATATATACTATACAGTAGTGACCGGGCTGCGTGTATATACTATACAGTAGTGACCGGGCTGCGTGTATATATACTATACAGTAGTGACCGGGCTGCGTATATATACTATACAGTAGTGACCGGGCTGCGTGTATATATACTATACAGTAGTGACCGGGCTGCGAGTATATATACTATACAGTAATGACCGGGCTGTGTGTATATACTATACAGTGGTGACCGGGCTGCGAGTATATATACTATACAGTAGTGACCGGGCTGCGTGTATATATACTATACAGTAGTGACCGGGCTGCGAGTATATATACTATACAGTAATGACCGGGCTGTGTGTATATACTATACAGTAGTGACCGGGCTGCCTGTATATATACTATACAGTAGTGACCGGGCTGCGTGTATATATACTATACAGTAGTGACCGGGCTGCCTGTATATATACTATACAGTAGTGACCGGGCTGCGTGTATATATACTATACAGTAATGACCGGGCTGCGTGTATATATACTATACAGTAATGACCCGGCTGCGTGTATATATACTATACAGTAATGACCGGGCTGCCTGTATATATACTATACAGTAATGACCGGGCTGCGTGTATATATACTATACAGTAATGACCGGGCTGCGTGTATATATACTATACAGTAGTGACCGGGCTGCGTGTATATATACTATACAGTAGTGACCGGGCTGCGTATATATACTATACAGTAGTGACCGGGCTGCGTGTATATATACTATACAGTAATGACCGGGCTGTGTGTATATACTATACAGTAGTGACCGGGCTGCGTGTATATATACTATACAGTAGTGACCGGGCTGCGTATATATACTATACAGTAGTGACCGGGCTGCGTGTATATATACTATACAGTAGTGACCGGGCTGCGAGTATATATACTATACAGTAATGACCGGGCTGTGTGTATATACTATACAGTGGTGACCGGGCTGCGAGTATATATACTATACAGTAGTGACCGGGCTGCGTGTATATATACTATACAGTAGTGACCGGGCTGCGAGTATATATACTATACAGTAATGACCGGGCTGTGTGTATATACTATACAGTAGTGACCGGGCTGCGTGTATATACTATACAGTAGTGACCGGGCTGCGTGTATATATACTATACAGTAATGACCGGGCTGTGTGTATATACTATACAGTAGTGACCGGGCTGCGTGTATATATACTATACAGTAATGACCGGGCTGTGTGTATATACTATACAGTAATGACCGGGCTGTGTGTATATACTATACAGTAGTGACCGGGCTGCGAGTATATATACTATACAGTAGTGACCGGGCTGCGTGTATATATACTATACAGTAATGACCGGGCTGCGTGTATATATACTATACAGTAGTGACCGGGCTGCGTGTATATATACTATACAGTAGTGACCGGGCTGCGAGTATATATACTATACAGTAATGACCGGGCTGTGTGTATATACTATACAGTGGTGACCGGGCTGCGAATATATATACTATACAGTAGTGACCGGGCTGCGTGTATATATACTATACAGTAGTGACCGGGCTGCGAGTATATATACTATACAGTAGTGACCGGGCTGCGAGTATATACTGTACAGTAGTGACCGGGCTGCGTGTATATACTGTACAGTAGTGACCGGGCTGCGTGTATATATACTATACAGTAGTGACCGGGCTGCGAGTATATATACTATACAGTAGTGACCGGGCTGCGAGTATATATACTATACAGTAGTGACCGGGCTGCGTGTATATATACTATACAGTAGTGACCGGGCTGCGTGTATATATACTATACAGTAGTGACCGGGCTGCGAGTATATATACTATACAGTAATGACCGGGCTGTGTGTATATACTATACAGTAGTGACCGGGCTGCCTGTATATATACTATACAGTAGTGACCGGGCTGCGTGTATATATACTATACAGTAGTGACCGGGCTGCCTGTATATATACTATACAGTAGTGACCGGGCTGCGTGTATATATACTATACAGTAATGACCGGGCTGCGTGTATATATACTATACAGTAATGACCCGGCTGAGTGTATATATACTATACAGTAATGACCGGGCTGCCTGTATATATACTATACAGTAATGACCGGGCTGCGTGTATATATACTATACAGTAATGACCGGGCTGCGTGTATATATACTATACAGTAGTGACCGGGCTGCGTGTATATATACTATACAGTAGTGACCGGGCTGCGTATATATACTATACAGTAGTGACCGGGCTGCGTGTATATATACTATACAGTAATGACCGGGCTGTGTGTATATACTATACAGTAGTGACCGGGCTGCGTGTATATATACTATACAGTAGTGACCGGGCTGCGTATATATACTATACAGTAGTGACCGGGCTGCGTGTATATATACTATACAGTAGTGACCGGGCTGCGAGTATATATACTATACAGTAATGACCGGGCTGTGTGTATATACTATACAGTGGTGACCGGGCTGCGAGTATATATACTATACAGTAGTGACCCTGCTGCGTGTATATATACTATACAGTAGTGACCGGGCTGCGAGTATATATACTATACAGTAATGACCGGGCTGTGTGTATATACTATACAGTAGTGACCGGGCTGCGTGTATATACTATACAGTAGTGACCGGGCTGCGTGTATATATACTATACAGTAATGACCGGGCTGTGTGTATATACTATACAGTAGTGACCGGGCTGCGTGTATATATACTATACAGTAATGACCGGGCTGTGTGTATATACTATACAGTAATGACCGGGCTGTGTGTATATACTATACAGTAGTGACCGGGCTGCGAGTATATATACTATACAGTAGTGACCGGGCTGCGTGTATATATACTATACAGTAATGACCGGGCTGCGTGTATATATACTATACAGTAGTGACCGGGCTGCGTGTATATATACTATACAGTAGTGACCGGGCTGCGAGTATATATACTATACAGTAATGACCGGGCTGTGTGTATATACTATACAGTGGTGACCGGGCTGCGAATATATATACTATACAGTAGTGACCGGGCTGCGTGTATATATACTATACAGTAGTGACCGGGCTGCGAGTATATATACTATACAGTAGTGACCGGGCTGCGAGTATATACTGTACAGTAGTGACCGGGCTGCGTGTATATACTGTACAGTAGTGACCGGGCTGCGTGTATATATACTATACAGTAGTGACCGGGCTGCGAGTATATATACTATACAGTAGTGACCGGGCTGCGAGTATATATACTATACAGTAGTGACCGGGCTGCGTGTATATATACTATACAGTAGTGACCGGGCTGCGTGTATATATACTATACAGTAGTGACCGGGCTGCGAGTATATATACTATACAGTGTAGTGACCGGGCTGCGTGTATATACTGTACAGTAGTGACCGGGCTGCGTGTATATACTGTACAGTAGTGACCGGGCTGCGTGTATATATACTATACAGTAGTGACCGGGCTGCGTGTATATACTATACAGTAGTGACCGGGCTGCGTGTATATATACTATACAGTAGTGAACGGGCTGCGTGTATATATACTATACAGTAGTGACCGGGCTGCCTGTATATATACTATACAGTAGTGACCGGGCTGCGTGTATATATACTATACAGTAATGACCGGGCTGTGTGTATATACTATACAGTAGTGACCGGGCTGCCTGTATATATACTATACAGTAGTGACCGGGCTGCGTGTATATATACTATACAGTAGTGACCGGGCTGCCTGTATATATACTATACAGTAGTGACCGGGCTGCGTGTATATATACTATACAGTAATGACCGGGCTGCGTGTATATATACTATACAGTAATGACCGGGCTGTGTGTATATACTATACAGTAGTGACCGGGCTGCGTGTATATACTATACAGTAGTGACCGGGCTGCGTGTATATATACTATACAGTAATGACCGGGCTGTGTGTATATACTATACAGTAGTGACCGGGCTGCGTGTATATATACTATACAGTAATGACCGGGCTGTGTGTATATACTATACAGTAATGACCGGGCTGTGTGTATATACTATACAGTAGTGACCGGGCTGCGAGTATATATACTATACAGTAGTGACCGGGCTGCGTGTATATATACTATACAGTAATGACCGGGCTGCGTGTATATATACTATACAGTAGTGACCGGGCTGCGTGTATATATACTATACAGTAGTGACCGGGCTGCGAGTATATATACTATACAGTAGTGACCGGGCTGTGTGTATATACTATACAGTGGTGACCGGGCTGCGAGTATATATACTATACAGTAGTGACCGGGCTGCGTGTATATATACTATACAGTAGTGACCGGGCTGCGAGTATATATACTATACAGTAATGACCGGGCTGTGTGTATATACTATACAGTAGTGACCGGGCTGCGTGTATATACTATACAGTAGTGACCGGGCTGCGTGTATATATACTATACAGTAATGACCGGGCTGTGTGTATATACTATACAGTAGTGACCGGGCTGCGTGTATATATACTATACAGTAATGACCGGGCTGTGTGTATATACTATACAGTAATGACCGGGCTGTGTGTATATACTATACAGTAGTGACCGGGCTGCGAGTATATATACTATACAGTAGTGACCGGGCTGCGTGTATATATACTATACAGTAATGACCGGGCTGCGTGTATATATACTATACAGTAGTGACCGGGCTGCGTGTATATATACTATACAGTAGTGACCGGGCTGCGAGTATATATACTATACAGTAATGACCGGGCTGTGTGTATATACTATACAGTGGTGACCGGGCTGCGAGTATATATACTATACAGTAGTGACCGGGCTGCGTGTATATATACTATACAGTAGTGACCGGGCTGCGAGTATATATACTATACAGTAGTGACCGGGCTGCGAGTATATACTGTACAGTAGTGACCGGGCTGCGTGTATATACTGTACAGTAGTGACCGGGCTGCGTGTATATATACTATACAGTAGTGACCGGGCTGCGAGTATATATACTATACAGTAGTGACCGGGCTGCGAGTATATATACTATACAGTAGTGACCGGGCTGCGTGTATATATACTATACAGTAGTGACCGGGCTGCGTGTATATATACTATACAGTAGTGACCGGGCTGCGAGTATATATACTATACAGTAGTGACCGGGCTGCGTGTATATACTGTACAGTAGTGACCGAGCTGCGTGTATATACTGTACAGTAGTGACCGGGCTGCGTGTATATATACTATACAGTAGTGACCGGGCTGCGTGTATATATACTATACAGTAGTGACCGGGCTGCGTGTATATATACTATACAGTAGTGAACGGGCTGCGTGTATATACTGTACAGTAGTGACCGGGCTGCGTGTATATACTGTACAGTAGTGACCGGGCTGCGAGTATATATACTATACAGTAGTGACCGGGCTGCGTGTATATACTGTACAGTAGTGACCGGGCTGCGTGTGTATATACTATACAGTAGTGACCGGGCTGCGAGTATATATACTACACAGTAGTGACCGGGCTGCGAGTATATATACTATACAGTAGTGACCGGGCTGTGTGTATATACTATACAGTAGTGACCGGGCTGCGAGTATATATACTATACAGTAGTGACCGGGCTGCGTGTATATATACTATACAGTAGTGACCGGGCTGCGTGTATATATACTATACAGTAGTGACCGGGCTGCGAGTATATACTGTACAGTAGTGACCGGGCTGCGTGTATATACTGTACAGTAGTGACCGGGCTGCGTGTATATATACTATACAGTAGTGACCGGGCTGCGTGTATATATACTATACAGTAGTGTCCGGGCTGCGAGTATATATACTATACAGTAGTGACCGGGCTGCGAGTATATATACTATACAGTAGTGACCGGGCTGCGTGTATATATACTATACAGTAGTGACCGGGCTGCGTGTATATATACTATACAGTAGTGACCGGGCTGCGAGTATATATACTATACAGTAGTGACCGGGCTGCGTGTATATACTGTACAGTAGTGACCGGGCTGCGTGTATATACTGTACAGTAGTGACCGGGCTGCGTGTATATATACTATACAGTAGTGACCGGGCTGCGTGTATATATACTATACAGTAGTGTCCGGGCTGCGAGTATATATACTATACAGTAGTGACCGGGCTGCGAGTATATATACTATACAGTAGTGACCGGGCTGCGTGTATATATACTATACAGTAGTGACCGGGCTGCGAGTATATATACTATACAGTAGTGACCGGGCTGCGTGTATATACTGTACAGTAGTGACCGGGCTGCGTGTATATACTGTACAGTAGTGACCGGGCTGCGTGTATATATACTATACAGTAGTGACCGGGCTGCGTGTATATATACTATACAGTAGTGACCGGGCTGCGTGTATATATACTATACAGTAGTGACCGGGCTGCGTGTATATACTGTACAGTAGTGACCGGGCTGCGTGTATATACTGTACAGTAGTGACCGGGCTGCGAGTATATATACTATACAGTAGTGACCGGGCTGCGTGTATATACTGTACAGTAGTGACCGGGCTGCGTGTGTATATACTATACAGTAGTGACCGGGCTGCGAGTATATATACTATACAGTAGTGACCGGGCTGCGAGTATATATACTATACAGTAATGACCGGGCTGTGTGTATATACTATACAGTAGTGACCGGGCTGCGAGTATATATACTATACAGTAGTGACCGGGCTGCGTGTATATATACTATACAGTAGTGACCGGGCTGCGTGTATATATACTATACAGTAGTGACCGGGCTGCGAGTATATATACTATACAGTAGTGACCGGGCTGCGTGTATATATACTATACAGTAGTGACCGGGCTGCGAGTATATATACTATACAGTAGTGACCGGGCTGCGTGTATATATACTATACAGTAGTGACCGGGCTGCGTGTATATATACTATACAGTAGTGACCGGGCTGCGAGTATATACTGTACAGTAGTGACCGGGCTGCGTGTATATACTGTACAGTAGTGACCGGGCTGCGTGTATATATACTATACAGTAGTGACCGGGCTGCGTGTATATATACTATACAGTAGTGTCCGGGCTGCGAGTATATATACTATACAGTAGTGACCGGGCTGCGAGTATATATACTATACAGTAGTGACCGGGCTGCGTGTATATATACTATACAGTAGTGACCGGGGTGCGTGTATATATACTATACAGTAGTGACCGGGCTGCGAGTATATATACTATACAGTAGTGACCGGGCTGCGTGTATATATTGTACAGTAGTGACCGGGCTGCGTGTATATACTGTACAGTAGTGACCGGGCTGCGTGTATATATACTATACAGTAGTGACCGGGCTGCGTGTATATATACTATACAGTAGTGACCGGGCTGCGTGTATATATACTATACAGTAGTGACCGGGCTGCGTGTATATACTGTACAGTAGTGACCGGGCTGCGTGTATATACTGTACAGTAGTGACCGGGCTGCGAGTATATATACTATACAGTAGTGACCGGGCTGCGTATATATACTGTACAGTAGTGACCGGGCTGCGTGTATATATACTATACAGTAGTGACCAGGCTGCGTGTATATACTGTACAGTAATGACCGGGCTGCGTGTATATACTATACAGTAGTGACCGGGCTGCGTGTATATACTGTACAGTAGTGACCGGGCTGCGAGTATATATACTATACAGTAGTGACCGGGCTGCGTGTATATACTGTACAGTAGTGACCGGGCTGCGTGTATATATACTATACAGTAGTGACCGGGCTGCGTGTATATACTGTACAGTAATGACCGGGCTGCGTGTATATACTGTACAGTAGTGACCGGGCTGCGTGTATATACTGTACAGTAGTGACCGGGCTGCGTGTATATACTGTACAGTAGTGTACGGGCTGCGTGTATATACTGTACAGTAATGACGGGGCTGCGTGTATATACTATACAGTAATGACCGGGCTGCGGGTATATACTATACAGTAATGACGGGGCTGCGTGTATATACTGTACATTAGTGACCGGGCTGCGTGTATATACTGTACAGTAGTGACCGGGCTGCGTGTATATATACTATACAGTAGTGACCGGGCTGCGTGAATATATACTATACAGTAGTGACCGGGCTGCGTGTATATACTATACAGTAGTGACCGGGCTACGAGTATATATACTATACAGTAATGACCGGGCTGCGTGTATATACTGTACAGTAGTGACCGGGCTGCGTGTATATACTGTACAGTAGTGACCGGGCTGCGTGTATATACTGTACAGTAGTGTACGGGCTGCGTGTATATACTGTACAGTAATGACGGGGCTGCGTGTATATACTATACAGTAATGACCGGGCTGCGGGTATATACTATACAGTAATGACGGGGCTGCGTGTATATACTGTACATTAGTGACCGGGCTGCGTGTATATACTGTACAGTAGTGACCGGGCTGCGTGTATATATACTATACAGTAGTGACCGGGCTGCGTGAATATATACTATACAGTAGTGACCGGGCTGCGTGTATATACTATACAGTAGTGACCGGGCTGCGAGTATATATACTATACAGTAGTGACCGGGCTGCGTGTATATACTGTACATTAGTGACCGGGCTGCGTGTATATACTGTACATTAGTGACCGGGCTGCGTGTATATACTGTACAGTAGTGACCGGGCTGCGTGTATATATACTATACAGTAGTGACCGGGCTGCGTGTATATATACTATACAGTAGTGACCGGGCTGCGAGTATATATACTATACAGTAGTGACCGGGCTGCGTGTATATATACTATACAGTAGTGACCGGGCTGCGTGTATATATACTATACAGTAGTGACCGGGCTGCGAGTATATATACTATACAGTAGTGACCGGGCTGCGTGTATATACTGTACAGTAGTGACCGGGCTGCGTGTATATATACTATACAGTAGTGACCGGGCTGCGTGTATATACTGTACAGTAGTGACCGGGCTGCGTGTATATATACTATACAGTAGTGACCGGGCTGCGTGTATATATACTATACAGTAGTGACCGGGCTGCGTGTATATATACTATACAGTAGTGACCGGGCTGCGTGTATATATACTATACAGTAGTGACCGGGCTGCGAGTATATATACTATACAGTAGTGACCGGGCTGCGTGTATATACTGTACAGTAGTGACCGGGCTGCGTGTATATACTGTACAGTAGTGACCGGGCTGCGAGTATATATACTATACAGTAGTGACCGGGCTGCGTGTATATACTGTACAGTAGTGACCGGGCTGCGTGTATATATACTATACAGTAGTGACCGGGCTGCGTGTATATACTGTACAGTAATGACCGGGCTGCGTGTATATATACTGTACAGTAGTGACCGGGCTGCATGTATATACTGTACAGTAGTGACCGGGCTGCGTGTATATACTGTACAGTAGTGACCGGGCTGCCTGTATATACTGTACAGTAGTGTACGGGCTGCGTGTATATACTATACAGTAATGACGGGGCTGCGTGTATATACTATACAGTAATGACCGGGCTGCGGGTATATACTATACAGTAATGACGGGGCTGCGTGTATATACTGTACATTAGTGACCGGGCTGCGTGTATATACTATACAGTAGTGACCGGGCTGCGTGTATGTATACTATACAGTAGTGACCGGGCTGCGTGAATATATACTATACAGTAGTGACCGGGCTGCGTGTATATACTATACAGTAGTGACCGGGCTGCGAGTATATATACTATACAGTAGTGACCGGGCTGCGTGTTTATACTGTACAGTAGTGACCGGGCTGCGTGTATATATACTGTACAGTAGTGACCGGGCTGCGTGTATATACTGTACAGTAGTGACCGGGCTGCGTGTATATACTGTACAGTAGTGTCCGGGCTGCGTGTATATACTGTACAGTAGTGTCCGGGCTGCGTGTATATACTGTACAGTAATGACCGGGCTGCGTGTATATATACTATACAGTAGTGACCGGGCTGCGTGTATATACTGTACAGTAGTGACCGGGCTGTGCGTATATACTGTACAGTAGTGACCGGGCTGCGCGTATATATTCCGTACAGTAGTGACCGGGCTGCGTGTATATACTGCACAGTAGTGACCGGGCTGCGTGTATATACTATACAGTAGTGTACGGGCTGCGTGTATATATACTATACAGTAGTGACCGGGCTGCGTGTATATATACTATACAGAAGTGACCGGGCTGCGTGTATATACTGTACAGTAGTGACCGGGTTGTAAGTATATATACTATACTGTAGTGACCGGGCTGCGTGTATATACTGTACAGTAGTGACGGGCTGCGTATATATACTGTACAGTAGTGACCGGGCTGCGTGTATATACTGTACGGTAGTGACCGGGATGCGTGTATATACTGTACGGTAGTGACCGGGCTGCGTGTATATATACTATACGGTAGTGACCGGGCTGCGTGTATATACTGTACAGTAGTGACTGGGCTGCGTGTATATATACTATACAGTAGTGACCGGGCTGCGTGTATATACTGTACAGTAATGACCGGGCTGCGTGTATATACTATACAGTAGTGACCGGGCTGCGTGTATATACTGTACAGTAGTGACCGGGCTGCGTGTATATACTGTACAGTAGTGACCGGGCTGCGAGTATATATACTATACAGTAGTGACCGGGCTGCGTGTATATACTGTACAGTAATGACCGGGCTGCGTGTATATACTGTACAGTAGTGACCGGGCTGCGTGTATATACTGTACAGTAGTGACCGGGCTGCGTGTATATACTGTACAGTAGTGTACGGGCTGCGTGTATATACTATACAGTAATGACGGGGCTGCGTGTATATACTATACAGTAATGACCGGGCTGCGGGTATATACTATACAGTAATGACGGGGCTGCGTGTATATACTGTACATTAGTGACCGGGCTGCGTGTATATACTGTACAGTAGTGACCGGGCTGCGTGTATATATACTATACAGCAGTGACCGGGCTGCGTGAATATATACTATACAGTAGTGACCGGGCTGCGTGTATATACTATACAGTAGTGACCGGGCTGCGTGTATATATACTATACAGTAGTGACCGGGCTGCGTGAATATATACTATACAGTAGTGACCGGGCTGCGTGTATATACTATACAGTAGTGACCGGGCTGCGAGTATATATACTATACAGTAGTGACCGGGCTGCGTGTATATATACTATACAGTAGTGACCGGGCTGCGAGTATATATACTATACAGTAGTGACCGGGCTGCGTGTATATATACTATACAGTAGTGACCGGGCTGCGTGTATATATACTATACAGTAGTGACCGGGCTGCGAGTATATATACTATACAGTAGTGACCGGGCTGCGTGTATATACTGTACAGTAGTGACCGGGCTGCGTGTATATATACTATACAGTAGTGACCGGGCTGCGTGTATATACTGTACAGTAGTGACCGGGCTGCGTGTATATATACTATACAGTAGTGACCGGGCTGCGTGTATATATACTATACAGTAGTGACCGGGCTGCGTGTATATATACTATACAGTAGTGACCGGGCTGCGAGTATATATACTATACAGTAGTGACCGGGCTGCGTGTATATATACTATACAGTAGTGACCGGGCTGCGTGTATATATACTATACAGTAGTGACCGGGCTGCGTGTATATATACTATACAGTAGTGACCGGGCTGCGAGTATATATACTATACAGTAGTGACCGGGCTGCGTGTATATACTGTACAGTAGTGACCGGGCTGCGTGTATATACTGTACAGTAGTGACCGGGCTGCGAGTATATATACTATACAGTAGTGACCGGGCTGCGTGTATATACTGTACAGTAGTGACCGGGCTGCGTGTATATATACTATACAGTAGTGAACGGGCTGCGTGTATATACTGTACAGTAATGACCGGGCTGCGTGTATATATACTGTACAGTAGTGACCGGGCTGCGTGTATATACTGTACAGTAGTGACCGGGCTGCGTGTATATACTGTACAGTAGTGACCAGGCTGCGTGTATATACTGTACAGTAGTGTACGGGCTGCGTGCATATACTATACAGTAATGACGGGGCTGCGTGTATATACTATACAGTAATGACCGGGCTGCGGGTATATACTATACAGTAATGACGGGGCAGCGTGTATATACTGTACATTAGTGACCGGGCTGCGTATATATACTATACAGTAGTGACCGGGCTGCGTGTATATATACTATACAGTAGTGACCGGGCTGCGTGTATATATACTATACAGTAGTGACCGGGCTGCGTGAATATATACTATACAGTAGTGACCGGGCTGCGTGTATATACTATACAGTAGTGACCGGGCTGCGAGTATATATACTATACAGTAGTGACCGGGCTGCGTGTATATACTGTACAGTAGTGACCGGGCTGTGTGTATATATACTGTACAGTAGTGACCGGGCTGCGTGTATATACTGTACAGTAGTGAACTGGCTGCGTGTATATACTGTACAGTAGTGTCCGGGCTGCGTGTATATACTGTACAGTAGTGTCCGGGCTGCGTGTATATACTGTACAGTAATGACCGGGCTGCGTGTATATATACTATACAGTAGTGACCGGGCTGCGTGTATATATACTATACAGTAGTGACCGGGCTGCGTATATATACTATACAGTAGTGACCGGGCTGCGTGTATATATACTATACAGTAATGACCGGGCTGTGTGTATATACTATACAGTAGTGACCGGGCTGCGTGTATATATACTATACAGTAGTGACCGGGCTGCGTATATATACTATACAGTAGTGACCGGGCTGCGTGTATATATACTATACAGTAGTGACCGGGCTGCGAGTATATATACTATACAGTAATGACCGGGCTGTGTGTATATACTATACAGTGGTGACCGGGCTGCGAGTATATATACTATACAGTAGTGACCGGGCTGCGTGTATATATACTATACAGTAGTGACCGGGCTGCGAGTATATATACTATACAGTAATGACCGGGCTGTGTGTATATACTATACAGTAGTGACCGGGCTGCGTGTATATACTATACAGTAGTGACCGGGCTGCGTGTATATATACTATACAGTAATGACCGGGCTGTGTGTATATACTATACAGTAGTGACCGGGCTGCGTGTATATATACTATACAGTAATGACCGGGCTGTGTGTATATACTATACAGTAATGACCGGGCTGTGTGTATATACTATACAGTAGTGACCGGGCTGCGAGTATATATACTATACAGTAGTGACCGGGCTGCGTGTATATATACTATACAGTAATGACCGGGCTGCGTGTATATATACTATACAGTAGTGACCGGGCTGCGTGTATATATACTATACAGTAGTGACGGGGCTGCGAGTATATATACTATACAGTAATGACCGGGCTGTGTGTATATACTATACAGTGGTGACCGGGCTGCGAATATATATACTATACAGTAGTGACCGGGCTGCGTGTATATATACTATACAGTAGTGACCGGGCTGCGAGTATATATACTATACAGTAGTGACCGGGCTGCGAGTATATACTGTACAGTAGTGACTGGGCTGCGTGTATATACTGTACAGTAGTGACCGGGCTGCGTGTATATATACTATACAGTAGTGACCGGGCTGCGAGTATATATACTATACAGTAGTGACCGGGCTGCGAGTATATATACTATACAGTAGTGACCGGGCTGCGTGTATATATACTATACAGTAGTGACCGGGCTGCGTGTATATATACTATACAGTAGTGACCGGGCTGCGAGTATATATACTATACAGTAGTGACCGGGCTGCGTGTATATACTGTACAGTAGTGACCGGGCTGCGTGTATATACTGTACAGTAGTGACCGGGCTGCGTGTATATATACTATACAGTAGTGACCGGGCTGCGTGTATATATACTATACAGCAGTGACCGGGCTGCGTGTATATATACTATACAGTAGTGAACGGGCTGCGTGTATATATACTATACAGTAGTGACCGGGCTGCCTGTATATATACTATACAGTAGTGACCGGGCTGCGTGTATATATACTATACAGTAATGACCGGGCTGTGTGTATATACTATACAGTAGTGACCGGGCTGCCTGTATATATACTATACAGTAGTGACCGGGCTGCGTGTATATATACTATACAGTAGTGACCGGGCTGCCTGTATATATACTATACAGTAGTGACCGGGCTGCGTGTATATATACTATACAGTAATGACCGGGCTGCGTGTATATATACTATACAGTAATGACCGGGCTGTGTGTATATACTATACAGTAGTGACCGGGCTGCATGTATATACTATACAGTAGTGACCGGGCTGCGTGTATATATACTATACAGTAATGACCGGGCTGTGTGTATATACTATACAGTAGTGACCGGGCTGCGTGTATATATACTATACAGTAATGACCGGGCTGTGTGTATATACTATACAGTAATGACCGGGCTGTGTGTATATACTATACAGTAGTGACCGGGCTGCGAGTATATATACTATACAGTAGTGACCGGGCTTCGTGTATATATACTATACAGTAATGACCGGGCTGCGTGTATATATACTATACAGTAGTGACCGGGCTGCGTGTATATATACTATACAGTAGTGACCGGGCTGCGAGTATATATACTATACAGTAATGACCGGGCTGTGTGTATATACTATACAGTGGTGACCGGGCTGCGAGTATATATACTATACAGTAGTGACCGGGCTGCGTGTATATATACTATACAGTAGTGACCGGGCTGCGAGTATATATACTATACAGTAATGACCGGGCTGTGTGTATATACTATACAGTAGTGACCGGGCTGCGTGTATATACTATACAGTAGTGACCGGGCTGCGTGTATATATACTATACAGTAATGACCGGGCTGTGTGTATATACTATACAGTAGTGACCGGGCTGCGTGTATATATACTATACAGTAATGACCGGGCTGTGTGTATATACTATACAGTAATGACCGGGCTGTGTGTATATACTATACAGTAGTGACCGGGCTGCGAGTATATATACTATACAGTAGTGACCGGGCTGCGTGTATATATACTATACAGTAATGACCGGGCTGCGTGTATATATACTATACAGTAGTGACCGGGCTGCGTGTATATATACTATACAGTAGTGACCGGGCTGCGAGTATATATACTATACAGTAATGACCGGGCTGTGTGTATATACTATACAGTGGTGACCGGGCTGCGAGTATATATACTATACAGTAGTGACCGGGCTGCGTGTATATATACTATACAGTAGTGACCGGGCTGCGAGTATATATACTATACAGTAGTGACCGGGCTGCGAGTATATACTGTACAGTAGTGACCGGGCTGCGTGTATATACTGTACAGTAGTGACCGGGCTGCGTGTATATATACTATACAGTAGTGACCGGGCTGCGAGTATATATACTATACAGTAGTGACCGGGCTGCGAGTATATATACTATACAGTAGTGACCGGGCTGCGTGTATATATACTATACAGTAGTGACCGGGCTGCGTGTATATATACTATACAGTAGTGACCGGGCTGCGAGTATATATACTATACAGTAGTGACCGGGCTGCGTGTATATACTGTACAGTAGTGACCGGGCTGCGTGTATATACTGTACAGTAGTGACCGGGCTGCGTGTATATATACTATACAGTAGTGACCGGGCTGCGTGTATATATACTATACAGTAGTGACCGGGCTGCGTGTATATATACTATACAGTAGTGAACGGGCTGCGTGTATATACTGTACAGTAGTGACCGGGCTGCGTGTATATACTGTACAGTAGTGACCGGGCTGCGAGTATATATACTATACAGTAGTGACCGGGCTGCGTGTATATACTGTACAGTAGTGACCGGGCTGCGTGTGTATATACTATACAGTAGTGACCGGGCTGCGAGTATATATACTACACAGTAGTGACCGGGCTGCGAGTATATATACTATACAGTAGTGACCGGGCTGTGTGTATATACTATACAGTAGTGACCGGGCTGCGAGTATATATACTATACAGTAGTGACCGGGCTGCGTGTATATATACTATACAGTAGTGACCGGGCTGCGTGTATATATACTATACAGTAGTGACCGGGCTGCGAGTATATACTGTACAGTAGTGACCGGGCTGCGTGTATATACTGTACAGTAGTGACCGGGCTGCGTGTATATATACTATACAGTAGTGACCGGGCTGCGTGTATATATACTATACAGTAGTGTCCGGGCTGCGAGTATATATACTATACAGTAGTGACCGGGCTGCGAGTATATATACTATACAGTAGTGACCGGGCTGCGTGTATATATACTATACAGTAGTGACCGGGCTGCGTGTATATATACTATACAGTAGTGACCGGGCTGCGAGTATATATACTATACAGTAGTGACCGGGCTGCGTGTATATACTGTACAGTAGTGACCGGGCTGCGTGTATATACTGTACAGTAGTGACCGGGCTGCGTGTATATATACTATACAGTAGTGACCGGGCTGCGTGTATATATACTATACAGTAGTGTCCGGGCTGCGAGTATATATACTATACAGTAGTGACCGGGCTGCGAGTATATATACTATACAGTAGTGACCGGGCTGCGTGTATATATACTATACAGTAGTGACCGGGCTGCGTGTATATATACTATACAGTAGTGACCGGGCTGCGAGTATATATACTATACAGTAGTGACCGGGCTGCGTGTATATACTGTACAGTAGTGACCGGGCTGCGTGTATATACTGTACAGTAGTGACCGGGCTGCGTGTATATATACTATACAGTAGTGACCGGGCTGCGTGTATATATACTATACAGTAGTGACCGGGCTGCGTGTATATATACTATACAGTAGTGACCGGGCTGCGTGTATATACTGTACAGTAGTGACCGGGCTGCGTGTATATACTGTACAGTAGTGACCGGGCTGCGAGTATATATACTATACAGTAGTGACCGGGCTGCGTGTATATACTGTACAGTAGTGACCGGGCTGCGTGTGTATATACTATACAGTAGTGACCGGGCTGCGAGTATATATACTATACAGTAGTGACCGGGCTGCGAGTATATATACTATACAGTAATGACCGGGCTGTGTGTATATACTATACAGTAGTGACCGGGCTGCGAGTATATATACTATACAGTAGTGACCGGGCTGCGTGTATATATACTATACAGTAGTGACCGGGCTGCGTGTATATATACTATACAGTAGTGACCGGGCTGCGAGTATATATACTATACAGTAGTGACCGGGCTGCGTGTATATATACTATACAGTAGTGACCGGGCTGCGAGTATATATACTATACAGTAGTGACCGGGCTGCGTGTATATATACTATACAGTAGTGACCGGGCTGCGTGTATATATACTATACAGTAGTGACCGGGCTGCGAGTATATACTGTACAGTAGTGACCGGGCTGCGTGTATATACTGTACAGTAGTGACCGGGCTGCGTGTATATATACTATACAGTAGTGACCGGGCTGCGTGTATATATACTATACAGTAGTGTCCGGGCTGCGAGTATATATACTATACAGTAGTGACCGGGCTGCGAGTATATATACTATACAGTAGTGACCGGGCTGCGTGTATATATACTATACAGTAGTGACCGGGGTGCGTGTATATATACTATACAGTAGTGACCGGGCTGCGAGTATATATACTATACAGTAGTGACCGGGCTGCGTGTATATATTGTACAGTAGTGACCGGGCTGCGTGTATATACTGTACAGTAGTGACCGGGCTGCGTGTATATATACTATACAGTAGTGACCGGGCTGCGTGTATATATACTATACAGTAGTGACCGGGCTGCGTGTATATATACTATACAGTAGTGACCGGGCTGCGTGTATATACTGTACAGTAGTGACCGGGCTGCGTGTATATACTGTACAGTAGTGACCGGGCTGCGAGTATATATACTATACAGTAGTGACCGGGCTGCGTATATATACTGTACAGTAGTGACCGGGCTGCGTGTATATATACTATACAGTAGTGACCAGGCTGCGTGTATATACTGTACAGTAATGACCGGGCTGCGTGTATATACTATACAGTAGTGACCGGGCTGCGTGTATATACTGTACAGTAGTGACCGGGCTGCGAGTATATATACTATACAGTAGTGACCGGGCTGCGTGTATATACTGTACAGTAGTGACCGGGCTGCGTGTATATATACTATACAGTAGTGACCGGGCTGCGTGTATATACTGTACAGTAATGACCGGGCTGCGTGTATATACTGTACAGTAGTGACCGGGCTGCGTGTATATACTGTACAGTAGTGACCGGGCTGCGTGTATATACTGTACAGTAGTGTACGGGCTGCGTGTATATACTGTACAGTAATGACGGGGCTGCGTGTATATACTATACAGTAATGACCGGGCTGCGGGTATATACTATACAGTAATGACGGGGCTGCGTGTATATACTGTACATTAGTGACCGGGCTGCGTGTATATACTGTACAGTAGTGACCGGGCTGCGTGTATATATACTATACAGTAGTGACCGGGCTGCGTGAATATATACTATACAGTAGTGACCGGGCTGCGTGTATATACTATACAGTAGTGACCGGGCTACGAGTATATATACTATACAGTAATGACCGGGCTGCGTGTATATACTGTACAGTAGTGACCGGGCTGCGTGTATATACTGTACAGTAGTGACCGGGCTGCGTGTATATACTGTACAGTAGTGTACGGGCTGCGTGTATATACTGTACAGTAATGACGGGGCTGCGTGTATATACTATACAGTAATGACCGGGCTGCGGGTATATACTATACAGTAATGACGGGGCTGCGTGTATATACTGTACATTAGTGACCGGGCTGCGTGTATATACTGTACAGTAGTGACCGGGCTGCGTGTATATATACTATACAGTAGTGACCGGGCTGCGTGAATATATACTATACAGTAGTGACCGGGCTGCGTGTATATACTATACAGTAGTGACCGGGCTGCGAGTATATATACTATACAGTAGTGACCGGGCTGCGTGTATATACTGTACATTAGTGACCGGGCTGCGTGTATATACTGTACATTAGTGACCGGGCTGCGTGTATATACTGTACAGTAGTGACCGGGCTGCGTGTATATACTGTACAGTAGTGACCGGGCTGCCTGTATATACTGTACAGTAGTGTACGGGCTGCGTGTATATACTATACAGTAATGACGGGGCTGCGTGTATATACTATACAGTAATGACCGGGCTGCGGGTATATACTATACAGTAATGACGGGGCTGCGTGTATATACTGTACATTAGTGACCGGGCTGCGTGTATATACTATACAGTAGTGACCGGGCTGCGTGTATATATACTATACAGTAGTGACCGGGCTGCGTGAATATATACTATACAGTAGTGACCGGGCTGCGTGTATATACTATACAGTAGTGACCGGGCTGCGAGTATATATACTATACAGTAGTGACCGGGCTGCGTGTTTATACTGTACAGTAGTGACCGGGCTGCGTGTATATATACTGTACAGTAGTGACCGGGCTGCGTGTATATACTGTACAGTAGTGACCGGGCTGCGTGTATATACTGTACAGTAGTGTCCGGGCTGCGTGTATATACTGTACAGTAGTGTCCGGGCTGCGTGTATATACTGTACAGTAATGACCGGGCTGCGTGTATATATACTATACAGTAGTGACCGGGCTGCGTGTATATACTGTACAGTAGTGACCGGGCTGTGCGTATATACTGTACAGTAGTGACCGGGCTGCGCGTATATATTCCGTACAGTAGTGACCGGGCTGCGTGTATATACTGCACAGTAGTGACCGGGCTGCGTGTATATACTATACAGTAGTGTACGGGCTGCGTGTATATATACTATACAGTAGTGACCGGGCTGCGTGTATATATACTATACAGAAGTGACCGGGCTGCGTGTATATACTGTACAGTAGTGACCGGGTTGTAAGTATATATACTATACTGTAGTGACCGGGCTGCGTGTATATACTGTACAGTAGTGACGGGCTGCGTATATATACTGTACAGTAGTGACCGGGCTGCGTGTATATACTGTACGGTAGTGACCGGGATGCGTGTATATACTGTACGGTAGTGACCGGGCTGCGTGTATATATACTATACGGTAGTGACCGGGCTGCGTGTATATACTGTACAGTAGTGACTGGGCTGCGTGTATATATACTATACAGTAGTGACCGGGCTGCGTGTATATACTGTACAGTAATGACCGGGCTGCGTGTATATACTATACAGTAGTGACCGGGCTGCGTGTATATACTGTACAGTAGTGACCGGGCTGCGTGTATATACTGTACAGTAGTGACCGGGCTGCGAGTATATATACTATACAGTAGTGACCGGGCTGCGTGTATATACTGTACAGTAATGACCGGGCTGCGTGTATATACTGTACAGTAGTGACCGGGCTGCGTGTATATACTGTACAGTAGTGTACGGGCTGCGTGTATATACTATACAGTAATGACGGGGCTGCGTGTATATACTATACAGTAATGACCGGGCTGCGGGTATATACTATACAGTAATGACGGGGCTGCGTGTATATACTGTACATTAGTGACCGGGCTGCGTGTATATACTGTACAGTAGTGACCGGGCTGCGTGTATATATACTATACAGCAGTGACCGGGCTGCGTGAAAATATACTATACAGTAGTGACCGGGCTGCGTGTATATACTATACAGTAGTGACCGGGCTGCGTGTATATATACTATACAGTAGTGACCGGGCTGCGTGAATATATACTATACAGTAGTGACCGGGCTGCGTGTATATACTATACAGTAGTGACCGGGCTGCGAGTATATATACTATACAGTAGTGACCGGGCAGCGTGTATATATACTATACAGTATTGACCGGGCTGCGAGTATATATACTATACAGTAGTGACCGGGCTGCGTGTATATATACTATACAGTAGTGACCGGGCTGCGTGTATATATACTATACAGTAGTGACCGGGCTGCGAGTATATATACTATACAGTAGTGACCGGGCTGCGTGTATATACTGTACAGTAGTGACCGGGCTGCGTGTATATATACTATACAGTAGTGACCGGGCTGCGTGTATATACTGTACAGTAGTGACCGGGCTGCGTGTATATATACTATACAGTAGTGACCGGGCTGCGTGTATATATACTATACAGTAGTGACCGGGCTGCGTGTATATATACTATACAGTAGTGACCGGGCTGCGAGTATATATACTATACAGTAGTGACCGGGCTGCGTGTATATATACTATACAGTAGTGACCGGGCTGCGTGTATATATACTATACAGTAGTGACCGGGCTGCGTGTATATATACTATACAGTAGTGACCGGGCTGCGAGTATATATACTATACTGTAGTGACCGGGCTGCGTGTATATACTGTACAGTAGTGACCGGGCTGCGTGTATATACTGTACAGTAGTGACCGGGCTGCGAGTATATATACTATACAGTAGTGACCGGGCTGCGTGTATATACTGTACAGTAGTGACCGGGCTGCGTGTATATATACTATACAGTAGTGAACGGGCTGCGTGTATATACTGTACAGTAATGACCGGGCTGCGTGTATATATACTGTACAGTAGTGACCGGGCTGCGTGTATATACTGTACAGTAGTGACCGGGCTGCGTGTATATACTGTACAGTAGTGACCGGGCTGCGTGTATATACTGTACAGTAGTGTACGGGCTGCGTGCATATACTATACAGTAATGACGGGGCTGCGTGTATATACTATACAGTAATGACCGGGCTGCGGGTATATACTATACAGTAATGACGGGGCTGCGTGTATATACTGTACATTAGTGACCGGGCTGCGTATATATACTATACAGTAGTGACCGGGCTGCGTGTATATATACTATACAGTAGTGACCGGGCTGCGTGTATATATACTATACAGTAGTGACCGGGCTGCGTGAATATATACTATACAGTAGTGACCGGGCTGCGTGTATATACTATACAGTAGTGACCGGGCTGCGAGTATATATACTATACAGTAGTGACCGGGCTGCGTGTATATACTGTACAGTAGTGACCGGGCTGTGTGTATATATACTGTACAGTAGTGACCGGGCTGCGTGTATATACTGTACAGTAGTGAACGGGCTGCGTGTATATACTGTACAGTAGTGTCCGGGCTGCGTGTATATACTGTACAGTAGTGTCCGGGCTGCGTGTATATACTGTACAGTAATGACCGGGCTGCGTGTATATATACTATACAGTAGTGACCGGACTGCGTGAATATACTGTACAGTAGTGACCGGGCTGCGCGTATATACTGTACAGTAGTGACCGGGCTGCGCGTATATATTCCGTACAGTAGTGACCGGGCTGCGTGTATATACTGTACAGTAGTGTCCGGGCTGCGTGTATATACTGTACAGTAGTGTCCGGGCTGCGTGTATATACTGTACAGTAATGACCGGGCGGCGTGTATATATACTATACAGTAGTGACCGGGCTGCGTGTATATACTGTACAGTAGTGACCGGGCTGCGTGTATATACTGTACAGTAGTGACCGGGCTGTGTGTATATACTATACAGTAGTGACCGGGCTGCGTGTATATATACTGTACAGTAGTGACTGGGCTGCGTGTATATTCTGTACAGTAGTGTACGGGCTGCGTGTATATACTGTACAGTAAAGACCGGGCTGCGTGTATATACTGTACATTAGTGACCGGGCTGCGTGTATATACTGCACAGTAGTGACCGAGCTGCGTGTATATACTTCACAGTAGTGACCGGGCTGCGTGTATATACTATACAGTAGGGTACGGGCTGCGTGTATATATACTATACAGTAGTGACCGGGCTGCGTGTATATATACTATACAGAAGTGACCGGGCTGCGTGTATATACTGTACAGTAGTGACCGGGTTGTAAGTATATATACTATACTGTAGTGACCGGGCT
The DNA here is from genome assembly GCA_031769625.1 of Taudactylus pleione. Classification (NCBI taxonomy): domain Eukaryota; kingdom Metazoa; phylum Chordata; class Amphibia; order Anura; family Myobatrachidae; genus Taudactylus; species Taudactylus pleione. Next base: position 780,560 of record JAUIMM010000392.1, read on the forward strand.
GCGTGTATATACTGTACAGTAGTGACGGGCTGCGTATATATACTGTACAGTAGTGACCGGGCTGCGTGTATATACTGTACGGTAGTGACCGGGATGCGTGTATATACTGTACGGTAGTGACCGGGCTGCGTGTATATATACTATACGGTAGTGACCGGGCTGCGTGTATATACTGTACAGTAGTGACCGGGCTGCGTGTATATATACTGTACAGTAGTGACCGGGCTGCGTGTATATATACTATACAGTAGTGACCGGGCTGCGTGTATATACTGTACAGTAGTGACTGGGCTGCGTGTATATACTGTACAGTAATGACGGGGCTGCGTGTATATACTGTACAGTAGTGACCGGGCTGCGTGTAAATACTGTACAGTAGTGACCGGGCTGCGTGTATATATACTATACAGTAGTGACCGGGCTGCGTGTATATACTATACAGTAATGACCGGGCTGCGTGTATATACTATACTGTAGTGACCGGGCTGCGTGTATATATACTATACAGTAGTGACCGGGCTGCGTGTATATACTGTACAGTAGTGACCGGGCTGCGTGTAAATACTGTACAGTAGTGACCGGGCTGCGTGTATATATACTATACAGTAGTGACCGGGCTGCGTGTATATACTATACAGTAATGACCGGGCTGCGTGTATATACTATACAGTAATGACCGGGCTGCATGTATATACTATACTGTAGTGACCGGGCTGCGTGTATATACTATACTGTAGTGACCGGGCTGCGTGTATATACTATACAGTAGTGACCGGGCTGTGTATATACTATACAGTAATGACCGGGCTGTGTGTATATACTATACAGTAATGACCGGGCTGCGTGTATATACTATACTGTAGTGACCGGGCTGCGTGTATATACTGTACAGTAGTGACCGGGCTGAGTGTATATATATTATACTGTAGTGAACGGGCTGTGTGTATATATACTATACAGTAGTGACCGGGCTGTGTATATACTATACTGTAGTGACCGGGCTGCGTGTATATACTATACTGTAGTGACCGGGCTGCGTGTATATATACTATACAGTAGTGACCGGGCTGCGTGTATATATACTATACAGTAGTGACCGGGCTGCGTGTATATACTGTACAGTAGTGACCGGGCTGCGTGTATATATACTGTACAGTAGTGACCGGGCTGTGTGTATATATATTATACTGTAGTGACCGGGCTGTGTGTATATACTATACAGTAGTGACCGGGCTGTGTATATACTATACAGTAGTGACCGGGCTGCGTGTATATATACTGTACAGTAGTGACCGGGCTGTGTGTATATACTGTACAGTAGTGACCGGGCTGTGTATATATACTGTACAGTAGTGACCGGGCTGTGTATATATACTGTACAGTAGTGACCGGGCTGCGTGTATATATACTATACTGTAGTGACCGGGCTGTGTATATATACTATACGGTAGTGACCGGGCTGCGTGTATATACTGTACAGTAGTGACCGGGCTGTGTATATAATGTACAGTAGTGACCGGGCTGTGTATATAATGTACAGTAGTGACCGGGCTGCGTGTATATACTGTACAGTAGTGACCGGGCTGCTTGTATATACTGTACAGTAGTGACCGGGCTGCGTGTATATACTGTACAGTAGTGACCGGGCTTTGTGTATATACTATACAGTAGTGACCGGGCTGTGTGTATATACTATACAGTAGTGACCGGGCTGCGTGTATATACTATACAGTAGTGACCGGGCTGCGTGTATATACTATACAGTAGTGACCGGGCTGCGTATATATACTATACAGTAGTGACCGGGCTGCATGTATATACTATACAGTAGTGACCGGGTTGTGTGTATATATATTATACAGTAGTGACCGGGCTGGGTGTATATATACTCTACAGTAGTGACCGGGCTGTTTGTATATACTGTACAGTAGTGACCGGGCTGTGTGTATATACTGTACAGTAGTGACCGGGTTGTGTGTATATATACTATACAGTAGTGACCGGGCTGTGTGTATATACTGTACAGTAGTGACCGGGCTGTGTGTATATACTGTACAGTAGTGACCGGGCTGTGTATATAATGTACAGTAGTGACCGGGCTGTGTGTATATACTGTACAGTAGTGACCGGGCTGTGTGTATACACTGTACAGTAGTGTCCGGGCTGTGTGTATATATACTATACAGTAGTGACCGGGCTGTGTATATACTATACAGTAGTGACCGGGCTGTGTGTATATACTGTACAGTAGTGACCGGGCTGTGTATATACTGTACAGTAGTGACCGGGCTGTGTATATACTGTACAGTAGTGACCGGGCTGTGTATATATACTGTACAGTAGTGACCGGGCTGTGTGTATATATACTATACAGTAGTGACCGGGCTGTGTGTATATACTGTACAGTAGTGACCGGGTTGTGTATATAATGTACAGTAGTGACCGGGCTGTGTGTATATACTGTACAGTAGTGACCGGGCTGTGTGTATACACTGTACAGTAGTGTCCGGGCTGTGTGTATATATACTATACAGTAGTGACCGGGCTGTGTATATACTATACAGTAGTGACCGGGCTGTGTGTATATACTGTACAGTAGTGACCGGGCTGTGTATATACTGTACAGTAGTGACCGGGCTGTGTATATACTGTACAGTAGTGACCGTGCTGTGTATATATACTGTACAGTAGTGACCGGGCTGTGTGTATATATACTGTACAGTAGTGACCGGGCTGTGTATATACTGTACAGTAGTGACCGGGCTGTGTATATATACTGTACAGTAGTGACCGGGCTGTGTGTATATACTGTACAGTAGTGACCGGGCTGTGTGTATATACTGTACAGTAGTGACCGGGCTGTGTGCATATACTATACAGTAGTGACCGGGCTAAGTAAATGATGTGGGACAGGTACGTGGAGGTGTATATGATGTGGGACAGGTACGTGGAGGCGTAAATGATGTGGGACAGGTACGTGGAGGTGTAAATGATGTGGGATAGGTATGTGGAGGTGTAAATGATATGGGACAGCTATGTGGAGGTGTATATGATGTGGGACAGGTATGTGGAGGTGTAAATGATGTGGGACAGGTATGTGGAGGTGTAAATGATATGGGACAGCTATGTTGAGGTGTAAATGATGGGGGACAGGTATGTGGAGGTGTAAATGATGTGGGACAGGTATGTGGAGGTGTAAATGATGTGGGGCAGGTATGTGGAGGTGTAAATGATATGGGATAGGTATGGGGAGGTGTAAATGATGTGGGACAGGTATGTGGGTGTGTAAATTATGTGGGACAGGTATGTTGAGGTGTAAATTATGTAGGACAGGTATGTGGAGGTGTAAATGATGTGGAACAGGTATATGGAGTTGTAAATGATGTGGTACAGGTACGTGGAGGTCTACATGATGTAGGACAAGTACGTGGAGGTGTAAATGATGTGGGACAGGTATGTGGAGGTGTAAATGATGTGGGATAGGTAAATGATATGAGACAGGTAGGTGGAGGTGTAAATGATGTGGGCCAGATAGGTGAAGGTGTAGATGATGTGGTACAGGTATGGGGAGGTGTAAATGATATGGGATAGGTATGGGTAGTTGTAAATGATGTGGGACAGGAATGGGGAGGTGTAAATGATGTGGGACAGGTATGGGGAGGTGTAAATGATGTGGGAGAGGTATGTGGAGGTGTAAATGATGTGGGATAGGTATGTGGAGGTGTAAATCATGTGGGACAGGTATGTGGAGGTGTAAATGATGTGGGACAAGTATGTGAGGGTGTAAATGATGCGGAACAGGTATGTGGAGGTGTAAATTATGTGGGACAGGTATGTCGAGTTGTAAATGATGTGGTACAGGTATGGGGAGGTGTAAATGATGTGGGACAGGTATGTGGAGGTGTAAATGATGTGTGACAGGTATGTAGAGGTGTAAATGATGGGGGACATTTGTGTGGACGTGTACATGATGTGGGACAGGTATGTGGAGGTGTAAATGATGTGGTACAGGTATGTGAAGGTGTAAATGATGTGGGACAGGTATGTGGGGGTGTAAATGATGTGGGGAAGGTATGTGAGGGTGTAAATGATGTGGGACATGTATGTGGGGGTGTAAATGATGTGGGACAGGTATGGGGAGGTGTAAATGATGTGGGGAAGGTATATGAGGGTGTAAATGATGTGGGACATGTATGTGGGGGTGTAAATTATGTGGGACAAGTATTTGGAGGTGTACATGATGTGGGACAGGTATGTGGGGGTGTAAATGATGTGGGACAGGTATGTGGAGGTGTAAATGATGTGGGGAAGGTATATGAGGGTGTAAATGATGTGGGACATGTATGTGGGGGTGTAAATTATGTGGGACAGGTATGTGGATGTGTAATTGATGGGGGACAATTATGTGGCAGGTGTAAATGATTGGGGACAGGTGTGTGGAGGTGTAAGTGATGTGGGACAGGTATGTTGAGGTGTAAATGTGGGACAGGTATGTGAGGTGTAAATGTTGGGGACAGGTATGTAGAGGTGTAATTGATGTTGGACAGGTATGTGGAGGTGTAAATGATGTGGGACATGTATGTGGAGGTGTAAATGATGTGGGACAGGTATGTAGAGGTGTAAGTGATGTGGTACATGTATGTAAGGGTGTAAATGATGGGGGACAGGTCTGTGGAGGTGTAAATGATGTGGAACAGGTATATTGAGGTGTAAATGATGTAGGACAGGTATGTGGGGGGTGTAAATAATGTGAGACAGGTATGGGGAGGTGTCAATGATGTGGCACAGGTATGTGGAGGTGTAAATGATGTGGGACAGGTATGTGGGGGTGTAAATGATGTGGGACAGGTATGTGGAGGTGTAAATTATGTGGGGAAGGTATATGAGGGTGTAAATGATGTGGGACATGTATGTGGGGGTGTAAATTATGTGGGCCAGGTATGTGGAGGTGTAAATTATGGAGGACAGGTATGTGGATGTGTAAATGATGGGGGACAGTTATGAGGAAGGTGTAAATGATGGGGGACAGGTGTGTGGAGGTGTAATTGATGTGGGACAGGTATGTTGAGGTATAAATGTGGGACAGGTATGTGGACGTGTAAATGATGGGGAACAGGTATGTGGAGGTGTAAATGATGTGGGACAGGTATGTGAGGTGTAAATGTTGGGGACAGGTATGTGGAGGTGTAATTGATGTGGGACAGGTATATGGAGGTGTAATTGATGTGGGACAGCTTGTGGAGGTGTAAATGATGTGGGACAGCTATGTGGATGTGTCAATGATGTGGGACAGGTATGTACAGGTGTAAGTGATGTGGTACATATATGTAAGGGTGTAAATGATGGGGGACAGGTATGTGGAGGTGTAAATTATGTGTGGAATGTATGTGAGGCTGTAAATTATGTAGGACATGTATGTGGGGAGTGTAAATGATGTGAGACAGGTATGTGGGCGTGTAAATGATGTAGGACAGGTATGTGGGGGTGTAAATTATGTGGGACAGGTATGTGGGGATGTAAATTATGTGGGACAGGTATGTGGAGGTGTAAAAGATGTGGGGAAGTAATGTGAGGGTCTAAATGATGTGGGACATGTATGTGGGGGTGTAAATGATGGGGGGCAGGTATGTGGAGGTGTAAATTATGGGGGACAGGTATGTGGAGGTGTAAATGATGGGGGACAGGTATGTGGAGGTGTAAATGATGGGGGACAGGTATATGGAGTTGTAAATGATGCGGGACAAGTATGTGGAGGTGTAAATGATGTGGGACATGTTTTTAGAGGTGTAAATGATGTGGGACAGGTATGCAAAGGTGCAAATGATGTGGGACAGTTATGTGAAGGTGTAAATTATGTGGGACAGGTATGTGGAGGTGCAAATCATGTGGTGCAGGTATGTACAGGTGTACGTGATGTGGTACATGTATGTGGGGGTGTAAATGATGTGGGACAGGTATGTGGAAGTGTAAATGATGTGGGACAGGTATGTAAAGGTGTAAATTATGTGGGACAGGTATGTGGGGGTGTAAATTATGTGGGACAGGTATGTAGAGGTGTAGATTATGTGGGACAGGTATGTGGGGGTGTAAATGATGTGGGACAGGTATGTTGAGGTGTAATTGATGTGGGACAGGTATGTGGGTGTGTAAATTATGTGGGACAGGTATGTGGAGGTGTAAATTATGTGGGTCAGGTATGTGGAGGTGTAAATGATGTGGGACAGGTATGTGGAGGTGTAAATGATGTGGGATAGGTATGTGAAGGTGTACATGATGTGGGAAAGGTATGTGAGGGTGTAAGCTATGTGGGATAGGTGTGTAGAGGTGTAAATGATGTGGGACAGGTATGTGAGGCTGTAAATGATTTAGGACAGGTATGTGGAGGTGTAAATTTTGTGGGACAGGTATGTGGAGGTGTAAATGATGTGGGACAGGTATGTGGAGATGTAAATGATGTTGGACAGGTATGTGGAGGTGTAAATAATGTGGGACAGGTATGTGGAGGTATAAATAATGTGGGACAGGTATGTGGGGGAGTAAATTATGTGGGATAGGTGTGTAGAGGTGTAAATTATGTGGCACAGGTATGTGAGGCTGTAAATGATTTAGGACAGGTATGTGGAGGTGTAAATGATGTGGGACAGGTATGTGGAGGTGTAAATGATGTGGGACAGGTATGTGGAGATGTAAATGATGTTGGACAGGTATGTGGAGGTGTAAATAATGTGGGACAGGTATGTGGAGGTATAAATAATGTGGGACAGGTATGTGGGGGAGTAAATTATGTGGGACAGGTATGTGAGGGTGTAAGTTATGTGGGATAGGTGTGTAGAGGTGTAAATTATGTGGCACAGGTATGTGAGGCTGTAAATGATGTTGGACAGGTATGTGGAGGTGTAAATGTGGGACAGGCATGTGGAGGTGTAAATGATGTGGGACATGTTTTTAGAGGTGTAAATGATGTGGGACAGGTATGCAAAGGTGCAAATTATGTGGGACAGGTATGTGAAGGTGTAAATTATGTGGGACAGGTATGTGGAGGTGCAAATCATGTGGTGCAGGTATGTACAGGTATAAGTGATGTGGTACATGTATGTGGGGGTGTAAATGATGTGGGACAGGTATGTGGAAGTGTAAATTATGTGGGACAGGTATGTAAAGGTGTAGATTATGTGGGACAGGTATGTGGGGGTGTAAATTATGTGGGACAGGTATGTAGAGGTGTAGATTATGTGGGACAGGTATGTGGGGGTGTATATGATGTGGGACAGGTATGTGGAGGTGTAAATGATGTGGGACAGGTATGTGAAGGTGTACATGAAGTGGGAAAGGTATGTGAGGGTGTAAGTTATGTGGGATAGGTGTGTAGAGGTGTAAATGATGTGGGACAGGTATGTGAGGCTGTAATTGATTTAGGACAGGTATGTGGGAGGTGTATATGATGTGGGACAGGTATGTGGAGGTGTAAATTATGTGGGACAGGTATGTGGAGGTGTAAATGATGTGGGACAGGTATGTGGAGATGTAAATGATGTTGGACAGGTATGTGGAGGTGTAAATAATGTGGGACAGGTATGTGGAGGTATAAATAATGTGGGACAGGTATGTGGGGGAGTAAATTATGTGGGACAGGTATGTGAGGGTGTAAGTTATGTGGGATAGGTATGTAGAGGTGTAAATTATGTGGGACAGGTATGTGAGGCTGTAAATGATGTTGGACAGGTATGTGGAGGTGTAATTATGTGGGACATGTTTTTAGAGGTGTAAATGATGTGGGACAGGTATGCAAAGGTGCAAATTATGTGGGACAGGTATGTGAAGGTGTAAATTATGTGGGACAGGTATGTGGAGGTGCAAATCATGTGGTGCAGGTATAAGTGATGTGGTACATGTATGTGGGGGTGTAAATGATGTGGGACAGGTATGTGGAAGTGTAAATGATGTGGGACAGGTATGTAAAGGTGTAGATTATGTGGGACAGGTATGTGGGGGTGTAAATGATGTGGGACAGGTATGTAGAGGTGTAAATGATGTGGGACAGGTATGTGGGTGTGTAAATTATGTGGGACAGGTATGTGAAGGTGTAAATGATGTGGGACAGGTATGTGAAGGTGTAAATGATGTGGGAAAGGTATGTGAGGGTGTAATTTATGTGGGATAGGTGTGTAGAGGTGTAAATGATGTGGGACAGGTATGTGAGGCTGTAAGTGATGTTGGACAGGTATGTGGAGGTGTAAATGTGGGACAGGCATGTGGAGGTGTAAATGATGTGGGACATGTTTTTAGAGGTGTAAATGATGTGGGACAGGTATGCAAAGGTGCAAATTATGTGGGACAGGTATGTGAAGGTGTAAATTATGTGGGACAGGTATGTGGAGGTGCAAATCATGTGGTGCAGGTATGTACAGGTATAAGTGATGTGGTACATGTATGTGGGGGTGTAAATGATGTGGGACAGGTATGTGGAAGTGTAAATTATGTGGGACAGGTATGTAAAGGTGTAGATTATGTGGGACAGGTATGTGGGGGTGTAAATTATGTGGGACAGGTATGTAGAGGTGTAGATTATGTGGAACAGGTATGTGGGGGTGTATATGATGTGGGACAGGTATGTGGAGGTGTAAATGATGTGGGACAGGTATGTGAAGGTGTACATGATGTGGGAAAGGTATGTGAGGGTGTAAGTTATGTGGGATAGGTGTGTAGAGGTGTAAATGATGTGGGACAAGTATGTGAGGCTGTAAATGATTTAGGACAGGTATGTGGGAGGTGTATATGATGTGGGACAGGTATGTGGAGGTGTAAATTATGTGGGACAGGTATGTGGAGGTGTAAATGATGTGGGACAGGTATGTGGAGATGTAAATGATGTTGGACAGGTATGTGGAGGTGTAAATAATGTGGGACAGGTATGTGGAGGTATAAATAATGTGGGACAGGTATGTGGGGGAGTAAATTATGTGGGACAGGTATGTGAGGGTGTAAGTTATGTGGGATAGGTATGTAGAGGTGTAAATTATGTGGGACAGGTATGTGAGGCTGTAAATGATGTTGGATAGGTATGTGGAGGTGTAAATGATGTGGGACATGTTTTAGAGGTGTAAATGATGTGGGACAGGTATGCAAAGGTGCAAATTATGTGGGACAGGTATGTGAAGGTGTAAATTATGTGGGACAGGTATGTGGAGGTGCAAATCATGTGGTGCAGGTATAAGTGATGTGGTACATGTATGTGGGGGTGTAAATGATGTGGGACAGGTATGTGGAAGTGTAAATGATGTGGGACAGGTATGTAAAGGTGTAGATTATGTGGGACAGGTATGTGGGGGTGTAAATGATGTGGGACAGGTATGTAGAGGTGTAAATGATGTGGGACAGGTATGTGGGTGTGTAAATTATGTGGGACAGGTATGTGAAGGTGTAAATGAAGTGGGACAGGTATGTGAAGGTGTAAATGATGTGGGAAAGGTATGTGAGGGTGTAATTTATGTGGGATAGGTGTGTAGAGGTGTAAATGATGTGGGACAGGTATGTGAGGCTGTAAATGATGTTGGACAGGTATGTGGAGGTGTAAATAATGTGGGACAGGTATGTGGGGGAGTAAACGATGTGGGACAGGTTTGTGGAGGTGTAAATAATGTGGGATAGGTATGTGGAGGTGTAAATGATGTAGGACAGGTATGTGGAGGTGTAAATGATGTTGGACAGGTATGTGGAGGTGTAAATGATGTTGGACAGGTATGTGGAGATGTAAATAATGTTTGACAGGTATGTGGGGGAGTAAATCATGTGGGACAGGTATGTGGAGGTGTAAAAGATGTTGGACAGGTATGTGGAGGTGTAATTAATGTTGGGCAGGTATGTGGAGGTGTAAATTATGTGCGATATGTATGTGGAGGTGTAAATAATGTGTGACAGGTATGTGGGGGAGTAAATCATGTGGGACAGGTATGTGGAGGTGTAAAAGATGTTGGACAGGTATGTGGAGGTGTAAATAATGTTGGGCAGGTATGTGGAGGTGTAAATTATGTGCGATATGTATGTGGAGATGTAAATAATGTGTGACAGGTATGTGGGGGAGTAAATCATGTGGGATATGTATGTGGAGGTGCAAATTATGTGCGATATGTATGTGGAGGTGCAAATTATGTGCGATATGTTTGTGGAGGTGCAAATTATGGCCCTCATTCAGAGCCGCACGTTACCAACAGTACGCTCGTTGCGTTCCGATGTTGACTAACCGCGCATGCGTCGGTGTTACACTGCGCATGTGCGTACGGCAGATTGCGAGCTTTTTTTCTCTCGTTCCTAAAATAGCGTACAGGAAGTGACATGTCAAATGTGATTGACAGAACAGGGCGTTTTGGGGTGTTGACGGGGGTGGAGATGGAAAAACGCAGGCGTGGCGAGGCGTTTTTGGGGCGTACATACATTAGCAGATGCGAACGTCAAATGTGTTCGGACCGTCACATACGTCACTGGAACATCCTCTTTCCCTTCAAAATGCTCGCACAGTTTAGGGTCTGGATTACTCGACCACATTGGCGATGGCCTTCTCCTCCGTCCCGGGACTGTATTGAAAACCGGCTTGGTATGTGTTTGGAAAGCAGTTTATTGGGATAGCACAAAACCGTACGCAGGTGGAAATCATACCTGCTAATGTCAGGATTACACAATCAATTGGCGTACATTTTTTGGGGGTTTTTTGGCCTCAATTTGTTGTTTATGGCCTATTGTGACAATAATGTCATCATGTTTTAATTAGCTCCCTTTTTTTTTTAATGTGCAATTTGCATCGTTATGTGATTTTTTAAACGTTCCTTCAAGAGGCCTTTTTTTTATACAAATGAAATGGTTTTTTGTGTCCTTTTTTGCCTTTAGGGCCAGGATTAAATGTAACCCATTTGTCCAATAATGTCACAGTACAATGTCAGATTTTTATCATAAATTTATTGTTTAAACACAAACCAATTGGCCTAATATTTTGTTTTCTTTTTTTCTGGCAAAGATACTTTTTATCAAAATAAAATAATCAATAACTGATAACATAAACGTACAAAAATAAATTAAAAACATTTCACAAGAAAGGAGAGGGAAGTTTTGACCAGAAAGGAATATGAGCCAAGCACAGAAGGAGTGTGGGAAAAGTCGCCATTGCTGTCACCGTTTTTTCGCCCGTTTGGATGGGGGAGGGTGGGCGCCAGACCGGGTCCGGGATGCCATCGGGCTGGCCTGTCCAGAGGCAGATGTTGTGGCCTCTGGACTAGGCACAGGGCTAGGCACATTTGGAGGATTGGCTGATGTTGTGCCAGAGGTGGAGGATCCTGATGTTCCGGCAGGAAGGGAGGTCGGCTCCACCATGTGCTGGCGAACGAGCTGCTCCAGGGCATCGGCGATGCGGATGTTGGCCCTGGTATTTTCCGCCAGGGCCTGACCAATGGTCACGTTGGCCGCAGCATTTTGCTCCAGGGCCTCAGCCACCCGTATCAGACTGGCGTCCATCCTCTGCAGAATCTCCGTATGGAAATCCGATTTTAAATTGAGTTCTGTGAGGAGGCCCACTGCCTGCGAGGGGGCACGCCCTGGACTGGCTTCTGCAGGGTCCTCAGCCGGATGTACTGGTTCCTCCCCTGCAGAGCCAGCAGAAATTCTGCGGCCAAGGCTTCCCTCTGGAGCAGACTCATCCGCCTGTGTCTCTGTTGGAAAAATGAGAAAAGAGTCACATTAGAATCTACATATTGGCACAATAGCATTTCAGAGTTGGTGACATCACAATACTTACCTGGGCCAACATGAGGAGCCGCAAAGTCTGGCATGTCCGTATCCATGTTGGACACGCCAAACACCTCCACAGGCTGCACACACCCCTGTGCCAGCTCTTCTAAATCCGTCAACTCCAATGACACAGGGGTGGGACCCCCACCTGTCCCCCTTGCATGCCTAGCCCTATCCGTGAGTTTTTGCTTTAGGCGATATTTAAAGTCGCCCCATCTGTGGGGAAAAATGGAAGCCATTATCCTTTGGTTTAAAATGGGGTTTGTTTTTAGGGGGGGCAAGAGTTTACTTACCGCCGTTTGACATCCCGGGCTAGACGGACATAATCACCCACTCTATTGACAGCAACGGCTACCTCTTCCCACATTCTCCACTTCTGGCTTAGACTCATATTCCTGTCTGCCTGTGGCAGGATGTCCACACACTTCTGGATCAAAACCTCCATCTCCTTTCTTGTGAAATGTTGCTGCCTTTTTTTTTTGGCCGCTTTGGCCGGAATACTGGGCCCAGCAGCCTCTTCCATGTCATCCTCCTCACCTATTTGTGTAAATTTACAGAATTCACAAAATCACAACTTGCCTAATCTTATGTTTCAAATTAATCGTTGATAGAAAATGCATGAAAGACTTACCGCCTGACTCTTGGGCATTTTTTCCCTGGTCTGTCGCCATGTCTGAGGTACAATCCAGAAATACCCCAGAATTTTAATGTGTTTTCGTGACGTATTTATACATGCGTCCTTATTTTGCGGCCGCATCATTGATTGTGCGGCCCTATGATCCCTCCTTAATTTGTGCGGGAAACGAAACACTATTTATGGCTTGGTGTGTCTCAAGTCGAGGTGGCGTTTTTGGATTGTTGGAGGTTATCTTGGCTGGAGTTTATTGATTGTGTAGAAAGGAGTTGGCGGTTGGAGATTCGTTTGTTGGTTAGATTTGCGTTTTTTTTTTCCGTTATCTTTGTTGGTTTATATTTTTGGGACCTCGTTTGTTGATTTGGTAAGTTTTGTGAAGTCTAACTTTTGTTCAAATGTTGTTTCATTGTGTTTCGTATATTTTGTAATTTTTGGATCCCTAATTTCTTCTATTTTAGATTTTGTTTATTTTCGACCCCAAAGACCTTTTGATTTTGCATCTTAGATATTTGCTCTTGGTAAGTCCATTTTTTATCTTGTATTAGCGAACTAATTAGCGCATTTTTAGTAGTTACTCTTGTGACTTGTATTAGCGAACTAATTAGCGCATTTTTAGTAGTTACTCTTGTGACTTGTATTAGCGAACTAATTAGCGCATTTTTAGTACTTACTCTTGTGACTTGTATTAGCGAACTAATTAGCGCATTTTTAGTAGTTACTCTTGTGACTTGTATTAGCGAACTAATTAGCGCATTTTTAGTAGTTACTCTTGTGACTTGTATTAGCGAACTAATTAGCGCATTTTTAGTAGTTACTCTTGTGACTTGTATTAGCGAACTAATTAGCGCATTTTTAGTAGTTACTCTTGTGACTTGTATTAGCGAACTAATTAGCGCATTTTTAGTAGTTACTCTTGTGACTTGTATTAGCGAACTAATTAGCGCATTTTAAACAGCTTAATAATCATTCTAACTTTTTGGTGGTTTAGCTTTCGCTTTTTGAGCCAACATTTCGACCCGTTTTGATGTACTGTGTTAAATGTCGCTTTGCGGTTTTGCTAAATGGGTGTTTGGCATATTTTAACTTTGGTCTAGCACAAAATTTATAAACAAAAATGCACAGAGTGAAATGTGTCAAGTAATTTTGGTGTTTATTTTCAGTTTGGACGTATCATGACAATACCCCGGCATGTAAGCAGCAATGGATGGTATCATCAAGCTAAGTTGTTTTAATATAGTTTTGGGGTGGGTCAAAAGCCTTACTTTGAAATCTTTGAATTTCAGGTTGATCTGGGGCGGATTGTTCTGGCCATGCTCCCGGAAGCCGACCAACCTCAATCTCATCCCAGGCGTAGGCATCGTAGGCATGCAAGGCCCCAGATATTTTGAACACGTGTCACCCTTTTTGGAATGCCCGATGATGAGGTTTTAAGACGCTACCGTCTACCTCCCAAAATCATCATAGACATTCTCTCATTAATAGAAAGTGATCTTGAGCGGCAAATTGACAGTCCAACAGCAATACCACCACTGACGCAATTTATGGCGGTGTTACATTTCTGTGCCTCAGGATCGTTTCAAACAACGGTGGGAATAGTGGCGGGCATCTCCCAATCCTCCTTTTCCCGGATCCTGAGGGCAGTGATGGAGGCACTTTTCAAGCACCTCCATCATTTTATTCAAATGCCTTTGGATATGGGTGCCCTTAGTGTGGCCAAGGCCAATTTTTACCAAATAGCTGGCTTCCCACACATCATAGGGGTTGTGGATGGTACTCACATACCACTTCAGCCTCCAGCACGGCTGGAGGCAATATTTAGAAACAGGAAACACTATCACTCCCTGAATGTAATGGTGGTATGTGATGCCTCCCTCCAGATCCTGTCCCTGAATGCTAAGTTACCAGGAAGTGCACATGACTCCTTCGTCATCCGGCAATCAGGGATATGGCAGAAATTAACCAACCTACAAGCTGGTGATGCGTGGCTTCTGGGTAAGTGGAGACCTTTAGTACATAACAATGTTAAGCTTGATACACAGTGTTCCTGATGTTGTCTGTTATTTTTCACAGGAGACAGTGGATACCCTTGCATGTCCTGGCTGCTCACTCCTTATTTGGCTCCCACACCAGGCCCACAAAGTGAGTATAATTCCGCACTTACAGCCACCAGGCAAGTGGTGGAGCGCTGTATCGGCCTTTTAAAAGGCCGATTCAGATGCCTCCACCGCTCTGGTGGCGAGCTCATGTATTTGCCAGATATGGTGTCGAAAATTGTGGTCCTGTGTGGGATATTTCACAACATCGCCATAAGGAGTGGTGTCCCAATGCAGCCAGAGGATGCCTTACCTGAGGATGGCCCCCCCGAGGTTGGTCGGAGGTCAGTATGTGGGGGGGCCATACGCGATGATGTGGTGGCCAGATTTTTTAGGTAAGTTTGACCCAAACTACAGTGTTTATACCTAATGTGTTTGTGTTTGTTTGCGAACATCTAATTTTTTTTTATTTTTTTCACCATCTTCTGTTTGTTCACATAATCTTTGGCACTCCAACGCTCACTACTTCCTGCTACCCTTACCAAACCTGGATCTGGTGATTTGGGGCATATATTCTGGAACCCATATCGCAACGCCATGTTTGTGGAATCATGTTGGCATGGTCCTTCGTCAACCAGTTCTTGATTGTTTTTTTAATTTAAATATTTTATTTGTATGTGTTGTATTTGAGTTTATCACTGTGTTTTTTTTTGAGGGAGTGACCACTTTGATTTCTCATTTATGTTGTGAATAAATGTTTGGAGAGTGAAATGGTCTTCCTTTTTTTGGACGTTAACAGCAAGTGTAACCAGGTTAACACACCTTACATTTGACTAAGGGGTAATCCAGTACTGACACCAGTTGATGTAAACTGAAATATGTTTTCAGGTTCCCAACCCACACCAAAAGGAAGCCTGTCCAAACCTTTGGATTTGGAAGATTGGCCTAAGCAGCTTGCACACCAACTAGGAACCTGTAAAATGTAGAAATATCTAATTGACACTACACCCAAAAAGGGAAATGACATTGTTACTGTTCTGTGTTTCTTGTGGCTGATTTACATACAAATACAAAACACAATCTAACTTTTAAAAAAGGGAAATCCTTGCAGGAACAGTCTACTTATGTCAGGGTTTTTTTTTTTTTTTTTGAAAAAAAGAATGAGCCAGAACATATATTCGAAATCAACAATTTATTTAGAAAACTAAAAAAAACAAAAAAAACTACTGGCGAAGGATGCCAGACAGCCGGTCAAGGCCCACAAGAACGCCAATGACATGTTGGCGCATCTGGCCAACACATTCGACCACCTCTTGCCGACGCCTCTGTTCCTCTGTGTGTGAGTAAAGTGTGTGGATTAATAAAACAATAGGGAATCCACATTAACAAAAACAAAACACAACGAAATCACTCCTAAACCTAAAAAAAAGAAACCAAAACAAAAAGGGGGTGCTGCCAAAAATACCAGGCCTATGTACAAATTCCCACAGGTGTGATATGTGTATGTTGAAACCAGCAGGAAGAGGTAAAGGCAAACTGCTAAATCACCAAAAGTAAACCCAAAAATCACGAATAAAGGCACGACACATGATTACATACAAACAGTTTGTGCTTAAAAAAAATGCGAAAAAAAAACATACCGGGAGCCAAAACGGGAGCTCCGGAAGTCCCTCCATGTTCCTCCTCGGAGGAGCCTTCATTCCCCAAAGAACGGGGAGGGGTAATGACGGACTCCGGGGAGGGGGTAATTGTAAGAGGGGTGGGTGGAGGAGAGGGGGAAGTGGGACGGAGGGGAATGAGGCCCGACAGTTCCGGGAGAGGGTCTTGGAAGGCTGGGGAGGAGTGGGGTATAGGGGAAATATTTGGGGTGGAGTGTTGGCTGGGGGTTGGGGATAGTGGCCGGGAACGCCGTCTGGCCGGACGGTGACGGCGTAGTCTTGGCTGTCCTCCTAAAATATGTCAAACAAATTGAGGTTAGTTTCTGGCCAAATCCGGGGCCCAAATAAAAAAAAAAAAACCACCAACAAAAAACATGCAAATAGGAGTAGAATGAAAAAAACAGAAATAGAGGGAAAACATGCACACGCAGATATGAGGACAAATAATAAATAGGACAGACAGGAAAACATGCACACGCAGATATGAGTACAAATAATAAATAGGACAGACAGGAAAACATGCACACACAGTTTGCCCCACAAACACAAAAACCACAATACATAACACTTACTTTCCAGTATCTGCATGCGAAAGCATGCCAGCAAGCGGGGCGTTCGCCGTTGCAGGTCTGACCACCTGCGCTCCAGCTGCCCGATGTTGCGGCGTGAACCTAAGGACCGCAGGCGGGACCGTGCCTCCGCATACGCGGAGCGCTTCTGCCGGTTGGTGATGGGTGGAGGCTGGCTGGTGATCCGCCTATCCATCACCTCCGTAAGCACCAGCAGCTCGCGCCTGGTGAATGCGGAGGCTCTCATGATGGCAATGGAGTTTTTCATACAAAACATTTTTGATAAAGTGTGCAAAAAATTTCTGATTGGCTAATGTATTTTGGAAATTAACAGGAGCAATTTTATTGGTTAGTGTATGAGTCATGTGTTCGACAGGGCCAGAAATCTCTGGAGAGTTATGATAGGCTTGATGCAGTGACATGCGTTTGCAAATTTAAATAAAGAAATGAACCCCGGAAAATATGCGGGGATCCACAGCAATAGAACAATTGTTTAATTGTGGTTCACATGTTTTTTGAACAATAAAAGCGAATGTTCCATCCGTACGTATTCTGCGGGTAAACACAAACACGGACAAGAGTAAAGTTTCTTGCATTGTGTTGAAAAAAAAAAAACAATTAAGCTAATTGATACATTGATTGGCATGATACGATTGATGGAGGTAGGCAGAATAAAGGAGCAGGTAATCGACATCTGACAAGGCCACTTCCGGTTTCACTTGTGCGTGCGTTCCCTTCAAGCCATTTCGGGGATGTACGCTCGCTATTTCGCACGCTCGTTAGTTAGAGGAGGGGTCGCCTGAGTTTAGGGTGGAATTTTAGATGCGAACGAAAATACGAGCGAGCCATTGAATTTAAATAATTTTGTACGTACGCCTAACGTACGTGCGCCCGCTTGCGAGTGGGTCTGAATGAGGGCCTATGTGCGATATGTATGTGGAGATGCAAATTATGTGCGATATGTATGTGGGGGTGTAAATGATTGTAGTTAATAATACGGACACATTAGATGGTATAAGAAAGTGATTAACTGAAAAAAGGGCTGGTTTATCTGTGTCCTATGTGAAAGGACAACGGCCCTGATTCAGAACCGGTCGCTATTTGCAGTCGTTCATTAAAAAAAAGGGGTGGTTATCCAAATGAACCGTTCGCTCATTTTTGTACATGTATGAAGAGGTCTTGTATTGATGGGAGATTGATTTTTTAACTTACAAATGAGAGGTAAAAGTGTTTATTCAAACTTGCATAGAAACACAAAAACTCTTCATTTGCTGAAAACGCCTGCTAGCTATCTTTTTCAACAATTATTAAAAACTACTAAAATTATCAACTTGACACCTATAAAGAACCTCCAGTACTTTCTTTATGATCACTAACAGCCTCTATATGGCCCTGCTATCTCAGTTGTCACTAACAGCCTTCTATATGGCCCTGCTATCTCAGTTGTCACTAACAGCCTTCTATATGGCCCTGCTATCTCAGTTGTCACTAACAGCCTTCTATATGGCCCTGCTATCTCAGTTGTCACTAACAGCCTTCTATATGGCCCTGCTATCTCAGTTGTCATTAACAGCCTTCTATATGGCCCTGCTATCTCAGTTGTCACTAACAGCCTTCTATATGGCCCTGCTATCTCAGTTGTCACTAACAGCCTTCTACATGGCCCTGCTATCTCAGTTGTCATTAACAGCCTTCTATATGGCCCTGCTATCTCAGTTGTCATTAACAGCCTTCTATATGGCCCTGCTATCTCAGTTGTCATTAACAGCTTTCTATACGGCGCTGCCCTCTCAGTCATCACTAACAGCCTCTATATGGCCCCTCTATCTTAGTTGTCACTAACAGCCTCTATACGGTCCTGCCCTCTCAGTCATCACTAACAGCCTCTATACGGTCCTGCCCTCTCAGTCACTAACAGCCTCTATATGGCCCTGCTATCTCAGTTGTCATTAACAGCCTCTATATGGCCCTGCTATCTCAGTTGTCATTAACAGCCTTCTATATGGCCCTGCTATCTCAGTTGTCATTAACAGCCTTCTATATGGCCCCTCTATCTTAGTCGTCACTAACAGCCTTCTATATGGTCCTGCCCTCTCAGTCGTCACTAACAGCCTCTATATGGCCCCTCTATCTTAGTCGTCACTAACAGCCTTCTATACAGTCCTGCCCTCTCAGTCATCACTAACAGCCTTCTATACGGTCCTGCCCTCTCAGTCATCACTAACAGCCTTCTATACAGTCCTGCCCTCTCAGTCATCACTAACAGCCTTCTATACGGTCCTGCCCTCTCAGTCGACACTAACAGCCTTCTATACGGTCCTGCCCTCTCAGTCGTCACTAACAGCCTCTATATGGCCCCTCTATCTTAGTTGTCATTAACAGCCTTCTATACAGTCCTGCCCTCTCAGTCATCATTAACAGCCTTCTATACGGTCCTGCCCTCTGAGTCATCACTAACAGCCTTCTATACAGTCCTGCCCTCTGTCATCACTAACAGCCTTCTATACGGTCCTGCCCTCTCAGTCATCACTAACAGCCTTCTATACGGTCCTGCCCTCTCAGTCATCACTAACAGCCTTCTATACGGTCCTGCCCTCTCAGTCGTCACTAACAGCCTTCTATACGGTCCTGCCCTCTCAGTCGTCACTAACAGCCTCTATATGGCCCTTCTAACAGCCAGGGGCGCCGAGAGGGGAGGGGAGCGGGTGCACTTTACCTGGGCCCGGGCTTCCAGAGGGGCCCGGCGCCGCCCCCCCCACCCGCCTCCCTCCCAGCAGCCCAGCACGTGGGAGATTGCTAGCGGCTGCTAAGCAGCAGCCACAGCAATCTCCTCTGCCTGAGGGGGGGTGCAATCAAATGGATCGTGCCCCCCTCTGGCTTTGCGCCGGGCTGAGGGGCTCACAGCGCCCCCTCCCCGGCGCTCAGCGCCGCTGCAAAAATATAAAATTATTTTACTTCTTCAAGGGGGCGTAGCCACGCCTCCCGCGATTAGGCCGCACCCCCTCTTTACCGGGGCCCGGCGGCGCTCTCTCCGGCCCTGCTAACAGCCTCTTTATGGCCCTACTATCTCCATTGTCACTAACAGCTCCTATATGGTCCTGCGATCTCAGTTGTCACTAACAGCCTTCTATATGGTCCTGCTATCTCAGTTGTCACTAAAAGCCTTCTATATGGTCCTGTCTCAGTTGTCACTAACAGTTTCTATATGGTCCTATCTCAGTTGTCACTTACAGCCTCTATATGGTCCTGCTATCTCTGTTGTCAATAACAGCCTTCTATATGGTCCTGCTATTTCAGTTGTCACTAACAGCCTCTATATGACCCTGCTATCTCAGTTGCCACTAACAGCCTCTTTATGGCCCTGCTATCTCCACTGTCACTAACAGCCTCTATATGGTCCTACTATCTCAGTTGTCACTAACAGCCTCTATATGGTCCAGCTATCTCAGTTGTAAATAACAGCCTTTTATATGGTTCTGCTATCTCAGTTGTCAATAAAAGCCTTCTATATGGTCCTGCTATCTCAGTTGCCACTAATAGCCTCTTTATGGCCCTGCTATCTCCAATGTGACTAAAAGCCTCTATATGGTCCTGCTATCTCAGTTGTCACTAACAACCTCTATATGGTCCTGCTATCTCAGTTGTCACTAACAGCCTTCTATACAGTTCTGCTATCTCAGTTATCACTAAAAGCCTTCTATATTGTTCTTGTATCACAGTTGTCACTAACAGCCTTTTGTATGGTCCTTCTATCTCAGTTGTCACTAACAGACTCTATATGGCCCCTCTTAGTTGTCACTAACAGCCATCTATATGGTCATGCTATATCAGTTGTCATTAACAGCCTTCTATATGGTCCTGCTCTTAGTTGTCACTAACAGCCTCTTTATGGCCCTGCAATCTACATTGCCACTAACAGCCTCTATATGGCCCTGCTATCTCAGTTGTCACTAACAGCCTTCTATATGGCCCTGCTATCTCAGTTGTCACTAACAGCCTCTATATTGCCCTGCTATCTCAGTTGTCACTAACAGCCTTCTATATGGCCCTGCTATCTCAGTTGTTATTAACAGCCTTCTATACGGTCCTATCTCAGTTGTTACTAACAACCTCTATATGGCCCTGCTATCTGTTGTCATTAACAGCCTTCTATACGGTCCTGCCCTCTCAGTTGTCACTAACAGCCTCTATATGGTCCTGCTATCTCAGTTATCATTAACAGCCTTCTTTGTGGTTCTGGTATCTCAGTTGTCACTAACAGCCTTCTCTATGGTCCTGCTATCTGTTGTCACTAACAACCTTCTATATGGTCCTGCTATCTCAGTTGTCACTAACAGCCTCTATATGGCCCCTCTATCTTAGTTATCACTAACAGCCTCTATATGGCCCCTCTATCTCAGTTGTCACTAACCTCTATATGGTCCTGCTATCTCAGTTGTCACTAACAACCTTCTACATGGTCCTGCTATTGGAAACAGTATTAATGACCGCCGGTTCATATCCCAACGCCGGCTGACCGACAGCAGTGAAAATCCCGACAGGGGAATTAGGTAAGTATAACTAACCCTACCCCCCCTTAGGGGTGCCTAACCCCCCCCAGCCTAAATCTAAGTCTCCTGGGGGGTGCCTAACCCTAACCTCCCCCTGGGGGTGCCTAACCCCCCCTTCCCCTCCCTGGGTGGTGCCTAACCCCAAGTCTCCCCCAGGAGCCCCTAACCTAACCTTCCCCTCCCCCCGCGGCTGTCTGCGCCCGCCACCCGGCTTACCTTCGTTCGGTATGCCGGGCATTGGGCTCCCAGCATAGGTATAATGAGGCATAACGACCGTCAGCTTCCTGACTGCATCCCCTGCTATCTCAGTTGTCACTAACAGCCGTCTATATGTCCTGCTATCTCAGTTGTCACTAACAGCCGTCTATATGTCCTGCTATCTCAGTTGTCACTAACAGCCGTCTATATGGTCCTTCTATCTCAGTTGTCACTAACAGCCATCTATATGGTCCTTCTATCTCAGCTGTCACTAACAGCCTTCTATATGGTCTTTCTATCTCAGTTGTCACTAACAGCCGTCTATATGGTCCTGCTATCTCAGTTGTCACTAACAGCCGTCTATATGGTCCTTCTATCTCAGTTGTCACTAACAGCCGTCTATATGGTCCTTCTATCTCAGTTGTCACTAACAACCGTCTATATGGTCCTTCTATCTCAGTTGTCACTAACAGCCGTCTATATGGTCCTTCTATCTCAGTTGTCACTAACAGCCGTCTATATGGTCCTGCTATCTCAGTTGTCACTAACAACCGTCTATATGGTCCTTCTATCTCAGTTGTCACTAACAACCGTCTATATGGTCCTTCTATCTCAGTTGTCACTAACAACCGTCTATATGTCCTGCTATCTCAGTTGTCACTAACAGCCGTCTATATGGTCCTGCTATCTCAGTTGTCACTAACAACCGTCTATATGGTCCTTCTATCTCAGTTGTCACTAACAACCGTCTATATGGTCCTTCTATCTCAGTTGTCACTAACAACCGTCTATATGGTCCTTCTATCTCAGTTGTCACTAACAACCGTATATGGTCCTTCTATCTCAGCTGTCACTAACAGCCTTCTATATGGTCCTGCTATCTCAGTTGTCACTAACAGCCGTCTATATGGTCCTGCTATCTCAGTTGTCACTAACAGCCTTCTATATGGTCCTTCTATCTCAGTTGTCACTAACAACCGTCTATATGTCCTGCTATCTCAGTTATTACTTTTTGGGGGTCCAGGAAGGTTCCCCTACTCTCTCATGCATTTCTCCCAGGTTGCATTGTGTAGAAAATTTGCTCACCATCTCCACGACTTCAGCGAATTGGCATTTCTAATAGGACCTCGAATGTATCGTGTGTGCGCAATCGTGAGATGTGAGTTTCAGGAAACAAACTCACATTTGCAAACTCACACCTAAAAGGATTGAGCCCTAATATGGAAGAAATCATATACCAAAGAGGCACCTTATTAGTAATACTTGCATATACAGAGTTTAATAATAAAATAAACATTTAATACTGTTACACCTGCACCTTTGATAAAAAAAACACAGTCAAAAAAACCTCCCCAAAATGTATAAGATATCAAATATAACGATAAGTGTGCACTGAGTGGTTCAACACAACATGAAATATGTACAGTATATATAAATCCGGAATTGTACATTTATTTTGCATACAAAAGCCCAGAGTAGATACTTTCAGAAGCCATAACGGATGTGTTCCTTGCAAAATACAGCCATGGCACGCCTTCACATCCTGTGTGGTCAGCTGCAGATACAGCACTACCACTCACACAATAGTATGCTGTGTATGTAACTGAGGCACCTATGTACAAGCCTAGGAGAGAGATAAAGTACCCACCAATCAGCTGCAGATACAGCACTACCACTCACACAATAGTATGCTGTGTATGTAACTGAGGCACCTATGTACAAGCCTAGGAGAGAGATAAAGTACCCACCAATCAGCTGCAGATACAGCACTACCACTCACACAATAGTATGCTGTGTATGTAACTGAGGCACCTATGTACAAGCCTAGGAGAGAGATAAAGTACCCACCAATCAGCTGCAGATACAGCACTACCACTCACACAATAGTATGCTGTGTATGTAACTGAGGCACCTATGTACAAGCCTAGGAGAGAGATAAAGTACCCACCAATCAGCTGCAGATACAGCACTACCACTCACACAATAGTATGCTGTGTATATAACTGAGGCACCTATGTACTAAGCCTCGGAGAGAGATAAAGGCCCTGATTCAGAGCCGGACGCTCTGACAGAGCGCTCGCTCTGAATCAGGGCCGGCCTTCTGGTTTTTTAGAGCGGCCTGCTGGCCGCTCACATAGCTGTGGGTGACCACCCACAGCTATAGCGAGCGGCCAGGAAGATGGCTTGCGGTAGGGTCTCTTGTGGTAGGGTCTCGTTGCCGCAAGCCCCAAAGTGCTTTCGGCTCTAACAGAGCCGAAAGCACTCCCACTGACATCACTTGTGATGTCAGTGGGGCCGGCCCCAGACGGTAGGCGTTCCCATGGAAACGCCTACCGTCTGGACAACCACGCCCCCGGCCCTCCCACCAAAGGGGGCGTGCTGTCCCTCAACATCGACAGCACGCCCCCTTTGGTACGAGACCCGTAGCGACGGATTGCCTGTCGCTATCCGGGTCTCGCGCATGCGCACGACGGAGCCGGCTCCGTCGTGCGCATGCGCACAGGGGCCACCATCGACCATAGCGCTCGCAAGCGGGTCTGAATCAGGCCCAAAATACCCACCAATCAGCTGCAGATACAGCACTACCACTCACACAATAGCATGCTGTGTATGTAACTGAGGCGCCTATGTACTAAGCCTAGGAGAGAGATAAAGTACCCACCAATCAGCTGCACACTGTGGTCCTGATTTATTACAGATCGTAACTGTAACAGCGTACGCAGATCGGCCGATGGTGCCTTGCGCGTGCGAGAGTTAACATTGACGTCAGCGTTTGGGGCTGGTGACGGGGGAGTGGTTGGAGAAACGCAGGCGTTGTGGTCTGTTAGAACGCTGTTACATGGGCGTGCATAAATTAGCCTCTGCGACGGCATACGCAGCTTGTGTACTCATTGCGTACGACGAGGTTAGCGATGTCTGAGTCAGGTCAGACCTGTTATAATTGTGGACATCATTCAGAGGCGGTCGCTCGGGAGCGATTGGTCGCACCCAAAGTGATCGACAATATGCAAAACGAGCGTTCAGTCGCAACGCACATCGGAAACACCCACAACAATGAAAGCACACCTCCTATCTCTACGGCCTAATTCAGAGTCGGTCGCAGGCGGCAGCCTACGTCAGCACGATTAACACCTGTTACATTGTTAATTGCCTACAGACATCGGTTGAGGCAGAAACCATCGCCAGCACTCGCAATGCTTAAGGCAGACCCTGGGCTACCCTTAGCTCTGCGAGCATTAGCGTTGGTAGTGCAACGAGATGACGTGTGATGACTCGCTCAGTAATATATGCACGCCATTAAACCGCCCTTTTTAAGGTCAACCACGCCTGCGTGCGCACCACACCTCCGTTCACAAGCACCTACCCCTGTAACCACCCACAAACGGCACGAAATGTCAATCACAGCTACGACCTCGTAGTGACTAGCGAGCAAGAGGATTGTGGTCGGAATGACAGCCTTGCGCACGTGCACTGCCATGTACACGCATGCGCAGTTGAAAAAAACATCGCTCTCTACGACCAGTCGCTCCATGCGACCGCCTCTGAATGAGGTCCTGTGTGTGAGGGGCCGATGTTACTCGATGTTCCCGATGTATACGCAGGACTGCACGGTATTACGGATGTGAGATAGCGGTAGTGGGCGGCTCTATGCTGGCTTTACGATTGCAGTCATTAGCATATTATCGCACCGGGGCTGTGTGCGTAATCGCAGCCGTTATCACAATAGCGATCCGTAATTAATCAAGCCCTGTGTTTAAAAAATGACAGTTAGGAGCTGATTGGTTGGTTCTTTATCTCTCCCCAAGGCTCAGTACATCTACCCCTGAAGCTCTTAGCAGCTATATAGCAAAAAAAATAAATAGTGGAGAGGATTCAGGTCCGGATGGTAACGCTCAGTCACAGGGAAGGGGCCGTACAATGCCGTCCAGCAAATACTAACATACCGCGCCTATAGGAAGAAGGAAATCTGCGTCCAGCGCTGCAGACTCCCGGAAAACAAGGGTGATATACCCCATTTCCAGGAATGCTGGCCAGATACGTCCCCCAAACACTGCAGTATATCAATAATACTGCGGCTTGGGGGATCAGCGAGCGAGATCGCAGGACCCGATCCGCAATGCCCACATCCGGCCAGTACGTCACACTCCGCTTCTGTAACGTGGCTCTGATACATCATTCGCAGCATGAAAATGATCATTCTCACAGGAATTTAGCACAATCCTCTAACTCGCGAAACAAACTCCGATAAGAGCCCGTCCCGGGGAAGAGACGAGAGCAGAGCGATAGCGGACGCTGCAGGTCCTCCGCGCCTAATGTGCATGCACAGCCGCCAGCCTGCAAGGGGCCGACGGAGAGGGTTCCAGAGTATCGGTGTATTGATCAGTGATCGCATCTCCCGTGTCAGCGTATTGATCGGTGTATTGATCGGTGATCGCATCTCCTGTGTCAGCATATTGATCGGTGTATTGATCGGTGATCGCTTCTCCTGTGTCAGCGTATTGATCGGTGATCGCATCTCCCGTGTCAGCGTAGTGATCGGTGTATTGATCGGTGTTTGCTTCTCCTGTGTCAGCGTATTGATCGGTGATCGCTTCTCCCGTGTCAGCGTAGTGATCGGTGTAGTGATCGGTGATCGCTTCTCCTGTGTCAGCGTATTGATCGGTGATCGCTTCTCCTGTGTCAGCGCATTGATCGGTGATCGCTTCTCCTGTGTCAGCGTATTGATCGGTGTATTGATCGATGATCGCTTCTCCTGTGTCAGCGTATTGATCGATGTATTGATCGATGATCGCTTCTCCTGTGTCAGCGCATTGATCGGTGATCGCTTCTCCTGTGTCAGCGTATTGATCGGTGTATTGATCGATGATCGCTTCTCCTGTGTCAGCGCATTGATCGGTGATCGCTTCTCCTGTGTCAGCGTATTGATCGGTGATCGCTTCTCCTGTGTCAGAATACTGATCGGTGTATTGATCGGTGATCGCTTTTCCTGTGTCAGCGTATTGATCGGTGATCGCATCTCCTGTGTCAGCGTATTGATCGGTGATCGCAACTCCTGTGTCAGCATATTGATCGGTGTATTGATCGGTGATCGCTTCTCCTGTGTCAGCGTATTGATCGGTGATCGCAACTCCTGTGTCAGCATATTGATCAGTGTATTGATCGGTGATCGCTTCTCCTGTGTCAGCGTATTGATCGGTGATCGCAACTCCTGTGTCAGCATATTGATCGGTGATCGCTTCTCCTGTGTCAGCGTATTGATCGGTGTATTGATCGGTGATCGCATCTCCTGTGTCAGCGTATTGATCGGTGATCGCAACTCCTGTCAGCATATTGATCGGTGATCGCTTCTCCTGTGTCAGCGTATTGATCGGTGATCGCTTCTCCTGTGTCAGCACATTGAACGGTGATCGCATTTCCTGTGTCAGCGTATTGATCGGTGATCGCATCTCCTGTGTCAGCGTATTGATCGGTGATCGCATCTCCTGTGTCAGCGTATTGATCGGTGATCGCTTCTCCTGTCAGCATATTGATCGGTGATCGCTTCTCCTGTGTCAGCGTATTGATTGGTGATCGCATCTCCTGTGTCAGCGTACTGATCAGTGTATTGATCGGTGATCGTTTCTCCTGTGTCAGCGTAATGATCGGTGTATTGATCGGTGATCGCTTCTCCTGTGTCAGCGTATTGATAGGTGATCACATCTCCTGTGTCAGCGTATTGATCGATGTATTGATCGATGATCGCTTCTCCTGTGTCAGCGTATTGATCGGTGATCGCATCTCCTGTGTCAGCGTATTGATCGGTGATCGCATCTCCTGTGTCAGCGTATTGATCGGTGATCGCTTCTCCTGTCAGCATATTGATCGGTGATCGCTTCTCCTGTGTCAGCGTATTGATTGGTGATCGCATCTCCTGTGTCAGCGTATTGATTGGTGATCGCATCTCCTGTGTCAGCGTACTGATCAGTGTATTGATCGGTGATCGCTTCTCCTGTGTCAGCGTAATGATCGGTGTATTGATCGGTGATCGCTTCTCCTGTGTCAGCGTAGTGATCGGTGATCACATCTCCTGTGTCAGCGTATTGATCGATGTATTGATCGATGATCGCTTCTCCTGTGTCAGCGTATTGATCGGTGATCGCTTCTCCTGTGTCAGCATATTGATCAGTGATCGCTTCTCCTGTGTCAGCGTATTGATCGTGATCGCATTTCCTGTGTCAGCGTATTGATCGATGTATTGATCGATGATTGCTTCTCCTGTGTCAGCGTATTGATCGGTGATCGCTTCTCCTGTGTCAGCATATTGATCGGTGATCGCTTCTCCTGTGTCAGCGTACTGATCAGTGTATTGTATGAAAAGAAAGGTACAGTGGACAACTGCGCACAAGGGGGCTGCAAAGAAGGATTGACCGTGGGGGGATTACCAACCCCCAATAGATAAGTCACAAACCAAAAAGATTGGGCAACCCTAAAAGTCTGCGCACTCCTTATAAAGTAGCACACACCATACAGCAAAGAAACCAATACAATACTATCAATATAGTCTTACTGCCCAAAGGGAATGTTCAATGTGATGGACGCAGTTCTAGTTCTTCTTGTATGGAATCTCGCCGAAAATGGAAAAAGAGAACAAACAAGAAGAAAATAATATAGTGTAGTAATTCGTAAAAAGTCTCTCAAATAACACAAATAAGTGGTGATTTCTTCCTCTGAATATGAGCAGAAAGGATGATCGTACCACACTCACGTTCAAAAACTATGACTTCCACATATAAAGGTGTCTTTAAATCAGATGGCCTCGTCACCACTGTGCAGCATACCAATAGTGAAGTTCACCCATGCAAATGGTATAGTATAAAAAAGGCGATGTATTATATTGATCGGTGATTGCATTTCCTGTGTCAGCGTATTGATCGGTGATTGCATTTCCTGTGTCAGCGTATTGATCGGTGATCGCTTCTCCTGTGTCAGCGTATTGATCGGTGATCGCATTTCCTGTGTCAGCGTAGTGATCGCTCATCACTCTCCTGTGTCAGCGTATTGATCGGTGATCGCATTTCCTGTGTCAGCGTAGTGATCGCTCATCACTCTCCTGTGTCAGCGTATTGATCGCTCATCACTCTCCTGTGTCAGCGTATTGATCGGTGATCACTCTCCTGTGTCAGCGTATTGATCGGTGATCACTCTCCTGTGTCATTGTATTGATCGGTGATCACTCTCCTGTGTCAGCGTATTGATCGGTGATCGCATTTCCTGTGTCAGCGTAGTGATCGCTCATCACTCTCCTGTGTCATTGTATTGATCGGTGATCACTCTCCTGTGTCATTGTATTGATCGGTGATCACTTCTCCTGTGTCATTGTATTGATCGGTGATCACTTCTCCTGTGTCATTGTATTGATCGGTGATCACTCTCCTGTGTCATTGTATTGATCGGTGATCACTTCTCCTGTGTCATTGTATTGATCGGTGATCACTCTCCTGTGTCATTGTATTGATCGGTGATCACTCTCCTGTGTCATTGTATTGATCGGTGATCACTTCTCCTGTGTCAGCGTAGTGATCGCTCATCACTCTCCTGTGTCATTGTATTGATCGGTGATCACTTCTCCTGTGTCATTGTATTGATCGGTGATCACTTCTCCTGTGTCATTGTATTGATCGGTGATCACTTCTCCTGTGTCATTGTATTGATCGGTGATCACTTCTCCTGTGTCATTGTATTGATCGGTGATCACTCTCCTCTGTCAGTTTAGTGACCACTATATTCGGATCACCCATCACCATAGTACAGACCTCTCTTGGTGCTCGATGAATGAACCGTAATGCTGCAGAGCCATAGCCTCAGATAGCCCAGTCTCCTCAGCCTCTGGGAGTAGTAGTTCTCTCCCTCCTCTAACACCTTAGTATCCTCGGCGATGACAGCAGATTAGACTCCAATAACCACAATGCCTTGCGCAGGCGAGCTGCGATCACTGTTTGTGGGCATTATGGGAGCTGTGGTCTGTCCCGGTCACGCAGCGCGTTGCCGGAGGCTGCAGCCTGGTGATTGGAAAACTACATTTCCCAGAGGCCTCCGGGCGCCTCACCTCGCTGATGCTCAGATCGCAGGGGGCTGGCTGAGGGGTCTCCGCTCATCGTACGGGGGACGGGGAGAGTCAGGAGGATACGGTGGGGGCTGCCGCGGAGGAAGGAACAAAGGCGGCTTCCAGGTACCGGCCCTGGGGTATGATGTAACGGGATAACGGAGGGATGAAATGGGGGTGGGCTGATGTCAGCGGATATATCAGTGCGGGGCTGTATTCCTCCCCATGTATGTATTATACCCCCCACCCACTGCTCCCTCCTGGGGGCTGTATTCCTCCCCATGTATGTATTATACCCCCCACCCACTGCTCCCTCCTGGGGGCTGTATTCCTCCCCATGTATGTATTATACCCCCTCACCCACTGCTCCCTCCTGGGGGCTGTATTCCTCCCCATGTATGTATTATACCCCCTCACCCACTGCTCCCTCCTGGGGGCTGTATTCCTCCCCATGTATGTATTATACCCCCCACCCACTGCTCCCTCCTGGGGGCTGTATTCCTCCCCATGTATGTATTATACCCCCCACCCACTGCTCCCTCCTGGGGGCTGTATCCGTCCCCATGTATGTATTATACCCCCCACCCACTGCTCCCTCCTGGGGGCTGTATCCCTCCCCATGTATGTATTATACCCCCCACCCACTGCTCCCTCCTGGGGGCTGTATTCCTCCCCATGTATGTATTATACCCCCCACCCACTGCTCCCTCCTGGGGGCTGTATTCCTCCCCATGTATGTATTATACCCCCTCACCCACTGCTCCCTCCTGGGGGCTGTATTCCTCCCCATGTATGTATTATACCCCCTCACCCACTGCTCCCTCCTGGGGGCTGTATTCCTCCCCATGTATGTATTATACCCCCCACCCACTGCTCCCTCCTGGGGGCTGTATTCCTCCCCATGTATGTATTATACCCCCCACCCACTGCTCCCTCCTGGGGGCTGTATTCCTCCCCATGTATGTATTATACCCCCCACCCACTGCTCCCTCCTGGGGGCTGTATCCGTCCCCATGTATGTATTATACCCCCCACCCACTGCTCCCTCCTGGGGGCTGTATCCCTCCCCATGTATGTATTATACCCCCCACCCACTGCTCCCTCCTGGGGGCTGTATTCCTCCCCATGTATGTATTATACCCCCTCACCCACTGCTCCCTCCTGGGGGCTGTATTCCTCCCCATGTATGTATTATACCCCCCACCCACTGCTCCCTCCTGGGGGCTGTATTCCTCCCCATGTATGTATTATACCCCCCACCCACTGCTCCCTCCTGGGGGCTGTATTCCTCCCCATGTATGTATTATACCCCCCACCCACTGCTCCCTCCTGGGGGCTGTATCCGTCCCCATGTATGTATTATACCCCCCACCCACTGCTCCCTCCTGGGGGCTGTATTCCTCCCCATGTATGTATTATACCCCCCACCCACTGCTCCCTCCTGGGGGCTGTATTCCTCCCCATGTATGTATTATACCCCCCCACCCACTGCTCCCTCCTGGGGGCTGCATTCCTCCCCATGTATGTATTATACCCCCCCACCCACTGCTCCCTCCTGGGGGCTGCATTCCTCCCCATGTATGTATTATACCCCCCCACCCACTGCTCCCTCCTGGGGGCTGTATCCGTCCCCATGTATGTATTATACCCCCCCACCCACTGCTCCCTCCTGGCCGCTGTATTCCTCCCCATGTATGTATTATACCCCCCCCACCCACTGATCCCTCCTGGGGGCTGTATCCGTCCCCATGTATGTATTATACCCCCCCACCCACTGCTCCCTCCTGGGGGCTGTATCCGTCCCCATGTATGTATTATACCCCCCCACCCACTGCTCCCTCCTGGGGGCTGTATCCGTCCCCATGTATGTATTATACCCCCCCACCCACTGCTCCCTCCTGGTGGCTGTATTCCTCCCCATGTATGTATTATACCCCCCCACCCACTGCTCCCTCCTGGTGGCTGTATTCCTCCCCATGTATGTATTATACCCCTCCACCCACTGCTCCCTCCTGGGGGCTGTATACCTCCCCATGTATGTATTATACCCCCCCACCCACTGCTCCCTCCTGGGGGCTGTATCCCTCCCCATGTATGTATTATACCCCCTCACCCACTGCTCCCTCCTGGGGGCTATATCCGTCCCCATGTATGTATTATACCCCCCCACCCACTGCTCCCTCCTGGGGGCTGCATTCCTCCCCATGTATGTATTATACCCCCCCACCCACTGCTCCCTCCTGGGGGCTGTATTCCTCCCCATGTATGTATTATACCCCCCCACCCACTGCTCCCTCCTGGGGGCTGTATTCCTCCCCATGTATGTATTATACCCCCCACCCACTGCTCCCTCCTGGGGGCTGTATTCCTCCCCATGTATGTATTATACCCCCCACCCACTGCTCCCTCCTGGGGGCTGTATTCCTCCCCATGTATGTATTATACCCTCCACCCACTGCTCCCTCCTGGGGGCTGTATTCCTCCCCATGTATGTATTATACCCTCCACCCACTGCTCCCTCCTGGGGCTGTATTCCTCCCCATGTATGTATTATACCCTCCACCCACTGCTCCCTCCTGGGGCTGTATTCCTCCCCATGTATGTATTATACCCCCCACCCACTGCTCCCTCCTGGGGGCTGTATTCCTCCCCATGTATGTATTATACCCTCCACCCACTGCTCCCTCCTGGGGGCTGTATTCCTCCCCATGTATGTATTATACCCCTCCACCCACTGCTCCCTCCTGGGGGCTGCATTCCTCCCCATGTATGTATTATACCCCCCCACCCACTGATCCCTCCTGGGGGCTGTATCCGTCCCCATGTATGTATTATACCCCCCCACCCACTGCTCCCTCCTGGCCGCTGTATTCCTCCCCATGTATGTATTATACCCCCCCACCCACTGATCCCTCCTGGGGGCTGTATCCGTCCCCATGTATGTATTATACCCCCCCACCCACTGCTCCCTCCTGGTGGCTGTATCCGTCCCCATGTATGTATTATACCCCCCCACCCACTGCTCCCTCCTGGGGGGCTGTATTCCTCCCCATGTATGTATTATACCCCCCCACCCACTGCTCCCTCCTGGTGGCTGTATTCCTCCCCATGTATGTATTATACCCCCCCACCCACTGCTCCCTCCTGGGGGCTGTATACCTCCCCATGTATGTATTATACCCCCCCACCCACTGCTCCCTCCTGGGGGCTGTATCCCTCTTATACCCCCTCACCCACTGCTCCCTCCTGGGGGCTGTATCCGTCCCCATGTATGTATTATACCCCCCCACCCACTGCTCCCCCCTGGGGGCTGTATTCCGCCCCATGTATGTATTATACCCCCCACCCACTGCTCCCTCCTGGGGGCTGTATTCCTCCCCATGTATGTATGTATTATACCCCCACTCACTGCTCCCTCCTGGTGCTGTATTCCTCCCCATGTATGTATTATACCCCCACTCACTGCCTGCTGCTCCCTCCAGGGGGCTGTATTCCTCCCCATGTATGTATTATACCCCCCACCCTCACTACCTGCTGCTCCCTCCTGGTTCTGTATTCCTCCCCATGTATGTATTATACCCCCCACCCTCACTACCTGCTGCTCCCTCCTAGTGCTGTATTCCTCCCCATGTATGTATTATACCCCCCACCCTCACTGCCTGCTGCTCCCTCCTGGGGGCTGTATCCCCTCCCCATGTATGTATTATACCCCCACCCACTGCCCCCAGTATTCCTCTCCATGTATGTATTATACCCCCACCCACTGCTCCCTCCTGGGGGCTGTATTCCTCCCCATGTATGTATTATACCCCCACTCACTGCTCCCTCCTGGGGGCTGTATTCCTCCCCATGTATGTATTATACCCCCACCCACTGCTCCCTCCTGGGGGCTGTATTCCTCCCCATGTATGTATTATACCCCCACTCACTGCTCCCTCCTGGGGGCTGTATTCCTCCCCATGTATGTATTATACCCCCCACCCTCACTACCTGCTGCTCCCTCCTGGGGGCTGTATTCCTCCCCATGTATGTATTATACCCCCCACCCTCACTGCCTGCTGCTCCCTCCTGGGGCTGTATTCCTCCCCATGTATGTATTATACCCCCCACCCTCACTGCCTGCTGCTCCCTCCTGGTGCTGTATTCCTCCCCATGTATGTATTATACCCCCCACCCTCACTGCCTGCTGCTCCCTCCTGGGCTGTACTCCTCCCCATGTATGTATTATACCCCCCACTCACTGCCTGCTGCTCCCTCCTGGTGCTGTATTCCTCCCCATGTATGTATTATACCCCCCACCCACTGCCTGCTGCTCCCTCCTGGTGCTCTATTCCTCCCCATGTATGTATTATACCCCCCACCCTCACTGCCTGCTGCTCCCTCCTGGGCTGTATTCCTCCCCATGTATGTATTATACCCCCCACTCACTGCCTGCTGCTCCCTCCTGGTGCTGTATTCCTCCCCATGTATGTATTATACCCCCCACCCTCACTGCCTGCTGCTCCCTCCTGGTGCTGTATTCCTCCCCATGTATGTATTATACCCCCCACCCTCACTGCCTGCTGCTCCCTCCTGGTGCTGTATTCCTCCCCATGTATGTATTATACCCCCACTCTCACTGCCTGCTGCTCCCTCCTGGTGCTGTATTCCTCCCCATGTATGTATTATACCCCCCACTCTCACTGCCTGCTGCTCCCTCCTGGTGCTGTATTCCTCCCCATGTATGTATTATACCCCCCACCCTCACTGCCTGCTGCTCCCACCTGGGGCTGTATTCCTCCCCATGTATGTATTGTACCCCCCCACCCTCACTGCCTGCTGCTCCCTCCTGGGTCTGTATTCCTCCCCATGTATGTATTATACCCCCCACCCTCACTGCCTGCTGCTCCCTCCTGGGGGCTGTATTCCTCCCCATGTACAATACTGTGCAAAAGTTTTAGGCAGGTGTGGAAAAAATGCTGCAAAGGTCTTCACTACTGCTGGTGCTGGGGCTGTATGTCCGGCGGTTCAAATCCCAAGACCGGCAGTAGTGAAGACCCCGACAAGGTAAGTATCTAACTATCTTTAACCTTTCTCCCCCCTAACACTAACCCACCTTTAGGGGTGACTAACCCTAACCTCCCCCCTAGTGCCTAAACCTAACCAACCCCCCCCCCTGCTGCTGTCCCCGGCGTAGGTATAATTATAGGCGTCGGGATTTCGACGCCTATCATTAGTCCCGTCGGGATTGCACAGTCGGGAAGCCGGCGGTTGTCATTTCGACCGTCTGCTTCCTGACTGCATCCCCTGCAAAGTAAGGATGCATTCAGAAATAGAAGTGTTAATAGTTTATTTTTTGTCAATTAACAACATGCAAAGTCAATGAACAGAAGATAAATGTAAATCAAATCAATATTTGGTGTGACCGCCCTTTGCGTTCAAAACAGCATCAGTTCTTCTAGGTACACTTGTACACAGTTTTTATAGAAACTGAGCAGGGAGGTTGTTCCAAACATCTTGGAGAACTAAGCACAGATCTTCTGTGGATGTAGCCTGCTCATATCCTTCTGTCTCTCCATGTAATCCCAGACAGACTCTATGATGCTGAGATCAGGGCTCTGTGGATGTAGCTTGCGCATATCCTTCTGTCTCTCCATGTAATCCCAGACAGACTCTATGATGCTGAGATCAGGGCTCTGTGGATGTAGCTTCCTCATATCCTTCTGTCTCTCCATGTAATCCCAGACAGACTCTATGATGCTGAGATCAGGGCTCTGTGTATGTAGCTGGCTCATATCCGTCTGTCCTCTTCATGTAATCCCAGACAGACTCTATGATGGTGAGATCAGGGCTCTGTGTATGTAGGTTGCTCATATCCTTCTGTCTCTTCATGTAATCTCAGACAGACTCTATGATGGTGAGATCAGGGCTCTATGGATGTAGCCTGCTCATATCCTTCTGTCTCTTCATGTAATCCCAGACAGACTCTATGATGCTGAGATCAGGGCTCTGTGGATGTAGCCTGCTCATATCCGTCTGTCTCTTCATGTAATCCCAGACAGACTCTATGATGGTGAGATCAGGGCTCTGTGTATGTAGCTTCCTCATATCCTTCTGTCTCTTCATGTAATCCCAGACAGACTCTATGATGCTGAGATCAGGGCTCTGTGTATGTATCTTGCTCATATCTGTCTGTCTCTCCATGTAATCCCAGACAGACTCTATGATTGTGAGATCAGGGCTCTGTGGATGTAGCTTGCTCATATCTGTCTGTCCTCTCCATGTAATCCCAGACAGACTCTATGATGCTGAGATCAGGGCTCTGTGGATGTAGCTGGCTCATATCCATCTGTCTCTCCATGTAATCCTAGACAGACTGTATGATGGTGAGATCAGGGCTCTGTGTATGTAGCCTGCTCATATCCTTCTGTCTCTCCATGTAATCTCAGACAGGACTCTGTGATGCTGAGATCAGGGCTCTGTGGATGTAGCTTCCTCATATCCTTCTGTCTCTCCATGTAATCCCAGACAGACTCTATGATGCTGAGATCAGGGCTCTGTGGATGTAGCTTGCTCAGATCCTTCTGTCTCTCCATGTAATCCCAGACAGACTGGATGATGGTGAGATCGGGGCTCTGTGGATGTAGCTTGCTCATATCCTTCTGTCTCTCCATGTAATCCCAGACAGACTCTATGATGGTGAGATCAGGGGCTCTGTGGATGTAGCTTGCTCAGATCCTTCTGTCTCTTCATGTAATCCCAGACAGACTGGGTGATGGTGAGATCAGGGCTCTGTGGATGTAGCCTGCTCATATCCTTCTGTCTCTCCATGTAATCCCAGACAGACTCTATGATGGTGGAGATCAGGGCTCTGTGGATGTAGGTTGCTCATATCCGTCTGTCTCTTCATGTAATCCCAGACAGACTCTATGATGCTGAGATCGGGGCTCTGTGGATGTAGCCTGCTCATATCCTTCTGTCTCTTCATGTAATCCCAGACAGACTCTATGATGGTGAGATCAGGGCTCTGTGGATGTAGGTTGCTCATATCCGTCTGTCTCTCCATGTAATCCCAGACAGACTCTATGATGCTGAGATCGGGGCTCTGTGGATGTAGCCTGCTCATATCCTTCTGTCTCCATGTAATCCCAGACAGACTCTATGATGGTGAGATCAGGGCTCTGTGGATGTAGCCTGCTCATATCCTTCTGTCTCTCCATGTAATCCCAGACAGACCTCTATGATGCTGAGATCAGGGCTCTGTGGATGTAGGTTGCTCATATCCGTCTGTCTCTTCATGTAATCCCAGACAGACTGGGTGATGGTGAGATCAGGGCTCTGTGGGGGCCATATCATCACTTCCAGGACTCCTTGTTCTTCTTTACGCTGAAGATAGTTCTTAATGACATTGGCTGTATGTATATATGTGTGCAGGGCCGAAACTTGGATTTTTGTCACCCAGTGCACCTATAGTAATGCCCCCTGTAGTAGTGCCCATATAGGAATGTCCCCTGTAGTAGTGCCCATATGGTAATGCCCCTGTAGTAGTGCCCATATAGGAATGTCCTTTAAGTAATGCCCCTGTAGTAGTGCCCATATGGTTAATACCCCTGTAGTAGTACCCGTATGGTAATTGCCCTGTAGTAGTGCCCCTATGGTAATAGCCCTGTAGTAGTGCCCCTGTAGTGGTGCCCATATTGTAATGCCCCCATAGTAGTGCCTATATAGTAATGCCCCTCTAGTAGTGCCCATATGGTAATCCCCCATAGTACATAGTAGTGCCCATATAGTAATGCCTCTGTAGTAGTGCCCCCCATAGTAGTGCCCCCATAGTAGTGCCCCCATAGTAGTGCCCCCATAGTAGTGCCCCCATAGTAGTGCCCCCATAGTAGTGCCCCCATAGTAGTGCCCCCATAGTAGTGCCCCCATAGTAATGCCCCTGTAGTAGTGCCCCTGCAGTAGTGCCTATATGGTATTTCCCCTGTTGTAGTGCCCATATAGTAATGCCCCTGTAGTAGTGCCCCTATAGTAGTGCCCCCGTAGTAGTGCCCATATAGTAGTGCCCCCGCAGTAGTGCCTATATGGTAATTCCCCTGTAGTAGTGCCCATATAGTAATGCCCCTGTAGTAGTGCCCATATAGTTATGCCCCTGTAGTAGTGCCCGTATAGTTATGCCCCTGTAGTAGTGCCCATATAGTAGTACCCCCGTAGTAGTGCCCCCGTAGTAGTGCCCATATAGCAGTGCCCCCATAGTAATGCCCATATAGTAATGCCCCTGTAGTGCTCATATGGTAATGCCCCTGTAGTAGTGCCCATATGGTAATGCCCCCTGTAGTAGTGCCCATATGGTAATGCCCCCGTAGTAGTGCCCATATGGTAGTGCCCCCGTAGTAGTGCCCATATGGTAGTGCCCCCGTAGTAGTGCCCATATGGTAGTGTCCCCGTAGTAGTGCCCATATGGTAGTGCCCCCGTAGTAGTGCCCATATGGTAATGCCCCCATAGTAGTGCCCATATGGTAATGCCCCCGTAGTAGTGCCCATATGGTAATGCCCATATAGTAATGCCCCATAGTAATTCCACTGTAGTAGTGCCCATATAGTAATAGGGCAGCACAGATGGTGTAATGGTTAGCGTTACTGCCTCACAGCACTGTGGTCGTGGGTTCAGTTCCCACCACGGCCCTAACTGTGTGGAGTTTGTATATTCTCCCTGTGTTTGCGTGGGTTTCCTCCGGGTACTCCGGTTTTCTCCCACACTCCAAAAATATTCTGGTAGGTTAATTGGCTCCCAGCAAAAATTATCCCTAGTATGTATGTGTGTGAGCATGTGATCGGGAATATAGAGTGTAAGCTCCACTGGGGCAGGGACTGATGTGAAAGGCTAAATATTCTCTGTAAAGCGCTGCGGAATATGTGTGCGCTATATAAATAACTGGTAATAAATAATAAAATAAATAAATAATGCCCCTGTAGTAGTGCCCATATAGTAATACCTCTGTAGTGCCCATATAGTAATACCTCTGTAGTGCCCATATAGTAATACCTCTGTAGTGCCGCTTACACACAAAAAACCCCAAACCATTACGTACCATAAACCCCGCTCCTACATCCGCCGCCGTCCTGTCCGCCCGGCTGCTCCCCGGAACTATGGGAGAGACGTCATGACAGCTATGGGGAGAGCCGGAAGCTGGAGTTCAGGAGAGAAGTCCAGTCTCCAGCTACTGCTGCGCTGCAGGGAAGGAGCCGGGCGCCCGCTGGTGGTAACATCTCAGTGGGCGTCCGGCTTGGAGCCCCTCTGCTGCGCTGGGCTTGAGGACACTGGCGGTGGGTGCACCTTCAGCCCCCCCCAGTTGCGTCCCTGATGTGTGTGTTTAATAATCAGATAGCTCAGATGAGGGGAGGAGCTTCATACGTATATAAGGAGCTCATGATACTGAGATCACTCATTCTCTCTGCATGTAAGCTGGAGGTCACGTCACTCACCAGTGCTCTATGTAAGTAACTAGCAGGAGTCCTCACTTTAGGCTATTATATGTGTGTGTGTGTGTATATATATATATATCTATATCTCAGTGACGTGTGGTGAGGTAAATGGCTGGGGAGGCACTGGCAGTGACGTGCGGTGAGGTAAATGGCTGGGGAGGCACTGGCAGTGACGTGCGGTGAGGTAAATGGCTGGGGAGGCACTGGCAGTGACATGCGGTGAGGTAAATGGCTGGGGAGGCACTGGCAGTGAGGTGCGGTGAGGTAAATGGCTGGGGAGGCACTGGCAGTGAGGTGCGGTGAGGTAAATGGCTGGGGAGGCACTGGCAGTGAGGTGCGGTGAGGTAAATGGCTGGGGAGGCACTGGCAGTAACGTGCTGTGAGGTAAATGGCTGGGGAGGCACTGGCAGTGACGTGTGGTGAGGTAAATGGCTGGGGAGGCACTGGCAGTGAGGTGCGGTGAGGTAAATGGCTGGGGAGGCACTGGCAGTGACGTGCGGTGAGGTAAATGGCTGGGGAGGCACTGGCAGTGAGGTGCGGTGAGGTAAATGGCTGGGGAGGCACTGGCAGTGAGGTGCGGTGAGGTAAATGGCTGGGGAGGCACTGACTGTGACGTGCGGTGAGGTAAATGGCTGGGGAGGCACTGGCAGTGACGTGCTGTGAGGTAAATGGCTGGGGAGGCACTGGCAGTGACGTGCTGTGAGGGAAATGGCTGGGGAGGCACTGGCAGTGAGGTGCGGTGAGGTAAATGGCTGGGGAGGCACTGGCAGTGACGTGCTGTGAGGTAAATGGCTGGGGAGGCACTGGCAGTGACGTGTGGTGAGGTAAATGGCTGGGGAGGCACTGGCAGTGAGGTGCGGTGAGGTAAATGGCTGGGGAGGCACTGGCAGTGAGGTGCGGTGAGGTAAATGGCTGGGGAGGCACTGGCAGTGAGGTGCGGTGAGGTAAATGGCTGGGGAGGCACTGACAGTGACGTGCTGTGAGGTAAATGGCTGGGGAGGCACTGGCAGTGACGTGCTGTGAGGTAAATGGCTGGGGAGGCACTGGCAGTGACATGCGGTGAGGTAAATGGCTGGGGAGGCAATGGCAGTGACGTGCTGTGAGGTAAATGGCTGGGGAGGCACTGGCAGTGACGTGCGGTGAGGTAAATGGCTGGGGAGGCACTGGCAGTGAGGTGCGGTGAGGTAAATGGCTGGGAAGGCACTGGCAGTGAGGTGCGGTGAGGTAAATGGCTGGGGAGGCACTGGCAGTGAGGTGCGGTGAGGTAAATGGCTGGGGAGGCACTGGCAGTAACGTGCTGTGAGGTAAATGGCTGGGGAGGCACTGGCAGTGACGTGTGGTGAGGTAAATGGCTGGGGAGGCACTGGCAGTGAGGTGCGGTGAGGTAAATGGCTGGGGAGGCACTGGCAGTGACGTGCGGTGAGGTAAATGGCTGGGGAGGCACTGGCAGTGAGGTGCGGTGAGGTAAATGGCTGGGGAGGCACTGGCAGTGAGGTGCGGTGAGGTAAATGGCTGGGGAGGCACTGACTGTGACGTGCGGTGAGGTAAATGGCTGGGGAGGCACTGGCAGTGACGTGCTGTGAGGTAAATGGCTGGGGAGGCACTGGCAGTGACGTGCTGTGAGGGAAATGGCTGGGGAGGCACTGGCAGTGAGGTGCGGTGAGGTAAATGGCTGGGGAGGCACTGGCAGTGACGTGCTGTGAGGTAAATGGCTGGGGAGGCACTGGCAGTGACGTGTGGTGAGGTAAATGGCTGGGGAGGCACTGGCAGTGAGGTGCGGTGAGGTAAATGGCTGGGGAGGCACTGGCAGTGAGGTGCGGTGAGGTAAATGGCTGGGGAGGCACTGGCAGTGAGGTGCGGTGAGGTAAATGGCTGGGGAGGCACTGACAGTGACGTGCTGTGAGGTAAATGGCTGGGGAGGCACTGGCAGTGACGTGCTGTGAGGTAAATGGCTGGGGAGGCACTGGCAGTGACGTGCGGTGAGGTAAATGGCTGGGGAGGCACTGACAGTGAGGTGCGGTGAGGTAAATGGCTGGGGAGGCACTGGCAGTGAGGTGCGGTGAGGTAAATGGCTGGGGAGGCACTGGCAGTGACGTGCTGTGAGGTAAATGGCTGGGGAGGCACTGGCAGTGACGTGTGGTGAGGTAAATGGCTGGGGAGGCACTGGCAGTGAGGTGCGGTGAGGTAAATGGCTGGGGAGGCACTGGCAGTGAGGTGCTGTGAGGTAAATGGCTGGGGAGGCACTGGCAGTGACGTGCTGTGAGGTAAATGGCTGGGGAGGCACTGGCAGTGAGGTGAGGTAAATGGCTGGGGAGGCACTGGCAGTGAGGTGAGGTAAATGACTGGGGAGGCACTGGCAGTGAGGTGAGGTAAATGACTGGGGAGGCACTGGCAGTGACGTGCGGTGAGGTAAATGGCTGGGGAGGCACAGGCAGTGACGTGCGGTGAGGTAAATGGCTGGGGGGGAGGCACTGGCAGTGACGTGCGGTGAGGTAAATGGCTGGGGAGGCACTGGCAGTGACGTGCGGTGATGTAAATGGCTGGGGAGGCACAGGCAGTGACGTGCGGTGAGGGAAATGGCTGGGGAGGCACTGGCAGTGAGGTGCGGTGAGGTAAATGGCTGGGGAGGCACTGGCAGTGACGTGCGGTGAGGTAAATGGCTGGGGAGGCACTGGCAGTGAGGTGCTGTGAGGTAAATGGCTGGGGAGGCACTGGCAGTGACGTGCTGTGAGGTAAATGGCTGGGGAGGCACTGGCAGTGAGGTGAGGTAAATGGCTGGGGAGGCACTGGCAGTGAGGTGAGGTAAATGACTGGGGAGGCACTGGCAGTGACGTGCGGTGAGGTAAATGGCTGGGGAGGCACAGGCAGTGACGTGCGGTGAGGTAAATGGCTGGGGGGAGGCACTGGCAGTGACGTGCGGTGAGGTAAATGGCTGGGGAGGCACTGGCAGTGACGTGCGGTGATGTAAATGGCTGGGGAGGCACAGGCAGTGACGTGCGGTGAGGGAAATGGCTGGGGAGGCACTGGCAGTGAGGTGCGGTGAGGTAAATGGCTGGGGAGGCACTGGCAGTGAGGTGCGGTGAGGTAAATGGCTGGGGAGGCACTGGCAGTGAGGTGCTGTGAGGTAAATGGCTGGGGAGGCACTGGCAGTGACGTGCTGTGAGGTAAATGGCTGGGGAGGCACTGGCAGTGAGGTGAGGTAAATGGCTGGGGAGGCACTGGCAGTGAGGTGAGGTAAATGACTGGGGAGGCACTGGCAGTGACGTGCGGTGAGGTAAATGGCTGGGGAGGCACAGGCAGTGACGTGCGGTGAGGTAAATGGCTGGGGGGAGGCACTGGCAGTGACGTGCGGTGAGGGAAATGGCTGGGGAGGCACTGGCAGTGAGGTGCGGTGAGGTAAATGGCTGGGGAGGCACTGGCAGTGAGGTGCGGTGAGGTAAATGGCTGGGGAGGCACTGGCAGTGAGGTGCGGTGAGGTAAATGGCCGGGGAGTGCTGCACTTCTACTATGAAAATTGTTGAAATGTTAGGCTATGAATGTTGATTCCCATTTCTATTTCAAAACCATATAACAATATTGTCTTAGATACAAGTGTTGGTATTATATTAATCTAATGCTGCCACTATGGTCATTATATTTGAACAAAATTACTTTGTATTAATAAGTACGAATGTTATTGTTATTACCACCAACCGTGTTTTAATGAAAATTAATTCTGGGCCTGATTCAGACTTGATCATGAGCGCTCGCAAGCGGGTCGATGTTGCCCAAGTCCGCATGCGCACGACGGAGGCTGCTCCGTCGTGCGCATGCGCGAGACCCGATTTGCGACGGGGAAGCCGTTGCTCCTGGTCTTGCACCAAAGGGGGCGTGGCTCTGATACAGCCAAAAGCACTCCGGGCTTGCGGCCAACAAGACCCTACCGCAGGGTCTCGTCGCAAGACCGATGGTCGCGATGGTCTTGACCATCGCGACCATCTTTTTGGCCGCTCGCATAAGCTGTGGGTGGTCACCTACAGCTATGCGAGCGGTCAGGAGGCAGCTCCAATTTTAGTTAGGACGGCCCTTATTCAGAGCGAACGCTCTTGTCATAGCGTCCGACTCTGAATCAGGCCCTCTGTTTCCTATGCATTGCCTGTTACGGCTTGGTATGTATGTGTACGCTAAACCCCTCTTGAAGTCCTATGGACGAAACGCGTGGGGTAATTTTATATGGAACAACCATATTGGTCCTCAATAACAGGGATAAAGGGATCGTGCTGCCCATGTGCCATTGGTGGTGATCTATTACTAATTGCAGTAAGCTTATTATCTATATGTCGTTGTTACTTTGTAAGCATAATAAATTTGCAATACGTCAGACTAACAGCTGCTGTACTGCTCCTGGTGCTCGGGTCTCATTATAGGACCTGGCTGCACAAAGTCACCATCTGTGGTCATCGCC
Source organism: Taudactylus pleione (assembly GCA_031769625.1). Lineage (NCBI taxonomy): Eukaryota > Metazoa > Chordata > Amphibia > Anura > Myobatrachidae > Taudactylus > Taudactylus pleione. The sequence continues at coordinate 823,966 of JAUIMM010000392.1, forward strand.
TCATTGATACCATCTTCTCCATTACACCGCCTCAGTGGTTCTCAAACTCGGTCCTCAGGACCCCACACAGTTCATGTTTCCCAGGTCACCCAGCAGGTGCACAGGTGGAATCATTACTCGCTGACACATTTTAAAAATTCCATAAGTGGAGCTAATAATTTCACTTGTGATTCTGTGAGGAAACCTGGAAAACATGCATTGTTTGGATTCTTGAGGACCGAGTTTGAGAACCTGTGCTCTACCCCAACAGGGGAACTCCAAAGTGTGGGGATCAATTACGTGTGAAAGAAGCACCAGTATTCGTCTTTTTAGGGATTCAATATTCCCTATTTTTTTATTTGTGGCGCCTTCTGGACATTTTTTTGTATGTGTGTGTATATATGTGTATGTTTGTGTATATGTATATATATATTCACCTCATTCTTACTGTCTGTCTGGATGTGTATATAGACTCCCTTTACTGACTGTTGTGTGATGTACAGCCATGGCCAAAAGTTCTGAGAATGACACAAGTTTTGATTTTACAAAGTCTACTGCTTCAGTGTTTATGACAGCAATTTGCATATACTCCAGAATGTCATGAAGAGTGATGAGATGAATTGCAAAGTCCCTCTTTGCCATGACAATGAACCTAATTCCAAAAACAACATTTCCACTGCATTTCAGCCCTGTCGCAAAAGGACCAGCTGACATCATGTCAGTGATTCTCTCGTTAGCATAGGTGGGAGTGTTGACGAGAACAAGGCTGGAGATCACTCTGTCATGCTGATTGAGTTACAATAACAGACTGGGAGCTTTAAAAGGAGGGTGGAGCTTGAAATCCTTGTTCTTCCTCTGTTAACCATGGTTACCTGCAAGGAAACGTGCAGTCATCATTGCTCTGCACAAAAAGGGCTTCACAGGCAACGATATTGGTGCTAGTAAGATTACACCTAAATCAACCATTCTTGTAACTGCAGGGATCCTGTGAGGAGACCTGGGAAACATGCACTGTTTTGGGTCCTGGGGACCGAGTTTGAGAACCTGTGATATAGCCTAAGTTCCAGCTGGTCCAGTACTGCAGTTACAAGAATGGTGCATAGGTGATCTAGTTGTGTCCCGGGAATCAGGAGAAACATTAGAGAACTTCAGGAGAACTTTTCCATGGAGGATCCACCTTGGATATGGTGATATATGGCAGCGTTGTTATTATTACATTCATTGGAGGAGTGAAATTGGGGATGTACAAACTTCCTTAACAAACTCAAAAGTAGAAAAAGGAAAATTGGTGTCAGAGACTTTAATGGCATAAGACTGGGGAACACGGGTATGTGTATGCGGACCCTCCTCGCTGACTGCTGCTGTATGCGGACCCTCCTCGCTGACTGCTGCTGTATGCGGACCCTCCTCGCTGACTGCTGCTGTATGCGGACCCTCCTCGCTGACTGCTGCTGTATGCGGACCCTCCTCGCTGACTGCTGCTGTATGCGGACCCTCCTCGCTGACTGCTGCTGTATGCGGACCCTCCTCGCTGACTGCTGCTGTATGCGGACCCTCCTCGCTGACTGCTGCTGTATGCGGACCCTCCTCGCTGACTGCTGCTGTATGCGGACCCTCCTCGCTGACTGCTGCTGTATGCGGACCCTCCTCGCTGACTGCTGCTGTATGCGGACCCTCCTCGCTGACTGCTGCTGTATGCGGACCCTCCTCGCTGACTGCTGCTGTATGCGGACCCTCCTCGCTGACTGCTGCTGTATGCGGACCCTCCTCGCTGACTGCTGCTGTATGCGGACCCTCCTCGCTGACTGCTGCTGTATGCGGACCCTCCTCGCTGACTGCTGCTGTATGCGGACCCTCCTCGCTGACTGCTGCTGTATGCGGACCCTCCTCGCTGACTGCTGCTGTATGCGGACCCTCCTCGCTGACTGCTGCTGTATGCGGACCCTCCTCGCTGACTGCTGCTGTATGCGGACCCTCCTCGCTGACTGCTGCTGTATGCGGACCCTCCTCGCTGACTGCTGCTGTATGCGGACCCTCCTCGCTGACTGCTGCTGTATGCGGACCCTCCTCGCTGACTGCTGCTGTATGCGGACCCTCCTCGCTGACTGCTGCTGTATGCGGACCCTCCTCGCTGACTGCTGCTGTATGCGGACCCTCCTCGCTGACTGCTGCTGTATGCGGACCCTCCTCGCTGACTGCTGCTGTATGCGGACCCCCCTCGCTGACTGCTGCTGTATGCGGACCCCCCTCGCTGACTGCTGCTGTATGCGGACCCCCCTCGCTGACTGCTGCTGTATGCGGACCCTCCTCGCTGACTGCGGCTGTATGCGGACCCTCCTCGCTGACTGCTGTATGCGGACCCCCCTCGCTGACTGCTGCTGTATGCGGACCCCCCTCGCTGACTGCGGCTGTATGCGGACCCCCCTCGCTGACTGCGGCTGTATGCGGACCCTCCTCGCTGACTGCGGCTGTATGCGGACCCTCCTCGCTGACTGCGGCTGTATGCGGACCCTCCTCGCTGACTGCGGCTGTATGCGGACCCTCCTCGCTGACTGCGGCTGTATGCGGACCCTCCTCGCTGACTGCGGCTGTATGCGGACCCTCCTCGCTGACTGCGGCTGTATGCGGACCCTCCTCGCTGACTGCGGCTGTATGCGGACCCTCCTCGCTGACTGCTGCTATATATATTATCATTTATTTATATGGCGCCACAAGTGTTCCGCAGCGCCTTACATAGTACATAGGCAAATAGGTTGACTTACAGAACAATACAGGACCAGGACATGGATAATATACATTGCTACATTAGCGACTATAGCACCCAAATAAGCAACAGAGCATAAGCAGCCAAGTGTTAGGTGCTCTAGTGGGGGGTAAGAAGAAGATGAAACTAAAGTAGGGAGAAGTACAAGAGGGTAGAGGACCCTGCTCGTAAGTGCTTACATTCTATATAGTCTTAAATTTGCTGACTGCTGCTGTATATAGACCCATTTACTGACTGCTGCTGTATATAGACCCATTTACTGACTGCTGCTGTATATTGATCCTCCGTACTGTCTGCTGCTGAATATTGGCCTATTTGCTGACCGCTGCTGTATAATGACTTCCTTAATGACTGCTACTCTATTCAAATATTCCTTACTGACTGCTGTAGTGTATAGACCCTCCGTACTGCCTGCTGCTGTAGTGTATAGACCCTCCGTACTGCCTGCTGCTGTAGTGTATGGACCCTCTGTACTACCTGCTGCTGTAGTGTATGGACCCTCCATACTACCTGCTGCTGTATAATGACTTCCTTACTGACTGCTGTAGTGTATAGACCATCCGTACTGCCTGCTGCAGTATAATAACTTCGTTACTGACTGCTGTAGTGTATAGACCCTCCGTACTGCCTGCTGCTGTAGTGTATAGACCCTCCGTACTGCCTGCTGCTGTAGTGTATGGACCCTCTGTACTACCTGCTGCTGTAGTGTATGGACCCTCCATACTACCTGCTGCTGTATAATGACTTCCTTACTGACTGCTGTAGTGTATAGACCATCCGTACTGCCTGCTGCTGTATAATGACTTCCTTACAGACTGCTGTAGTGTATAGACCCTCCGTACTGCCTGCTGCTGTAGTGTATAGACCCTCCGTACTGCCTGCTGCTGTATAATGACTTCCTTACAGACTGCTGTAGTGTATAGACCCTCCGTACTGCCTGCTGCTGTATAATGACTTCCTTACAGACTGCTGTAGTGTATGGACCCTCCGTACTGCCTGCTGCTGTATAATGACTTCCTTACAGATTGCTGTAGTGTATAGACCCTCCGTACTGCCTGCTGCTGTATAATGACTTCCTTACAGACTGCTGTAGTGTATGGACCCTCCGTACTGCCTGCTGCTGTAGTGTATGGACTCTCCATACTGCCTGCTGCTGTAGTGTATAGACCCTCCGTACTGCCTGCTGCAGTATAATAACTTCGTTACTGACTGCTGTAGTGTATAGACCATCCGTACTGCCTGCTGCTGTATAATGACTTCCTTACAGACTGTTGTAGTGTATAGACCCTCCGTACTGCCTGCTGCTGTAGTGTATAGACCCTCCATACTGCCTGCTGCTGTATAATGACTTCCTTACAGACTGCTGTAGTGTATAGACCCTCCGTACTGCCTGCTGCTGTATAATGACTTCCTTACAGACTGCTGTAGTGTATGGACCCTCCGTACTGCCTGCTGCTGTATAATGACTTCCTTACAGACTGCTGTAGTGTATAGACCCTCCATACTGCCTGCTGCTGTATAATGACTTCCTTACAGACTGCTGTAGTGTATGGACCCTCCGTACTGCCTGCTGCTGTAGTGTATGGACCCTCCGTACTGCCTGCTGCTGTAGTGTATAGACCCTCCGTACTGCCTGCTGCTGTATAATGACTTCCTTACAGACTGCTGTAGTGTATAGACCCTCCGTACTGCCTGCTGCTGTAGTGTATGGACCCTCCGTACTGCCTGCTGCTGTAGTGTATGGACCCTCCGTACTGCCTGCTGCTGTAGTGTATGGACCCTCCGTACTGCCTGCTGCTGTAGTGTATGGACCCTCCGTACTGCCTGCTGCTGTAGTGTATGGACCCTCCGTACTACCTGCTGCTGTATAATGACTTCCTTACTGACTGCTGTAGTGTATAGACCCTCCGTACTGCCTGCTGCTGTAGTGTATAGACCCTCCGTACTGCCTGCTGCTGTAGTGTATGGACCCTCCGTACTGCCTGCTGCTGTAGTGTATGGACCCTCCGTACTACCTGCTGCTGTATAATGACTTCCTTACTGACTTCTGTAGTATATAGACCCTCCGTACTGCCTGCTGCTGTAGTGTATAGACCCTCCGTACTGCCTGCTGCTGTAGTGTATGGACCCTCCGTACTGCCTGCTGCTGTAGTGTATGGACCCTCCGTACTACCTGCTGCTGTATAATGACTTCCTTACTGACTGCTGTAGTGTATAGACCCTCCGTACTGCCTGCTGCTGTAGTGTATAGACCCTCCGTACTGCCTGCTGCTGTAGTGTATGGACCCTCCGTACTGCCTGCTGCTGTAGTGTATGGACCCTCCGTACTGCCTGCTGCTGTAGTGTATGGACCCTCCGTACTGCCTGCTGCTGTATAATGACTTCCTTACAGACTGCTGTAGTGTATGGACCCTCCGTACTGCCTGCTGCTGTAGTGTATGGACCCTCCGTACTACCTGCTGCTGTATAATGACTTCCTTACTGACTGCTGTAGTGTATAGACACTCCGTACTGCCTGCTGCTGTAGTGTATAGACCCTCCGTACTGCCTGCTGCTGTAGTGTATGGACCCTCCGTACTGCCTGCTGCTGTAGTGTATGGACCCTCCGTACTACCTGCTGCTGTATAATGACTTCCTTACTGACTGCTGTAGTGTATAGACCCTCCGTACTGCCTGCTGCTGTAGTGTATAGACCCTCCGTACTGCCTGCTGCTGTAGTGTATGGACCCTCCGTACTGCCTGCTGCTGTAGTGTATGGACCCTCCGTACTGCCTGCTGCTGTAGTGTATGGACCCTCCGTACTGCCTGCTGCTGTATAATGACTTCCTTACAGACTGCTGTAGTGTATGGACCCTCCGTACTGCCTGCTGCTGTAGTGTATGGACCCTCCGTACTGCCTGCTGCTGTAGTGTATGGACCCTCCGTACTACCTGCTGCTGTATAATGACTTCCTTACTGACTGCTGTAGTGTATAGACCCTCCGTACTGCCTGCTGCTGTAGTGTATGGACCTCCCGTACTGCCTGCTGCTGTAGTGTATGGACCCTCCGTACTGCCTGCTGCTGTAGTGTATGGACCCTCCGTACTGCCTGCTGCTGTAGTGTATGGACCCTCCGTACTGCCTGCTGCTGTAGTGTATGGACCCTCCGTACTGCCTGCTGCTGTAGTGTATGGACCCTCCGTACTGCCTGCTGCTGTAGTGTATGGACCCTCCGTACTGCCTCCTGCTGTAGTGTATGGACCCTCCGTACTGCCTCCTGCTGTAGTGTATGGACCCTCCGTACTGCCTGCTGCTGTATAATGACTTCCTTACTGACTGCTGTAGTGTATGGACCCTCCGTACTGCCTGCTGGTGTAGTGTATGGACCCTCCGTACTGCCTGCTGCTGTAGTGTATGGACCCTCGGTGCTGCCTGCTGCTGTAGTGTACGGACCTCTGTACTGCCTGCTGCTGTATAATGACTTCCTTATTGACTGCTGTAGTGTATGGACCCTCCGTACTGCCTGCTGCTGTAGTGTATAGACCCTCCGTACTACCTGCTGCTGTATAATGACTTCCTTACTGACTGCTGTAGTGTATGGACCCTCCGTACTGCCTGCTGCTGTAGTGTATAGACCCTCCTTACTGCCTGCTGCTGTAGTGTATAGACCTCTGTACTGCCTGCTGCTGTAGTGTATGGACCTCTGTACTGCCTGCTGCTGTATAATGACTTCCTTACTGACTGCTGTAGTGTATAGACCCTCCGTACTACCTGCTGCTGTATAATGACTTCCTTACTGACTGCTGTAGTGTATGGACCCTCCGTACTGCCTGCTGCTGTAGTGTATGGACCCTCTGTACTACCTGCTGCTGTAGTGTATGGACCCTCCGTACTACCTGCTGCTGTATAATGACTTCCTTACTGACTGCTGTAGTGTATAGACCATCCGTACTGCCTGCTGCTGTATAATGACTTCCTTACAGACTGCTGTAGTGTATAGACCCTCCGTACTGCCTGCTGCAGTATAATAACTTAGTTACTGACTGCTGTAGTGTATAGACCATCCGTACTGCCTGCTGCTGTATAATGACTTCCTTACAGACTGCTGTAGTGTATAGACCCTCCGTACTGCCTGCTGCTGTAGTGTATAGACCCTCCGTACTGCCTGCTGCTGTATAATGACTTCCTTACAGACTGCTGTAGTGTATAGACCCTCCGTACTGCCTGCTGCTGTATAATGACTTCCTTACAGACTGCTGTAGTGTATGGACCCTCCGTACTGCCTGCTGCTGTATAATGACTTCCTTACAGATTGCTGTAGTGTATAGACCCTCCGTACTGCCTGCTGCTGTATAATGACTTCCTTACAGACTGCTGTAGTGTATGGACCCTCCGTACTGCCTGCTGCTGTAGTGTATGGACCCTCCGTACTGCCTGCTGCTGTAGTGTATAGACCCTCCATACTGCCTGCTGCAGTATAATAACTTCGTTACTGACTGCTGTAGTGTATAGACCATCCGTACTGCCTGCTGCTGTATAATGACTTCCTTACAGACTGCTGTAGTGTATAGACCATCCGTACTGCCTGCTGCTGTATAATGACTTCCTTACAGACTGTTGTAGTGTATAGACCCTCCGTACTGCCTGCTGCTGTTGTGTATAGACCCTCCGTACTGCCTGCTGCTGTATAATAACTTCCTTACAGACTGCTGTAGTGTATAGACCCTCCGTACTGCCTGCTGCTGTATAATGACTTCCTTACAGACTGCTGTAGTGTATGGACCCTCCGTACTGCCTGCTGCTGTATAATGACTTCCTTACAGACTGCTGTAGTGTATAGACCCTCCGTACTGCCTGCTGCTGTATAATGACTTCCTTACAGACTGCTGTAGTGTATGGACCCTCTGTACTGCCTGCTGCTGTAGTGTATGGACCCTCCGTACTGCCTGCTGCTGTAGTGTATAGACCCTCCGTACTGCCTGCTGCTGTATAATGACTTCCTTACAGACTGCTGTAGTGTATGGACCCTCCGTACTGCCTGCTGCTGTATAATGACTTCCTTACAGACTGCTGTAGTGTATAGACCCTCCGTACTGCCTGCTGCTGTATAATGACTTCCTTACAGACTGCTGTAGTGTATGGACCCTCTGTACTGCCTGCTGCTGTAGTGTATGGACCCTCCGTACTGCCTGCTGCTGTAGTGTATAGACCCTCCGTACTGCCTGCTGCTGTATAATGACTTCCTTACAGACTGCTGTAGTGTATGGACCCTCCGTACTGCCTGCTGCTGTAGTGTATGGACCCTCCGTACTGCCTGCTGCTGTAGTGTATGGACCCTCCGTACTGCCTGCTGCTGTAGTGTATGGACCCTCCGTACTGCCTGCTGCTGTAGTGTATGGACCCTCCGTACTGCCTCCTGCTGTAGTGTATGGACCCTCCGTACTGCCTGCTGCTGTATAATGACTTCCTTACTGACTGCTGTAGTGTATGGACCCTCCGTACTGCCTGCTGCTGTAGTGTATGGACCCTCCGTACTGCCTGCTGCTGTAGTGTATGGACCCTCCGTACTGCCTGCTGCTGTAGTGTATGGACCCTCCGTACTGCCTGCTGCTGTAGTGTATGGACCCTCCGTACTGCCTGCTGCTGTAGTGTATGGACCCTCCGTACTGCCTGCTGCTGTAGTGTATGGACCCTCCGTACTGCCTCCTGCTGTAGTGTATGGACCCTCCGTACTGCCTGCTGCTGTATAATGACTTCCTTACAGACTGCTGTAGTGTATGGACCCTCCGTACTGCCTGCTGCTGTAGTGTATGGACCCTCCGTACTGCCTGCTGCTGTAGTGTATGGACCCTCCGTACTGCCTCCTGCTGTAGTGTATGGACCCTCCGTACTGCCTGCTGCTGTATAATGACTTCCTTACAGACTGCTGTAGTGTATGGACCCTCCGTACTGCCTGCTGCTGTAGTGTATAGACCCTCCGTACTGCCTGCTGCTGTATAATGACTTCCTTACAGACTGCTGTAGTGTATGGACCCTCCGTACTGCCTGCTGCTGTAGTGTATGGACCCTCCGTACTGCCTGCTGCTGTAGTGTATGGACCCTCCGTACTGCCTGCTGCTGTAGTGTATGGACCCTCCGTACTGCCTGCTGCTGTAGTGTATGGACCCTCCGTACTGCCTCCTGCTGTAGTGTATGGACCCTCCGTACTGCCTGCTGCTGTATAATGACTTCCTTACTGACTGCTGTAGTGTATGGACCCTCCGTACTGCCTGCTGCTGTAGTGTATGGACCCTCCGTACTGCCTGCTGCTGTAGTGTATGGACCCTCCGTACTGCCTGTTGCTGTAGTGTATGGACCCTCCGTACTGCCTGCTGCTGTAGTGTATGGACCCTCCGTACTGCCTGCTGCTGTAGTGTATGGACCCTCCGTACTGCCTCCTGCTGTAGTGTATGGACCCTCCGTACTGCCTGCTGCTGTATAATGACTTCCTTACTGACTGCTGTAGTGTATGGACCCTCCGTACTGCCTGCTGGTGTAGTGTATGGACCCTCGGTGCTGCCTGCTGCTGTAGTGTACGGACCTCTGTACTGCCTGCTGCTGTATAATGACTTCCTTATTGACTGCTGTAGTGTATGGACCCTCCGTACTGCCTGCTGCTGTAGTGTATAGACCCTCCGTACTACCTGCTGCTGTATAATGACTTCCTTACTGACTGCTGTAGTGTATGGACCCTCCGTACTACCTGCTGCTGTAGTGTATGGACCCTCCGTACTGCCTGCTGCTGTAGTGTATGGACCCTCCGTACTGCCTGCTGCTGTAGTGTATGGACCCTCCGTACTGCCTGCTGCTGTAGTGTATGGACCCTCCGTACTGCCTGCTGCTGTAGTGTATGGACCCTCCGTACTGCCTGCTGCTGTAGTGTATGGACCCTCCGTACTGCCTGCTGCTGTAGTGTATGGACCCTCCGTACTGCCTGCTGCTGTAGTGTATGGACCCTCCGTACTGCCTGCTGCTGTAGTGTATGGACCCTCCGTACTGCCTGCTGCTGTATAATGACTTCCTTACTTACTGCTGTAGTGTATGGACCCTCCGTACTGCCTACTGCTGTAGTGTATGGACCCTCCGTACTGCCTGCTGCTGTAGTGTATGGACCCTCCGTACTGCCTGCTGCTGTAGTGTATGGACCCTCCGTACTACCTGCTGCTGTAGTGTATAGACCCTCCGTACTGCCTGCTGCTGTATAATGACTTCCTTACAGACTGCTGTAGTGTATGGACCCTCCGTACTGCCTGCTGCTGTAGTGTATAGACCCTCCGTACTGCCTGCTGCTGTATAATGACTTCCTTACAGACTGCTGTAGTGTATAGACCCTCCGTACTGCCTGCTGCTGTAGTGTATAGACCCTCCGTACTGCCTGCTGCTGTAGTGTATAGACCCTCCGTACTGCTTGCTGCTGTATAATGACTTCCTTACTGACTGCTGTAGTGTATGGACCCTCCGTACTGCCTGCTGCTGTAGTGTATGGACCCTCCGTACTGCCTCCTGCTGTAGTGTATGGACCCTCCGTACTGCCTCCTGCTGTAGTGTATGGACCCTCCGTACTGCCTGCTGCTGTATAATGACTTCCTTACTGACTGCTGTAGTGTATGGACCCTCCGTACTGCCTGCTGCTGTAGTGTATGGACCCTCCGTACTGCCTGCTGCTGTATAATGACTTCCTTACTGACTGCTGTAGTGTATGGACCCTCCGTACTGCCTGCTGCTGTAGTGTATGGACCCTCCGTACTGCCTGCTGCTGTATAATGACTTCCTTACTGACTGCTGTAGTGTATGGACCCTCGGTACTGCCTGCTGCTGTAGTGTATAGACCCTCCGTACTGCCTGCTGCTGTATATGGCACCTGTATGGGAAGGAGCACACGTGGCGCTTCGGTGAAGTGGGCATCACATCAGCACCCCCAACGGTCTTTATATATTTGGATAGTCCAGATTTTACAGGACTGTCCCCCTATTCCTTTGTCCCCACTGTCTGAACTGCTGGGGTCTGTCCCGCAATGCGGCTGTATTTTAAAGGTGGGGGTAGAAGCCCCCAGGTGACTAATGTGCGTGTAACATGGTGTAGACATGGCTCCTTCGTTCTCCGTTTATACTGTGATACAGTGACCGTATTATCCAGCCTTCTCCCAGTTATCCGTACGTTACACCGGTCACCGGGGCACATAGCGATGTCCCCTCTCTAGTGTCACTGCGTCCTGCTGTCACTACATTGCTGGTCGTGTACCCAGTTCCCATATACCTGATCTCTCCCATCGGTCACAGCCACCTTTCTGCCATCTGTCACTGTAACATGAGGCGCCAGGCACCTGGATCCTCTAAGGATGGATTTGTGCTGCACCCGTTTTTCGCTTTGTGAATGAGGCCCACTAATAGGGCCTGGGGGTTTTGGGAAGGGGCAGCAGCATGGTGTACACTGTAAGAATGAAACCTACTTTATATGGGAACTGGTTATGTCTGGGGGAGTAAGTGGTTATATAAGCTGTTCCTGATGGGGCCTCCCCCTATAGATCAGTCCTGAGCCAGGATGTAAGGATTCTGTAATATGCACCTCGTCCTGTGACAGCTGTGGAGGGGAGGAAATGGAGGGGGGGGGTGTAACTGTGTTCAGCACATATGTATCTGGTTTCCGTATAGGATGTAGTGATTGCAGAACTCAGCAGAAACACTTTCCAGGTGCAGAGCTTATATCTCCCACCCCGGGCAGCAGAGACCCTGCACAGCCCCTCTACCTAAGCTCAGTTCCTGGCCCAGCCTCATGTGATGAGGAACATGGAAAGTCTGTTGTCTGGCTGCAGTCACACACGATCCATCCTCCCATTTATATATAGTGATCTGTGCTGCATGGGGGCTGTAGTGCTGGCTTCTATCAGACAGGCGGGATTGCTGTACCATTCCGCCTCTGTTCCTGTTTGTTTATATGGGAGGGGCATTGACAACACCACAGACTGTCTGACTCAAACCAGTCACTGGACTGCTGCAGGCAGGAGGGAGGGGGGGCTACGTCAAGCCCCATGTACACTACCTGGCCACAGGTATGCGGACACATGAACTTCCCACCCGTACGTCCTTGTTGTACATCTCATTCCAAATCCATGACCATGAATATGGGGTTACTGCTATCACAGTACTACTCTCCTGGGAAGGCTTCCTGCTATATTCTGGAACAGGGCTGCAGGGGCTCACACCCACCCAGCAACTACAGCATCAGTGAGGTGGGGCGCTGATGTTGGGTGATGAGGCCGGGCTGTGTTCCAATTCATCCCTCTGGTGCTAGATGGGGAACATGTCAGTGCTCTGTGTAGTGCAGTCATGTTCTTCCACACAAAACTCTGCAAACCTTCTCTGATGGCCTCGCTTTGTGCCCCGGGGGCATTGTCATGCTGATACAGGAGGGGCCTTCCCCAAACTGATACCACAGAGCTGTAATCTCACCATTATACTGTCACTGTAATATTACCCCGCACTGTAACTATAAAGGGGCCCAGGCCATACCATTCTCTGATGGCCTCGCTTTGTACCCCGGGGGCATTGTCATGCTGATACAGGAGGTGCCTTCCCCAAACTGATGCCACAGAGCTGTAATCTCACCATTATACTGTGACTGTAATATTACCCTGCACTGTAACTATAAGGGGCCCCGGCCATACCATTCTCTGATTGCCTCGCTTTGTACCCTGAGGGCATTGTCATGCTGATACAGGAGGGGCCTTCCCCAAACTGATACCACAGAGCTGTAATCTCACCATTCTACTGTGACTGTAATATTACCCTGCACTGTAACTATAAGGGGCCCAGGCCATACCATTCTCTGATGGCCTCGCTTTGTGCCCCGGGGGCATTGTCATGCTGATACAGGAGGGGGCCTTCCCCTAACTGATACCACAGAGCTGTAATCTCACCATTATACTGTCACTGTAATATTACCCTGCACTGTAACTATAAAGGGGCCCAGGCCATACCATTCTCTGATGGCCTCGCTTTGTGCCCCGGGGGCATTGTCATGCTGATACAGGAGGGGCCTTCCCCAAACTGATACCACAGAGCTGTAATCTCACCATTATACTGTCACTGTAATATTATCCTGCACTGTAACTATAAGGGGCCCAGGCCATACCATGGAAACCAGCCCCGACCATTATTCCACCTCCACCCCACGTTACTGCCAGCACTGCTCATTTAGGCAGGGAACTTTCTCCCTGCGTCTCCAAAACGCAGATACAGCTGTCAGACGGTGAAGCCTAATTTATCACTCCGTTGAGCGCGTTTCCACTGCCTCAGTCCAATGGCGGTGCGCTTTCCACCACTCCAGCCAACGTTTGGCTTTGCCCATGGAGCTCTGAGGCTCGGCCATGGTGCTTCTTGTGCTGACGCTGCTTCTAGATGTTTCCACTGTGCAATAACAGCACTTACAGGTGCCCGGGGCAGCCCCGGAGAGCAGACACGTGAGGACCTACTTACTGGAATGGTGACGGCCTGTGGCAGTGCCACAGCCGCTGATGTGTGACTATGGAGACTGTATTGCGGTATTCCGGCTTATACCCACCTCAGCAATGGCATGCAGTCTCAATGTCTGCAGTCAGAAGATCAACACTGATGATGTAGACAGTCAAAATGTTGACATGATGTCAACATGTTATGTCGACACATCCAGGAGCCATTGGGAATGAATTATAACAAAACTACCATGTCGACATAGTAACAATGTCATCATAACATCAATGTCGACATTTTCAATGTTATATCAGCTATACCAAACACACTACCACGTTGCCAATGGGTGTGGCTGATGTGGCCAAATACACTACCACGTACCAATGGGTGTGGCTGATGTGGCCAGACACACTACCACGTTGCCAATGGGTGTGGCTGATGTGGCCAGACACACTACCACGTTGCCAATGGGTGTGGCTGATGTGGCCAGACACACTACCACGTCGCCAATGGGTGTGGCTGATGTGGCCAGACACACTACCACGTCGCCAATGGGTGTGGCCAGACACACTACCACGTCGCCAATGGGTGTGGCTGATGTGGCCAGACACACTACCACGTCGCCAATGGGTGTGGCTGATGTGGCCAGACACACTACCACGTCGCCAATGGGTGTGGCTGATGTGGCCAGACACACTACCACGTCGCCAATGGGTGTGGCTGATGTGGCCAGACACACTACCACGTCGCCAATGGGTGTGGCTGATGTGGCCAAACACACTACCACGTCGCCAATGGGTGTGGCTGATGTGGCCAGACACACTACCACGTCGCCAATGGGTGTGGCTGATGTGGCCAGACACACTACCACGTCGCCAATGGGTGTGGCTGATGTGGCCAGACACACTACCACGTGCCTTTTGTCTTACCACCCTAATCACCACCTAAGTTAAGTTTCATGTAATAATTAGTATTGAGCAGAGTTTGTGGTGATCACCCTACCGATTCGCCGTTTCCATCAGCCCCGCGCAGCCTTTACTTCTCACACAATTACCAAACCAATACCGCCAGCGACGCCGGGACAGTCTTTGCACATAGGACATGCATGCACCAGATTTGGGTTTTGTTCTGCTAATATAAAAATACGTAATATCTAAAAACCCTTTACAGCTGAAAAGGACGCGATGTTCATAGAGTAAAGCCCTTCTGCTCATGACTGTCATCTGTTATTATGGCAGAACATGTACCGCTTCCATATTTATTACACTGACTTCCCTGCACATACACACGGGACACAGTCCTGCCGCCGAGGGAAGGGTCCATTATACCCTGCAACAGGGGGAGGGGGGGGGACTAAATTCAGGATTTTACCTGTTCCCTCCTCTGCTGTCATTTCAGATCTCGCTTCCTATAGCGTTATCACCTATACGCTCTCTATGCATTAATAATTAACGCACTTTTCCAATACAAGAACGACTGATAATTAATCGTCAACAAAGTGTATGACGCACATTGGTTTTCAGCCATAATGTGCGTTCAGATACCTCGCATTACTGCCGCCAGCCTTATGCGCAAGTTATCTGTTTTCATCAACACGATCATGTCGTCTCTTTCAGCCATTTGTCACTGTGACTGGACGCCTTTCGCCTAGGCCGTCCCTGCTCACGGGTTAGCGCTTTTGGACTCCCACTCACCGTCAGTGACCGCCTGTCACTGACTCCACCCACTGTGCCGTGGGCGTGTAACGATGCTGCCACCACCAAACTCTACCATCGGTGTTTGGAACCGCTTATTAGGTACACTCAGGCTCCTACCTCGGAACCTGGAACCGCTTCTGCTGCGTATGCATTTGATTAACTGCGGACACACCTCCTGTTTGGTGTCGGCTGTTCCCACCTGATCCCTCGCAATGGACCAGGTCTGCGCGGTAGCTTGGCAGAGGTCTTGAACTTGGAGACGCTGAGCTCTTACCCAGAACAGCAGGAGAACGGAATAGTGTTTTGGAGCAATTCTGTTGGTCGCAGGATTGAGGCAATTGAAGTAAAGGCAAACGGTGTTTTATTGCTCAATGTCTTAAAGAAGACTCAACCTTCCGAATGAAGGGATACATTACATTGCATACAGGAATCTTATCAGCAGCTCTTCTCCTCAAAGAAGTTACAGGGTAGTACACATACAGGTCTCACAGTCCCTCTTTTTATGTCATTCTTACACACATCATCACAGGGGGGCAAATCCACCCTGTGTTCCTTCCAGCCAATCAGGCTCTCTTCACAAAACATAAATAAATACGTCTTACATTTCACAGAAATTAAATCAATTTCCTTGATACCACCCAAAAACATTTGGTTTCCTAAGCACAGACTGAGTTAGCATATACTGTGTCTGAAAAGGTAAATATAATGCAAATTCCTATTACATTCGTCTCTTCACATGTCTATGATTAAACCAGTTTGGGCTTTCTGAGTGTTACACCTTCTAAGCTCTTACACAACATAGAAGCTTCCTAACCACAAACAACTTGTCTTTTACACCTTTGCTTGGTATACAGACACACAGGAGTCTCCCTAGCCCCCATTACATAGGAAAGGCTTCTTCAGTCACCACCTAACCCCCCACTGCCAGGCTAGGGTAATTACCATATCCCTCCCCACTGCCAGGCTAGGGTAATTACCATATCCCTCCCTACTGCCAGGCTATAGGGTAATTACCATATCCCTCCCCACTGCCAGGCTAGGGTAATTACCATATCCCTCCCCACTGCCAGGCTAGGGTAATTACCATATCCATCCCCACTGCCAGGCTAGGGTCATTACCATATCCCTCCCCACTGCCAGGCTAGGGTCATTACCATATCCATCCCCACTGCCAGGCTAGGGTCATTACCATATCCCTCCCCACTGCCAGGCTAGGGTAATTACCATATCCATCCCCACTGCCAGGCTATAGGGTAATTACCATATTCCTCCCTAGGTGACGCTGCCAGGCTATAGGGTAATTACCATATTCATCCCTAGGTGAGGATGTCTAACCAGCAGTTTCTCTCCAAAGGTCAGGACATGTTACATTCTATAAGTGCATTTTCTCTACAAAATATACATTTAAACCATATAGTGCATAGCCATTAAATATACGTTGCTTCATGAACTAATGCATTGTAGATCAGCTGCAGTGCATTACAGCAATACATATATACTTTAATACAGTTTACTATGAACCATGTACATCTGTGCTTTTAAACTGTCCTCTTTAACTGTTTCAGCGCTGGTCGCAGTGGGAGCTGGCTCTCCCTGTCCCGCAGCGGCCATGACACACTCTACCTACACTCCCCCAGTACAGCAAGTCCAGGCCGCTGCGTATAAAACATTAAGACCACACTTATCAACACTCAGCACGTAGCGCAGAGTATACATTTACAATGGGCGCCCGGCGCCTTTTTGTCCTTTTAAAAATGGTGGCACAGCACGGGGGTTAACCCCTTCAGTGCTGGGGCAGCCATTAACCACGTGTGGCCTGCCTCCGGCCACACTTCTCCCCCCCCCCCTCAAGCGTGCTACCAGAGGGCCATGTCCCAACGATTTGGCTCCTGGTCCCGCAGTCTCTTGGAGGTTCAGGGAAGCTACCTGGGGGGCTTCGGCTCCGGCCTGGAAAGTTCATCCATATTGCAGTGGGCCTTTCCTTGTCGGTGCACAATGTCCAAATAGTCACACTGAAGTCCAAGGCTCCACCACAACAGTCTGTCAGTTTCCCTTTTGGGGGGCCGGTTGCACACATAGTGCTGAAGGTGGTCCAATGCCCAAACAATTGCCAACCACTGTGTTCCAATTGTGACATACCCCACCTCCCACCGTAGCAGTATCCTGCTCAAACAAGCCAAAGGGTGCTCCTGCCCATATGGCTCCTCCTGGCTCCGTACTGCTCCCAGTCCGTGCAATGACGCAGTAGTTCGTACCACAATGTCCGGGTCCTGAAATTGCGCCATCTGGACTGGAGCTGGTATCAGAGCCTCCTTCAATGACTGGAATGCCAACTCACAAGCGGGTATCCAGTCCACAGACTTGGGAAGTCCCTCCCTGTTCAACTCTGTAAGGGGTGTCACTACAGCACTAAAGTCAGGGACAACTCGTCTGTAGGGCCTTACAGTTTCTAAGGTCAGTACCTGTCTTGGGGTTGTGGGACGGGGACAGTCTCTGGTTGCCTCCACCCCCACTGGTCTGGGCCTACCACGGTCTCCCCCCACTCTATACCCCGGGCACTGCACCTCTGTCATCTCCACCTGGCATCTGTCTGCACTACCTGTCAGACCTGCCCTACCATCCTCCAATGACCTATGACTAGGGGAACCTACCCTGTCATCTAGGCCTTTTCTCTCCGCCTGGTCCGCTACCTGTTCCACAGTGATGGCGGACAGATCACCAGCCTCTGAGCTCCGTGTGGTATCCACCACGGGTAGGCTTCATGTCTTCCCCGATCTACTTGGCACAAGCAGGGGACCTTGCTCCCTAACTGGCCTTCCCCCTTCTACCCTCCTGGCTACCCTGTACCTTAACCCTTCCCGCCAGGTCACACTCACTGCCGCTATCCCTGAAAGGCCACTGCCAGCTTGGCACGATATGCCTTCCAGATGTGGGTCAGCAAGCTGAGCTTCCCTGAACTCCTGTCTGGGGCCCTCACTTCCTTCTAAGTAGGGACAGTCTACAGTGGGATATGGGTTGGGATTGCTAGGGTCAGTTTGGTTGAGGTCAGTCAAAGGGAAGTCAGTGTGGTCATTCATACTCACCGCCGGAGTTGGCAAACCACTAGGGACAGGAGCATCACTGGGCACCCTCACAGGATCCAACGAGCCAGAACCAACATCCTCTGCGTTGCTAGGGGACGTAGGCATACCAGAGGCAAAAGGCATGTTGGGTAGATGTGCTGATCTAGGGACGGTAATCTTTTCCTCTGGGCTGGTTGATGCTGTGGTAAGCTGCGCTGGCAGTTGTCTAGCCGCTGTGGTCTTTTCCTCTGGGCTGGGCTGTTCTGGTGCAGTTGATGTAGACTGTGATCCGGAAACTTGACTCCGGGTGATGGCGTCAGCATCACCACCAAGGTCATTCCCCAGGACCACATCGGTTGGAAGGCCATCCATGACGGCAACATCCCTCAACTCTGGGCCAGCTCCCCAGTCCAGGTAGACTCTCGCCACAGGTACTTCACGCTCCATTCCGCCTGCCACGGTCACTTTGGTAGTGCGACCTTTGCAGTACTGCGGCAGGATCAATTAGGCAGGGGCTCACAACAGTGATTGAGGCCCCAGAGTCTCTTAATCCTTGTCCCTGCAGGGGCCCCACTTGGACCGTCTGCAGGTGCCGCCACATATTTTGGGGTGGCCCCTTGGCCATGCAGGTGACTCTCCGTAGAGTTCACCTGATTCTCCCCACACTCCATTGGACTGTCTGGAGTAGGAACAGTCTCTTTGGGCTCACCTCCCCGGGTCAGGCAAGCAAGCCGGGCTCCAGCACTCGGATTTGGGGCACGAGTCTGGGGTGCTTGAGGTGTGGGACAGTTCATCCTCAGATGTCCGATTTTCCCACAGTCATAACACTTCTTGTCCAGTCGGGGCCCCGGTGGTCTCTGATGATTTGCAGGGACAGGGCGGGGCGATTGCTGGCCAAGAGCACCCGGGTTGGAGGATGCCTGCTTTGGGGGGTGATGAGCAGAAGAGGGGTGTTCCCCTGGTTGTACAGTCCATTGGGGTCTGCTACTAGTCGGGCGCTTCTGCCCTTGTGGCCGAATTGCCACATACTTGTCTGCTAACTGGGCCGCCATCTTCAAGCTGGGTGGCTCCCGGTCTAGCACCCACTCCTTCACCTCTGGGGCGCACCTGCGGTAGAACTGCTCTTGGCATAGCAGATCAATCAGTGCGTCCCAGGTAGTGGCACCAGGTCCCTTCACCCACTTCACCACGTACTGCCTCAGCTGGGTGGCGAACTGCTCATGGGTGCTGGTATTGTTCTTGGGCAAGTCCCGGAACTTTTTCCTGTAGGACTCAGGAGTGACAAAGTATCGCTGTAGGAGGGCCCTTATGACTTCGTCATAGTCACCGCAGTCCTCGGTGGCCACTCCTCGATAGGCCTCCAGGGCCTCTCCGTGCAGTGTGGGCACCAGGTGTCTGACCCACTCCTGCTTGGGTAAATTGTGTAGTTTGCAAGTCCTTTCAAATACTTGAAAATGTCCCCATTGCTGTCTGCAAACTTGGCAAACTGGATACGATCTGATCTGGGTACAGCAGTCTGCAATGGTGCTTGGGGTACCATGGCCCGTGGTGCCCGCTCGTCATGCCACATCCGAATGATGAGCATACGTTCTTGTTCCGTTGCCCTTTCTCCCAATTCCGCTAGCCGCTCCGCTAGGGTATCCATTCTTAGGGATCCCTGCCATGCTGAGGAATGCTGAGAAACATAACTGCTGTGAGAGGGGGCGGGACTTGTTGCTCACCACATTTTGAGGGGCATCCATTGTTACGCTGGTCGCACTTCCCACCTCCGTCTGATGCAACTCCATTCCGCTGTTATCAGTCATCCTGCGTGTTCTCCTGAAGTGCAGTTACTCCTCTCCTGAATAACTCTGCTTCTCTCGTTGTGTGACCAAAAAGCCGCCTGGGATTATCCCACCGCTATGCCACCAGATGTGACCGGACGCCTTTCGCCTAGGCCGTCCCTGCTCACGGGTTAGCGCTTTTGGACTCCCACTCACCGTCACTGGCCGCCTGTCACTAACTCCACCCACTGCGCCGTGGGCGTGTAACGATGCTGCCACCACCAAACTCTACCATCGGTGTTTGGAACCGCTTATTAGGTACACTCAGGCTCCTGTCTCGGAACCTGGAACCGCTTCTGCTGCATATGCGTTTGATTAATTGCAGACACACCTCCTGATTGGTGTCGGCAGTTCCCACCTGATCCCTCGCAATGGACCAGGTCTGCACGGTATCTTGGCAGAGGGCTTGAACTTGAAGACACGGAGCTCTTACCCAGAACAGCTGGAGAACGGAATAGCGTTTTGGGGCAATTCTGTTGGTCGCAGGATTGAGGCAATTGAAGTAAAGGCAAACAGTGTTTTATTGCTCAATGTCTTAAAGAAGACTCAACCTTCCGAATGAAGGGATACATTACATTGCATACAGGAATCTTATCAGCAGCTCTTCTCCTCAAAGAAGTTACAGGGTAGTACACATACAGGGCTCACAGTCCCTCTTTTTATGTCATTCTTACACACATCATCACAGGGGGCAAATCCACCCTGTGTTCCTTCCAGCCAATCAGGCTATCTTCACAAAACATAAATAAATACGTCTTACATTTCACAGAAATGAAATCAATTTCCTTGATACCACCCAAAAACATTTGGTTTCCTAAGCACAAACTGAGTTAGCAGATACTGTTCTGAAAAGGTAAATATAATGCAAATTCCTATTGCATTCGTCCTGTCACATGTCTATGACTAAACCAGTTTGGGCTTTCTGAGTGTTACACCTTCTAAGCTCTTACACAACATAGAAGCTTCCTAACCACAAACAATTTGTCTTTTACAACTTTGCTTGGTATCATATACAGACACACAAGAGTCTCCCTAGCCCGCATTACATAGGAAAGGCTTCTTCAATCACCACCTAACCCCCCACTGCCAGGCTAGGGTAATTACCATATCCATCCCTACTGCCAGGCTAGGGTACTTACCATATCCATCCCTAGGTGAGGATGTCTAACCAGCAGTTTCTCTCCAAAGGTCAGGACATGTTACATTTCTATAAGTGCATTTTCTCTACAAAATATACATTTAAACCATATAGTGCATAGCCTATTAAATATACGTTGCCTCATGCACTAATGCATTGCAGATCAGCTGCAGTGCATTACAGCAATACATATATACGTTAATACAGTTTACTATGAACCATGTGCAGTGTGCTTTTAAATTGTCCACTTTAACTGTTTCAGCGCTGGTCGCAGTGGGAGCTGGCTCTCCCTGTCCCGCAGCGGCCATGACACACTCTACCTACACTCCCCCAGTGCAGCAAGTCCTGGCCGCTGCGTATAAAACATTAAGACCACACTTATCAACACTCAGCGCGTAGCACAGAGTATACATTTACAATGGGCGCCCGGCGCCTTTTTGGCCTTTTAAAAATGGTGGCACAGCACGGGGGTTAACCCCTTCAGTGCTGTGGCAGCCATTAACCACGTGTGGCCTGCCTCCGGCCACAGTCACGTTCTATTCTCCTCGCCCTGCAGCCCTGTGATAAATCACGGAGGCCCTGGGGCACCACAAAGGCCGATGTCCATTCAGGCCGCCTCTTTGTGTCTGTGCCTGCGGCCGACTGATGATCTCCTGCTGGGATGTGGTGTAGCGTCCTCAGGTGCAGCACAATATAGTGACTCATTAACGGCCGCTGCCCTGACCCTCCCCAGCTCCCAGGATGTACATCAGTCTCTGTAAGTATTCGGTGTTCTAGCATAATAATTCTTTGTAATTTATAGCAGTCACTTTCCTGTCTGCGCTCTTCCGTCTGGCACAATCTCCATGTTATTACAAATGCTGGCAGGCACTTTGGCTGTGACCGCGTCCATGACGTTCGGGCTGCGCCCAAGCCTCCCGTACAATCTTTCTTCAGCATCATTCTGAGCCTAGAATATAGAGTATATATTGGCTTTGGCATTATATTTACAGCGGAAAGCCGTGCATGTGACATCGGTCTCACCTCTCCGGACCCGCTGCGCGTCAGCTCTCCGGACCCGCTGCGCGTCAGCTCTCCGGACCCGCTGCGCGTCAGCTCTCCGGACCCGCTGCGCGTCAGCTCTCCGGACCCGCTGCGCGTCAGCTCTCCGGACCCGCTGCGCGTCAGCTCTCCGGACCCGCTGCGCGTCAGCTCTCCGGACCCGCTGCGCGTCAGCTCGCCATACTGCAGCACTAATAAGCTTTTCATGTAACATGAAAAAACAAAAACCCCTTTCTACAGTCTTCTCAATGTAAAGGATAATTCAAACAAGCAGATTCCATTGTAGAAAAAACATTGTTACGCCCAAACGTACGTTTCCTAATACACCGCGGTCGGCTTCACTTTGAACATACCGCTCCACCCAACCGCCCATGGAGGAATAGGGATTAGTTTGGTTGCTCGGGGTAACACACACCGCAGAGCATTCCTCAGACTCCATGTAGTGTTACCGAGCTCACCCTCCCCTTAATGATCTCACAGGGGAGATCCAGGTACTGCAGTGCATGATGGTAGATGTAGTTCTCTGCCACAATCTCAAACCAAGGGAGAAAAATCCACCCCCAGAGCAGTGTAAAGAGCTTATGGTGGGGGTACAGGAATCTTGTCCATAGGGAGGCGCCCTGTGCTAGACAAGGGGTACAGACCACATGACTGCGGGAAGATGGATATTCACAGTCAGAATGGGATTCTTGGGGGATTTCCCAAAACTGCCCCAGTATTGAATCTGGGAACCTGAGGGAAACGCCCAGGATGGTTCATGTGAATACATACGTATATACAAGCTGTGACCATATAACCTCCACTCGCCAGGTGATCACAGATTATGTTGATCCCACTGGATCTTTGGGTATTAGGGATTCCCTCCTTCTGCCTGTTACTTACTCCACCCACTGCGCCTTGGACGGGTAACATGCCACCACCACCAAACTCCTTCCAGCCAGGTTTTTACACTGGCTCCTGGAACCACTTCTCCCAGTCACCTACACAGACGCCTAGAACCTATATGTGTGTAAACGCTGCTGCAACACCTGGATAGTGCTGGCTAACGTCCACAGGTCTCTGCGCCATGGACGGGTCTCTGCGCCATGGACGGGTCTCTGCGCCATGGACGGGTCTCTGCGCCATGGACGGGTCTCTGCGCCATGGACGGGTCTCTGCGTGGTGGCTGGCAGAGAGATTGGAGACACTGAGCACAATACTGGACAGCCGGAGAATGTAATAGCGTTTTGCGCTATTCTGGTGGTCAGGATACGAGTACAGGAGATGCGTTGTATTAAAGGCAAGAGGTCCTGAAAAGACAATTCCCCAGCATACAGGTATTAGATCGCCCTCTGTGAGCGTCATAGCACGCAGCCCGTCTTATGTCTGGCTCAATCACACAGTACCACAGGGGGTAAAAACCTGCCCGGGGTCCCATTACAATTCAAATTACGTATCTTACATATACAAATACCTTACATTTCAAAGGCGTTAACCATAAATATATCTACCACCCAAACCAGTTGGCTTTCCTAAATCAAACTGATGTAGCTACAGTATAACTGTCTCTTACACTGTACATTGCATTCAGCCTTTCAAATACGAGTATCTACCAGTGACGTGCGGTGAGGTAAATGGCTGGGGAGGCCCTGTCAGTGACGTGCGGTGAGGTAAATGGCTGGGGAGGCACTGGCAGTGACGTGCGGTGAGGTAAATAGCTGAGGAGGCAGTAGCAGTGATGTGTGCTGAGGTAAATGGCTGGGGAGGCACTGGCAATGACGTGCGGTGAGGTAAATGGCTGGGGAGGCACTGGCAGTGAGGTGCAGTGAGGTGAATGGCTGGGGAGGCACTGGCAGTGACGTGCGGTGAGGTGAATGGCAGGGGAGGCACTGGCAGTGAGGTGCGGTGAGGTGAATGGCTGGGGAGGCACTGGCAGTGACGTGCGGTGAGGTCAATGATCACTGGGGAGTATACCTAAGTATGACAGGAAAGGCTCTGCCTCACCTGCCAGCACATCACTGGGGAGTATACCTAAGTATGACGGGAAAGGCTCTGCCTCACCTGCCCGCACATCACTGGGGAGTATACCTAAGTATGACGGGAAAGGCTCTGCCTCACCTGCCCGCACATCACTGGGGATTATACCTAAGTATGACAGGAAAGGCTCAGCCTCACCTGCCAGCACATCACTGGGGAGTATACCTAAGTATGACAGGAAAGACTCTGCCTCACCTGCCCGCACATCACTGGGGAGTATACCTAAGTATGACGGGAAAGGCTCTGCCTCACCTGCCCGCACATCACTGGGGAGTATATCTAAGTATGACGGGAAAGGCTCTGCCTCACCTGCCTGCACATCACTGGGGAGTATGATGGGAAAGGCTCTGCCTCACCTGCCCGCACATCACTGGGGAGTATACCTAAGTATGACGGGAAAGGCTCTGCCTCACCTGCCAGCACATCACTGGGGAGTGTACCTAAGTATGACAGGAAAGGCTCTGCCTCACCTGCCCACATCACTGGGGAGTATACCTAAGTATGACAGGAGAGGCTCTGCCTCACCTGCCCGCACATCACTGGGGAGTATACCTAAGTATGACGGGAAAGGCTCTGCCTCACCTGCCCGCACATCACTGGGGATTATACCTAAGTATGACGGGAAAGGCTCTGCCTCACCTGCCAGCACATCACTAGGGAGTATACCTAAGTATGACAGGAAAGACTCTGCCTCACCTGCCCGCACATCACTGGGGAGTATACCTAAGTATGACGGGAAAGGCTCTGCCTCACCTGCCCACATATCACTGAGGAGTATATCTAAGTATGACAGGAAAGGCTCAGCCTCACCTGCCCGCACATCACTGGGGAGTATATCTAAGTATGACGGGAAAGGCTCTGCCTCACCTGCCTGCACATCACTGGGGAGTATGATGGGAAAGGCTCTGCCTCACCTGCCCGCACATCACTGGGGAGTATACCTAAGTATGACGGGAAAGGCTCTGCCTCACCTGCCAGCACATCACTGGGGAGTGTACCTAAGTATGACAGGAAAGGCTCTGCCTCACCTGCCCACATCACTGGGGAGTATACCTAAGTATGACAGGAGAGGCTCTGCCTCACCTGCCCGCACATCACTGGGGAGTATATCTAAGTATGACAGGAAAGGCTCTGCTTCACCTGCCCACACATCACTAGGGAGTATACCTAAGTATGACAGGAAAGGCTCTGCCTCACCTGCCCGCACATCACTGGGGAGTATACCTAAGTATGACGGGAAAGGCTCTGCCTCACCTGCCCGCACATCACTGGGGATTATACCTAAGTATGACAGGAAAGGCTCTGCCTCACCTGCCCGCACATCACTGGGGAGTGTACCTAAGTACCACAGGGGGTAAAAACCTGCCGGGGTCCCATTACAAATCAAATTACGTATCTTACATATACAAATACCTTACATTTCAAAGGCGTTAACCATAAATATATCTACCACCCAAACCAGTTGGCTTTCCTAAATCAAACTGATGTAGCTACAGTATAACTGTCTCTTACACTGTACATTGCATTCAGCCTTTCAAATACGAGTATCTACCAGTGACGTGCGGTGAGGTAAATGGCTGGGGAGGCACTGGCAGTGACGTGCGGTGAGGTAAATAGCTGAGGAGGCAGTAGCAGTGATGTGTGCTGAGGTAATGGCTGGGGAGGCACTGGCAGTGACGTGTGGTGAGGTAAATGGCTGGGGAGGCACTGGCAGTGACGTGCAGTGAGGTGAATGGCTGGGGAGGCACTGGCAGTGACGTGCGGTGAGGTGAATGGCAGGGGAGGCACTGGCAGTGAGGTGCGGTGAGGTGAATGGCTGGGGAGGCACTGGCAGTGACGTGCGGTGAGGTCAATGATCACTGGGGGAGTATACCTAAGTATGACAGGAAAGGCTCTGCCTCACCTGCCCGCACATCACTGGGGAGTATATCTAAGTATGACGGGAGAGGCTCTTCCTCACCTGCCCGCGCATCACTGGGGAGTATACCTAAGTATGACGGGAAAGGCTCGGCCTCACCTGCCCGCACATCACTGGGGAGTATACCTAAGTATGACGGGAAAGGCTCTGCCTCACCTGCCCGCGCATCACTGGGGAGTATACCTAAGTATGACGGGAAAGGCTCTGCCTCACCTGCCCGCACATCACTGGGGAGTATACCTAAGTATGACGGGAAAGGCTCTGCCTCACCTGCCCGCACATCACTTGGGGAGTATACATAAGTATGACAGGAGAGGCTCTGCCTCACCTGCCCGCACATCACTGGGGAGTATACCTAAGTATGACGGGAAAGGCTCTGCCTCACCTGCCCGCACATCACTGGGGAGTATACATAAGTATGACAGGAAAGGCTCTGCCTCACCTGCCCGCACATCACTGGGGAGTATACCTAAGTATACCGGGAAAGGCTCTGCCTCACCTGCCCGCACATCACTGGGGAGTATACCTAAGTATGACAGGAGAGGCTCTGCCTCACCTGCCCGCACATCACTGGGGAGTATACCTAAGTATGACAGGAGAGGCTCTGCCTCACCTGCCCGCACATCACTTATCCTGTATCTATGAATTATAACACTTTAATTTCTCAGGAAGTTCCACAATAATAAAATCCTTGAAAACTGTTATTAGCCCAAACATGTTGGGACAGTTTACACAGAGACGCCCAGGAGGCTCCCCAGGGTGCATGCCATAGAAAGGGCCTGTTCAGTCACCACCAGCCTCCCAATGCCAGGCTAGGGCAGGGCATGACACATTTCTCTAAAATGTACGAGCCTGGGTGAAAGTATAGGAGCCAGACCACTGTCGTCCACCCCCCGTCCCCCCAGAATAAATAAATCCAGGATTAAGGAGCAGAGCCCTGCGTGTTATGCAGCTGTTACTCGCACTATACTGGCCACATTTGATTGGATGTAGTAAAATGGAGGCCCCCCACGCTCTGCACGGCTCCCCTGCTATACCCCCCCCCCAACAGAAATGACAGACCCCATTTGTACATAAACAATGGTGCCAAAAAGTACTGCCCCGAGCAACCTGCCTTATACTATAACATCTTTTACCATATTCCTGTAAGTGTTACACAGGCTATACATTTCCCCTGCTACGCCTTTAGCTGAATGTTGCGCTTGGTTTTACCGTCAGCTCTGACACTTTGTTCTGTCCCTTAGGGGACTCTCGGCTCTATCTAGATATCTGACCCCCTTTGGGTCTGTGCTCCCATCAGACGGGCCCCTGGACACACCGTCTCTGCAATCTATAGGATTTTAATGCTGTTCCCTTCAAATCCTCAATTTGTAGACGCTTGGGATGGAGATTTCTCACCTAGGGGGGTAAAAGTTATCTGGGGAAAGTATTTTGGGTTTCTAGTGTTGTTCCTGTAGCGATGAGGTTCCGGAAACTCAATACAAAGCTTTAACTAGATGGTATCGTTGTCTGGTAATCCGCCACAAATTCTGGCCGTCTACGTCCCCTCTCGGCTGGCATTGTCACAAGAGACTGGGTGCGCCGGGTCATATTTGGTGGGACTTCATCCTGATTACCCTGTTTTGGGTAATTCCAGCTTTGGCCTCACAAATAGTAGGTTACCCAGTGCCCGAAAGCCCAGAGTTTTGGTTACTCTCTTATTCTAAGATCCCTTCCTAAGCATATTAGTAACGCTGCTGGGGCAGTCCTCCCAGTGCATGGCACTCACGTGTCCTCCTACAGTCTGGGAATGGTGCCAACGCCTACATTCTTAACGCACACACCCACTAGATGACGGGCAAACGACTGCACCGTTACCACATTGTAACCGTGCAGTCGTTTGTCAGTCGCGAGCAGTCGTTCAGTACAGGCTCATCCGTCATCTGCAAACACGTTATCGGCAGGTTGTCCAGCATGTTTTACCCAATGATAGATGTCTAAATGACCAGTGGGAGCCCACATCGCTGGTCGTTTTAGACATTTTTTAAACAAACGATTTTCTAACGATATCGTTATCGTTCAAACGCTCAATTTAATCGTCTAGTGGATGGGCACCTTTACATGTCCATGGACGATATTTATCATTCAGCGCCCGAGAAGCACTCTAGAGTTTATAGCGTGGTGGTCTCTCTGGATTGAATTCAAACCCACTCCCTCTTATAATGCTCTCCTTCCACAGGAGTAATCTTTAGGCTTCTCCCCTGGGAATGAGGGCCTCATTCAAACCCGCTCGCGAGCGCGTCGATGTTGGCCCAGTGCGCATGCGCACGAGGGAGCCGGCTCCGACATGCGCAAGCGCGAGACCCAGATAGCGACAGCCAAGCCGTCGCTATGGGTCTCGCTACAAAGGGGGCGTGCTGTCGATGGTGAACGCCTCCGTCTGGGGCCGACCCCACTGACATCACTAGTGATGTCAGTGGGAGTGATTTTGGCTCTGATAGAGCCACAAGCACTCCTGGGCTTGCGGCAACGAGACCCTACCACAAGGTTTTGACCATCGCGTCCATCTTTTTGGCCGCTCTCTATAGCTGTGGGTGGTCAGCTATGCGAGCGGCCAGGAGGCCGCTCTAAAATTCAGAGGGACGGCTCTGATTCAGAGCGAGCGCCATGTCAGAGCGTCCGGCTCTAAATGAGGCCCTGAGTCCTTACAAGCCAATTGTTCTTCTTACTGTGTGAGTAACGTTTTTAGAAATATTTGCCCTGTTTGTATCTAGATAATTATTTCTCTCTGTTCCTCCTCTAAATGTTGTTGCTTAGACATGTGATGTTTTTACCGTTGTCGATCAATAACTTAATTCAAGACTTGGTTCAACTCGCTAACAATTTTCGATTTCTGGGGCTCATTCAGACCCGCGCAGGATGCTCGCAAGCGGGTCGATGGTGCCCGAATGCGCATGCGCACGACGGAGGGAGCTCCGTCGTGCGCATGCGCGAGACCCAGCGAGCAACGAGGAATCCGTCGCTCGGGGGCTCTCACCAAAGGGGGCGTGCTGTCGATGGTGAGTGACCGCACGCCCCCTTTGGTGGGCGTGCCGGGGGCGTGGATGCCCAGACAGAGGCGTTCTCATGGGAACGCCTACCGTCTGGGGCCGGCCCCACTGACATCACTAGTGATGTCAGTGGGAGTGCTTTTGGCTTTGATAGAGCCAAAATCACTCCTGGGCTTGCGGCAGCGAGACCCTACCGCAGGGTCTCCGTCGCAAGCCCGATGGTCGCGATGGTCTTGACCATCGCGACCATCATCCTGGACGCTGGCTACCACCCACAGCTATGCGAGCGTCCAAGAGGCCGCTCCATTTTTAGGTAGGGGGGCCCTGATTCAGAGCGAGCGCTCTAGTTCTAAGTTCTCAGAAATTTTCTTGAAAATAAAGAATTTATGAAAAAAGTGTTTCCATAACCGTGCGCAGCGCATGAAATATAACATGGTAAAACACATTATTACATTTACAGTACCTGGCACCTAGCGCCGGTAAAACATTTGAAATGGACGCACTGTCCGCCTATAGGTCCATTTTTATTATAGCGCCGCCGCATGAGCTAACCCCTTCAGTGCCGCGGCCGCCATGTTAAACACGTGTGAGGGATCTCCGGCCACACAAGACCATGGGGATGAATGAGGCAGAGACCCCTGATGGTGCCGAAGCCTCTTTTTGAGTCCCAGGTACATAAAGGAACAGACGCCGATGGAAAATCGTCGCTCTAATGCTAACAGACTAGAACGCGCGTAACATCTAGTGATGGGGAAGAGTATTAATGGCATGTGGTCCTGAAGGCAGAGGCACCATCGCCAGACCATCTGCAAGACTATCCCTCATGAAGCAGGGACTCTCGTAGGGACCCCATGGGTAGGAAGAGGGGAGAGGTCTTTCAGGATCTTCTTATCTCATCAGGAACCATATTGTTGACGGGTGTCACCGTGGCCCTGAGACCGGGGGGAGGGAATCCATACCGGGGGCCAGGAGGTGGTGTTAGAGCTGTAAGCAACATGGAAGTTCTATGAAATCAAATCAAAGTATCTTCATTTACTGTGGAAACAGCCTGACCCCACAAGTGAGGACTATGGAAATGGCGTGACTTCACGTGTAAGGACTATGGAAATGGCGTGACTGCACGTGTAAGGACTATGGAAACGGCGTGACTCCACGTGTAAGGACTATGGAAACGGCGTGACTCCACGTGTAAGGACTATGGAAACGGCGTGACTTCACGTGTAAGGACTATGGAAACGGCGTGACTTCACGTGTAAGGACTATGGAAATGGCGTGACTTCACGTGTAAGGACTATGGAAATGGCGTGACTGCACGTGTAAGGACTATGGAAATGGTGTGACTCCACGTGTAAGGACTATGGAAATGGCGTGACTCCACATGTAAGGACTATAGAAATGGTGAGACCGCACGAGTAAGGACTATGGAAATGGCGTGACTTCACGTGTAAGGACTATGGAAATGGTGTGACTCCACGTGTAAGGACTATGGAAATGGCGTGACTCCACATGTAAGGACTATAGAAATGGTGAGACCGCACGAGTAAGGACTATGGAAATGGCGTGACTTCACGTGTAAGGACTATGGAAATGGCGTGACTCCACGTGTAAGGACTATGGAAATGGCGTGACCTCACGTGTAAGGACTATGGAAACGGCGTGACTCCACATGTAATTACTATAGAAATGGTGAGACCGCACGAGTAAGGACTATGGAAATGGTGAGACCCCACGAGTAAGGACTATGGAAATGGTGAGACCCCACGAGTAAGGACTATGGAAACGGCGTGACTTCACGTGTAAGGACTATGGAAACGGCGTGACTTCACGTGTAAGGACTATGGAAACGGCGTGACTCCACGTGTAAGGACTATAGAAATGGTGAGACCCCACGAGTAAGGACTATGGAAATGATGAGACCCCACGAGTAAGGACTATGGGAATGGTGAGACTCCAGGTGTACGGACTATGGAAGCATTGGACTACACACTACCTCCAATGAGGCCAAAACATGGTGTGCTCATCAGTCACGGTACTGTGTACGGCAAACGCTGGAGCGCGCGTTTCTATGCAATCAGTGAATCAGGGCGTCGCCATCGCAATCTGTCAGACTTCTCATTTGGGAACATTGTGTAACGCTAGGTACATCCTGTACAGTTACTGGTCTGATTTATTGTATTGTGTGTAGGTATGAGTGTTTCCGTGTTAACCGATGTTAAAACATGTCCACAAACACATTCTTCCATTATCCGATCGGTCAGACAAGGCAGAAAATCTCGGCCTCCATCTCCCAATGTTGAGCAGTGTGCGCACATTCTCTGTAATCTTCCCACATTTCCTGCGTTTCCCGTGACGACGTCATCCTCCTTGTGGGCGGACATATGCAGTATTACTGTGGCGGAAAATCGGTAACTTCTAATAAAAAATTGCCCCATTTTTCGTACCAAACAAAAATATCGGACAGTGGCCCTGATTCAGAGCCGGGCGCTATGACAGAGCGCTCGCTCTGAATCAGGGCCGTCCCTCCTCCTTTTTGGAGCGGCCTCCTGGCCGCTCGCATAGCTGTGGGAGACCACCCACCGCTATAGCGAGCGGCCAAAATGATGGTTGCGATGGTCAAGACCATCGGGCTTGCGACGAGACCCTGTGGTAGGGTCTAGCTGCCGCAAGGCCTGGAGTGCTTTTGGCTCTATCAGAGCCGAGAACACTCCCACTGACATCACTAGTGATGTCAGTGGGGCCGGCCGCAGACGGTATGCGTTCCCATACTCAACATCGACAGCACGCCCCCTTTGGCTTGGCCGTCGTTATTCGGGTTTCGCGCATGCGCACTACGGAGCCGTCTCCGTTGTGCGCATGCGCACTTGGGCAACATCGACCCGCTTGCGAGCGCTCGCGAGCGGGTCTGAATCGGGACCAGTGTGTACCAAGCCTTAGTCTATGACATAAAGTGTCAGCTCCTGGGGACAGTACCCACAGCAGCTCCCCTGTAGCAGACTTATTAATGCTGGTCATTGTGCCCATGTGGTGACACTTCCGGCCCCTGTGCTGTGGAATGTGCAGGATGTGAGAAGTTACTACAATACACATCTCAGTAATCACCATCTATTACTCTATATGGAAAGGAGAAGTGAGAGTTTTATTATTCTCATACACGTAAAGGTTCAGTCTCCTGAGGACCGTAGTGATCCGGGCACTAATCAGGAACCTCTCACTGTATGTATACTAAGGAATAAGGGGGAGGGGGGTCTGCAGCCCAGTAACGCTGAAATCCCAGGACTTATTCTTCACTTATTAACATTTGGGGTGGGAGGGTCCGGGAAGAGTTTCTGTGCCCCCAGCACCACCCGCACCATCATCTCTAGTATACTTTCTGTACCCCCAGCACCATCATCTCTAGTATAGTTTCTGTACCCTCAGCACCACCTGCACCATCATCTCTAGTATACTTTCTGTACCCCCAGCACCATCATCTCTAGTATACTTTCTGTACCCCCAGCACCATCATCTCTAGTATACTTTCTGTACCCCCAGCACCATCATCTCTAGTATACTTTCTGTACCCTCAGCACCACCTGCACCATCATCTCTAGTATACTTTCTGTACCCTCAGCACCACCTGCACCATCATCTCTAGTATACTTTCTGTACCCCCAGCACCATCATCTCTAGTATACTTTCTGTACCCCCAGCACCATCATCTCTAGTATACTTTCTGTACCCTCAGCACCATCATCTCTAGTATACTTTCTGTACCCCCAGCACCATCATCACTAGTATACTTTCTGTACCCCCAGCACCACCCGCACCATCATCTCTAGTATACTTTCTGTACCCCCAGCACCATCATCTCTAGTATACTTTCTGTACCCCCAGCACCATCATCTCTAGTATACTTTCTGTACCCCCAGCACCACCCGCACCATCATCTCTAGTATACTTTCTGTATCCCCTGCACCACCCGCACCATCATCTCTAGTATACTTTCTGTATCCCCTGCACCACCCGCACCATCATCTCTAGTATACTTTCTGTACCCCCAGCACCATCATCTCTAGTATACTTTCTGTACCCCCAGCACCATCATCTCTAGTATACTTTCTGTACCCCCTGCACCACCTGCACCATCATCTCTAGTATACTTTCTGTACCCCCTGCACCACCCGCACCATCATCTCTAGTATACTTTATGTACCCCCAGCACCATCATCTCTAGTATACTTTCTGTACCCCCAGCACCATCATCTCTAGTATACTTTCTGTACCCCCTGCACCATCATCTCTAGTATACTTTCTGTACCCCCTGCACCACCCGCACCATCATCTCTAGTATACTTTCTGTACCCCCAGCACCATCATCTCTAGTATACTTTCTGTACCCCCAGCACCATCATCTCTAGTATACTTTCTGTACCCCCAGCACCATCATCTCTAGTATACTTTCTGTACCCCCAGCACCATCATCTCTAGTATACTTTATGTACCCCCAGCACCACCCGCACCATCATCTCTAGTATACTTTCTGTGCCCCCAGCACCATCATCTCTAGTATACTTTCTGTACCCCCAGCACCATCATCTCTAGTATACTTTCTGTACCCCCAGCACCATCATCTCTAGTATACTTTCTGTACCCCCAGCACCATCATCTCTAGTATACTTTATGTACCCCCAGCACCACCCGCACCATCATCTCTAGTATACTTTCTGTACCCCCAGCACCATCATCTCTAGTATACTTTCTGTACCCCCAGCACCATCATCTCTAGTATACTTTCTGTGCCCCCAGCACCACCTGCACCATCATCTCTAGTATACTTTCTGTACCCCCAGCACCATCGTCTCTTGTATACTTTCTGTACCCCAGCACCATCATCTCTAGTATACTTTCTGTGCCCCCAGCACCATCATCTCTAGTATACTTTCTGTACCCCCAGCACCACCCGCACCATCATCTCTAGTATACTTTCTGTACCCCAGCACCATCATCTCTAGTATACTTTCTGTACCCCCAGCACCATCATCTCTAGTATACTTTCTGTACCCCCAGCACCATCATCTCTAGTAGACTTTCTGTACCCCGCACCATCATCTCTAGTATACTTTCTGTGCCCCCAGCACCATCATCTCTAGTACACTTTCTGTACCCCCAGCACCATCATCTCTAGTAGACTTTCTGTACCCCGCACCATCATCTCTAGTAGACTTTCTGTGCCCCCAGCACCATCATCTCTAGTATACTTTCTGTGCCCCCAGCACCATCATCTCTAGTATACTTTCTGTACCACCAGCACCATCATCTCTAGTATACTTTCTGTGCCCCCAGCACCATCATCTCTAGTATACTTTCTGTGCCCCCAGCACCATCATCTCTAGTATACTTTCTGTACCCCAGCACCATCATCTCTAGTATACTTTCTGTGCCCCCAGCACCATCATCTCTAGTATACTTTCTGTACCCCAGCACCATCATCTCTAGTATACTTTCTGTACCCCCAGCACCATCATCTCTAGTATACTTTCTGTGCCCCCAGCACCATCATCTCTAGTATACTTTCTGTACCCCCAGCACCATCATCTCTAGTATACTTTCTGTGCCCCCAGCACCACCTGCACCATCATCTCTAGTACACTTTCTGTACCCCCAGCACCATCGTCTCTTGTATACTTTCTGTACCCCAGCACCATCATCTCTAGTATACTTTCTGTGCCCCCAGCACCACCCGCACCATCATCTCTAGTATACTTTCTGTACCCCAGCACCATCATCTCTAGTATACTTTCTGTACCCCCAGCACCATCATCTCTAGTATACTTTCTGTACCCCGCACCATCATCTCTAGTATACTTTCTGTGCCCCCAGCACCATCATCCCTAGTATACTTTCTGTGCCCCCAGCACCATCATCTCTAGTATACTTTCTGTACCCCCAGCACCATCATCTCTAGTATACTTTCTGTACCCCCAGCACCTTCATCTCTAGTATACTTTCTGTACCCCCAGCACCACCCGCACCATCATCTCTAGTATACTTTCTGTGCCCCCAGCACCATCATCTCTAGTATACTTTCTGTACCTCCAGCACCGCCTGCACCATCATCTCTAGTATACTTTCTGTACCCCCAGCACCATCATCTCTAGTATACTTTCTGTATCCCCAGCACCATCATCTCTAGTATACTTTCTGTACCCCCAGCACCACCTGCACCATCATCTCTAGTATACTTTCTGTACCCCCAGCACCACCTGCACCATCATCTCTAGTATACTTTCTGTACCCCCTGCACCATCTGCACCATCATCTCTAGTATACTTTCTGTGCCCCCAGCACCACCTGCACCATCATCTCTAGTATACTTTCTGTGCCCCCAGCACCACCTGCACCATCGTCTCTAGTATACTTTCTGTACCCCCAGCACCATCATCTCTAGTATACTTTCTGTACCCCCAGCACCATCATCTCTAGTATACTTTCTGTACCCCCAGCACCATCATCTCTAGTATACTTTCTGTGCCCCCAGCACCACCCGCACCATCATCTCTAGTATACTTTCTGTGCCCCAGCACCATCATCTCTAGTATACTTTCTGTGCCCCAGCACCATCATCTCTAGTATACTTTCTGTACCCCCAGCACCATCATCTCTAGTATACTCTCTGTACCCCCAGCACCATCATCTCTAGTATACTTTCTGTACCCCCAGCACCATCATCTCTAGTATACTTTCTGTGCCCCCAGCACCACCTGCACCATCATCTCTAGTATACTTTCTGTACCCCCAGCACCATCGTCTCTTGTATACTTTCTGTACCCCAGCACCATCATCTCTAGTATACTTTCTGTGCCCCCAGCACCATCATCTCTAGTATACTTTCTGTACCCCCAGCACCACCCGCACCATCATCTCTAGTATACTTTCTGTACCCCAGCACCATCATCTCTAGTATACTTTCTGTACCCCCAGCACCATCATCTCTAGTATACTTTCTGTGCCCCCAGCACCATCATCTCTAGTATACTTTCTGTGCCCCCAGCACCATCATCTCTAGTATACTTTCTGTACCTCCAGCACCACCCGCACCATCATCTCTAGTATACTTTCTGTACCCCCAGCACCACCCGCACCATCATCTCTAGTATACTTTCTGTACCCCCAGCACCATCATCTCTAGTATACTTTCTGTACCCCCAGCACCATCATCTCTAGTATACCTTCTGTACCCCCAGCACCATCATCTCTAGTATACTTTCTGTACCCCAGCACCATCATCTCTAGTATACTTTCTGTGCCCCCAGCACCATCATCTCTAGTATACTTTCTGTACCCCCAGCACCATCATCTCTAGTATACTTTCTGTACCCCCAGCACCACCTGCACCATCATCTCTAGTATACATTCTGTACCCCCAGCACCATCACCTCTAGTATACTTTCTGTACCCCCAGCACCATCATCTCTAGTATACTCTCTGTACCCCCAGCACCATCATCTCTAGTATACTTTCTGTACCCCCAGCACCATCATCTCTAGTATACTTTCTGTGCCCCCAGCACCACCTGCACCATCATCTCTAGTATACTTTCTGTACCCCCAGCACCATCGTCTCTTGTATACTTTCTGTACCCCAGCACCATCATCTCTAGTATACTTTCTGTGCCCCCAGCACCATCATCTCTAGTATACTTTCTGTACCCCCAGCACCACCCGCACCATCATCTCTAGTATACTTTCTGTACCCCAGCACCATCATCTCTAGTATACTTTCTGTACCCCCAGCACCATCATCTCTAGTATACTTTCTGTACCCCGCACCATCATCTCTAGTATACTTTCTGTGCCCCCAGCACCATCATCTCTAGTATACTTTCTGTGCGCCCAGCACCATCATCTCTAGTATACTTTCTGTACCCCCAGCACCATCATCTCTAGTATATTTTCAGTGCACCCAGCACCACCCGCACCATCATTTCTAGTATACTTTCTGTGCCCCCAGCACCATCATCTCTAGTATACTTTCTGTGCCCCCAGCACCATCATCTCTAGTATACTTTCTGTACCCCCAGCACCACCTGCACCATCATCTTTAGTATACTTTCTGTGCCCCCAGCACCATCATCTCTAGTATACTTTCTGTACCCCCAGCACCATCATCTCTAGTATACTTTCTGTACCCCCAGCACCATCATCTCTAGTATACTTTCTGTACCCCCAGCACCATCATCTCTAGTATACTTTCTGTACCCCCAGCACCACCTGCACCATCATCTCTAGTATACTTTTTGTATCCCCAGCACCATCATCTCTAGTATACTTTCTGTACCCCCAGCACCACCTGCACCATCATCTCTAGAATACTTTCTGTACCCCCAGCACCACCTGCACCATCATCTCTAGTATACTTTCTGTACCCCCAGCACCACCTGCACCATCATCTTTAGTATACTTTCTGTGCCCCCAGCACCATCATCTCTAGTATACTTTCTGTACCCCCAGCACCATCATCTCTAGTATACTTTCTGTACCCCCAGCACCATCATCTCTAGTATACTTTCTGTACCCCCAGCACCACCTGCACCATCATCTCTAGTATACTTTCTGTATCCCCAGCACCATCATCTCTAGTATACTTTCTGTACCCCCAGCACCACATGCACCATCATCTCTAGAATACTTTCTGTACCCCCAGCACCACCTGCACCATCATCTCTAGTATACTTTCTGTACCCCCAGCACCATCTGCACCATCATCTCTAGTATACTTTCTGTGCCCCCAGCACCACCTGCACCTTCATCTCTAGAATACTTTCTGTACCCCCAGCACCACCTGCACCATCATCTCTAGTATACTTTCTGTACCCCCAGCACCATCTGCACCATCATCTCTAGTATACTTTCTGTACCCCCAGCACCATCATCTCTAGTATACTTTCTGTACCCCCAGCTCCATCATCTCTAGTATACCTTCTGTACCCCCAGCTCCATCATCTCTAGTATACTTTCTGTACCCCCAGCACCATCATCTCTAGTATACTTTCTGTGCCCCCAGCACCACCCGCACCATCATCTCTAGTATACTTTCTGTGCCCCAGCACCATCATCTCTAGTATACTTTCTGTACCCCCAGCACCATCATCTCTAGTATACTCTCTGTACCCCCAGCACCATCATCTCTAGTATACTTTCTGTACCCCCAGCACCATCATCTCTAGTATACTTTCTGTGCCCCCAGCACCACCTGCACCATCATTTCTAGTATACTTTCTGTACCCCCAGCACCATCGTCTCTTGTATACTTTCTGTACCCCAGCACCATCATCTCTAGTATACTTTCTGTGCCCCCAGCACCATCATCTCTAGTATACTTTCTGTACCCCCAGCACCACCCGCACCATCATCTCTAGTATATTTTCTGTACCCCAGCACCATCATCTCTAGTATACTTTCTATACCCCCAGCACCATCATCTCTAGTATACTTTCTGTACCCCGCACCATCATCTCTAGTATACTTTCTTTGCCCCCAGCACCATCATCTCTAGTATACTTTCTGTGCGCCCAGCACCATCATCTCTAGTATACTTTCTGTACCCCCAGCACCATCATCTCTAGTATATTTTCAGTGCACCCAGCACCACCCGCACCATCATTTCTAGTATACTTTCTGTGCCCCCAGCACCATCATCTCTAGTATACTTTCTGTGCCCCCAGCACCATCATCTCTAGTATACTTTCTGTACCCCCAGCACCACCTGCACCATCATCTTTAGTATACTTTCTGTGCCCCCAGCACCATCATCTCTAGTATACTTTCTGTACCCCCAGCACCATCATCTCTAGTATACTTTCTGTACCCCCAGCACCATCATCTCTAGTATACTTTCTGTACCCCCAGCACCATCATCTCTAGTATACTTTCTGTACCCCCAGCACCACCTGCACCATCATCTCTAGTATACTTTTTGTATCCCCAGCACCATCATCTCTAGTATACTTTCTGTACCCCCAGCACCACCTGCACCATCATCTCTAGAATACTTTCTGTACCCCCAGCACCACCTGCACCATCATCTCTAGTATACTTTCTGTACCCCCAGCACCACCTGCACCATCATCTTTAGTATACTTTCTGTGCCCCCAGCACCATCATCTCTAGTATACTTTCTGTACCCCCAGCACCATCATCTCTAGTATACTTTCTGTACCCCCAGCACCATCATCTCTAGTATACTTTCTGTACCCCCAGCACCACCTGCACCATCATCTCTAGTATACTTTCTGTATCCCCAGCACCATCATCTCTAGTATACTTTCTGTACCCCCAGCACCACATGCACCATCATCTCTAGAATACTTTCTGTACCCCCAGCACC
Source organism: Taudactylus pleione (assembly GCA_031769625.1). Lineage (NCBI taxonomy): Eukaryota > Metazoa > Chordata > Amphibia > Anura > Myobatrachidae > Taudactylus > Taudactylus pleione. The sequence continues at coordinate 863,264 of JAUIMM010000392.1, forward strand.
ACCTGCACCATCATCTCTAGTATACTTTCTGTACCCCCAGCACCATCTGCACCATCATCTCTAGTATACTTTCTGTGCCCCCAGCACCACCTGCACCTTCATCTCTAGAATACTTTCTGTACCCCCAGCACCACCTGCACCATCATCTCTAGTATACTTTCTGTACCCCCAGCACCATCTGCACCATCATCTCTAGTATACTTTCTGTACCCCCAGCACCATCATCTCTAGTATACTTTCTGTACCCCCAGCTCCATCATCTCTAGTATACCTTCTGTACCCCCAGCTCCATCATCTCTAGTATACTTTCTGTACCCCCAGCACCATCATCTCTAGTATACTTTCTGTGCCCCCAGCACCACCCGCACCATCATCTCTAGTATACTTTCTGTGCCCCAGCACCATCATCTCTAGTATACTTTCTGTACCCCCAGCACCATCATCTCTAGTATACTCTCTGTACCCCCAGCACCATCATCTCTAGTATACTTTCTGTACCCCCAGCACCATCATCTCTAGTATACTTTCTGTGCCCCCAGCACCACCTGCACCATCATTTCTAGTATACTTTCTGTACCCCCAGCACCATCGTCTCTTGTATACTTTCTGTACCCCAGCACCATCATCTCTAGTATACTTTCTGTGCCCCCAGCACCATCATCTCTAGTATACTTTCTGTACCCCCAGCACCACCCGCACCATCATCTCTAGTATATTTTCTGTACCCCAGCACCATCATCTCTAGTATACTTTCTATACCCCCAGCACCATCATCTCTAGTATACTTTCTGTACCCCGCACCATCATCTCTAGTATACTTTCTGTGCCCCCAGCACCATCATCTCTAGTATACTTTCTGTGCCCCCAGCACCATCATCTCTAGTATACTTTCTGTACCACCAGCACCATCATCTCTAGTATTCTTTCTGTGCCCCCAGCACCATCATCTCTAGTGTACTTTCTGTGCCCCCAGCACCATCATCTCTAGTATACTTTCTGTACCCCCAGCACCATCATCTCTAGTATACTTTCTGTACCCCCAGCACCATCATCTCTAGTATACTTTCTGTACCCCAGCACCATCATCTCTAGTATACTTTCTGTGCCCCCAGCACCATCATCTCTAGTATACTTTCTGTACCCCAGCACCATCATCTCTAGTATACTTTCTGTACCCCTAGCACCATCATCTCTAGTATACTTTCTGTGCCCCCTGCACCATCATCTCTAGTATACTTTCTGTACCCCCAGCACCATCATCTCTAGTATACTTTCTGTGCCCCCAGCACCACCTGCACCATCATCTCTAGTACACTTTCTGTACCCCCAGCACCATCGTCTCTTGTATACTTTCTGTACCCCAGCACCATCATCTCTAGTATACTTTCTGTGCCCCCAGCACCATCATCTCTAGTATACTTTTTGTACCCCCAGCACCATCATCTCTAGTATACTTTTTGTACCCCCAGCACCATCATCTCTAGTATACTTTCTGTACCCCCAGCACCATCATCTCTAGTATACTTTCTGTACCCCCAGCACCACCTGCACCATCATCTCTAGTATACTTTCTGTACCCCCAGCACCATCATCTCTAGTATACTTTCTGTGCCCCCAGCACCATCATCTCTAGTATACTTTCTGTACCCCCAGCACCACCTGCACCATCATCTTTAGTATACTTTCTGTGCCCCCAGCACCATCATCTCTAGTATACTTTCTGTAACCCCAGCACCATCATCTCTAGTATACTTTCTGTACCCCCAGCACCATCATCTCTAGTATACTTTCTGTACCCCCAGCACCACCTGCACCATCATCTCTAGTATACTTTCTGTATCCCCAGCACCATCATCTCTAGTATACTTTCTGTACCCCCAGCACCACCTGCACCATCATCTCTAGAATACTTTCTGTACCCCCAGCACCACCTGCACCATCATCTCTAGTATACTTTCTGTACCCCCAGCACCATCTGCACCATCATCTCTAGTATACTTTCTGTGCCCCCAGCACCACCTGCACCTTCATCTCTAGTATACTTTTTGTGCTCCCTGCACCACCTGCACCATCATCTCTAGTATACTTTCTGTACCCCCAGCACCATCATCTCTAGTATACTTTCTGTACCCCCAGCACCATCATCTCTAGTATACTTTCTGTGCCCCCAGCACCACCCGCACCATCATCTCTAGTATACTTTCTGTGCCCCAGCACCATCATCTCTAGTATACTTTCTGTACCCCCAGCACCATCATCTCTAGTATACTCTCTGTACCCCCAGCACCATCATCTCTAGTATACTTTCTGTACCCCCAGCACCATCATCTCTAGTATACTTTCTGTGCCCCCAGCACCACCTGCACCATCATTTCTAGTATACTTTCTGTACCCCCAGCACCATCGTCTCTTGTATACTTTCTGTACCCCAGCACCATCATCTCTAGTATACTTTCTGTGCCCCTAGCACCATCATCTCTAGTATACTTTCTGTACCCCCAGCACCACCCGCACCATCATCTCTAGTATACTTTCTGTACCCCAGCACCATCATCTCTAGTATACTTTCTATACCCCCAGCACCATCATCTCTAGTATACTTTCTGTACCCCGCACCATCATCTCTAGTATACTTTCTGTGCCCCCAGCACCATCATCTCTAGTATACTTTCTGTGCCCCCAGCACCATCATCTCTAGTATACTTTCTGTGCCCCCAGCACCATCATCTCTAGTATACTTTCTGTACCCCCAGCACCATCATCTCTAGTATACTTTCTGTACCCCCAGCACCATCATCTCTAGTATACTTTCTGTACCCCAGCACCATCATCTCTAGTATACTTTCTGTGCCCCCAGCACCATCATCTCTAGTATACTTTCTGTACCCCAGCACCATCATCTCTAGTATACTTTCTGTACCCCCAGCACCATCATCTCTAGTATACTTTCTGTGCCCCCTGCACCATCATCTCTAGTATACTTTCTATACCCCCAGCACCATCATCTCTAGTATACTTTCTGTGCCCCCAGCACCACCTGCACCATCATCTCTAGTACACTTTCTGTACCCCCAGCACCATCGTCTCTTGTATACTTTCTGTACCCCAGCACCATCATCTCTAGTATACTTTCTGTGCCCCCAGCACCATCATCTCTAGTATACTTTCTGTACCCCCAGCACCACCCGCACCATCATCTCTAGTATACTTTCTGTTCCCCAGCACCATCATCTCTAGTATACTTTCTGTACCCCCAGCACCATCATCTCTAGTATACTTTCTGTACCCCCAGCACCACCCGCACCATCATCTCTAGTATACTTTCTGTACCCCAGCACCATCATCTCTAGTATACTTTCTATACCCCCAGCACCATCATCTCTAGTATACTTTCTGTACCCCGCACCATCATCTCTAGTATACTTTCTGTGCCCCCAGCACCATCATCTCTAGTATACTTTCTGTGCCCCCAGCACCATCATCTCTAGTATACTTTCTGTACCCTGCACCATCATCTCTAGTATACTTTCTGTGCCCCCAGCTCCATCATCCCTAGTATACTTTCTGTGCCCCCAGCACCATCATCTCTAGTATACTTTCTGTACCCCCTGCACCATCATCTCTAGTATACTTTCTGTACCCCCAGCACCTTCATCTCTAGTATACTTTCTGTACCCCCAGCACCACCCGCACCATCATCTCTAGTATACTTTCTGTGCCCCCAGCACCATCATCTCTAGTATACTTTCTGTACCCCCAGCACCACCTGCACCATCATCTCTAGTATACTTTCTGTACCCCCAGCACCATCATCTCTAGTATACTTTCTGTATCCCCAGCACCATCATCTCTAGTATACTTTCTGTACCCCCAGCACCACCTGCACCATCATCTCTAGTATACTTTCTGTACCCCCAGCACCACCTGCACCATCATCTCTAGTATACTTTCTGTACCCCCTGCACCATCTGCACCATCATCTCTAGTATACTTTCTGTGCCCCCAGCACCACCTGCACCATCATCTCTAGTATACTTTCTGTGCCCCCAGCACCACCTGCACCATCATCTCTAGTTTACTTTCTGTACCCCCAGCACCATCATCTCTAGTATACTTTCTGTACCCCCAGCACCATCATCTCTAGTATACTTTCTGTACCCCCAGCACCATCATCTCTAGTATACTTTCTGTACCCCCAGCACCATCATCTCTAGTATACTTTCTGTGCCCCCAGCACCAACCGCACCATCATCTCTAGTATACTTTCTGTGCCCCAGCACCATCATCTCTAGTATACTTTCTGTACCCCCAGCACCATCATCTCTAGTATACTTTCTGTGCCCCCAGCACCACCCGCACCATCATCTCTAGTATACTTTCTGTGCCCCAGCACCATCATCTCTAGTATACTTTCTGTACCCCCAGCACCATCATCTCTAGTATACTCTCTGTACCCCCAGCACCATCATCTCTAGTATACTTTCTGTACCCCCAGCACAATCATCTCTAGTATACTTTCTGTGCCCCCAGCACCACCTGCACCATCATCTCTAGTATACTTTCTATACCCCCAGCACCATCGTCTCTTGTATACTTTCTGTACCCCAGCACCATCATCTCTAGTATACTTTCTGTGCCCCCAGCACCATCATCTCTAGTATACTTTCTGTACCCCGCACCATCATCTCTAGTATACTTTCTGTGCCCCCAGCACCATCATCTCTAGTATACTTTCTGTGCCCCCAGCACCATCATCTCTAGTATACTTTCTGTACCTCCAGCACCACCCGCACCATCATCTCTAGTATACTTTCTGTACCCCCAGCACCACCCGCACCATCATCTCTAGTATACTTTCTGTACCCCCAGCACCATCATCTCTAGTATACTTTCTGTACCCCCAGCACCATCATCTCTAGTATACCTTCTGTACCCCCAGCTCCATCATCTCTAGTATACTTTCTGTACCCCCAGCACCATCATCTCTAGTATACTTTCTGTACCCCCAGCACCATCATCTCTAGTATACTTTCTGTACCCCCAGCACCATCATCTCTAGTATACTTTCTGTGCCCCCAGCACCATCATCTCTAGTATACTTTCTGTGCCCCCAGCACCACCCGCACCATCATCTCTAGTATACTTTCTGTGCCCCAGCACCATCATCTCTAGTATACTTTCTCTACCCCCAGCACCATCATCTCTAGTATACTCTCTGTACCCCCAGCACCATCATCTCTAGTATACTTTCTGTACCCCCAGCACCATCATCTCTAGTATACTTTCTGTACCCCCAGCACCACCCGCACCATCATCTCTAGTATACTTTCTGTGCCCCCAGCACCATCATCTCTAGTATACTTTCTGTACCCCCAGCACCACCCGCACCATCATCTCTAGTATACTTTCTGTACCCCGCACCATCATCTCTAGTATACTTTCTGTGCCCCCAGCACCATCATCTCTAGTATACTTTCTGTGCCCCCAGCACCATCATCTCTAGTATACTTTCTGTACCACCAGCACCATCATCTCTAGTATTCTTTCTGTGCCCCCAGCACCATCATCTCTAGTATACTTTCTGTGCCCCCAGCACCATCATCTCTAGTATACTTTCTGTACCCCCAGCACCATCATCTCTAGTATACTTTCTGTACCCCCAGCACCATCATCTCTAGTATACTTTCTGTACCCCAGCACCATCATCTCTAGTATACTTTCTGTGCCCCCAGCACCATCATCTCTAGTATACTTTCTGTACCCCAGCACCATCATCTCTAGTATACTTTCTGTACCCCCAGCACCATCATCTCTAGTATACTTTCTGTGCCCCCTGCACCACCATCTCTAGTATACTTTCTGTACCCCCAGCACCATCATCTCTAGTATACTTTCTGTGCCCCCAGCACCACCTGCACCATCATCTCTAGTACACTTTCTGTACCCCCAGCACCATCGTCTCTTGTATACTTTCTGTACCCCAGCACCATCATCTCTAGTATACTTTCTGTGCCCCCAGCACCATCATCTCTAGTATACTTTCTGTACCCCCAGCACCACCCGCACCATCATCTCTAGTATACTTTCTGTACCCCAGCACCGTCATCTCTAGTATACTTTCTGTACCCCCAGCACCATCATCTCTAGTATACTTTCTGTACCCCCAGCACCACCCGCACCATCATCTCTAGTATACTTTCTGTACCCCAGCACCATCATCTCTAGTATACTTTCTATACCCCCAGCACCATCATCTCTAGTATACTTTCTGTACCCCGCACCATCATCTCTAGTATACTTTCTGTGCCCCCAGCACCATCATCTCTAGTATACTTTCTGTGCCCCCAGCACCATCATCTCTAGTATACTTTCTGTACCCTGCACCATCATCTCTAGTATACTTTCTGTGCCCCCAGCACCATCATCCCTAGTATACTTTCTGTGCCCCCAGCACCATCATCTCTAGTATACTTTCTGTACCCCCTGCACCATCATCTCTAGTATACTTTCTGTACCCCCAGCACCTTCATCTCTAGTATACTTTCTGTACCCCCAGCACCACCCGCACCATCATCTCTAGTATACTTTCTGTGCCCCCAGCACCATCATCTCTAGTATACTTTCTGTACCCCCAGCACCACCTGCACCATCATCTCTAGTATACTTTCTGTACCCCCAGCACCATCATCTCTAGTATACTTTCTGTATCCCCAGCACCATCATCTCTAGTATACTTTCTGTACCCCCAGCACCACCTGCACCATCATCTCTAGTATACTTTCTGTACCCCCAGCACCACCTGCACCATCATCTCTAGTATACTTTCTGTACCCCCTGCACCATCATCTCTAGTATACTTTCTGTGCCCCCAGCACCACCTGCACCATCATCTCTAGTATACTTTCTGTGCCCCCAGCACCACCTGCACCATCATCTCTAGTATACTTTCTGTACCCCCAGCACCATCATCTCTAGTATACTTTCTGTACCCCCAGCACCATCATCTCTAGTATACTTTCTGTACCCCCAGCACCATCATCTCTAGTATACTTTCTGTACCCCCAGCACCATCATCTCTAGTATACTTTCTGTACCCCCAGCACCATCATCTCTAGTATACTTTCTGTGCCCCCAGCACCAACCGCACCATCATCTCTAGTATACTTTCTGTGCCCCAGCACCATCATCTCTAGTATACCTTCTGTACCCCCAGCTCCATCATCTCTAGTATACTTTCTGTACCCCCAGCACCATCATCTCTAGTATACTTTCTGTACCCCCAGCACCATCATCTCTAGTATACTTTCTGTGCCCCCAGCACCATCATCTCTAGTATACTTTCTGTGCGCCCAGCACCATCATCTCTAGTATACTTTCTGTACCCCCAGCACCATCATCTATAGTATACTTTCATTGCACCCAGCACCACCCGCACCATCATTTCTAGTATACTTTCTGTGCCCCCAGCACCATCATCTCTAGTATACTTTCTGTACCCCCAGCACCACCTGCACCATCATCTCTAGTATACTTTCTGTGCCCCCAGCACCATCATCTCTAGTATACTTTCTGTACCCCCAGCACCATCATCTCTAGTATACTTTCTGTACCCCCAGCACCATCATCTCTAGTATACTTTCTGTACCCCCAGCACCACCCGCACCATCATCTCTAGTATACTTTCTGTACCCCCAGCACCATGATCTCTAGTATACTTTCTGTACCCCCAGCACTATCATCTCTAGTATACCTTCTGTACCCCCAGCACCATCATCTCTAGTATACTTTCTGTACCCCCAGCACCATCATCTCTAGTATACTTTCTGTGCCCCCAGCACCACCCGCACCATCATCTCTAGTATACTTTCTGTGCCCCAGCACCATCATCTCTAGTATACTTTCTCTACCCCCAGCACCATCATCTCTAGTATACTCTCTGTACCCCCAGCACCATCATCTCTAGTATACTTTCTGTACCCCCAGCACCATCATCTCTAGTATACTTTCTGTGCCCCCAGCACCTCCTGCACCATCATTTCTAGTATACTTTCTGTACCCCCAGCACCATCGTCTCTTGTATACTTTCTGTACCCCAGCACCATCATCTCTAGTATACTTTCTGTGCCCCCAGCACCATCATCTCTAGTATACTTTCTGTACCCCCAGCACCACCCGCACCATCATCTCTAGTATACTTTCTGTACCCCAGCACCATCATCTCTAGTATACTTTCTATACCCCCAGCACCATCATCTCTAGTATACTTTCTGTACCCCGCACCATCATCTCTAGTATACTTTCTGTGCCCCCAGCACCATCATCTCTAGTATACTTTCTGTGCCCCCAGCACCATCATCTCTAGTATACTTTCTGTACCACCAGCACCATCATCTCTAGTATTCTTTCTGTGCCCCCAGCACCATCATCTCTAGTATACTTTCTGTGCCCCCAGCACCATCATCTCTAGTATACTTTCTGTACCCCCAGCACCATCATCTCTAGTATACTTTCTGTACCCCCAGCACCATCATCTCTAGTATACTTTCTGTACCCCAGCACCATCATCTCTAGTATACTTTCTGTGCCCCCAGCACCATCATCTCTAGTATACTTTCTGTACCCCAGCACCATCATCTCTAGTATACTTTCTGTACCCCCAGCACCATCATCTCTAGTATACTTTCTGTGCCCCCTGCACCACCATCTCTAGTATACTTTCTGTACCCCCAGCACCATCATCTCTAGTATACTTTCTGTGCCCCCAGCACCACCTGCACCATCATCTCTAGTACACTTTCTGTACCCCCAGCACCATCGTCTCTTGTATACTTTCTGTACCCCAGCACCATCATCTCTAGTATACTTTCTGTGCCCCCAGCACCATCATCTCTAGTATACTTTCTGTACCCCCAGCACCACCCGCACCATCATCTCTAGTATACTTTCTGTACCCCAGCACCGTCATCTCTAGTATACTTTCTGTACCCCCAGCACCACCCGCACCATCATCTCTAGTATACTTTCTGTACCCCAGCACCATCATCTCTAGTATACTTTCTATACCCCCAGCACCATCATCTCTAGTATACTTTCTGTACCCCGCACCATTATCTCTAGTATACTTTCTGTGCCCCCAGCACCATCATCTCTAGTATACTTTCTGTGCCCCCAGCACCATCATCTCTAGTATACTTTCTGTACCCTGCACCATCATCTCTAGTATACTTTCTGTGCCCCCAGCACCATCATCCCTAGTATACTTTCTGTGCCCCCAGCACCATCATCTCTAGTATACTTTCTGTACCCCCAGCACCATCATCTCTAGTATACTTTCTGTGCCCCCAGCACCACCTGCACCATCATCTCTAGTACACTTTCTGTACCCCCAGCACCATCGTCTCTTGTATACTTTCTGTACCCCAGCACCATCATCTCTAGTATACTTTCTGTGCCCCCAGCACCATCATCTCTAGTATACTTTCTGTACCCCCAGCACCATCATCTCTAGTATACTTTCTGTACCCTGCACCATCATCTCTAGTATACTTTCTATACCCCCAGCACCATCATCTCTAGTATACTTTCTGTACCCCGCACCATTATCTCTAGTATACTTTCTGTGCCCCCAGCACCATCATCTCTAGTATACTTTCTGTGCCCCCAGCACCATCATCTCTAGTATACTTTCTGTACCCTGCACCATCATCTCTAGTATACTTTCTGTGCCCCCAGCACCATCATCCCTAGTATACTTTCTGTGCCCCCAGCACCATCATCTCTAGTATACTTTCTGTACCCCCTGCACCATCATCTCTAGTATACTTTCTGTACCCCCAGCACCTTCATCTCTAGTATACTTTCTGTACCCCCAGCACCACCCGCACCATCATCTCTAGTATACTTTCTGTGCCCCCAGCACCATCATCTCTAGTATACTTTCTGTACCCCCAGCACCACCTGCACCATCATCTCTAGTATACTTTCTGTACCCCCAGCACCATCATCTCTAGTATACTTTCTGTATCCCCAGCACCATCATCTCTAGTATACTTTCTGTACCCCCAGCACCACCTGCACCATCATCTCTAGTATACTTTCTGTACCCCCAGCACCACCTGCACCATCATCTCTAGTATACTTTCTGTACCCCCTGCACCATCATCTCTAGTATACTTTCTGTGCCCCCAGCACCACCTGCACCATCATCTCTAGTATACTTTCTGTGCCCCCAGCACCACCTGCACCATCATCTCTAGTATACTTTCTGTACCCCCAGCACCATCATCTCTAGTATACTTTCTGTACCCCCAGCACCATCATCTCTAGTATACTTTCTGTACCCCCAGCACCATCATCTCTAGTATACTTTCTGTACCCCCAGCACCATCATCTCTAGTATACTTTCTGTACCCCCAGCACCATCATCTCTAGTATACTTTCTGTGCCCCCAGCACCAACCGCACCATCATCTCTAGTATACTTTCTGTGCCCCAGCACCATCATCTCTAGTATACTTTCTGTACCCCCAGCACCATCATCTCTAGTATACTTTCTGTGCCCCCAGCACCACCCGCACCATCATCTCTAGTATACTTTCTGTGCCCCAGCACCATCATCTCTAGTATACTTTCTGTACCCCCAGCACCATCATCTCTAGTATACTCTCTGTACCCCCAGCACCATCATCTCTAGTATACTTTCTGTACCCCCAGCACCATCATCTCTAGTATACTTTCTGTGCCCCCAGCACCACCTGCACCATCATCTCTAGTATACTTTCTATACCCCCAGCACCATCGTCTCTTGTATACTTTCTGTACCCCAGCACCATCATCTCTAGTATACTTTCTGTGCCCCCAGCACCATCATCTCTAGTATACTTTCTGTACCCCCAGCACCACCCGCACCATCATCTCTAGTATACTTTCTGTACCCCCAGCACCACCTGCACCATCATCTCTAGTATACTTTCTGTACCCCCAGCACCATCATCTCTAGTATACCTTCTGTACCCCCAGCACCATCATCTCTAGTATACCTTCTGTACCCCCAGCTCCATCATCTCTAGTATACTTTCTGTACCCCCAGCACCATCATCTCTAGTATACTTTCTGTGCCCCCAGCACCATCGTCTCTTGTATACTTTCTGTACCCCGCACCATCATCTCTAGTATACTTTCTGTGCCCCCAGCACCATCATCTCTAGTATACTTTCTGTGCCCCCAGCACCATCATCTCTAGTATACTTTCTGTACCTCCAGCACCACCCGCACCATCATCTCTAGTATACTTTCTGTACCCCCAGCACCACCCGCACCATCATCTCTAGTATACTTTCTGTACCCCCAGCACCATCATCTCTAGTATACTTTCTGTACCCCCAGCACCATCATCTCTAGTATACCTTCTGTACCCCCAGCTCCATCATCTCTAGTATACTTTCTGTACCCCCAGCACCATCATCTCTAGTATACTTTCTGTACCCCCAGCACCATCATCTCTAGTATACTTTCTGTACCCCCAGCACCATCATCTCTAGTATACTTTCTGTGCCCCCAGCACCATCATCTCTAGTATACTTTCTGTGCGCCCAGCACCATCATCTCTAGTATACTTTCTGTACCCCCAGCACCATCATCTATAGTATACTTTCATTGCACCCAACACCACCCGCACCATCATTTCTAGTATACTTTCTGTGCCCCCAGCGCCATCATCTCTAGTATACTTTCTGTACCCCCAGCACCACCTGCACCATCATCTCTAGTATACTTTCTGTGCCCCCAGCACCATCATCTCTAGTATACTTTCTGTACCCCCAGCACCATCATCTCTAGTATACTTTCTGTACCCCCAGCACCATCATCTCTAGTATACTTTCTGTACCCCCAGCACCACCCGCACCATCATCTCTAGTATACTTTCTGTACCCCCAGCACCATGATCTCTAGTATACTTTCTGTACCCCCAGCACTATCATCTCTAGTATACCTTCTGTACCCCCAGCACCATCATCTCTAGTATACTTTCTGTACCCCCAGCACCATCATCTCTAGTATACTTTCTGTACCCCCAGCACCATCATCTCTAGTATACTTTCTGTACCCCCAGCACCACCCGCACCATCATCTCTAGTATACTTTCTGTTCCCCCAGCACCACCTGCACCATCATCTCTAGTATACTTTCTGTACCCCCAGCACCACCTGCACCATCATCTCTAGTATACTTTCTGTGCCCCCAGCACCATCATCTCTAGTATACTTTCTGTACCCCCAGCACCACCTGCACCATCATCTCTAGTATACTTTCTGTGCCCCCAGCACCATCATCTCTAGTATACTTTCTGTACCCCCAGCACCATCATCTCTAGTATACTTTCTGTACCCCCAGCACCATCATCTCTAGTATACTTTCTGTACCCCCAGCACCACCCGCACCATCATCTCTAGTATACTTTCTGTACCCCCAGCACCATCATCTCTAGTATACTTTCTGTACCCCCAGCACCATCATCTCTAGTATACCTTCTGTACCCCCAGCACCATCATCTCTAGTATACTTTCTGTACCCCCAGCACCATCATCTCTAGTATACTTTCTGTACCCCCAGCACCACCCGCACCATCATCTCTAGTATACTTTCTGTACCCCCAGCACCACCTGCACCATCATCTCTAGTATACTTTCTGTACCCCCTGCACCATCATCTCTAGTATACTTTCTGTACCCCCAGCACCATCATCTCTAGTATACCTTCTGTACCCCCAGCACCATCATCTCTAGTATACCTTCTGTACCCCCAGCACCATCATCTCTAGTATACTTTCTGTATCCCCAGCACCATCATCTCTAGTATACTTTCTGTACCCCCAGCACCACCTGCACCATCATCTGTAGTATACTTTCTGTACCCCCAGCACCACCTGCACCATCATCTCTAGTATACTTTCTGTATCCCCAGCACCATCATCTCTAGTATACTTTCTGTACCCCCAGCACCACCTGCACCATCATCTCTAGTATACTTTCTGTACCCCCAGCACCACCTGCACCATCATCTCTAGTATACTTTCTGTACCCCCTGCACAATCTGCACCATCATCTCTAGTATACTTTCTGTGCCCCCAGCACCACCTGCACCATCATCTCTAGTATACTTTCTGTGCCCCCAGCACCACCTGCACCATCATCTCTAGTATACTTTCTGTACCCCCAGCACCATCATCTCTAGTATACTTTCTGTACCCCCAGCACCATCATCTCTAGTATACTTTCTGTACCCCCAGCACCATCATCTCTAGTATACTTTCTGTGCCCCCAGCACCACCCGCACCATCATCTCTAGTATACTTTCTGTTCCCCAGCACCATCATCTCTAGTATACTTTCTGTACCCCCAGCACCATCATCTCTAGTATACTCTCTGTACCCCCAGCACCATCATCTCTAGTATACTTTCTGTACCCCCAGCACCATCATCTCTAGTATACTTTCTGTGCCCCCAGCACCACCTGCACCATCATCTCTAGTATACTTTCTGTACCCCCAGCACCATCGTCTCTTGTATACTTTCTGTACCCCAGCACCATCGTCTCTTGTATACTTTCTGTGCCCCCAGCACCATCATCTCTAGTATACTTTCTGTACCCCCAGCACCACCCGCACCATCATCTCTAGTATACTTTCTGTACCCCAGCACCATCATCTCTAGTATACTTTCTGTACCCCCAGCACCATCATCTCTAGTATACTTTCTGTACCCCGCACCATCATCTCTAGTATACTTTCTGTGCCCCCAGCACCATCATCTCTAGTATACTTTCTCTACCCCCAGCACCATCATCTCTAGTATACTTTCTGTACCCCCAGCACCTTCATCTCTAGTATACTTTCTGTACCCCCAGCACCACCCGCACCATCATCTCTAGTATACTTTCTGTGCCCCCAGCACCATCATCTCTAGTATACTTTCTGTACCCCCAGCACCACCTGCACCATCATCTCTAGTATACTTTCTGTACCCCCAGCACCATCATCTCTAGTATACTTTCTGTATCCCCAGCACCATCATCTCTAGTATACTTTCTGTACCCCCAGCACCACCTCCACCATCATCTCTAGTATACTTTCTGTACCCCCAGCACCACCTGCACCATCATCTCTAGTATACTTTCTGTGCCCCCAGCACCACCTGCACCATCATCTCTAGTATACTTTCTGTACCCCCAGCACCATCGTCTCTTGTATACTTTCTGTACCCCAGCACCATCATCTCTAGTATACTTTCAGTGCCCCCAGCACCATCATCTCTAGAATACTTTCTGTACCCCCAGCACCACCCGCACCATCATCTCTAGTATACTTTCTGTACCACCAGCACCATCATCTCTAGTATACTTTCTGTACCCCAGCACCATCATCTCTAGTATACTTTCTGTACCCCCAGCACCATCATCTCTAGTATACTTTCTGTACCCCACACCATCATCTCTAGTATACTTTCTGTGCCCCCAGCACCATCATCTCTAGTATACTTTCTGTGCCCCCAGCACCATCATCTCTAGTATACTTTCTGTACCACCAGCACCATCATCTCTAGTATACTTTCTGTGCCCCCAGCACCATCATCTCTAGTATACTTTCTGTGCCCCCAGCACCATCATCTCTAGTATACTTTCTGTGCCCCCAGCACCATCATCTCTAGTATACTTTCTGTACCCCCAGCACCATCATCTCTAGTATACTTTCTGTACCCCAGCACCATCATCTCTAGTATACTTTCTGTACCCCCAGCACCATCATCTCTAGTATACTTTCTGTACCCCAGCACCATCATCTCTAGTATACTTTCTGTACCCCCAGCACCATCATCTCTAGTATACTTTCTGTGCCCCCAGCACCATCATCTCTAGTATACTTTCTGTGCCCCCAGCACCATCTTCTCTAGTATACTTTCTGTGGCCCCAGCACCATCATCTCTAGTATACTTTCTGTACCACCAGCACCATCATCTCTAGTATACTTTCTGTGCCCCCAGCACCATCATCTCTACTATACTTTCTGTGCCCCCAGCACCATCATCTCTAGTATACTTTCTGTACCCCCAGCACCATCATCTCTAGTATACTTTCTGTACCCCCAGCACCACCTGCACCATCATCTCTAGTATACTTTCTGTACCCCCAGCACCATCATCTCTAGTATACTTTCTGTACCCCCAGCACCATCATCTCTAGTATACTTTCTGTACCCCCAGCACCACCATATCTAGTATACTTTCTGTACCCCCAGCACCATCATCTCTAGTATACTTTCTGTACCCCCAGCACCACCCGCACCATCATCTCTAGTATACTTTCTGTATCCCCAGCACCACCTGCACCATCATCTCTAGTATACTTTCTGTACCCCCAGCACCATCATCTCTAGTATACTTTCTGTACCCCCAGCACCTTCATCTCTAGTATACTTTCTGTACCCCCAGCACTACCCGCACCATCATCTCTAGTATACTTTCTGTGCCCCCAGCACCATCATCTCTAGTATACTTTCTGTACCCCCAGCACCACCTGCACCATCATCTCTAGTATACTTTCTGTACCCCCAGCACCATCATCTCTAGTATACTTTCTGTATCCCCAGCACCATCATCTCTAGTATACTTTCTGTACCCCCAGCACCACCTGCACCATCATCTCTAGTATACTTTCTGTACCCCCAGCACCACCTGCACCATCATCTCTAGTATACTTTCTGTACCCCCAGCACCATCTGCACCATCATCTCTAGTATACTTTCTGTGCCCCCAGCACCACCCGCACCATCATCGCTAGTATACTTTCTGTACCCCCAGCACCATCATCTCTAGTATACTTTCTGTACCCCCAGCACCATCATCTCTAGTATACCTTCTGTACCCCCAGCTCCATCATCTCTAGTATACTTTCTGTGCCCCCAGCACCATCATCTCTAGTATACTTTCTGTACCCCCAGCACCATCATCTCTAGTATACTTTCTGTACCCCCAGCACCATCATCTCTAGTATACTTTTTGTACCCCCAGCACCACCTGCACCATCATCTCTAGTATACATTCTGTACCCCCAGCACCATCACCTCTAGTATACTTTCTGTACCCCCAGCACCATCATCTCTAGTATACTTTCTGTACCCCCAGCACCATCATCTCTAGTATACTTTCTGTGCCCCCAGCACCATCATCTCTAGTATACTTTCTGTGCGCCCAGCACCATTATCTCTAGTATACTTTCTGTACCCCCAGCACCATCATCTCTAGTATACTTTCAGTGCACCCAGCACCACCCGCACCATCATTTCTAGTATACTTTCTGTGCCCCCAGCACCATCATCTCTAGTATACTTTCTGTGCCCCCAGCACCATCATCTCTAGTATACTTTCTGTACCCCCAGCACCACCTGCACCATCATCTCTAGTATACTTTCTGTGCCCCCAGCACCATCATCTCTAGTATACTTTCTGTACCCCCAGCACCACCTGCACCATCATCTCTAGTATACTTTCTGTGCCCCCAGCACCATCATCTCTAGTATACTTTCTGTACCCCCAGCACCATCATCTCTAGTATACTTTCTGTACCCCCAGCACCATCATCTCTAGTATACTTTCTGTACCCCCAGCACCATCATCTCTAGTATACTTTCTGTACCCCCAGCACCACCCGCACCATCATCTCTAGTATACTTTCTGTACCCCCAGCACCACCTGCATCATCATCTCTAGTATACTTTCTGTACCCCCAGCACCACCTGCACCATCATCTCTAGTATACTTTCTGTGCCCCCAGCACCATCATCTCTAGTATACTTTCTGTACCCCCAGCACCACCTGCACCATCATCTCTAGTATACTTTCTGTGCCCTCAGCACCATCATCTCTAGTATACTTTCTGTACCCCCAGCACCATCATCTCTAGTATACTTTCTGTACCCCCAGCACCATCATCTCTAGTATACTTTCTGTACCCCCAGCACCACCCGCACCATCATCTCTAGTATACTTTCTGTACCCCCAGCACCATCATCTCTAGTATACTTTCTGTACCCCCAGCACCATCATCTCTAGTATACCTTCTATACCCCCAGCACCATCATCTCTAGTATACTTTCTGTACCCCCAGCACCATCATCTCTAGTATACTTTCTGTACCCCCAGCACCACCCGCACCATCATCTCTAGTATACTTTCTGTACCCCCAGCACCACCTGCACCATCATCTCTAGTATACTTTCTGTACCCCCTGCACCATCATCTCTAGTATACTTTCTGTACCCCCAGCACCATCATCTCTAGTATACCTTCTGTACCCCCAGCACCATTATCTCTAGTATACCTTCTGTACCCCCAGCACCATCATCTCTAGTATACTTTCTGTATCCCCAGCACCATCATCTCTAGTATACTTTCTGTACCCCCAGCACCACCTGCACCATCATCTCTAGTATACTTTCTGTATCCCCAGCACCATCATCTCTAGTATACTTTCTGTACCCCCAGCACCACCTGCACCATCATCTCTAGTATACTTTCTGTACCCCCAGCACCACCTGCACCATCATCTCTAGTATACTTTCTGTACCCCCTGCACCATCTGCACCATCATCTCTAGTATACTTTCTGTGCCCCCAGCACCACCTGCACCATCATCTCTAGTATACTTTCTGTGCCCCCAGCACCACCTGCACCATCATCTCTAGTATACTTTCTGTGCCCCAGCACCATCATCTCTAGTATACTTTCTGTACCCCCAGCACCATCATCTCTAGTATACTCTCTGTACCCCCAGCACCATCATCTCTAGTATACTTTCTGTGCCCCCAGCACCACCTGCACCATCATCTCTAGTATACTTTCTGTACCCCCAGCACCATCGTCTCTTGTATACTTTCTGTGCCCCCAGCACCATCATCTCTAGTATACTTTCTGTGCCCCCAGCACCATCATCTCTAGTATACTTTCTGTACCCCCAGCACCACCCGCACCATCATCTCTAGTATACTTTCTGTACCCCAGCACCATCATCTCTAGTATACTTTCTGTACCCCCAGCACCATCATCTCTAGTATACTTTCTGTACCCCGCACCATCATCTCTAGTATACTTTCTGTACCCCAGCACCATCATCTCTAGTATACTTTCTGTGCCCCCAGCACCATCATCTCTAGTATACTTTCTGTACCTCCAGCACCACCCGCACCATCATCTCTAGTATACTTTCTGTACCCCCAGCACCACCCGCACCATCATCTCTAGTATACTTTCTGTACCCCCAGCACCATCATCTCTAGTATACTTTCTGTACCCCCAGCACCATCATCTCTAGTATACCTTCTGTACCCCCAGCTCCATCATCTCTAGTATACTTTCTGTACCCCCAGCACCATCATCTCTAGTATACTTTCTGTGCCCCCAGCACCATCATCTCTAGTATACTTTCTGTACCCCCAGCACCATCATCTCTAGTATACTTTCTGTACCCCCAGCACCATCATCTCTAGTATACTTTTTGTACCCCCAGCACCACCTGCACCATCATCTCTAGTATACATTCTGTACCCCCAGCACCATCACCTCTAGTATACTTTCTGTACCCCCAGCACCATCATCTCTAGTATACTTTCTGTACCCCCAGCACCATCATCTCTAGTATACTTTCTGTGCCCCCAGCACCATCATCTCTAGTATACTTTCTGTGCGCCCAGCACCACCCGCACCATCATTTCTAGTATACTTTCTGTGCCCCCAGCACCATCATCTCTAGTATACTTTCTGTACCCCCAGCACCATCATCTCTAGTATACTTTCTGTACCCCCAGCACCACCTGCACCATCATCTCTAGTATACTTTCTGTACCCCCAGCACCACCTGCACCATCATCTCTAGTATACTTTCTGTACCCCCAGCACCATCTGCACCATCATCTCTAGTATACTTTCTGTGCCCCCAGCACCATTATCTCTAGTATACCTTCTGTACCCCCAGCACCATCATCTCTAGTATACTTTCTGTATCCCCAGCACCATCATCTCTAGTATACTTTCTGTACCCCCAGCACCACCTGCACCATCATCTCTAGTATACTTTCTGTACCCCCAGCACCTCCTGCACCATCATCTCTAGTATACTTTCTGTATCCCCAGCACCATCATCTCTAGTATACTTTCTGTACCCCCAGCACCACCTGCACCATCATCTCTAGTATACTTTCTGTACCCCCAGCACCACCTGCACCATCATCTCTAGTATACTTTCTGTACCCCCTGCACCATCTGCACCATCATCTCTAGTATACTTTCTGTGCCCCCAGCACCACCTGCACCATCATCTCTAGTATACTTTCTGTGCCCCCAGCACCACCTGCACCATCATCTCTAGTATACTTTCTGTACCCCCAGCACCATCATCTCTAGTATACTTTCTGTACCCCCAGCACCATCATCTCTAGTATACTTTCTGTACCCCCAGCACCATCATCTCTAGTATACTTTCTGTGCCCCCAGCACCACCCGCACCATCATCTCTAGTATACTTTCTGTGCCCCAGCACCATCGTCTCTTGTATACTTTCTGTACCCCCAGCACCATCATCTCTAGTATACTTTCTGTGCCCCCAGCACCATCATCTCTAGTATACTTTCTGTACCCCCAGCACCACCCGCACCATCATCTCTAGTATACTTTCTGTACCCCAGCACCATCATCTCTAGTATACTTTCTGTACCCCCAGCACCATCATCTCTAGTATACTTTCTGTACCCCGCACCATCATCTCTAGTATACTTTCTGTGCCCCCAGCACCATCATCTCTAGTATACTTTCTGTACCTCCAGCACCACCCGCACCATCATCTCTAGTATACTTTCTGTACCCCCAGCACCACCCGCACCATCATCTCTAGTATACTTTCTGTACCCCCAGCACCATCATCTCTAGTATACTTTCTGTACCCCCAGCACCACCCGCACCATCATTTCTAGTATACTTTCTGTGCCCCCAGCACCATCATCTCTAGTATACTTTCTGTACCCCCAGCACCATCATCTCTAGTATACTTTCTGCACCCCCAGCACCACCCGCACCATCATCTCTAGTATACTTTCTGTACCCCCAGCACCATCATCTCTAGTATACTTTCTGTATCCCCAGCACCATCATCTCTAGTATACTTTCTGTACCCCCAGCACCACCTGCACCATCATCTCTAGTATACTTTCTGTACCCCCAGCACCACCTGCACCATCATCTCTAGTATACTTTCTGTGCCCCCAGCACCACCTGCACCATCATCTCTAGTATACTTTCTGTGCCCCCAGCACCACCTGCACCATCATCTCTAGTATACTTTCTGTACCCCCAGCACCATCATCTCTAGTATACTTTCTGTACCCCCAGCACCATCATCTCTAGTATACTTTCTGTACCCCCAGCACCATCATCTCTAGTATACTTTCTGTGCCCCCAGCACCACCCGCACCATCATCTCTAGTATACTTTCTGTGCCCCAGCACCATCATCTCTAGTATACTTTTTGTACCCCCAGCACCATCATCTCTAGTATACTTTCTGTACCACCTGCACCATCATCTCTAGTATACTTTCTGTACCCCCAGCACCTTCTGCACCATCATCTCTAGTATACTTTCTGTGCCCCCAGCACCTCCTGCACCATCATCTCTAGTATACTTTCTGTGCCCCCAGCACCACCTGCACCATCATCTCTAGTATACTTTCTGTACCCCAGCACCATCATCTCTAGTATACTTTCTGTACCCCCAGCACCATCAACTCTAGTATACTTTCTGTACCCCGCACCATCATCTCTAGTATACTTTCTGTGCCCCCAGCACCATCATCCCTAGTATGCTTTCTGTGCCCCCAGCACCATCGTCTCTAGTATACTTTCTGTACCCCCAGCACCATCATCTCTAGTATACTTTCTGTACCCCCAGCACCTTCATCTCTAGTATACTTTCTGTACCCCCAGCACCACCCGCACCATCATCTCTAGTATACTTTCTGTGCCCCCAGCACCATCATCTCTAGTATACTTTCTGTACCCCCAGCACCACCTGCACCATCATCTCTAGTATACTTTCTGTACCCCCAGCACCATCATCTCTAGTATACTTTCTGTATCCCCAGCACCATCATCTCTAGTATACTTTCTGTACCCCCAGCACCACCTGCACCATCATCTCTAGTATACTTTCTGTACCCCCAGCACCACCTGCACCATCATCTCTAGTATACTTTCTGTACCCCCAGCACCACCTGCACCATCATCTCTAGTATACTTTCTGTACCCCCAGCACCATCTGCACCATCATCTCTAGTATACTTTCTGTGCCCCCAGCACCACCTGCACCATCATCTCTAGTATACTTTCTGTGCCCCCAGCACCACCTGCACCATCATCTCTAGTATACTTTCTGTACCCCCAGCACCATCATCTCTAGTATACTTTCTCTACCCCCAGCACTATCATCTCTAGTATACTTTCTGTACCCCCAGCACCATCATCTCTAGTATACTTTCTGTGCCCCCAGCACCACCCGCACCATCATCTCTAGTATACTTTCTGTGCCCCAGCACCATCATCTCTAGTATACTTTCTGTACCCCCAGCACCATCATCTCTAGTATACTCTCTGTACCCCCAGCACCATCATCTCTAGTATACTTTCTGTACCCCCAGCACCATCATCTCTAGTATACTTTCTGTGCCCCCAGCACCTCCTGCACCATCATCTCTAGTATACTTTCTGTACCCCCAGCACCATCGTCTCTTGTATACTTTCTGTACCCCAGCACCATCATCTCTAGTATACTTTCAGTGCCCCCAGCACCATCATCTCTAGAATACTTTCTGTACCCCCAGCACCACCCGCACCATCATCTCTAGTATACTTTCTGTACCCCAGCACCATCATCTCTAGTATACTTTCTGTACCCCACACCATCATCTCTAGTATACTTTCTGTGCCCCCAGCACCATCATCTCTAGTATACTTTCTGTGCCCCCAGCACCATCATCTCTAGTATACTTTCTGTGCCCCCAGCACCATCATCTCTAGTATACTTTCTGTGCCCCCAGCACCATCATCTCTAGTATACTTTCTGTGCCCCCAGCACCATCATCTCTAGTATACTTTCTGTGCCCCCAGCACCATCATCTCTAGTATACTTTCTGTGCCCCCAGCACCATCATCTCTAGTATACTTTCTGTACCCCAGCACCATCATCTCTAGTATACTTTCTGTACCCCCAGCACCATCATCTCTAGTATACTTTCTGTACCCCAGCACCATCATCTCTAGTATACTTTCTGTACCCCCAGCACCATCATCTCTAGTATACTTTCTGTGCCCCCAGCACCATCATCTCTAGTATACTTTCTGTGCCCCCAGCACCATCTTCTCTAGTATACTTTCTGTGGCCCCAGCACCATCATCTCTAGTATACTTTCTGTACCACCAGCACCATCATCTCTAGTATACTTTCTGTGCCCCCAGCACCATCATCTCTACTATACTTTCTGTGCCCCCAGCACCATCATCTCTAGTATACTTTCTGTACCCCCAGCACCATCATCTCTAGTATACTTTCTGTACCCCCAGCACTACCTGCACCATCCTCTCTAGTATACTTTCTGTACCCCCAGCACCATCATCTCTAGTATACTTTCTGTAACCCCAGCACCACCCGCACCATCATCTCTAGTATACTTTCTGTATCCCCAGCACCATCATCTCTAGTATACATTCTGTACCCCCAACACCATCATCTCTAGTATACTTTCTGTACCCCCAGCACCATCATCTCTAGTATACTTTCTGTATCCCCAGCACCATCATCTCTAGTATACTTTCTGTACCCCCAGCACCATCATCTCTAGTATACTTTCTGTACCCCCAGCACCACCCACACCATCATCTCTAGTATACTTTCTGTACCCCCATCACCATCATCTCTAGTATACTACCATCATCTCTAGTATACTTTCTGTACCCCCAGCACCATCATCTCTAGTTTACTTTCTGTACCCCCAGCACCATCATCTCTAGTATACTTTCTGTACCCCCAGCACCACCTGCACCATCATCTCTAGTATACTTTCTGTACCCCTAGCACCATCATCTCTAGTATACTTTCTGTGCCCCCAGCACCATCATCTCTAGTATACTCTCTGTACCCCCAGCACCACCTGCACCATCATCTCTAGTATACTTTCTGTACCCCCAGCACCACCTGCACCATCATCTCTAGTATACTTTCTGTATCCCCAGCACCATCATCTCTAGTAAACTTTCTGTACCCCCAGCACCACCTGCACCATCATCTCTAGTATACTTTCTGTACCCCCAGCACCACCTGCACCATCATCTCTAGTATACTTTCTGTACCCCCAGCACCATCATCTCTAGTATACTTTCTGTGCCCCCAGCACCACCTGCACCATCATCTCTAGTATACTTTCTGTGCCCCCAGCACCACCTGCACCATCATCTCTAGTATACTTTCTGTACCCCCAGCACCATCATCTCTAGTATACTTTCTGTACCCCCAGCACCATCATCTCTAGTATACTTTCTGTGCCCCCAGCACCACCCGCACCATCATCTCTAGTATACTTTCTGTGCCCCAGCACCATCATCTCTAGTATACTTTCTGTACCCCCAGCACCATCATCTCTAGTATACTCTCTGTACCCCCAGCACCATCATCTCTAGTATACTTTCTGTACCCCCAGCACCATCATCTCTAGTATACTTTCTGTGCCCCCAGCACCACCTGCACCATCATCTCTAGTATACTTTCTGTACCCCCAGCACCATCGTCTCTTGTATACTTTCTGTACCCCAGCACCATCATCTCTAGTATACTTTCAGTGCCCCCAGCGCCATCATCTCTAGAATACTTTCTATACCCCCAGCACCACCCGCACCATCATCTCTAGTATACTTTCTGTACCCCAGCACCATCATCTCTTGTATACTTTCTGTACCCCCAGCACCATCATCTCTAGTATACTTTCTGTACCCCACACCATCATCTCTAGTATACTTTCTGTACCCCACACCATCATCTCTAGTATACTTTCTGTACCACCAGCACCATCATCTCTAGTATACTTTCTGTGCCCCCAGCACCATCATCTCTAGTATACTTTCTGTGCCCCCAGCACCATCATCTCTAGTATACTTTCTGTGCCCCCAGCACCATCATCTCTAGTATACTTTCTGTACCCCCAGCACCATCATCTCTAGTATACTTTCTGTACCCCAGCACCATCATCTCTAGTATACTTTCTATACCCCCAGCACCATCATCTCTAGTATACTTTCTGTACCCCAGCACCATCATCTCTAGTATACTTTCTGTACCCCCAGCACCATCATCTCTAGTATACTTTCTGTGCCCCCAGCACCATCATCTCTAGTATACTTTCTGTGCCCCCAGCACCATCATCTCTAGTATACTTTCTGTGCCCCCAGCACCATCATCTCTACTATACTTTCTGTGCCCCCAGCACCATCATCTCTAGTATACTTTCTGTACCCCAGCACCATCATCTCTAGTATACTTTCTGTACCCCCAGCACCATCATCTCTAGTATACTTTCTGTGCCCCCAGCACCATCATCTCTACTATACTTTCTGTACCACCAGCACCATCATCTCTAGTAAACTTTCTGTGCCCCCAGCACCATCATCTCTAGTATACTTTCTGTACCCCCAGCACCATCATCTCTAGTATACTCTCTGTACCCCCAGCACCCTCATCTCTAGTATACTTTCTGTACCCCCAGCACCATCATCTCTAGTATACTTTCTGTGCCCCCAGCACCACCTGCACCATCATCTCTAGTATACTTTCTGTACCCCCAGCACCATCGTCTCTTGTATACTTTCTGTACCCCAGCACCATCATCTCTTGTATACTTTCAGTGCCCCCAGCGCCATCATCTCTAGAATACTTTCTATACCCCCAGCACCACCCGCACCATCATCTCTAGTATACTTTCTGTACCCCAGCACCATCATCTCTTGTATACTTTCTGTACCCCCAGCACCATCATCTCTAGTATACTTTCTGTACCCCACACCATCATCTCTAGTATACTTTCTGTGCCCCCAGCAGCATCATCTCTAGTATACTTTCTGTGCCCCCAGCACCATCATCTCTAGTATACTTTCTGTACCACCAGCACCATCATCTCTAGTATACTTTCTGTGCCCCCAGCACCATCATCTCTAGTATACTTTCTATACCCCCAGCACCACCCGCACCATCATCTCTAGTATACTTTCTGTACCCCCAGCACCACCCTCACCATCATCTCTAGTATACTTTCTGTACCCCCAGCACCATCATCTCTAGTATACTTTCTGTACCCCCAGCACCATCATCTCTAGTATACTTTCTGTATCCCCAGCACCATCATCTCTAGTATACTTTCTGTACCCCCAGCACCATCATCTCTAGTATACTTTCTGTACCCCCAGCACCATCATCTCTAGTATACTTTCTGTATCCCCAGCACCATCATCTCTAGTATACTTTCTGTACCCCCAGCACCATCATCTCTAGTATACTTTCTGTACCCCCAGCACCACCCACACCATCATCTCTAGTATACTTTCTGTACCCCCATCACCATCATCTCTAGTATACTACCATCATCTCTAGTATACTTTCTGTACCCCCAGCACCATCATCTCTAGTATACTTTCTGTACCCCCAGCACCATCATCTCTAGTATACTTTCTGTACCCCCAGCACCATCATCTCTAGTATACTTTCTGTACCCCCAGCACCACCCGCACCATCATCTCTAGTATACTTTCTGTACCCCCAGCACCACCCTCACCATCATCTCTAGTATACTTTCTGTACCCCCAGCACCATCATCTCTAGTATACTTTCTGTACCCCCAGCACCATCATCTCTAGTATACTTTCTGTACCCCCAGCACCATCATCTCTAGTATAATTTCTGTGCCCCCAGCACCACCTGTACTATCATCTCTTGTATACTGTCTGTACCCCCAGCACCATCATCTCTAGTATACTTTCTGTACCCCCAGCACCATCATCTCTAGTATACTTTCTGTGCCCCCAGCACCATCATCTCTAGTATACTTTCTGTACCCCCAGCACCATCATCTCTAGTATACTTTCTGTACCCCAGCACCATCATCTCTAGTATACTTTCTATACCCCCAGCACCATCATCTCTAGTATACTTTCTGTACCCCAGCACCATCATCTCTAGTATACTTTCTGTACCCCCAGCACCATCATCTCTAGTATACTTTCTGTGCCCCCAGCACCATCATCTCTAGTATACTTTCTGTGCCCCCAGCACCATCATCTCTAGTATACTTTCTGTGCCCCCAGCACCATCATCTCTAGTATACTTTCTGTGCCCCCAGCACCATCATCTCTACTATACTTTCTGTACCCCAGCACCATCATCTCTAGTATACTTTCTGTACCCCAGCACCATCATCTCTAGTATACTTTCTGTACCCCCAGCACCATCATCTCTAGTATTCTTTCTGTGCCCCCAGCACCATCATCTCTACTATACTTTCTGTACCACCAGCACCATCATCTCTAGTATACTTTCTGTGCCCCCAGCACCATCATCTCTACTATACTTTCTGTGCCCCCAGCACCATCATCTCTAGTATACTTTCTGTACCCCCAGCACCATCATCTCTAGTATACTTTCTGTACCCCCAGCACTACCTGCACCATCCTCTCTAGTATACTTTCTGTACCCCCAGCACCATCATCTCTAGTATACTTTCTGTAACCCCAGCACCACCCGCACCATCATCTCTAGTATACTTTCTGTATCCCCAGCACCATCATCTCTAGTATACTTTCTGTACCCCCAGCACCATCATCTCTAGTATACTTTCTGTACCCCCAGCACCATCATCTCTAGTATACTTTCTGTATCCCCAGCACCATCATCTCTAGTATACTTTCTGTACCCCCAGCACCATCATCTCTAGTATACTTTCTGTACCCCCAGCACCACCCACACCATCATCTCTAGTATACTTTCTGTACCCCCATCACCATCATCTCTAGTATACTACCATCATCTCTAGTATACTTTCTGTACCCCCAGCACCATCATCTCTAGTATACTTTCTGTACCCCCAGCACCATCATCTCTAGTATACTTTCTGTACCCCCAGCACCATCATCTCTAGTATACTTTCTGTACCCCCAGCACCACCCGCATCATCATCTCTAGTATACTTTCTGTACCCCCAGCACCACCCTCACCATCATCTCTAGTATACTTTCTGTACCCCCAGCACCATCATCTCTAGTATACTTTCTGTACCCCCAGCACCATCATCTCTAGTATACTTTCTGTACCCCCAGCACCATCATCTCTAGTATACTTTCTGTACCCCCAGCACCATCATCTCTAGTATACTTTCTGTACCCCCAGCACCATCATCTCTAGTATACTTTCTGTACCCCCAGCACCATCATCTCTAGTATACTTTCTGTACCCCCAGCACCATCATCTCTAGTATACTTTCTGTACCCCCAGCACCATCATCTCTAGTATACTTTCTGTGCCCCAGCACCATCATCTCTAGTATTCTTTCTGTGCCCCCAGCACCACCCGCACCATCATCTCTAGTATACTTTCTGTGCCCCCAGCACCATCATCTCTAGTATACTTTCTGTGCCCCCAGCACCACCTGCACCACCATCTCTAGTATACTTTCTGTACCCCAGCACCATCATCTCTAGTATACTTTCTGTGCTCCCAGCACCATCATCTCTAGTATACTTTCTGTACCCCCAGCACCATCATCTCTAGTATAATTTCTGTGCCCCCAGCACCACCTGTACTATCATCTCTTGTATACTGTCTGTACCCCCAGCACCATCATCTCTAGTATACTTTCTGTACCCCAGCACCATCATCTCTAGTATACTTTCTGTGCCCCCAGCACCATCATCTCTAGTATACTTTCTGTACCCCCAGCACCACCCGCACCATCATCTCTAGTATACTTTCTGTACCCCAGCACCATCATCTCTAGTATACTTTCTGTACCCCCAGCACCATCATCTCTAGTATACTTTCTGTACCCCGCACCATCATCTCTAGTATACTTTCTGTGCCCCCAGCACCATCATCCCTAGTATACTTTCTGTGCCCCCAGCACCATCATCCCTAGTATACTTTCTGTGCCCCCAGCACCATCATCTCTAGTATACTTTCTGTACCCCCAGCACCATCATCTCTAGTATACTTTCTGTACCCCCAGCACCTTCATCTCTAGTATACTTTCTGTACCCCCAGCACCACCCGCACCATCATCTCTAGTATACTTTCTGTGCCCCCAGCACCATCATCTCTAGTATACATTCTGTACCCCCAGCACCACCTGCACCATCATCTCTAGTATACTTTCTGTACCCCCAGCACCATCATCTCTAGTATACTTTCTGTATCCCCAGCACCATCATCTCTAGTATACTTTCTGTACCCCCAGCACCACCTGCACCATCATCTCTAGTATACTTTCTGTACCCCCAGCACCACCTGCACCATCATCTCTAGTATACTTTCTGTACCCCCAGCACCATCTGCACCATCATCTCTATTGTACTTTCTATGCCCCCAGCACCACCTTCACCATCATCTCTAGTATACCTTCTATGCCCCCAGCACCATCATCTCTAGTATACTTTCTGTACCCCCAGCACCATCATCTCTAGTATACTTTCTGTACCCCCAGCACCATCATCTCTAGTATACTTTCTGTACCCCCAGCACCATCATCAATAGTATACTTTCTGTGCCCCCAGCACCACCCGCACCATCATCTCTAGTATACTTTCTGTGCCCCAGCACCATCATCTCTAGTATACTTTCTGTACCCCCAGCACCATATTCTCTAGTATACTCTCTGTACCCCCAGCACCATCATCTCTAGTATACTTTCTCTACCCCCAGCACCATCATCTCTAGTATACTTTCTGTGCCCCCAGCACCACCTGCACCATCATCTCTAGTATACTCTCTGTACCCCCAGCACCATCATCTCTAGTATACTTTCTGTGCCCCCAGCACCATCATCTCTAGTATACTTTCTGTGCCCCCAGCACCATCATCTCTAGTATACTTTCTGTACCCCCAGCACCATCATCTCTAGTATACTTTCTGTACCCCAGCACCATCATCTCTAGTATACTTTCTGTGCCCCCAGCTCCATCATCTCTAGTATACTTTCTGTACCCCAGCACCATCATCTCCAGTATACTTTCTGTGCCCCCAGCACCATCATCTCTAGTATACTTTCTGTACCCCAGCACCATCATCTCTAGTATACTTTCTGTGCCCCCAGCACCATCATCTCTAGTATACTTTCTGTACCCCCAGCACCATCATCTCTAGTATACTTTCTGTGCCCCCAGCACCATCATCTCTAGTATACTTTCTGTACCACCAGCACCATCATCTCTAGTATACTTTCTGTGCCCCCAGCACCATCATCTCTAGTATACTTTCTGTACCCCCAGCACCATCATCTCTAGTATACTTTCTGTACCCCCAGTACTACCTGCACCATCATCTCTAGTATATTTTCTGTACCCCCAGCACCATCATCTCTAGTATACTTTCTGTAACCCCCGCACCACCAGCACCACCATCTCTAGTATACTTTCTGTATCCCCAGCACCATCATCTCTAGTACACTTTCTGTACCCCCAGCACCATCATCTCTAGTATACTTTCTGTACCCCCAGCACCATCATCTCTAGTATACTTTCTGTATCCCCAGCACCATCATCTCTAGTATACTTTCTGTACCCCCAGCACCATCATCTCTAGTATACTTTCTGTAACCCCAGCACCATCATCTCTAGTATACTTTCTGTAACCCCAGCACCATCATCTCTAGTATACTTTCTGTAACCCCAGCACCATCATCTCTAGTATACTTTCTGTAACCCCCGCACCACCAGCACCACCATCTCTAGTATACTTTCTGTACCCCCAGCACCATCATCTCTAGTATACTTTCTGTACCCCCAGCACCATCATCTCTAGTATACTTTCTGTATCCCCAGCACCATCATCTTTAGTATACTTTCTGTACCCCAGCACCATCATCTCTAGTATACTTTCTGTAACCCCAGCACCACCCGCACCATCATCTCTAGTATACTTTCTGTATCCCCAGCACCATCATCTTTAGTATACTTTCTGTACCCCAGCACCATCATCTCTAGTATACTTTCTGTACCCCCAGCACCACCTGCACCATCATCTCTAGTATACTTTCTGTACCCCCAGCACCACCTGCACCATCATCTCTAGTATACTTTCTGTACCCCCAGCACCATCTGCACCATCATCTCTATTGTACTTTCTATGCCCCCAGCACCACCTTCACCATCATCTCTAGTATACCTTCTATGCCCCCAGCACCATCATCTCTAGTATACTTTCTGTACCCCCAGCACCATCATCTCTAGTATACTTTCTGTACCCCCAGCACCATCATCTCTAGTATACTTTCTGTACCCCCAGCACCATCATCAATAGTATACTTTCTGTGCCCCCAGCACCACCCGCACCATCATCTCTAGTATACTTTCTGTGCCCCAGCACCATCATCTCTAGTATACTTTCTGTACCCCCAGCACCATATTCTCTAGTATACTCTCTGTACCCCCAGCACCATCATCTCTAGTATACTTTCTCTACCCCCAGCACCATCATCTCTAGTATACTTTCTGTGCCCCCAGCACCACCTGCACCATCATCTCTAGTATACTCTCTGTACCCCCAGCACCATCATCTCTAGTATACTTTCTGTGCCCCCAGCACCATCATCTCTAGTATACTTTCTGTGCCCCCAGCACCATCATCTCTAGTATACTTTCTGTACCCCCAGCACCATCATCTCTAGTATACTTTCTGTACCCCAGCACCATCATCTCTAGTATACTTTCTGTGCCCCCAGCTCCATCATCTCTAGTATACTTTCTGTACCCCAGCACCATCATCTCCAGTATACTTTCTGTGCCCCCAGCACCATCATCTCTAGTATACTTTCTGTACCCCAGCACCATCATCTCTAGTATACTTTCTGTGCCCCCAGCACCATCATCTCTAGTATACTTTCTGTACCCCCAGCACCATCATCTCTAGTATACTTTCTGTGCCCCCAGCACCATCATCTCTAGTATACTTTCTGTACCACCAGCACCATCATCTCTAGTATACTTTCTGTGCCCCCAGCACCATCATCTCTAGTATACTTTCTGTACCCCCAGCACCATCATCTCTAGTATACTTTCTGTACCCCCAGTACTACCTGCACCATCATCTCTAGTATACTTTCTGTACCCCCAGCACCATCATCTCTAGTATACTTTCTGTAACCCCCGCACCACCAGCACCACCATCTCTAGTATACTTTCTGTATCCCCAGCACCATCATCTCTAGTACACTTTCTGTACCCCCAGCACCATCATCTCTAGTATACTTTCTGTACCCCCAGCACCATCATCTCTAGTATACTTTCTGTATCCCCAGCACCATCATCTCTAGTATACTTTCTGTACCCCCAGCACCATCATCTCTAGTATACTTTCTGTAACCCCAGCACCATCATCTCTAGTATACTTTCTGTAACCCCAGCACCATCATCTCTAGTATACTTTCTGTAACCCCAGCACCATCATCTCTAGTATACTTTCTGTAACCCCCGCACCACCAGCACCACCATCTCTAGTATACTTTCTGTACCCCCAGCACCATCATCTCTAGTATACTTTCTGTACCCCCAGCACCATCATCTCTAGTATACTTTCTGTATCCCCAGCACCATCATCTTTAGTATACTTTCTGTACCCCAGCACCATCATCTCTAGTATACTTTCTGTAACCCCAGCACCACCCGCACCATCATCTCTAGTATACTTTCTGTATCCCCAGCACCATCATCTCTAGTATACTTTCTGTACCCCCAGCACCATCATCTCTAGTATACTTTCTGTACCCCCAGCTCCATCATCTCTAGTATACTTTCTGTACCCCCAGCACCATCATCTCTAGTATACTTTCTGTACCCCCAGCACCACCCGCACCATCATCTCTAGTATACTTTCTGTACCCCCAGCACCACCCTCACCATCATCTCTAGTATACTTTCTGTACCCCCAGCACCATCATCTCTAGTATACTTTCTGTACCCCCAGCACCATCATCTCTAGTATACTTTCTGTACCCCCAGCACCATCATCTCTAGTATCCTTTCTGTACCCCCAGCACCATCATCTCTAGTATACTTTCTGTGCCCCCAGCACCATCATCTCTAGTATACTTTCTGTGCCCCCAGCACCACCCGCACCATCATCTCTAGTGTACTTTCTGTGCCCCCAGCACCATCATCTCTAGTATACTTTCTGTGCCCCCAGCACCATCATCTCTAGTATACATTCTGTACCCCCAGCACCATCATCTCTAGTATACTTTCTGTAACCCCCGCACCACCAGCACCACCATCTCTAGTATACTTTCTGTATCCCCAGCACCATCATCTCTAGTACACTTTCTGTACCCCCAGCACCATCATCTCTAGTATACTTTCTGTACCCCCAGCACCATCATCTCTAGTATACTTTCTGTATCCCCAGCACCATCATCTCTAGTATACTTTCTGTACCCCCAGCACCATCATCTCTAGTATACTTTCTGTAACCCCAGCACCATCATCTCTAGTATACTTTCTGTAACCCCAGCACCATCATCTCTAGTATACTTTCTGTAACCCCAGCACCATCATCTCTAGTATACTTTCTGTAACCCCCGCACCACCAGCACCACCATCTCTAGTATACTTTCTGTACCCCCAGCACCATCATCTCTAGTATACTTTCTGTACCCCCAGCACCATCATCTCTAGTATACTTTCTGTATCCCCAGCACCATCATCTTTAGTATACTTTCTGTACCCCAGCACCATCATCTCTAGTATACTTTCTGTAACCCCAGCACCACCCGCACCATCATCTCTAGTATACTTTCTGTATCCCCAGCACCATCATCTTTAGTATACTTTCTGTACCCCAGCACCATCATCTCTAGTATACTTTCTGTACCCCCAGCACCACCTGCACCATCATCTCTAGTATACTTTCTGTACCCCCAGCACCACCTGCACCATCATCTCTAGTATACTTTCTGTACCCCCAGCACCATCTGCACCATCATCTCTATTGTACTTTCTATGCCCCCAGCACCACCTTCACCATCATCTCTAGTATACCTTCTATGCCCCCAGCACCATCATCTCTAGTATACTTTCTGTACCCCCAGCACCATCATCTCTAGTATACTTTCTGTACCCCCAGCACCATCATCTCTAGTATACTTTCTGTACCCCCAGCACCATCATCAATAGTATACTTTCTGTGCCCCCAGCACCACCCGCACCATCATCTCTAGTATACTTTCTGTGCCCCAGCACCATCATCTCTAGTATACTTTCTGTACCCCCAGCACCATATTCTCTAGTATACTCTCTGTACCCCCAGCACCATCATCTCTAGTATACTTTCTCTACCCCCAGCACCATCATCTCTAGTATACTTTCTGTGCCCCCAGCACCACCTGCACCATCATCTCTAGTATACTCTCTGTACCCCCAGCACCATCATCTCTAGTATACTTTCTGTGCCCCCAGCACCATCATCTCTAGTATACTTTCTGTGCCCCCAGCACCATCATCTCTAGTATACTTTCTGTACCCCCAGCACCATCATCTCTAGTATACTTTCTGTACCCCAGCACCATCATCTCTAGTATACTTTCTGTGCCCCCAGCTCCATCATCTCTAGTATACTTTCTGTACCCCAGCACCATCATCTCCAGTATACTTTCTGTGCCCCCAGCACTATCATCTCTAGTATACTTTCTGTACCCCAGCACCATCATCTCTAGTATACTTTCTGTGCCCCCAGCACCATCATCT
Organism: Taudactylus pleione; assembly: GCA_031769625.1. Classification (NCBI taxonomy): domain Eukaryota; kingdom Metazoa; phylum Chordata; class Amphibia; order Anura; family Myobatrachidae; genus Taudactylus; species Taudactylus pleione. The sequence goes on from JAUIMM010000392.1 coordinate 897,340, forward strand.
CTAGTATACTTTCTGTACCCCCAGCACCATCATCTCTAGTATACTTTCTGTGCCCCCAGCACCATCATCTCTAGTATACTTTCTGTACCACCAGCACCATCATCTCTAGTATACTTTCTGTGGCCCCAGCACCATCATCTCTAGTATACTTTCTGTACCCCCAGCACCATCATCTCTAGTATACTTTCTGTACCCCCAGTACTACCTGCACCATCATCTCTAGTATACTTTCTGTACCCCCAGCACCATCATCTCTAGTATACTTTCTGTAACCCCCGCACCACCAGCACCACCATCTCTAGTATACTTTCTGTATCCCCAGCACCATCATCTCTAGTACACTTTCTGTACCCCCAGCACCATCATCTCTAGTATACTTTCTGTACCCCCAGCACCATCATCTCTAGTATACTTTCTGTAACCCCAGCACCATCATCTCTAGTATACTTTCTGTAACCCCAGCACCATCATCTCTAGTATACTTTCTGTAACCCCAGCACCATCATCTCTAGTATACTTTCTGTAACCCCCGCACCACCAGCACCACCATCTCTAGTATACTTTCTGTACCCCCAGCACCATCATCTCTAGTATACTTTCTGTACCCCCAGCACCATCATCTCTAGTATACTTTCTGTATCCCCAGCACCATCATCTTTAGTATACTTTCTGTACCCCAGCACCATCATCTCTAGTATACTTTCTGTAACCCCAGCACCACCCGCACCATCATCTCTAGTATACTTTCTGTATCCCCAGCACCATCATCTCTAGTATACTTTCTGTACCCCCAGCACCATCATCTCTAGTATACTTTCTGTACCCCCAGCTCCATCATCTCTAGTATACTTTCTGTACCCCCAGCACCATCATCTCTAGTATACTTTCTGTACCCCCAGCACCACCCGCACCATCATCTCTAGTATACTTTCTGTACCCCCAGCACCACCCTCACCATCATCTCTAGTATACTTTCTGTACCCCCAGCACCATCATCTCTAGTATACTTTCTGTACCCCCAGCACCATCATCTCTAGTATACTTTCTGTACCCCCAGCACCATCATCTCTAGTATCCTTTCTGTACCCCCAGCACCATCATCTCTAGTATACTTTCTGTGCCCCCAGCACCATCATCTCTAGTATACTTTCTGTGCCCCCAGCACCACCCGCACCATCATCTCTAGTGTACTTTCTGTGCCCCCAGCACCATCATCTCTAGTATACTTTCTGTGCCCCCAGCACCATCATCTCTAGTATACATTCTGTACCCCCAGCACCATCATCTCTAGTATAATTTCTGTGCCCCCAGCACCACCTGTACTATCATCTCTTGTATACTGTCTGTACCCCCAGCACCATCATCTCTAGTATACTTTCTGTACCCCCAGCACCACCTGCACCATCATCTCTAGTATACTTTCTGTACCCCCAGCACCATCATCTCTAGTATACTTTCTGTACCCCTAGCACCATCATCTCTAGTATACTTTCTGTACCCCAGCACCACCCGCACCATCATCTCTAGTATACTTTCTGTACCCCCAGCACCACCCGCACCATCATCTCTAGTATACTTTCTGTACCCCCAGCACCATCATCTCTAGTATACTTTCTGTACCACCCGCACCATCATCTCTAGTATACTTTCTGTGCTCCCAGCACCATCATCTCTAGTATACTTTCTGTACCCCCAGCACCATCATCTCTAGTATAATTTCTGTACCCCCAGCACCATCATCTCTAGTATACTTTCTGTACCCCAGCACCATCATCTCTAGTATACTTTCTGTACCCCCAGCACCATCATCTCTAGTATACTTTCTGTACCCCCAGCACCACCTGCACCATCATCTCTAGTATACTTTCTGTACCCCCAGCACCATCATCTCTAGTATACTTTCTGTACCACCCGCACCATCATCTCTAGTATACTTTCTGTACCCCCAGCACCATCATCTCTAGTATACTTTCTGTACCCCCAGCACCACCTGCACCATCATCTCTAGTATACTTTCTGTGCCCCCAGCACCATCATCTCTAGTATACTTTCTGTGCCCCCAGCACCACCTGCACCACCATCTCTAGTATACTTTCTGTACCCCAGCACCATCATCTCTAGTATACTTTCTGTACCCCCAGCACCACCTGCACCATCATCTCTAGTATACTTTCTGTACCCCCAGCACCATCATCTCTAGTATACTTTCTGTACCCCCAGCACCATCATCTCTAGTATACTTTCTGTACCCCCAGCACCACCCGCACCATCATCTCTAGTATACTTTATGTACCCCCAGCACCACCCGCACCATCATCTCTAGTATATTTTCTGTACCACCAGCACCATCATCTCTAGTATACTTTCTGTACCCCCAGCACCACCGCACCATCATCTCTAGTATACTTTCTGTACCACCCGCACCATCATCTCTAGTATACTTTTTGTACCCCCAGCACCATCATCTCTAGTATACTTTCTGTACCCCCAGCACCACCTGCACCATCATCTCTAGTATACTTTCTGTGCCCCAGCACCATCATCTCTAGTATACTCTCTGTACCCCCAGCACCATCATCTCTAGTATACTTTCTGTACCCCCAGCACCATCATCTCTAGTATACTTTCTGTACCCCCAGCACCATCATCTCTAGTATACTTTCTGTACCCCCAGCACCATCATCTCTAGTATACTTTCTGTACCCCCAGCACCATCATCTCTAGTATACTTTCTGTACCCCCAGCACCATCATCTCTAGTATACTTTCTGTACCCCCAGCACCATCATCTCTAGTATACTTTCTGTACCCCAGCACCATCATCTCTAGTATACTTTCTGTACCCCCAGCACCATCATCTCTAGTATACTTTCTGTGCCCCCAGCACCATCATCTCTAGTATACTTTCTGTACCACCAGCACCATCATCTCTAGTATACTTTCTGTGCCCCAGCACAATCATCTCTAGTATACTTTCAGTGCCCCCAGCACCATCCTCTCTACTATACTTTCTTTGCCCCCAGCACCACCATCTCTAGTATACTTTCTGTGCCCCCAGCACCATCATCTCTAGTATACTTTCTGTACCCCAGCACCACCCGCACCATCATCTCTAGTATACTTTATGTACCCCCAGCACCACCCGCACCATCTTCTCTAGTATACTTTCTGTACCCCCAGCACCATCATCTCTAGTATACTTTCTGTACCCCCAGCACCATCATCTCTAGTATACTTTCTGTACCCCCAGCACTACCAGCACCATCATCTCTAGTATACTTTCTGTACCCCCAGCACCATCATCTCTAGTATACTTTCTGTACCCCAGCACCACCCGCACCATCATCTCTAGTATACTTTATGTACCCCCAGCACCACCCGCACCATCTTCTCTAGTATACTTTCTGTACCCCCAGCACCATCATCTCTAGTATACTTTCTGTACCCCCAGCACCATCATCTCTAGTATACTTTCTGTACCCCCAGCACTACCAGCACCATCATCTCTAGTATACTTTCTGTACCCCCAGCACCATCATCTCTAGTATACTTTCTGTACCCCAGCACCACCCGCACCATCATCTCTAGTATACTTTATGTACCCCCAACACCACCCGCACCATCTTCTCTAGCATACTTTCTGTACCCCCAGCACCATCATCTCTAGTATACTTTCTGTACCCCCAGCACCACCCGCACCATCATCTCTAGTATACTTTCTGTACCCCCAGCACCACCCGCGCCATCATCTCTAGTATACTTTCTGTGCCCCCAGCACCACCCGCGCCATCATCTCTAGTATACTTTCTGTGCCCCCAGCACCATCATCTCTAGTATACTTTCTGTACCCCCAGCACCACCCGCGCCATCATCTCTAGTATACTTTCTGTACCCCCAGCACCATCATCTCTAGTATACTTTCTGTACCCCCAGCACCACCCGCGCCATCATCTCTAGTATACTTTCTGTACCCCCAGCACCATCATCTCTAGTATACTTTCTGTACCCCCAGCACCACCTGCACCATCATCTCTAGTATACTTTCTGTACCCCCAGCACCACCAGCACCATCATCTCTAGTATACTTTCTGTGCCCGCAGCACCATCATCTCTAGTATACTTTCTGTACCCCCAGCACCACCTGCACCATCATCTCTAGTATACTTTCTGTGCCCCCAGCACCATCATCTCTAGTATAGTTTCTGTACCCCCAGCACCACCTGCACCATCATCTCTAGTATACTTTCTGTGCCCCCAGCACCATCATCTCTAGTATACTTTCTGTACCCCCAGCACCACCTGGACCATCATCTGTAGTATACTTTCGGTGCCCCCAGCACCATCATCTCTAGTATACTTTCTGTACCCCCAGCACCATCATCTCTAGTATACTTTCTGTACCCCCAGCACAACCCGCACCATCATCTCTAGTATACTTTCTGTACCCCCAGCACCACCCGCACCATCATCTCTAGTTTACTTTCTGTGCCCCCAGCACCATCATCTCTAGTATACTTTCTGTACCCCCAGCACCACCTGCACCATCATCTCTAGTATACTTTCTGTGCCCCCAGCACCATCATCTCTAGTATTCTTTCTGTACCCCCAGCACCATCATCTCTAGTATACTTTCTGTACCCCCAGCTCCATTATCTCTAGTATACTTTCTGTACCCCCAGCACCATCATCTCTAGTATACTTTCTGTGCCCCCAGCACCATCATCTCTAGTATACTTTCTGTACCCCCAGCACCACCTGCACCATCACCTCTAGTATACTTTCTGTACCCCCAGCACCATCATCTCTAGTATACTTTCTGTACCCCCAGCACCACCTGCACCATCATCTCTAGTTTACTTTCTGTGCCCCCAGCACCATCATCTCTAGTATACTTTCTGTACCCCCAGCACCACCTGCACCATCATCTCTAGTATACTTTCTGTGCCCCCAGCACCATCATCTCTAGTATTCTTTCTGTACCCCCAGCACCATCATCTCTAGTATACTTTCTGTGCCCCTAGCACCATCATCTCTAGTATACTTTCTGTGCCCCCAGCACCATCATCTCTAGTATACTTTCTGTACCCCCAGCACCAGCTGCACCATCACCTCTAGTATACTTTCTGTACCCCCAGCACCATCATCTCTAGTATACTTTCTGTGCCCCCAGCACCACCTGCACCACCATCTCTAGTATACTTTCTGTGCCCCCAGCACCATCATCTCTAGTATACTGTCTGTGCCCCCAGCACCATCATCTCTAGTATACTTTCTGTACCCCCAGCACCATCATCTCTAGTATACTTTCTGTGCCCCCAGCACCACCTGTACTATCATCTCTAGTATACTGTCTGTACCCCAGCACCATCATCTCTAGTATACTTTCTGTACCCCCAGCACCATCATCTCTAGTATACTTTCTGTACCCCCAGCACCACCTGCACCATCATCTTTAGTATACTTTCTGTACCCCCAGCACCATCATCTCTAGTATACTTTCTGTACCCCCAGCACCATCATCTCTAGTATACTTTCTGTACCCCAGCACCACCCGCACCATCATCTCTAGTATACTTTCTGTACCCCCAGCACCACCCGCACCATCATCTCTAGTATACTTTCTGTACCACCAGCACCATCATCTCTAGTATACTTTCTGTACCCCCAGCACCTCCCGCACCATCATCTCTAGTATACTTTCTGTACCACCCGCACCATCATCTCTAGTATACTTTCTGTACCACCCGCACCATCATCTCTAGTATACTTTCTGTACCACCAGCACCATCATCTCTAGTATACTTTCTGTACCCCCAGCACCTTCATCTCTAGTATACTTTCTGTACCCCCAGCACCACCTGCACCATCATCTCTAGTATACTTTCGGTGCCCCCTGCACCATCATCTCTAGTAATCTTTCTGTACCCCCAGCACCATCATCTCTAGTATACTTTCTGTGCCCCCAGCACCATCATCTCTACTATACTTTCTGTGCCCCCAGCACCATCATCTCTAGTATACTTTCTGTACCCCCAGCACCATCATCTCTAGTATACTTTCTGTAACCCCAGCACCACCTGCACCATCCTCTCTAGTATACTTTCTGTACCCCAGCACCATCATCTCTAGTATACTTTCTGTGCCCCCAGCACCATCATCCCTAGTATACTTTCTGTGCCCCCAGCAGCATCATCTCTAGTATACTTTCTGTACCCCCGGCACCATCATCTCTAGTATACTTTCTGTACCACCAGCACCATCATCTCTAGTATACTTTCTGTACCCCCAGCACCACCTGCACCATCATCTCTAGTATACTTTCTGTACCCCCAGCACCATCATCTCTAGTCTACTTTCTGTACCCCCAGCACCATCATCTCTAGTATACTTTCTGTACCCCCAGCACCATCATCTCTAGTATACTTTTGGTGCCCCCAGCACCATCATCTCTAGTATACTTTCTGTACCCCCAGCACCACCCGCACCATCATCTCTAGTATACTTTCTGTACCCCCAGCACCACCCGCGCCATCATCTCTAGTATACTTTCTGTGCCCCCAGCACCATCATCTCTAGTATACTTTCTGTACCCCCAGCACCACCCGCGCCATCATCTCTAGTATACTTTCTGTACCCCCAGCACCATCATCTCTAGTATACTTTCTGTGCCCGCAGCACCATCATCTCTAGTATACTTTCTGTACCCCCAGCACCACCTGCACCATCATCTCTAGTATACTTTCTGTGCCCCCAGCACCATCATCTCTAGTATACTTTCTGTACCCCCAGCACCACCTGCACCATCATCTCTAGTATACTTTCTGTGCCCCCAGCACCATCATCTCTAGTATACTTTCTGTACCCCCAGCACCACCTGGACCATCATCTCTAGTATACTTTCTGTACCCCCAGCACCATCATCTCTAGTATACTTTCTGTACCCCCAGCACAACCCGCACCATCATCTCTAGTATACTTTCTGTACCCCCAGCACCACCCGCACCATCATCTCTAGTATACTTTCTGTGCCCCCAGCACCATCATCTCTAGTATACTTTCTGTGCCCCCAGCACCATCATCTCTAGTATACTTCCTGTACCCCCTGCACCATCATCTCTAGTATACTTTCTGTGCCCCCAGCACTACCTGCACCATCATCTCTAGTATACTTTCTGTGCCCCCAGCACCATCATCTCTAGTATACTTTCTGTACCCCCAGCACCATCATCTCTAGTATACTTTCTGTACCCCCAGCACCATCATCTCTAGTATACTTTCTGTGCCCCCAGCACCACCCGCACCATCATCTCTAGTATACTTTCTGTGCCCCCAGCACCATCATCTCTAGTATACTTTCTGTGCCCCCAGCACCACCATCTCTAGTATACTTTCTGTGCCCCCAGCACCATCATCTCTAGTATACTTTCTGTGCCCCCAGCACCATCATCTCTAGTATACTTTCTGTACCCCCAGCACCATCATCTCTAGTATACTTTCTGTACCCCCAGCACCACCTGTACTATCATATCTAGTATACTGTCTGTACCCCCAGCACCATCATCTCTAGTATACTTTCTGTACCCCCAGCACCATCATCTCTAGTATACTTTCTGTACCCCCAGCACCACCTGCACCATCATCTTTAGTATACTTTCTGTACCCCCAGCACCATCATCTCTAGTATACTTTCTGTACCCCCAGCACCATCATCTCTAGTATACTTTCTGTACCCCCAGCACCATCATCTCTAGTATACTTTCTGTACCCCAGCACCACCCGCACCATCATCTCTAGTATACTTTCTGTACCCCCAGCACCACCCGCACCATCATCTCTAGTATACTTTCAGTACCACCAGCACCATCATCTCTACTATACTTTCTGTACCCCCAGCACCTCCCGCACCATCATCTCTAGTATACTTTCTGTACCACCCGCACCATCATCTCTAGTATACTTTCTGTACCACCCGCACCATCATCTCTAGTATACTTTCTGTACCACCAGCACCATCATCTCTAGTATACTTTCTGTACCACCAGCACCATCATCTCTAGTATACTTTCTGTACCCCCAGCACCTTCATCTCTAGTATACTTTCTGTACCACCAGCACCACCCGCACCTTCATCTCTACTATACTTTCTGTGCCCCCAGCACTATCATCTCTAGTATACTTTCTGTACCCCCAGCACCACCTGCACCATCATCTCTAGTATACTTTCGGTGCCCCCTGCACCATCATCTCTAGTAATCTTTCTGTACCCCCAGCACCATCATCTCTAGTATACTTTCTGTGCCCCCAGCACCATCATCTCTAGTATACTTTCTGTGCCCCCAGCACCATCATCTCTAGTATACTTTCTGTACCCCCAGCACCATCATCTCTAGTATACTTTCTGTAACCCCAGCACCACCTGCACCATCATCTCTAGTATACTTTCTGTACCCCAGCACCATCATCTCTAGTATACTTTCTGTGCCCCCAGCACCATCATCTCTAGTATACTTTCTGTGCCCCCAGCACCATCATCTCTAGTATACTTTCTGTGCCTCCAGCAGCATCATCTCTAGTATACTTTCTGTACCCCCGGCACCATCATCTCTAGTATACTTTCTGTACCACCAGCACCATCATCTCTAGTATACTTTCTGTACCCCCAGCACCACCTGCACCATCATCTCTAGTATACTTTCTGTACCCCAGCACCATCATCTCTAGTATACTTTCTGTGCCCCCAGCACCATCATCTCTAGTATACTTTCTGTGCCCCCAGCACCATCATCTCTAGTATACTTTCTGTGCCTCCAGCAGCATCATCTCTAGTATACTTTCTGTACCCCCGGCACCATCATCTCTAGTATACTTTCTGTACCACCAGCACCATCATCTCTAGTATACTTTCTGTACCCCCAGCACCACCTGCACCGTCATCTCTAGTATACTTTCTGTACCCCCAGCACCATCATCTCTAGTCTACTTTCTGTACCCCCAGCACCATCATCTCTAGTATACTTTCTGTACCCCCAGCACCATCATCTCTAGTATACTTTTGGTGCCCCCAGCACCATCATCTCTAGTATACTTTCTGTACCCCCAGCACCACCCGCACCATCATCTCTAGTATACTTTCTGTACCCCCAGCACCACCCGCGCCATCATCTCTAGTATACTTTCTGTGCCCCCAGCACCATCATCTCTAGTATACTTTCTGTACCCCCAGCACCACCCGCGCCATCATCTCTAGTATACTTTCTGTACCCCCAGCACCATCATCTCTAGTATACTTTCTGTACCCCCAGCACCACCTGCACCATCATCTCTAGTATACTTTCTGTACCACCAGAACCATCATCTCTAGTATACTTTCTGTGCCCGCAGCACCATCATCTCTAGTATACTTTCTGTACCCCCAGCACCACCTGCACCATCATCTCTAGTATACTTTCTGTGCCCCCAGCACCATCATCTCTAGTACACTTTCTGTACCCCCAGCACCACCTGCACCATCATCTCTAGTATACTTTCTGTGCCCCCAGCACCATCATCTCTAGTATACTTTCTGTACCCCCAGCACCACCTGCACCATCATCTCTAGTATACTTTCGGTGCCCCCAGCACCATCATCTCTAGTATACTTTCTGTACCCCCAGCACCATCATCTCTAGTATACTTTCTGTACCCCCAGCACAACCCGCACCATCATCTCTAGTATACTTTCTGTACCCCCAGCACCACCCGCACCATCATCTCTAGTATACTTTCTGTGCCCCCAGCACCATCATCTCTAGTATACTTTCTGTGCCCCCAGCACCATCATCTCTAGTATACTTCCTGTACCCCCTGCACCATCATCTCTAGTATACTTTCTGTGCCCCCAGCACTACCTGCACCATCATCTCTAGTATACTTTCTGTGCCCCCAGCACCATCATCTCTAGTATACTTTCTGTACCCCCAGCACCATCATCTCTAGTATACTTTCTGTACCCCCAGCACCATCATCTCTAGTATACTTTCTGTGCCCCCAGCACCACCCGCACCATCATCTCTAGTATACTTTCTGTGCCCCCAGCACCATCATCTCTAGTATACTTTCTGTGCCCCCAGCACCACCATCTCTAGTATACTTTCTGTGCCCCCAGCACCATCATCTCTAGTATACTTTCTGTGCCCCCAGCACCATCATCTCTAGTATACTTTCTGTACCCCCAGCACCATCATCTCTAGTATACTTTCTGTACCCCCAGCACCACCTGTACTATCATCTCTAGTATACTGTCTGTACCCCCAGCACCATCATCTCTAGTATACTTTCTGTACCCCCAGCACCATCATCTCTAGTATACTTTCTGTACCCCCAGCACCACCTGCACCATCATCTTTAGTATACTTTCTGTACCCCCAGCACCATCATCTCTAGTATACTTTCTGTACCCCCAGCACCATCATCTCTAGTATACTTTCTGTACCCCCAGCACCATCATCTCTAGTATACTTTCTGTACCCCAGCACCACCCGCACCATCATCTCTAGTATACTTTCTGTACCCCCAGCACCACCCGCACCATCATCTCTAGTATACTTTCAGTACCACCAGCACCATCATCTCTACTATACTTTCTGTACCCCCAGCACCTCCCGCACCATCATCTCTAGTATACTTTCTGTACCACCCGCACCATCATCTCTAGTATACTTTCTGTACCACCCGCACCATCATCTCTAGTATACTTTCTGTACCACCAGCACCATCATCTCTAGTATACTTTCTGTACCACCAGCACCATCATCTCTAGTATACTTTCTGTACCCCCAGCACCTTCATCTCTAGTATACTTTCTGTACCACCAGCACCACCCGCACCTTCATCTCTACTATACTTTCTGTGCCCCCAGCACTATCATCTCTAGTATTCTTTCTGTACCCCCAGCACCACCTGCACCATCATCTCTAGTATACTTTCGGTGCCCCCTGCACCATCATCTCTAGTAATCTTTCTGTACCCCCAGCACCATCATCTCTAGTATACTTTCTGTGCCCCCAGCACCATCATCTCTAGTATACTTTCTGTGCCCCCAGCACCATCATCTCTAGTATACTTTCTGTACCCCCAGCACCATCATCTCTAGTATACTTTCTGTAACCCCAGCACCACCTGCACCATCATCTCTAGTATACTTTCTGTACCCCAGCACCATCATCTCTAGTATACTTTCTGTGCCCCCAGCACCATCATCTCTAGTATACTTTCTGTGCCCCCAGCACCATCATCTCTAGTATACTTTCTGTGCCTCCAGCAGCATCATCTCTAGTATACTTTCTGTACCCCCGGCACCATCATCTCTAGTATACTTTCTGTACCACCAGCACCATCATCTCTAGTATACTTTCTGTACCCCCAGCACCACCTGCACCATCATCTCTAGTATACTTTCTGTACCCCAGCACCATCATCTCTAGTATACTTTCTGTGCCCCCAGCACCATCATCTCTAGTATACTTTCTGTGCCCCCAGCACCATCATCTCTAGTATACTTTCTGTGCCTCCAGCAGCATCATCTCTAGTATACTTTCTGTACCCCCGGCACCATCATCTCTAGTATACTTTCTGTACCACCAGCACCATCATCTCTAGTATACTTTCTGTACCCCCAGCACCACCTGCACCATCATCTCTAGTATACTTTCTGTACCCCCAGCACCATCATCTCTAGTCTACTTTCTGTACCCCCAGCACCATCATCTCTAGTATACTTTCTGTACCCCCAGCACCATCATCTCTAGTATACTTTTGGTGCCCCCAGCACCATCATCTCTAGTATACTTTCTGTACCCCCAGCACCACCCGCACCATCATCTCTAGTATACTTTCTGTACCCCCAGCACCACCCGCGCCATCATCTCTAGTATACTTTCTGTGCCCCCAGCACCATCATCTCTAGTATACTTTCTGTACCCCCAGCACCACCCGCGCCATCATCTCTAGTATACTTTCTGTACCCCCAGCACCATCATCTCTAGTATACTTTCTGTACCCCCAGCACCACCTGCACCATCATCTCTAGTATACTTTCTGTACCACCAGCACCATCATCTCTAGTATACTTTCTGTGCCCGCAGCACCATCATCTCTAGTATACTTTCTGTACCCCCAGCACCACCTGCACCATCATCTCTAGTATACTTTCTGTGCCCCCAGCACCATCATCTCTAGTACACTTTCTGTACCCCCAGCACCACCTGCACCATCATCTCTAGTATACTTTCTGTGCCCCCAGCACCATCATCTCTAGTATACTTTCTGTACCCCCAGCACCACCTGCACCATCATCTCTAGTATACTTTCGGTGCCCCCAGCACCATCATCTCTAGTATACTTTCTGTACCCCCAGCACCATCATCTCTAGTATACTTTCTGTACCCCCAGCACAACCCGCACCATCATCTCTAGTATACTTTCTGTACCCCCAGCACCACCCGCACCATCATCTCTAGTATACTTTCTGTACCCCCAGCACCACTCGCACCATCATCTCTAGTATACTTTCTGTACCCCCAGCACCACCTGCACCATCATCTCTAGTTTACTTTCTGTGCCCCCAGCACCATCATATCTAGTATACTTTCTGTACCCCCAGCACCACCTGCACCATCATCTCTAGTATTCTTTCTGTGCCCCCAGCACCATCATCTCTAGTATTCTTTCTGTACCCCCAGCACCATCATCTCTAGTAAACTTTCTGTACCCCCAGCTCCATCATCTCTAGTATACTTTCTGTGCCCCCAACACCATCATCTCTAGTATACTTTCTGTACCCCCAGCACCATCATCTCTAGTATACTTTCTGTGCCCCCAGCACCATCATCTCTAGTATACTTTCTGTACCCCCAGCACCACCTGCACCATCACCTCTAGTATACTTTCTGTACCCCCAGCACCATCATCTCTAGTATACTTTCTGTACCCCCAGCACCATCATCTCTAGTATTCTTTCTGTGCCCCCAGCACATCATCTCTAGTATACTTTCTGTACCCCCAGCACCACCCGCACCATCATTTCTAGTATACTCTCTGTGCCCCCAGCACCATCATCTCTAGTATACTTTCTGTGCCCCCAGCACCATCATCTCTAATATACTTTCTGTACCCTCAGCACCACCTGCACCATCATCTCTAGTATACTTTCTGTGCCCCCAGCACCATCATCTCTAGTATACTTTCTGTGCCCCTAGCACCATCATCTCTAGTATACTTTCTGTACCCCCAGCACCACCTGCACCATCATCTCTAGTATACTTTTGGTGCCCCCAGCACCATCATCTCTAGTATACTTTCTGTACCCCCAGCACCATCATCTCTAGTATACTTTCTGTACCCCCAGCACCACCCGCACCATCATCTCTAGTATACTTTCTGTACCCCCAGCACCACCCGCACCATCATCTCTAGTATACTTTCTGTGCCCCCAGCACCATCATCTCTAGTATACTTTCTGTATCCCCAGCACCACCTGCACCATCATCTCTAGTATACTTTCTGTGCCCCCAGCACCATCATCTCTAGTATACTTTCTGTACCCCCAGCACCATCATCTCTAGTATACTTTCTGTACCCCCAGCACCATCATCTCTAGTATACTTTCTGTACCCCCAGCACCACCCGCACCATCATCTCTAGTATACTTTCTGTACCCCCAGCACCACCCGCACCATCATCTCTAGTATACTTTCTGTACCCCCAGCACCATCATCTCTAGTATACTTTCTGTACCCCCAGCACCATCATCTCTAGTATACTTTCTGTACCCCCAGCACCATCATCTCTAGTATACCTTCTGTACCCCCAGCACCATCATCTCTAGTATACTTTCTGTACCCCCAGCACCATCATCTCTAGTATACTTTCTGTACCCCCAGCACCACCCGCACCATCATCTCTAGTATACTTTCTGTACCCCCAGCACCACCCGCACCATCATCTCTAGTATACTTTCTGTACCCCCAGCACCACCTGCACCATCATCTCTAGTATACTTTCTGTACCCCCAGCCCCATCATCTCTAGTATACTTTCTGTACCCCCATCACCATCATCTCTAGTATACTTTCTGTACCCCCAGCACCACCTGCACCATCATCTCTAGTATTCTTTCTGTACCCCCAGCACTACCCGCACCATCATCTCTAGTATACTTTCTGTACCCCCAGCACCAACTGCACCATCATCTCTAGTATACTTTCTGTACCCCCAGCACCATCATCTCTAGTATACTTTCTGTACCCCCAGCACCACCTGCACCATCATCTCTAGTATACTTTCTGTACCCCCAGCACCATCATCTCTAGTATACTTTCTGTACCCCCAGCACCACCCACACCAGCATCTCTAGTATACTTTCTGTACCCCCAGCACCATCATCTCTAGTATACTTTCTGTACCCCCAGCACCATCATCTCTAGTATACTTTCTGTACCCCCAGCACCACCTGCACCATCATCTCTAGTATACTTTCTGTACCCCCAGCACCATCATCTCTAGTATACTTTCTGTACCCCCAGCACCACCTGCACCATCATCTCTAGTATAATTTCTGTACCCCCAGCACCATCATCTCTAGTATACTTTCTGTGCCCCCAGCACCATCATCTCTAGTATACTTTCTGTACCCCCAGCACCATCATCTCTAGTATACTTTCTGTACCCCCAGCACCATCATCTCTAGTATACTCTCTGTACCCCCAGCACCATCATCTCTAGTACACTTTCTCTACCCCCAGCACCATCATCTCTAGTATACTTTCTGTACCCCCAGCACCATCATCTCTAGTATACTTTCTGTACCCCCAGCTCCACCCACACCATCATCTCTAGTATACTTTCTGTACCCCCATCACCATCATCTCTAGTATACTACCATCATCTCTTGTATACTTTCTGTACCCCCAGCTCCATCATCTCTAGTATACTTTCTGTACCCCCAGCACCATCATCTCTAGTATACTTTCTGTACCCCCAGCACCATCATCTCTAGTATACTTTCTGTACCCCCAGCACCACCCGCACCATCATCTCTAGTATACTTTCTGTACCCCCAGCACCACCCTCACCATCATCTCTAGTATACTTTCTGTACCCCCAGCACCATCTGTACCCCCAGCACCATCATCTCTAGTATAATTTCTGTGCCCCCAGCACCACCTGTACTATCATCTCTTGTATACTGTCTGTACCCCCAGCACCATCATCTCTAGTATACTTTCTGTACCCCCAGCACCATCATCTCTAGTCTTCTTTCTGTACCCCCAGCACCACCTGCACCGTCATCTCTAGTATACTTTCTGTACCCCCAGCACCATCATCTCTAGTATACTTTCTGTACCCCCAGCACCATCATCTCTAGTATACTTTCTGTACCCCAGCACCACCCTCACCATCATCTCTAGTATACTTTATGTACCCCCAGCACCACCCGCACCATCATCTCTAGTATACTTTCTGTACCCCCAGCACCATCATCTCTAGTATACTTTCTGTACCCCCAGCACCACCTGCACCATCATCTCTAGTATACTTTCTGTACCCCCAGCACCACCCGCACCATCATCTCTAGTATACTTTCTGTACCACCCGCACCATCATCTCTAGTATTCTTTCTGTACCCCCAGCACCATCATCTCTAGTATACTTTCTGTACCCCCAGCACCACCTGCACCATCATCTCTAGTATACTTTCTGTGCCCCCAGCACCATCATCTCTAGTATACTTTCTGTGCCCCCAGCACCACCTGCACCACCATCTCTAGTATACTTTCTGTACCCCAGCACCATCATCTCTAGTATACTTTCTGTGCTCCCAGCACCATCATCTCTAGTATACTTTCTGTACCCCCAGCACCATCATCTCTAGTATAATTTCTGTGCCCCTAGCACCACCTGTACTATCATCTCTTGTATACTGTCTGTACCACCAGCACCATCATCTCTAGTATACTTTCTGTACCCCCAGCACCACCCGCACCATCATCTCTAGTATACTTTCTGTACCACCCGCACCATCATCTCTAGTATACTTTCTGTACCCCCAGCACCATCATCTCTAGTATACTTTCTGTACCCCCAGCACCACCTGCACCATCATCTCTAGTATACTTTCTGTGCCCCCAGCACCATCATCTCTAGTATAATTTCTGTGCCCCCAGCACCACCTGCACCACCATCTCTAGTATACTTTCTGTACCCCAGCACCATCATCTCTAGTATACTTTCTGTACCCCCAGCACCACCTGCACCATCATCTCTAGTATACTTTCTGTACCCCCAGCACCATCATCTCTAGTATACTTTCTGTACCCCCAGCACCATCATCTCTAGTATACTTTCTGTACCCCAGCACCACCCGCACCATCATCTCTAGTATACTTTATGTACCCCCAGCACCACCCGCACCATCATCTCTAGTATACTTTCTGTACCACCAGCACCATCATCTCTAGTATACTTTCTGTACCCCCAGCACCACTCGCACCATCATCTCTAGTATACTTTCTGTACCACCCGCACCATCATCTCTAGTATACTTTTTGTACCCCCAGCACCATCATCTCTAGTATACTTTCTGTACCCCCAGCACCACCTGCACCATCATCTCTAGTATACTTTCTGTGCCCCAGCACCATCATCTCTAGTATACTCTCTGTACCCCCTGCACCATCATCTCTAGTATACTTTCTGTACCCCCAGCACCATCATCTCTAGTATACTTTCTGTACCCCCAGCACCATCATCTCTAGTATACTTTCTGTACCCCCAGCACCATCATCTCTGGTATACTTTCTGTACCCCCAGCACCATCATCTCTAGTATACTTTCTGTACCCCCAGCACCACCCTCACCATCATCTCTAGTATACTTTCTGTACCCCCAGCACCATCATCTCTAGTATACTTTCTGTACCCCCAGCACCATCATCTCTAGTATACTTTCTGTACCCCCAGCACCATCATCTCTAGTATACTTTCTGTACCCCCAGCACCATCATCTCTAGTATACTTTCTGTGCCCCCAGCACCATCATCTCTACTATACTTTCTGTGCCCCCAGCACCACCCGCACCATCATCTCTAGTGTACTTTCTGTGCCCCCAGCACCATCATCTCTAGTATACTTTCTGTGCCCCCAGCACCATCATCTCTAGTATACATTCTGTACCCCCAGCACCATCATCTCTAGTATAATTTCTGTGCCCCCAGCACCACCTGTACTATCATCTCTTGTATACTGTCTGTACCCCCAGCACCATCATCTCTAGTATACTTTCTGTACCCCCAGCACCATCATCTCTAGTCTACTTTCTGTACCCCCAGCACCACCTGTACCGTCATCTCTAGTATACTTTCTGTACCCCCAGCACCATCATCTCTAGTATACTTTCTGTACCCCCAGCACCATCATCTCTAGTATACTTTCTGTACCCCAGCACCACCCTCACCATCATCTCTAGTATACTTTATGTACCCCCAGCACCACCCGCACCATCATCTCTAGTATACTTTCTGTACCCCCAGCACCACCCGCACCATCATCTCTAGTATACTTTCTGTACCACCCACACCATCATCTCTAGTATTCTTTCTGTACCCCCAGCACCATCATCTCTAGTATACTTTCTGTACCCCCAGCACCACCTGCACCATCATCTCTAGTATACTTTCTGTGCCCCCAGCACCATCATCTCTAGTGTACTTTCTGTGCCCCCAGCACCACCTGCACCACCATCTCTAGTATACTTTCTGTACCCCAGCACCATCATCTCTAGTATACTTTCTGTGCTCCCAGCACCATCATCTCTAGTATACTTTCTGTACCCCCAGCACCATCATCTCTAGTATAATTTTTGTGCCCCCAGCACCACCTGTACTATCATCTCTTGTATACTGCCTGTACCACCAGCACCATCATCTCTAGTATACTTTCTGTACCCCCAGCACCACCCGCACCATCATCTCTAGTATACTTTCTGTACCACCCGCACCATCATCTCTAGTATACTTTCTGTACCCCCAGCACCATCATCTCTAGTATACTTTCTGTACCCCCAGCACCACCTGCACCATCATCTCTAGTATACTTTCTGTGCCCCCAGCACCATCATCTCTAGTATACTTTCTGTGCCCCCAGCACCACCTGCACCACCATCTCTAGTATACTTTCTGTACCCCAGCACCATCATCTCTAGTATACTTTCTGTACCCCCAGCACCACCTGCACCATCATCTCTAGTATACTTTCTGTACCCCCAGCACCATCATCTCTAGTATACTTTCTGTACCCCCAGCACCATCATCTCTAGTATACTTTCTGTACCCCAGCACCACCCGCACCATCATCTCTAGTATACTTTATGTACCCCCAGCACCACCCGCACCATCATCTCTAGTATACTTTCTGTACCACCAGCACCATCATCTCTAGTATACTTTCTGTACCCCCAGCACCACCCGCACCATCATCTCTAGTATACTTTCTGTACCACCCGCACCATCATCTCTAGTATACTTTTTGTACCCCCAGCACCATCATCTCTAGTATACTTTCTGTACCCCCAGCACCACCTGCACCATCATCTCTAGTATACTTTCTGTGCCCCAGCACCATCATCTCTAGTATACTCTCTGTACCCCCAGCACCATCATCTCTAGTATACTTTCTGTACCCCCAGCACCATCATCTCTAGTATACTTTCTGTACCCCCAGCACCATCATCTCTAGTATACTTTCTGTACCCCCAGCACCATCATCTCTGGTATACTTTCTGTACCCCCTGCACCATCATCTCTAGTATACTTTCTGTACCCCCAGCACCACC
This sequence comes from Taudactylus pleione, assembly GCA_031769625.1. Classification (NCBI taxonomy): domain Eukaryota; kingdom Metazoa; phylum Chordata; class Amphibia; order Anura; family Myobatrachidae; genus Taudactylus; species Taudactylus pleione. The sequence goes on from JAUIMM010000392.1 coordinate 916,205, forward strand.
TGCACCATCATCTCTAGTATACTTTCTGTACCCCCAGCACCATCATCTCTAGTATACTTTCTGTACCCCAGCACCATCATCTCTAGTATACTTTCTGTACCCCCAGCACCATCATCTCTAGTATACTTTCTGTGCCCCCAGCACCATCATCTCTAGTATACTTTCTGTACCACCAGCACCATCATCTCTAGTATACTTTCTGTGCCCCCAGCACAATCATCTCTAGTATACTTTCTTTGCCCCCAGCACCACCATCTCTAGTATACTTTCTGTACCCCCAGCACTACCAGCACCATCATCTCTAGTATACTTTCTGTACCCCCAGCACCATCATCTCTAGTATACTTTCTGTACCCCAGCACCACCCGCACCATCATCTCTAGTATACTTTCTGTACCCCCAGCACCATCATCTCTAGTATACTTTCTGTACCCCCAGCACTACCAGCACCATCATCTCTAGTATACTTTCTGTACCCCCCGCACCATCATCTCTAGTATACTTTCTGTACCCCCAGCACCACCCGCACCATCTTCTCTAGTATACTTTCTGTACCCCCAGCACCATCATCTCTAGTATACTTTCTGTACCCCCAGCACCATCATCTCTAGTATACTTTCTGTAACCCCAGCACCACCCGCACCATCATCTCTAGTATACTTTCTGTATCCCCAGCACCATCATCTCTAGTATACTTTCTGTACCCCCAGCACCATCATCTCTAGTATACTTTCTGTACCCCCAGCACCATCATCTCTAGTATACTTTCTGTACCCCCTGCACCATCATCTCTAGTATGCTTTCTGTACCCCCAGCACCATCATCTCTAGTATACTTTCTGTACCCCCAGCACCTTCATCTCTAGTATACTTTCTGTATCCCCAGCACCATCATCTCTAGTATACTTTCTGTACCCCCAGCACCATCATCTCTAGTATACTTTCTGTACCCCCAGCACCACCCGCACCATCATCTCTAGTATACTTTCTGTACCCCCAGCACCACCTGCACCATCATCTCTAGTATACTTTCTGTACCCCCAGCACCATCATCTCTAGTATACTTTCTGTATCCCCAGCACCATCATCTCTAGTATACTTTCTGTACCCCCAGCACCACCCGCACCATCATCTCTAGTATACTTTCTGTACCCCCAGCACCACCTGCACCATCATCTCTAGTATACCTTCTGTGCCCCCAGCACCATCATCTCTAGTATACTTTCTGTACCCCCAGCACCATCATCTCTAGTATACTTTCTGTACCCCCAGCACCATCATCTCTAGTATACTTTCTGTACCCCCAGCACCATCATCTCTAGTATACTTTCTGTACCCCCAGCACCATCATCTCTAGTATACTTTCTGTACCCCCAGCACCATCATCTCTAGTATACTTTCTGTACCCCCAGCACCATCATCTCTAGTATACTTTCTGTGCCCCCAGCACCATCATCTCTAGTATACTTTCTGTACCCCCAGCACTATCATCTCTAGTATACTTTCTGTACCCCCAGCACATCATCTCTAGTATACTTTCTGTACCCCCAGCACTACCTGCACCATCATCTCTAGTATACTTTCTGTACCCCCAGCACCATCATCTCTAGTATACTTTCTGTAACCCCAGCACCACCCGCACCATCTTCTCTAGTATACTTTCTGTACCCCCAGCACCATCATCTCTAGTATACTTTCTGTACCCCCAGCACCATCATCTCTAGTATACTTTCTGTACCCCCAGCACCATCATCTCTAGTATACTTTCTGTACCCCCTGCACCATCATCTCTAGTATACTTTCTGTACCCCCAGCACCATCATCTCTAGTATACTTTCTGTACCCCCAGCACCATCATCTCTAGTATACTTTCTGTGCCCCCAGCACCATCATCTCTAGTATACTTTCTGTACCCCCAGCACCATCATCTCTTGTATACTTTCTGTACCCCCAGCACATCATCTCTAGTATACTTTCTGTACCCCCAGCACCACCCGCACCATCATCTCTAGTATACTTCCTGTACCCCCAGCACCATCATCTCTAGTATACTTTCTGTGCCCCCAGCACTACCTGCACCATCATCTCTAGTATACTTTCTGTGCCCCCAGCACCATCATCCCTAGTATACTTTCTGTACCCCCAGCACCATCATCTCTAGTATACTTTCTGTACCCCCAGCACCATCATCTCTAGTATACTTTCTGTGCCCCCAGCACCACCCGTACCATCATCTCTAGTATACTTTCTGTGCCCCCAGCACCATCATCTCTAGTATACTTTCTGTGCCCCCAGCACCATCATCTCTAGTATTCTTTCTGTACCCCCAGCACCATCATCTCAAGTATACTTTCTGTACCCCCAGCACCATCATCTCTTGTATACTTTCTGTACCCCCAGCACCATCATCTCTAGTATACTTTCTGTACCCCCAGCACCACCCGCACCATCATCTCTAGTATACTTCCTGTACCCCCAGCACCATCATCTCTAGTATACTTTCTGTGCCCCCAGCACTACCTGCACCATCATCTCTAGTATACTTTCTGTGCCCCCAGCACCATCATCCCTAGTATACTTTCTGTACCCCCAGCACCATCATCTCTAGTATACTTTCTGTACCCCCAGCACCATCATCTCTAGTATACTTTCTGTGCCCCCAGCACCACCCGTACCATCATCTCTAGTATACTTTCTGTGCCCCCAGCACCATCATCTCTAGTATACTTTCTGTACCCCCAGCACCATCATCTCTAGTATACTTTCTGTGCCCCCAGCACCATCATCTCTAGTATACTTTCTGTACCCCCAGCACCATCATCTCTAGTATACTTTCTGTACCCCCAGCACATCATCTCTAGTATACTTTCTGTACCCCCAGCACTACCTGCACCATCATCTCTAGTATACTTTCTGTACCCCCAGCACCATCATCTCTAGTATACTTTCTGTAACCCCAGCACCACCCGCACCATCTTCTCTAGTATACTTTCTGTACCCCCAGCACCATCATCTCTAGTATACTTTCTGTACCCCCAGCACATCATCTCTAGTATACTTTCTGTACCCCCAGCACTACCTGCACCATCATCTCTAGTATACTTTCTGTACCCCCAGCACCATCATCTCTAGTATACTTTCTGTAACCCCAGCACCACCCGCACCATCTTCTCTAGTATACTTTCTGTACCCCCAGCACCATCATCTCTAGTATACTTTCTGTACCCCCAGCACCATCATCTCTAGTATACTTTCTGTAACCTCAGCACCACCCGCACCATCATCTCTAGTATACTTTCTGTATCCCCAGCACCATCATCTCTAGTATACTTTCTGTACCCCCAGCACCATCATCTCTAGTATACCTTCTGTACCCCCAGCACCATCATCTCTAGTATACTTTCTGTACCCCCTGCACCATCATCTCTAGTATACTTTCTGTACCCCCAGCACCATCATCTCTAGTATACTTTCTGTATCCCCAGCACCATCATCTCTAGTATACTTTCTGTATCCCCAGCACCATCATCTCTAGTATACTTTCTGTACCCCCAGCACCACCCGCACCATCATCTCTAGTATACCTTCTGTACCCCCATCACCATCATCTCTAGTATACTTTCTGTGCCCCCAGCACCATCATCTCTAGTATTCTTTCTGTACCCCCAGCACCATCATCTCAAGTATACTTTCTGTACCCCCAGCACCATCATCTCTTGTATACTTTCTGTACCCCCAGCACCATCATCTCTAGTATACTTTCTGTACCCCCAGCACCACCCGCACCATCATCTCTAGTATACTTCCTGTACCCCCAGCACCATCATCTCTAGTATACTTTCTGTGCCCCCAGCACTACCTGCACCATCATCTCTAGTATACTTTCTGTGCCCCCAGCACCATCATCCCTAGTATACTTTCTGTACCCCCAGCACCATCATCTCTAGTATACTTTCTGTACCCCCAGCACCATCATCTCTAGTATACTTTCTGTGCCCCCAGCACCACCCGTACCATCATCTCTAGTATACTTTCTGTGCCCCCAGCACCATCATCTCTAGTATACTTTCTGTGCCCCCAGCACCACCTGTACCACCATCTCTAGTATACTTTCTGTGCCCCCAGCACCATCATCTCTAGTATACTTTCTGTGCCCCCAGCACCATCATCTCTAGTATACTTTCTGTACCCCCAGCACCATCATCTCTAGTATACTTTCTGTGCCCCCAGCACCACCTGTACTATCATCTCTAGTATACTGTCTGTACCCCCAGCACCATCATCTCTAGTATACTTTCTGTTCCCCCAGCACCATCATCTCTAGTATACTTTCTGTACCCCCAGCACCACCTGCACCATCATCTTTAGTATACTTTCTGTACCCCCAGCACCATCATCTCTAGTATACTTTCTGTACCCCCAGCACCATCATCTCTAGTATACTTTCTGTACCCCCAGCACCATCATCTCTAGTATACTTTCTGTACCCCAGCACCACCCGCACCATCATCTCTAGTATACTTTCTGTACCCCCAGCACCACCCGCACCATCATCTCTAGTATACTTTCTGTACCACCCGCACCATCATCTCTAGTATACTTTCTATACCACCCGCACCATCATCTCTAGTATACTTTCTGTACCACCAGCACCATCATCTCTAGTATACTTTCTGTACCACCAGCACCATCATCTCTAGTATACTTTCTGTACCCCCAGCACCTTCATCTCTAGTATACTTTCTGTACCACCAGCACCACCCGCACCTTCATCTCTACTATACTTTCTGTGCCCCCAGCACTATCATCTCTAGTATACTTTCTGTACCCCCAGCACCACCTGCACCATCATCTCTAGTATACTTTCTGTACCCCCAGCACCATCATCTCTAGTCTACTTTCTGTACCCCCAGCACCATCATCTCTAGTCTACTTTCTGTACCCCCAGCACCATCATCTCTAGTATACTTTCTGTACACCCAGCACCATCATCTCTAGTATACTTTCTGTACACCCAGCACCATCATCTCTAGTATACTTTTGGTGCCCCCAGCACCATCATCTCTAGTATACTTTCTGTACCCCCAGCACCACCCGCACCATCATCTCTAGTATACTTTCTGTACCCCCAGCACCACCCGCGCCATCATCTCTAGTATACTTTCTGTGCCCCCAGCACCATCATCTCTAGTATACTTTCTGTACCCCCAGCACCACCCGCGCCATCATCTCTAGTATACTTTCTGTACCCCCAGCACCATCATCTCTAGTATACTTTCTGTACCCCCAGCACCACCTGCACCATCATCTCTAGTATACTTTCTGTACCCCCAGCACCACCAGCACCATCATCTCTAGTATACTTTCTGTGCCCGCAGCACCATCATCTCTAGTATACTTTCTGTACCCCCAGCACCACCTGCACCATCATCTCTAGTATACTTTCTGTGCCCCCAGCACCATCATCTCTAGTATACTTTCTGTACCCCCAGCACCACCTGCACCATCATCTCTAGTATACTTTCTGTACCCCCAGCACCACCTGCACCATCATCTGTAGTATACTTTTGGTGCCCCCAGCACCATCATCTCTAGTATACTTTCTGTACTCCCAGCACCATCATCTCTAGTATACTTTCTGTACCCCCAGCACAGCCCGCACCATCATCTCTAGTATACTTTCTGTACCCCCAGCACCACCCGCACCATTATCTCTAGTATACTTTCTGTACCCCCAGCACCACTCGCACCATCATCTCTAGTATACTTTCTGTGCCCCCAGCACCATCATCTCTAGTATACTTTCTGTACCCCCAGCACCACCTGCACCATCATCTCTAGTTTACTTTCTGTGCCCCCAGCACCATCATCTCTAGTATACTTTCTATACCCCCAGCACCACCTGCACCATCATCTCTAGTATACTTTCTGTGCCCCCAGCACCATCATCTCTAGTATTCTTTCTGTACCCCCAGCACCATCATCTCTAGTATACTTTCTGTACCCCCAGCACCATCATCTCTAGTATACTTTCTGTGCCCCTAGCACCATCATCTCTAGTATACTTTCTGTGCCCCCAGCACCATCATCTCTAGTATACTTTCTGTACCCCCAGCACCACCTGCACCATCACCTCTAGTATACTTTCTGTACCCCCAGCACCATCATCTCTAGTATACTTTCTGTACCCCCAGCACCATCATCTCTAGTATTCTTTCTGTGCCCCCAGCACCATCATCTCTAGTATACTTTCTGTGCCCCCAGCACATCATCTCTAGTATACTTTCTGTACCCCCAGCACCACCCGCACCATCATTTCTAGTATACTTTCTGTGCCCCCAGCACCATCATCTCTAGTATACTTTCTGTGCCCCCAGCACCATCATCTCTAGTATACTTTCTGTACCCTCAGCACCACCTGCACTATCATCTCTAGTATACTTTCTGTGCCCCCAGCACCATCATCTCTAGTATACTTTCTGTGCCCCTAGCACCATCATCTCTAGTATACTTTCTGTACCCCCAGCACCACCTGCACCATCATCTCTAGTATACTTTTGGTGCCCCCAGCACCATCATCTCTAGTATACTTTCTGTACCCCCAGCACCATCATCTCTAGTATACTTTCTGTACCCCCAGCACCACCCGCCCCATCATCTCTAGTATACTTTCTGTACCCCCAGCACCACCCGCACCATCATCTCTAGTATACTTTCTGTGCCCCCAGCACCATCATCTCTAGTATACTTTCTGTACCCCCAGCACCACCTGCACCATCATCTCTAGTATACTTTCTGTGCCCCCAGCACCATCATCTCTAGTATACTTTCTGTACCCCCAGCACCATCATCTCTAGTATACTTTCTGTACCCCCAGCACCACCCGCACCATCATCTCTAGTATACTTTCTGTAACCTCAGCACCACCCGCACCATCATCTCTAGTATACTTTCTGTACCCCCAGCACCATCATCTCTAGTATTCTTTCTGTATCCCCAGCACCATCATCTCTAGTATACTTTCTGTACCCCCAGCACCACCCGCACCATCATCTCTAGTATACCTTCTGTACCCCCAGCACCATCATCTCTAGTATACTTTCTGTACCCTCAGCACCACCTGCACCATCATCTCTAGTATCCTTTCTGTGCCCCCAGCACCATCATCTCTAGTATACTTTCTGTACCACCAGCACCATCATCTCTAGTATACTTTCTGTACCCCCAGCACCACCTGCACCATCATCTCTAGTATACTTTCTGTACCCCCAGCACCATCATCTCTAGTATACTTTCTGTACCCCCAGCACCATCATCTCTAGTATACTTTTGGTGCCCCCAGCACCATCATCTCTAGTATACTTTCTGTACCCCCAGCACCACCCGCACCATCATCTCTAGTTTACTTTCTGTACCCTCAGCACCACCCGCGCCATCATCTCTAGTATACTTTCTGTGCCCCCAGCACCATCATCTCTAGTATACTTTCTGTACCCCCAGCACCACCCGCGCCATCATCTCTAGTATACTTTCTGTACCCCCAGCACCATCATCTCTAGTGTACTTTCTGTACCCCCAGCACCACCTGCACCATCATCTCTAGTATACTTTCTGTACCCCCAGCACCATCATCTCTAGTATACTTTCTGTACCCCCAGCACCACCTGCACCATCATCTCTAGTATACTTTCTGTGCCGCCAGCACCATCATCTCTAGTATACTTTCTGTACCCCTAGCACCACCTGCACCATCATCTGTAGTATACTTTCGGTGCCCCCAGCACCATCATCTCTAGTATACTTTCTGTACCCCCAGCACCATCATCTCTAGTATACTTTCTGTACCCCCAGCACAACCCGCACCATCATCTCTAGTATACTTTCTGTACCCCCAGCACCACCCGCACCATCATCTCTAGTATACTTTCTGTACCCCCAGCACCACTCGCACCATCATCTCTAGTATACTTTCTGTGCCCCCAGCACCATCATCTCTAGTATACTTTCTGTACCCCCAGCACCACCTGCACCATCATCTCTAGTTTACTTTCTGTGCCCCCAGCACCATCATCTCTAGTATACTTTCTATACCCCCAGCACCACCTGCACCATCATCTCTAGTATACTTTCTGTGCCCCCAGCACCATCATCTCTAGTATTCTTTCTGTACCCCCAGCACCATCATCTCTAGTATACTTTCTGTACCCCCAGCACCATCATCTCTAGTATACTTTCTGTGCCCCTAGCACCATCATCTCTAGTATACTTTCTGTGCCCCCAGCACCATCATCTCTAGTATACTTTCTGTACCCCCAGCACCACCTGCACCATCACCTCTAGTATACTTTCTGTACCCCCAGCACCATCATCTCTAGTATACTTTCTGTACCCCCAGCACCATCATCTCTAGTATTCTTTCTGTGCCCCCAGCACCATCATCTCTAGTATACTTTCTGTGCCCCCAGCACATCATCTCTAGTATACTTTCTGTACCCCCAGCACCACCCGCACCATCATTTCTAGTATACTTTCTGTGCCCCCAGCACCATCATCTCTAGTATACTTTCTGTGCCCCCAGCACCATCATCTCTAGTATACTTTCTGTACCCTCAGCACCACCTGCACCATCACCTCTAGTATACTTTCTGTACCCCCAGCACCATCATCTCTAGTATACTTTCTGTACCCCCAGCACCATCATCTCTAGTATTCTTTCTGTGCCCCCAGCACCATCATCTCTAGTATACTTTCTGTGCCCCCAGCACATCATCTCTAGTATACTTTCTGTACCCCCAGCACCACCCGCACCATCATTTCTAGTATACTTTCTGTGCCCCCAGCACCATCATCTCTAGTATACTTTCTGTGCCCCCAGCACCATCATCTCTAGTATACTTTCTGTACCCTCAGCACCACCTGCACCATCATCTCTAGTATACTTTCTGTGCCCCCAGCACCATCATCTCTAGTATACTTTCTGTGCCCCCAGCACCATCATCTCTAGTATACTTTCTGTGCCCCTAGCACCATCATCTCTAGTATACTTTTGGTGCCCCCAGCACCATCATCTCTAGTATACTTTCTGTACCCCCAGCACCATCATCTCTAGTATACTTTCTGTACCCCCAGCACCACCCGCACCATCATCTCTAGTATACTTTCTGTAACCTCAGCACCACCCGCACCATCATCTCTAGTATACTTTCTGTATCCCCAGCACCATCATCTCTAGTATACTTTCTGTACCCCCAGCACCATCATCTCTAGTATACTTTCTGTACCCCCAGCACAACCCGCACCATCATCTCTAGTATACTTTCTGTACCCCCAGCACCACCCGCACCATCATCTCTAGTATACTTTCTGTAACCTCAGCACCACCCGCACCATCATCTCTAGTATACTTTCTGTACCCCCTGCACCATCATCTCTAGTATACTTTCTGTACCCCCAGCACCATCATCTCTAGTATACTTTCTGTATCCCCAGCACCATCATCTCTAGTATACTTTCTGTACCCCCAGCACCACCCGCACCATCATCTCTAGTATACTTTCTGTACCCCCAGCACCATCATCTCTAGTATACTTTCTGTACCCTCAGCACCACCTGCACCATCATCTCTAGTATACTTTCTGTGCCCCTAGCACCATCATCTCTAGTATACTTTCTGTACCCCCAGCACCACCTGCACCATCATCTCTAGTATACTTTTGGTGCCCCCAGCACCATCATCTCTAGTATACTTTCTGTACCCCCAGCACCATCATCTCTAGTATACTTTCTGTACCCCCAGCACCACCCGCACCATCATCTCTAGTATACATTCTGTACCCCCAGCACCACCCGCACCATCATCTCTAGTATACTTTCTGTGCCCCCAGCACCATCATCTCTAGTATACTTTCTGTACCCCCAGCACCACCTGCACCATCATCTCTAGTATACTTTCTGTGCCCCCAGCACCATCATCTCTAGTATACTTTCTGTACCCCCAGCACCATCATCTCTAGTATACTTTCTGTTCCCCCTGCACCATCATCTCTAGTATACTTTCTGTAACCTCAGCACCACCCGCACCATCATCTCTAGTATACTTTCTGTATCCCCAGCACCATCATCTCTAGTATACTTTCTGTACCCCCAGCACCATCATCTCTAGTATACTTTCTGTACCCCCTGCACCTTCATCTCTAGTATACTTTCTGTACCCCCAGCACCATCATCTCTAGTATACTTTCTGTATCCCCAGCACCTTCATCTCTAGTATACTTTCTGTACCCCCAGCACCACCCGCACCATCATCTCTAGTATACCTTCTGTACCCCCATCACCATCATCTCTAGTATACTTTCTGTGCCCCCAGCACCATCATCTCTAGTATACTTTCTGTACCCCCAGCACCATCATCTCTAGTATACTTTCTGTACCCCCAGCACCATCATCTCTTGTATACTTTCTGTACCCCCAGCACCATCATCTCTAGTATACTTTCTGTACCCCCAGCACCACCCGCACCATCATCTCTAGTATACTTCCTGTACCCCCAGCACCATCATCTCTAGTATACTTTCTGTGCCCCCAGCACTACCTGCACCATCATCTCTAGTATACTTTCTGTGCCCCCAGCACCATCATCTCTAGTATACTTTCTGTACCCCCAGCACCATCATCTCTAGTATACTTTCTGTGCCCCCAGCACCACTCGCACCATCATCTCTAGTATACTTTCTGTGCCCCCAGCACCATCATCTCTAGTATACTTTCTGTGCCCCCAGCACCACCTGCACCACCATCTCTAGTATACTTTCTGTGCCCCCAGCACCATCATCTCTAGTATACTTTCTGTGCCCCCAGCACCATCATCTCTAGTATACTTTCTGTACCCCCAGCACCATCATCTCTAGTATACTTTCTGTGCCCCCAGCACCACCTGTACTATCATCTCTAGTATACTTTCTGTACCCCCAGCACCACCCGCACCATCATCTCTAGTATACTTTCTGTACCACCAGCACCATCATCTCTAGTATACTTTCTGTACCCCCAGCACCTCCCGCACCATCATCTCTAGTATACTTTCTGTACCACCCGCACCATCATCTCTAGTATACTTTCTGTACCACCCGCACCATCATCTCTAGTATACTTTCTGTACCACCAGCACCATCATCTCTAGTATACTTTCTGTACCACCAGCACCATCATCTCTAGTATACTTTCTGTACCACCAGCACCATCATCTCTAGTATACTTTCTGTACCCCCAGCACCTTCATCTCTAGTATACTTTCTGTACCACCAGCACCACCCGCACCTTCATCTCTACTATACTTTCTGTGCCCCCAGCACTATCATCTCTAGTATACTTTCTGTACCCCCAGCACCACCTGCACCATCATCTCTAGTATACTTTCGGTGCCCCCTGCACCATCATCTCTAGTAATCTTTCTGTACCCCCAGCACCATCATCTCTAGTATACTTTCTGTGCCCCCAGCACCATCATCTCTAGTATACTTTCTGTGCCCCCAGCACCATCATCTCTTGTATACTTTCTGTACCCCCAGCACCATCATCTCTAGTATACTTTCTGTACCCCCAGCACCACCCGCACCATCATCTCTAGTATACTTTCGGTGCCCCCTGCACCATTATCTCTAGTAATCTTTCTGTACCCCCAGCTCCATCATCTCTAGTATACTTTCTGTACCCCCAGCTCCATCATCTCTAGTATACTTTCTGTGCCCCCAGCACCATCATCTCTAGTATACTTTCTGTGCCCCCAGCACCATCATCTCTAGTATACTTTCTGTGCCCCCAGCACCATCATCTCTAGTATACTTTCTGTACCCCCAGCACCATCATCTCTAGTATACTTTCTGTAACCCCAGCACCACCTGCACCATCATCTCTAGTATACTTTCTGTACCCCAGCACCATCATCTCTAGTATACTTTCTGTGCCCCCAGCACCATCATCTCTAGTATACTTTCTGTGCCCCCAGCACCATCATCTCTAGTATACTTTCTGTGCCCCCAGCAGCATCATCTCTAGTATACTTTCTGTACCCCCGGCACCATCATCTCTAGTATACTTTCTGTACCACCAGCACCATCATCTCTAGTATACTTTCTGTACCCCCAGCACCACCTGCACCATCATCTCTAGTATACTTTCTGTACCCCCAGCACCATCATCTCTAGTCTACTTTCTGTACCCCCAGCACCATCATCTCTAGTATACTTTTGGTGCCCCCAGCACCATCATCTCTAGTATACTTTCTGTACCCCCAGCACCACCCGCACCATCATCTCTAGTATACTTTCTGTACCCCCAGCACCACCCGCGCCATCATCTCTAGTATACTTTCTGTGCCCCCAGCACCATCATCTCTAGTATACTTTCTGTACCCCCAGCACCACCCGCGCCATCATCTCTAGTATACTTTCTGTACCCCCAGCACCATCATCTCTAGTATACTTTCTGTACCCCCAGCACCACCTGCACCATCATCTCTAGTATACTTTCTGTACCCCCAGCACCACCAGCACCATCATCTCTAGTATACTTTCTGTGCCCGCAGCACCATCATCTCTAGTATACTTTCTGTACCCCCAGCACCACCTGCACCATCATCTCTAGTATACCTTCTGTGCCCCCAGCACCATCATCTCTAGTATACTTTCTGTACCCCCAGCACCACCTGCACCATCATCTCTAGTATACTTTCTGTGCCCCCAGCACCATCATCTCTAGTATACTTTCTGTACCCCCAGCACCACCTGCACCATCATCTGTAGTATACTTTCGGTGCCCCCAGCACCATCATCTCTAGTATACTTTCTGTACCCCCAGCACCATCATATCTAGTATACTTTCTGTACCCCCAGCACAACCCGCACCATCATCTCTAGTATACTTTCTGTACCCCCAGCACCACCCGCACCATCATCTCTAGTATACTTTCTGTACCCCCAGCACCACTCGCACCATCATCTCTAGTATACTTTCTGTGCCCCCAGCACCATCATCTCTAGTATACTTTCTGTACCCCCAGCACCACCTGCACCATCATCTCTAGTTTACTTTCTGTGCCCCCAGCACCATCATCTCTAGTATACTTTCTGTACCCCCAGCACCACCTGCACCATCATCTCTAGTATACTTTCTGTGCCCCCAGCACCATCATCTCTAGTATTCTTTCTGTACCCCCAGCACCATCATCTCTAGTATACTTTCTGTACCCCCAGCACCATCATCTCTAGTATACTTTCTGTGCCCCTAGCACCATCATCTCTAGTATACTTTCTGTGCCCCCAGCACCATCATCTCTAGTATACTTTCTGTACCCCCAGCACCACCTGCACCATCACCTCTAGTATACTTTCTGTACCTCCAGCACCATCATCTCTAGTATACTTTCTGTACCCCCAGCACCATCATCTCTAGTATTCTTTCTGTGCCCCCAGCACCATCATCTCTAGTATTCTTTCTGTGCCCCCAGCACCATCATCTCTAGTATACTTTCTGTGCCCCCAGCACATCATCTCTAGTATACTTTCTGTACCCCCAGCACCACCCGCACCATCATTTCTAGTATACTTTCTGTGCCCCCAGCACCATCATCTCTAGTATACTTTCTGTGCCCCCAGCACCATCATCTCTAGTATACTTTCTGTACCCCCAGCACCACCCGCACCATCATCTCTAGTATACTTTCTGTGCCCCCAGCACCATCATCTCTAGTATACTTTCTGTACCCCCAGCACCTCCTGCACCATCATCTCTAGTATATTTTCTGTGCCCCCAGCACCATCATCTCTAGTATACTTTCTGTACCCCCAGCACCATCATCTCTAGTATACTTTCTGTACCCACAGCACCACCCGCACCATCATCTCTAGTATACTTTCTGTACCCCCAGCACCACCCGCACCATCATCTCTAGTATACTTTCTGTACCCCCAGCACCATCATCTCTAGTATACTTTCTGTACCCCCAGCACCATCATCTCTAGTATACTTTCTGTACCCCCAGCACCATCATCTCTAGTATACCTTCTGTACCCCCAGCACCATCATCTCTCGTATACTTTCTGTACCCCCAGCACCATCATCTCTAGTATACTTTCTGTACCCCCAGCACCACCCGCACCATCATCTCTAGTATACTTTCTGTACCCCCAGCACCACCCGCACCATCATCTCTAGTATACTTTCTGTACCCCCAGCACCACCTGCACCATCATCTCTAGTATACTTTCTGTACCCCCAGCCCCATCATCTCTAGTATACTTTCTCTACCCCCAGCACCATCATCTCTAGTATACTTTCTGTACCCCCAGCACCACCTGCACCATCATCTCTAGTATACTTTCTGTACCCCCAGCACTACCCGCACCATCATCTCTAGTATACTTTCTGTACCCCCAGCACCAACTGCACCATCATCTCTAGTATACTTTCTGTACCCCCAGCACCATCATTTCTAGTATACTTTCTGTACCCCCAGCACCATCATCTCTAGTATACTTTCTGTACCCCCAGCACCACCTGCACCATCATCTCTAGTATACTTTCTGTACCCCCAGCACCTTCATCTCTAGTATACTTTCTGTACCCCCAGCACCACCTGCACCATCATCTCTAGTATACTTTCTGTGCCCCCAGCACCATCATCTCTAGTATACTTTCTGTACCCCCAGCACCATCATCTCTAGTATACTTTCTGTACCCCCAGCACCACCCGCACCATCATCTCTAGTATACTTTCTGTACCCCCAGCACCATCATCTCTAGTACACTTTCTGTACCCCCAGCACCATCATCTCTAGTATACTTTCTGTACCCCCAGCACCATCATCTCTAGTATACTTTCTGTACCCCCAGCACCACCTGCACCATCATCTCTAGTATACTTTCTGTACCCCCAGCACCACCCGCACCATCATCTCTAGTATACTTTCTGTACCCCCAGCACCAACTGCACCATCATCTCTAGTATACTTTCTGTACCCCCTGCACCATCATCTCTAGTATACTTTCTGTACCCCCAGCACCATCATCTCTAGTATACTTTCTGTACCCCCAGCACCACCTGCACCATCATCTCTAGTATACTTTCTGTACCCCCAGCACCATCATCTCTAGTATACTTTCTGTACCCCCAGCACCACGCACACCATCATCTCTAGTATACTTTCTGTACCCCCAGCACCATCATCTCTAGTATACTTTCTGTACCCCCAGCACCACCTGCACCATCATCTCTAGTATACTTTCTGTGCCCCCAGCACCATCATCTCTAGTATACTTTCTGTGCCCCCAGCACCACCTGCACCACCATCTCTAGTATACTTTCTGTATCCCCAGCACCATCATCTCTAGTATACTTTCTGTGCTCCCAGCACCATCATCTCTAGTATACTTTCTGTACCCCCAGCACCATCATCTCTAGTATAATTTCTGTGCCCCCAGCACCACCTGTACTATCATCTCTTGTATACTGTCTGTACCCCCAGCACCATCATCTCTAGTATACTTTCTGTACCCCAGCACCATCATCTCTAGTATACTTTCTGTGCCCCCAGCACCATCATCTCTAGTATACTTTCTGTACCCCCAGCACCACCCGCACCATCATCTCTAGTATACTTTCTGTACCCCAGCACCATCATCTCTAGTATACTTTCTGTACCCCCAGCACCATCATCTCTAGTATACTTTCTGTGCTCCCAGCACCATCATCCCTAGTATACTTTCTGTGCCCCCAGCACCATCATCCCTAGTATACTTTCTGTGCCCCCAGCACCATCATCTCTAGTATACTTTCTGTACCCCCAGCACCTTCATCTCTAGTATACTTTCTGTACCCCCAGCACCACCCGCACCATCATCTCTAGTATACTTTCTGTGCCCCCAGCACCATCATCTCTAGTATACTTTCTGTACCCCCAGCACCACCTGCACCATCATCTCTAGTATACTTTCTGTACCCCCAGCACCATCATCTCTAGTATACTTTCTGTACCCCCAGCACCATCATCTCTAGTATACTTTCTGTACCCCCAGCACCATCATCTCTAGTATACTTTCTGTATCCCCAGCACCATCATCTCTATTATACTTTCTGTACCCCCAGCACCACCTGCACCATCATCTCTAGTATACTTTCTGTACCCCCAGCACCACCTGCACCATCATCTCTAGTATACTTTCTGTACCCCCAGCACCATCTGCACCATCATCTCTAGTATACTTTCTGTGCCCCCAGCACCACCTGCACCATCATCTCTAGTATACTTTCTGTGCCCCCAGCACCACCTGCACCATCATCTCTAGTATACTTTCTGTACCCCCAGCACCATCATCTCTAGTATACTTTCTGTACACCCAGCACCATCATCTCTAGTATACTTTCTGTGCCCCCAGCACCACCCGCACCATCATCTCTAGTATACTTTCTGTGCCCCAGCACCATCATCTCTAGTATACTTTCTGTACCCCCAGCACCATCATCTCTAGTATACTTTCTGTACCCCCAGCACCATCATCTCTAGTATACTTTCTGTACCCCCAGCACTACCTGCACCATCCTCTCTAGTATACTTTCTGTACCCCCAGCACCATCATCTCTAGTATACTTTCTGTAACCCCAGCACCACCAGCACCATCATCTTTAGTATACTTTCTGTACCCCCAGCACCATCATCTCTAGTATACTTTCTGTAACCCCAGCACCACCCGCACCATCATCTCTAGTATACTTTCTGTATCCCCAGCACCATCATCTCTAGTATACTTTCTGTACCCCCAGCACCATCATCTCTAGTATACTTTCTGTACCCCCAGCACCATCATCTCTAGTATACTTTCTGTACCCCCAGCACCACCCACACCATCATCTCTAGTATACTTTCTGTACCCCCATCACCATCATCTCTAGTATACTACCATCATCTCTAGTATACTTTCTGTACCCCCAGCACCATCATCTCTAGTATACTTTCTGTACCCCCAGCACCATCATCTCTAGTATACTTTCTGTACCCCCAGCACCATCATCTCTAGTATACTTTCTGTACCCCCAGCACCATCATCTCTAGTATACTTTCTGTACCCCCAGCACCACCCGCACCATCATCTCTAGTATACTTTCTGTACCCCCAGCACCACCCTCACCATCATCTCTAGTATACTTTCTGTACCCCCAGCACCATCATCTCTAGTATACTTTCTGTACCCCCAGCACCATCATCTCTAGTATACTTTCTGTACCCCCAGCACCATCATCTCTAGTATACTTTCTGTACCCCCAGCACCATCATCTCTAGTATACTTTCTGTACCCCCAGCACCATCATCTCTAGTATACTTTCTGTGCCCCCAGCACCATCATCTCTAGTATTCTTTCTGTGCCCCCAGCACTACCCGCACCATCATCTCTAGTATACTTTCTGTGCCCCCAGAACCATCATCTCTAGTATACTTTCTGTGCCCCCAGCACCACCTGCACCACCATCTCTAGTATACTTTCTGTACCCCAGCACCATCATCTCTAGTATACTTTCTGTGCTCCCAGCACCATCATCTCTAGTATACTTTCTGTACCCCCAGCACCATCATCTCTAGTATAATTTCTGTGCCCCCAGCACCACCTGTACTATCATCTCTTGTATACTGTCTGTACCCCCAGCACCATCATCTCTAGTATACTTTCTGTACCCCAGCACCATCATCTCTAGTATACTTTCTGTGCCCCCAGCACCATCATCTCTAGTATACTTTCTGTACCCCCAGCACCACCCGCACCATCATCTCTAGTATACTTTCTGTACCCCAGCACCATCATCTCTAGTATACTTTCTGTACCCCCAGCACCATCATCTCTAGTATACTTTCTGTACCCCGCACCATCATCTCTAGTATACTTTCTGTGCCCCCAGCACCATCATCCCTAGTATACTTTCTGTGCCCCCAGCACCATCATCCCTAGTATACTTTCTGTGCCCCCAGCACCATCATCTCTAGTATACTTTCTGTACCCCCAGCACCATCATCTCTAGTATACTTTCTGTACCCCCAGCACCTTCATCTCTAGTATACTTTCTGTACCCCCAGCACCACCCGCACCATCATCTCTAGTATACTTTCTGTGCCCCCAGCACCATCATCTCTAGTATACTTTCTGTACCCCCAGCACCACCTGCACCATAATCTCTAGTATACTTTCTGTACCCCCAGCACCATCATCTCTAGTATACTTTCTGTATCCCCAGCACCATCATCTCTAGTATACTTTCTGTACCCCCAGCACCATCATCTCTAGTATACTTTCTGTACCCCCAGCACCATCATCTCTAGTATACTTTCTGTGCCCCCAGCACCATCATCTCTAGTATACTTTCTGTGCCCCCAGCACCACCATATCTAGTATACTTTCTGTACCCCCAGCACCATCATCTCTAGTATACTTTCTGTACCCCCAGCACCATCATCTCTAGTATACTTTCTGTACCCCCAGCACCACCCGCACCATCATCTCTAGTATACTTTCTGTACCCCCAGCACCACCCGCACCATCATCTCTAGTATACTTTCTGTACCCCCAGCACCACCTGCACCATCATCTCTAGTATACTTTCTGTACCCCCAGCACCTTCATCTCTAGTATACTTTCTGTACCCCAGCACCACCCGCACCATCATCTCTAGTATACTTTCTGTGCCCCCAGCACCATCATCTCTAGTATACTTTCTGTACCCCCAGCACCACCTGCACATCATCTCTAGTATACTTTCTGTACCCCCAGCACCATCATCTCTAGTATACTTTCTGTATCCCCAGCACCATCATCTCTAGTATACTTTCTCTACCCCCAGCACCACCTGCACCATCATCTCTAGTATACTTTCTGTACCCCCAGCACCACCTGCACCATCATCTCTAGTATACTTTCTGTACCCCCAGCACCATCTGCACCATCATCTCTAGTATACTTTCTGTGCCCCCAGCACCACCTGCACCATCATCTCTAGTATACTTTCTGTGCCCCCAGCACCACCTGCACCATCATCTCTAGTATACTTTCTGTACCCCCAGCACCATCATCTCTAGTATACTTTCTGTACCCCCAGCACCATCATCTCTAGTATACTTTCTGTACCCCCAGCACCATCATCTCTAGTATACTTTCTGTGCCCCCAGCACCACCCTCACCATCATCTCTAGTATACTTTCTGTGCCCCAGCACCATCATCTCTAGTATACTTTCTGTACCCCCAGCACCATCATCTCTAGTATACTCTCTGTACCCCCAGCACCATCATCTCTAGTATACTTTCTGTACCCCCCAGCACCATCATCTCTAGTATACTTTCTGTGCCCCCAGCACCACCTGCACCATCATCTCTAGTATACTTTCTGTACCCCCAGCACCATCATCTCTAGTATACTTTCTGTACCCCCAGCACCATCATCTCTAGTATTCTTTCTGTACCCCCAGCACCATCACCTCTAGTATACTTTCTGTAACCCCAGCACCACCCGCACCGTCATCTCTAGTATACTTTCTGTATCCCCAGCACCATCATCTCTAGTATACTTTCTGTACCCCAGCACCACTCGCACCATCATCTCTAGTATACTTTCTGTATCCCAGCACCATCATCTCTAGTATACTTTCTGTATCCCCAGCACCATCATCTCTAGTATACTTTCTGTACCCCCAGCACCATCATCTCTAGTATACTTTCTGTACCCCCAGCACCATCATCTCTAGTATACTTTCTGTACCCCCAGCACCATCACCTCTAGTATACTTTCTGTAACCCCAGCACCACCCGCACCATCATCTCTAGTATACTTTCTGTATCCCCAGCACCATCATCTTTAGTATACTTTCTGTACCCCCAGCACCATCACCTCTAATATACTTTCTGTAACCCCAGCACCACCCGCACCATCATCTCTAGTATACTTTCTGTATCCCCAGCACCATCATCTCTAGTATACTTTCTGTACCCCAGCACCATCATCTCTAGTATACTTTCTGTACCCCCAGCACCATCATCTCTAGTATACTTTCTGTATCCCCAGCACCATCATCTCTAGTATACTTTCTGTACCCCCAGCACCATCATCTCTAGTATAATTTCTGTACCCCCAGCACCACCCACACCATCATCTCTAGTATACTTTCTGTACCCCCATCACCATCATCTCTAGTATACTACCATCATCTCTAGTATACTTTCTGTACCCCCAGCACCATCATCTCTAGTATACTTTCTGTACCCCCAGCACCATCATCTCTAGTATACTTTCTGTACCCCCAGCACCATCATCTCTAGTATACTTTCTGTACCCCCAGCACCATCATCTCTAGTATACTTTCTGTACCCCCAGCACCATCATCTCTAGTATACTTTCTGTACCCCCATCACCATCATCTCTAGTATACTACCATCATCTCTAGTATACTTTCTGTACCCCCAGCACCATCATCTCTAGTATACTTTCTGTACCCCCAGCACCATCATCTCTAGTATCCTTTCTGTACCCCCAGCACCATCATCTCTAGTATACTTTCTGTACCCTCAGCACCATCATCTCTAGTATACTTTCTGTACCCCCAGCACCATCATCTCTAGTATACTTTCTGTACCCCCCAGCACCATCATCTCTAGTATACTTTCTGTACCCCCAGCACCATCATCTCTAGTATACTTTCTGTACCCCCAGCACCATCATCTCTAGTATACTTTCTGTACCCCCAGCACCATCACCTCTAGTATACTTTCTGTAACCCCAGCACCACCCGCACCATCACCTCTAGTATACTTTCTGTATCCCCAGCACCATCATCTTTAGTATACTTTCTGTACCCCCAGCACCATCACCTCTAGTATACTTTCTGTAACCCCAGCACCACCCGCACCATCATCTCTAGTATACTTTCTGTATCCCCAGCACCATCATCTCTAGTATACTTTCTGTACCCCCAGCACCATCATCTCTAGTATACTTTCTGTACCCCCAGCACCATCATCTCTAGTATACTTTCTGTACCCCCAGCACCATCATCTCTAGTATACTTTCTGTATCCCCAGCACCATCATCTCTAGTATACTTTCTGTACCCCCAGCACCATCATCTCTAGTATAATTTCTGTACCCTCAGCACCACCCACACCATCATCTCTAGTATACTTTCTGTACCCCCATCGCCATCATCTCTAGTATACTACCATCATCTCTAGTATACTTTCTGTACCCCCAGCACCATCATCTCTAGTATACTTTCTGTACCCCCAGCACTACCTGCACCATCATCTCTAGTATACTTTCTGTACCCCCAGCACCATCATCTCTAGTATACTTTCTGTACCCCCAGCACCATCATCTCTAGTATACTTTCTGTACCCCCAGCACCATCATCTCTAGTATACTTTCTGTACCCCCAGCACCACCCGCACCATCATCTCTAGTATACTTTCTGTACCCCCAGCACCACCCTCACCATCATCTCTAGTATACTTTCTGTACCCCCAGCACCATCATCTCTAGTATACTTTCTGTATCCCCAGCACCATCATCTCTAGTATACTTTCTGTACCCCCAGCACCATCATCTCTAGTATAATTTCTGTACCCCCAGCACCACCCACACCATCATCTCTAGTATACTTTCTGTACCCCCATCACCATCATCTCTAGTATACTACCATCATCTCTAGTATACTTTCTGTACCCCCAGCACCATCATCTCTAGTATACTTTCTGTACCCCCAGCACTACCTGCACCATCATCTCTAGTATACTTTCTGTACCCCCAGCACCATCATCTCTAGTATACTTTCTGTACCCCCAGCACCATCATCTCTAGTATACTTTCTGTACCCCCAGCACCACCCGCACCATCATCTCTAGTATACTTTCTGTACCCCCAGCACCACCCTCACCATCATCTCTAGTATACTTTTCTGTACCCCCAGCACCATCATCTCTAGTATACTTTCTGTACCCCCAGCACCATCATCTCTAGTATACTTTCTGTACCCCCCAGCACCATCATCTCTAGTATACTTTCTGTACCCCAGCACCATCATCTCTAGTATACTTTCTGTACCCCCAGCACCATCATCTCTAGTATACTTTCTGTACCCCCAGCACCATCATCTCTAGTATACTTTCTGTGCCCCCAGCACCATCATCTCTAGTATTCTTTCTGTGCCCCCAGCACCATCATCTCTAGTATACTTTCTGTACCCCCAGCACCATCATCTCTAGTATACTTTCTGTACCCCCAGCACCACCTGCACCATCATCTCTAGTATACTTTCTGTACCCCCAGCACCACCTGCACCATCATCTCTAGTATACTTTCTGTACCCCCAGCACCATCTGCACCATCATCTCTAGTATACTTTCTGTGCCCCCAGCACCACCTGCACCATCATCTCTAGTATACTTTCTGTACCCCCAGCACCACCTGCACCATCATCTCTAGTATACTTTCTGTACCCCCAGCACCATCATCTCTAGTATACTTTCTGTACCCCCAGCACCATCATCTCTAGTATACTTTCTGTACCCCCAGCACCATCATCTCTAGTATACTTTCTGTGCCCCCAGCACCACCCGCACCATCATCTCTAGTATACTTTCTGTGCCCCAGCACCATCATCTCTAGTATACTTTCTGTACCCCCAGCACCATAATCTCTAGTATACTCTCTGTACCCCCAGCACCATCATCTCTAGTATACTTTCTGTACCCCCAGCACCATCATCTCTAGTATACTTTCTGTGCCCCCAGCACCACCTGCACCTTCATCTCTAGTATACTTTCTGTACCCCCAGCACCATCGTCTCTTGTATACTTTCTGTACCCAGCACCATCATCTCTAGTATACTTTCTGTGCCCCCAGCACCATCATCTCTAGTATACTTTCTGTACCCCCAGCACCACCCGCACCATCATCTCTAGTATACTTTCTGTACCCCAGCACCATTCATCTCTAGTTTACTTTCTGTACCTCCAGCACCATCATCTCTAGTACTCTGTACCCCGCACCATCATCTCTAGTATACTTTCTGTGCCCCCAGCACCATCATCTCTAGTATACTTTCTGTGCCCCCAGCACCATCATCTCTAGTATACTTTCTGTACCACCAGCACCATCATCTCTAGTATACTTTCTGTGCCCCCAGCACCATCATCTCTAGTATACTTTCTGTGCCCCCAGCACCATCATCTCTAGTATACTTTCTGTACCACCAGCACCATCATCTCTAGTATACTTTCTGTACCCCCAGCACCATCATCTCTAGTATACTTTCTGTACCCCAGCACCATCATCTCTAGTATACTTTCTGTGCCCCCAGCACCATCATCTCTAGTATACTTTCTGTACCCCAGCACCATCATCTCTAGTATACTTTCTGTACCCCAGCACCATCATCTCTAGTATACTTTCTGTACCCCAGCACCATCATCTCTAGTATACTTTCTGTGCCCCCAGCACCATCATCTCTAGTATACTTTCTGTACCCCAGCACCATCATCTCTAGTATACTTTCTGTGCCCCCAGCACCATCATCTCTAGTATACTTTCTGTACCCCAGCACCATCATCTCTAGTATACTTTCTGTGCCCCCAGCACCATCATCTCTAGTATACTTTCTGTGCCCCCAGCACCATCATCTCTAGTATACTTTCTGTGCCCAGCACCATCATCTCTATTATACTTTCTGTACCCCCAGCACCATCATCTCTAGTATACTTTCTGTACCCCCAGCACCATCATCTCTAGTATACTTTCTGTACCCCCCTCACCACCAGCACCATCATCTCTAGTATACTTTCTGTAACCCCCTCACCACCAGCACCATCATCTCTAGTTTACTTTCTGTATCACCAGCACCATCATCTCTAGTATACTTTCTGTATCCCCAGCACCATCATCTCTAGTATACTTTCTGTACCCCCAGCACCATCATCTCTAGTATACTTTCTGTACCCCCAGCACCATCATCTCTAGTATACTTTCTGTATCCCCAGCACCATCATCTCTAGTATACTTTCTGTAACCCCAGCACCATCATCTCTAGTATACTTTCTGTACCCCCAGCACCATCATCTCTAGTATACTTTCTGTACCCCCAGCACTACCTGCACCATCATCTCTAGTATACTTTCTGTATCCCCAGCACCATCATCTCTAGTATACTTTCTGTACCCCCAGCACCCATCATCTCTAGTATACTTTCTGTATCCCCAGCACCATCATCTCTAGTATACTTTCTGTACCCCCAGCACCATCATCTCTAGTATAATTTCTGTGCCCCCAGCACCACCTGTACTATCATCTCTTGTATACTGTCTGTACCCCCAGCACCATCATCTCTAGTATACTTTCTGTACCCCAGCACCATCATCTCTAGTATACTTTCTGTGCCCCCAGCACCATCATCTCTAGTATACTTTCTGTACTCCCAGCACCACCCGCACCATCATCTCTAGTATACTTTCTGTACCCCAGCACCATCATCTCTAGTATACTTTCTGTACCCCGCACCATCATCTCTAGTATACTTTCTGTGCCCCCAGCACCATCATCCCTAGTATACTTTCTGTGCCCCCAGCACCATCATCTCTAGTATACTTTCTGTACCCCCAGCACCATCATCTCTAGTATACTTTCTGTACCCCCAGCACCTTCATCTCTAGTATACTTTCTGTGCCCCCAGCACCATCATCTCTAGTATACTTTCTGTACCACCAGCACCATCATCTCTAGTATACTTTCTGTGCCCCCAGCACCATCATCTCTACTATACTTTCTGTACCACCAGCACCATCATCTCTAGTATACTTTCTGTACCCCCAGCACTACCTGCACCATCATCTCTAGTATACTTTCTGTATCCCCAGCACCATCATCTCTAGTATACTTTCTGTACCCCAGCACCATCATCTCTAGTATACTTTCTGTGCCCCCAGCACCATCATCTCTAGTATACTTTCTGTACCCCCAGCACCACCCGCACCATCATCTCTAGTATACTTTCTGTACCCCAGCACCATCATCTCTAGTATACTTTCTGTACCCCGCACCATCATCTCTAGTATACTTTCTGTGCCCCCAGCACCATCATCTCTACTATACTTTCTGTACCACCAGCACCATCATCTCTAGTATACTTTCTGTGCCCCCAGCACCATCATCTCTAGTATACTTTCTGTGCCCCCAGCACCATCATCTCTACTATACTTTCTGTGCCCCCAGCACCATCATCTCTAGTATACTTTCTGTACCCCCAGCACCATCATCTCTAGTATACTTTCTGTACCCCCAGCACTACCTGCACCATCATCTCTAGTATACTTTCTGTATCCCCAGCACCATCATCTCTAGTATACTTTCTGTACCCCCAGCACCTTCATCTCTAGTATACTTTCTGTACCCCCAGCACCATCATCTCTAGTATACTTTCTGTGCCCCCAGCACCATCATCTCTAGTATACTTTCTGTACCCCCAGCACCTTCATCTCTAGTATACTTTCTGTACCCCCAGCACCTTCATCTCTAGTATACTTTCTGTATCCCCAGCACCATCATCTCTAGTATACTTTCTGTACCCCCAGCACCTTCATCTCTAGTATACTTTCTGTACCCCCAGCACCTTCATCTCTAGTATACTTTCTGTGCCCCCAGCACCATCATCTCTAGTATACTTTCTGTACCCCCAGCACCATCATCTCTAGTATACTTTCTGTACCCCCAGCACTACCTGCACCATCATCTCTAGTATACTTTCTGTATCCCCAGCACCATCATCTCTAGTATACTTTCTGTACCCCCAGCACCATCATCTCTAGTATACTTTCTGTACCCCCAGCACCATCATCTCTAGTATACTTTCTGTATCCCCAGCACCATCATCTCTAGTATACTTTCTGTAACCCCAGCACCATCATCTCTAGTATACTTTCTGTACCCCCAGCACCATCATCTCTAGTATACTTTCTGTACCCCCAGCACTACCTGCACCATCATCTCTAGTATACTTTCTGTACCCCCAGCACCATCATCTCTAGTATACTTTCTGTAACCCTAGCACCATCATCTCTAGTATACTTTCTGTATCCCCAGCACCATCATCTCTAGTATACTTTCTGTACCCCCAGCACCATCATCTCTAGTATACTTTCTGTATCCCCAGCACCATCATCTCTAGTATACTTTCTGTAACCCCAGCACCATCATCTCTAGTATACTTTCTGTACCCCCAGCACCATCATCTCTAGTATACTTTCTGTACCCCCAGCACTACCTGCACCATCATCTCTAGTATACTTTCTGTACCCCCAGCACCATCCTCTCTAGTATACTTTCTGTAACCCCAGCACCATCATCTCTAGTATACTTTCTGTATCCCCAGCACCATCATCTCTAGTATACTTTCTGTACCCCAGCACCATCATCTCTAGTATACTTTCTGTATCCCCAGCACCATCATCTCTAGTATACTTTCTGTATCCCCAGCACCATCATCTCTAGTATACTTTCTGTAACCCCAGCACCATCATCTCTAGTATACTTTCTGTACCCCCAGCACCATCATCTTAGTATACTTTCTGTACCCCCAGCACCATCATCTCTAGTATAATTTCTGTGCCCCCAGCACCACCTGTGCTATCATCTCTTGTATACTGTCTGTACCCCCAGCACCATCATCTCTAGTATACTTTCTGTACCCCAGCACCATCATCTCTAGTATACTTTCTGTGCCCCCAGCACCTTCATCTCTAGTATACTTTCTGTACCCCAAGCACCACCCGCACCATCATCTCTAGTATACTTTCTGTACCCCAGCACCATCATCTCTAGTATACTTTCTGTATCCCCAGCACCATCATCTCTAGTATACTTTCTGTACCCCCAGCACCATCATCTCTAGTATACTGTCTGTACCCCCAGCACCATCATCTCTAGTATACTTTCTGTACCCCAGCACCATCATCTCTAGTATACTTTCTGTGCCCCCAGCACCTTCATCTCTAGTATACTTTCTGTACCCCCAGCACCACCCGCACCATCATCTCTAGTATACTTTCTGTACCCCAGCACCATCATCTCTAGTATACTTTCTGTACCCCCATCACCATCATCTCTAGTATACTACCATCATCTCTAGTATACTTTCTGTACCCCCAGCACCATCATCTCTAGTATACTTTCTGTACCCCCAGCACCATCATCTCTAGTATACTTTCTGTACCCCCAGCACCATCATCTCTAGTATACTTTCTGTACCCCCAGCACCATCATCTCTAGTATACTTTCTGTACCCCCAGCACCACCCGCACCATCATCTCTAGTATACTTTCTGTACCCCCAGCACCACCCTCACCATCATCTCTAGTATACTTTCTGTACCCCCAGCACCATCATCTCTAGTATACTTTCTGTACCCCCAGCACCATCATCTCTAGTATACTTTCTGTTCCACCCAGCACCATCATCTCTAGTATACTTTCTGTACCCCCAGCACCATCATCTCTAGTATACTTTCTGTACCCCCAGCACCATCATCTCTAGTATACTTTCTGTGCCCCCAGCACCATCATCTCTAGTATTCTTTCTGTGCCCCCAGCACTACCCTCACCATCATCTCTAGTATACTTTCTGTGCCCCCAGCACCATCATCTCTAGTATACTTTCTGTGCCCCCAGCACCATCATCTCTAGTATACTTTCTGTACCCCCAGCACCATCATCTCTAGTATACTTTCTGTGCTCCCAGCACCATCATCTCTAGTATACTTTCTGTACCCCCAGCACCATCATCTCTAGTATAATTTCTGTGCCCCCTGCACCACCTGTACTATCATCTCTTGTATACTGTCTGTACCCCAGCACCATCATCTCTAGTATACTTTCTGTACCCCAGCACCATCATCTCTAGTATACTTTCTGTACCCCCAGCACCATCATCTCTAGTATACTTTCTGTACCCCGCACCATCATCTCTAGTATACTTTCTGTGCCCCCAGCACCATCATCCCTAGTATACTTTCTGTGCCCCCAGCACCATCATCCCTAGTATACTTTCTGTGCCCCCAGCACCATCCTCTCGAGTATACTTTCTGTACCCCCAGCACCATCATCTCTAGTATACTTTCTGTACCCCCAGCACCTTCATCTCTAGTATACTTTCTGTACCCCCAGCACCACCCGCACCATCATCTCTAGTATACTTTCTGTGCCCCCAGCACCATCATCTCTAGTATACTTTCTGTACCCCCAGCACCATCATCTCTAGTATACTTTCTGTATCCCCAGCACCATCATCTCTAGTATACTTTCTGTACCCCCAGCACCATCATCTCTAGTATACTTTCTGTACCCCCAGCACCATCATCTCTAGTATACTTTCTGTGCCCCCAGCACCATCATCTCTAGAATACTTTCTGTACCCCCAGCACCACCATATCTAGTATACTTTCTGTACCCCCAGCACCATCATCTCTAGTATACTTTCTGTACCCCCAGCACCATCATCTCTAGTATACTTTCTGTGCCCCCAGCACCATCATCTCTAGTATACTTTCTGTACCCCCAGCACCACCCGCACCATCATCTCTAGTATACTTTCTGTGCCCCCAGCACCATCATCTCTAGTATACTTTCTGTACCCCCAGCACCACCTGCACCATCATCTCTAGTATACTTTCTGTGCCCCCAGCACCATCATCTCTAGTATACTTTCTGTACCCCCAGCACCATCATCTCTAGTATACTTTCTGTACCCCCAGCACCACCCGCACCATCATCTCTAGTATACTTTCTGTACCCCCAGCACCACCCGCACCATCATCTCTAGTATACTTTCTGTACCCCCAGCACCACCCGCACCATCATCTCTAGTATACTTTCTGTACCCCCAGCACCACCTGCACCATCATCTCTAGTATACTTTCTATACCCCCAGCACCTTCATCTCTAGTATACTTTCTGTACCCCCAGCACCACCCGCACCATCATCTCTAGTATACTTTCTGTGCCCCCAGCACCATCATCTCTAGTATACTTTCTGTACCCCCAGCACCACCTGCACCATCATCTCTAGTATACTTTCTGTACCCCCAGCACCATCATCTCTAGTATACTTTCTGTATCCCCAGCACCATCATCTCTAGTATACTTTCTGTACCCCCAGCACCACCTGCACCATCATCTCTAGTATACTTTCTGTACCCCCAGCACCACCTGCACCATCATCTCTAGTATACTTTCTATACCCCCAGCACCATCTGCACCATCATCTCTAGTATACTTTCTGTGCCCCCAGCACCACCTGCACCATCATCTCTAGTATACTTTCTGTGCCCCCAGCACCACCTGCACCATCATCTCTAGTATACTTTCTGTACCCCCAGCACCATCATCTCTAGTATACTTTCTGTACCCCCAGCACCATCATCTCTAGTATACTTTCTGTACCCCCAGCACCATCATCTCTAGTATACTTTCTGTGCCCCCAGCACCACCCTCACCATCATCTCTAGTATACTTTCTGTGCCCCAGCACCATCATCTCTAGTATACTCTCTGTACCCCCAGCACCATCATCTCTAGTATACTTTCTGTACCCCCAGCACCATCATCTCTAGTATACTTTCTGTGCCCCCAGCACCACCTGCACCATCATCTCTAGTATACTTTCTGTACCCCCAGCACCATCATCTCTAGTATACTTTCTGTACCCCCAGCACTACCTGCACCATCATCTTTAGTATACTTTCTGTACCCCCAGCACCATCACCTCTAGTATACTTTCTGTAACCCCAGCACCACCCGCACCATCATCTCTAGTATACTTTCTGTACCCCCAGCACCATCATCTCTAGTATACTTTCTGTACCCCCAGCACCATCATCTCTAGTATACTTTCTGTACCCCCAGCACCATCATCTCTAGTATACTTTCTGTACCCCCAGCACCATCATCTCTAGTATAATTTCTGTACCCCCAGCACCACCCACACCATCATCTCTAGTATACTTTCTGTACCCCCAGCACCATCATCTCTAGTATACTACCATCATCTCTAGTATACTTTCTGTACCCCCAGCACCATCATCTCTAGTATAATTTCTGTACCCCCAGCACCATCATCTCTAGTATACTTTCTGTACCCCCAGCACCATCATCTCTAGTATACTTTCTGTACCCGCAGCACCATCATCTCTAGTATACTTTCTGTACCCCCAGCACCACCCGCACCATCATCTCTAGTATACTTTCTGTACCCCCAGCACCACCCTCACCATCATCTCTAGTATACTTTCTGTACCCCCAGCACCATCATCTCTAGTATACTTTCTGTACCCCCAGCACCATCATCTCTAGTATACTTTCTGTACCCCCCAGCACCATCATCTCTAGTATACTTTCTGTACCCCCAGCACCATCATCTCTAGTATACTTTCTGTACCCCCAGCACCATCATCTCTAGTATACTTTCTGTACCCCCAGCACCATCATCTCTAGTATACTTTCTGTGCCCCCAGCACCATCATCTCTAGTATACTTTCTGTGCCCCCAGCACCATCATCTCTAGTATACTTTCTGTACCCCCAGCACCATCATCTCTAGTATACTTTTTGTGCCCCCAGCACCATCATCTCTAGTATACTTTCTGTGCCCCCAGCACCATCATCTCTAGTATACTTTCTGTGCCCCAGCACCATCATCTCTACTATACTTTCTGTTCCCCCAGCACCATCATCTCTAGTATACTTTCTGTACCCCCAGCACCATCATCTCTAGTATACTTTCTGTACCCCCAGCACTACCTGCACCATCATCTCTATTATACTTTCTGTACCCCCAGCACCATCATCTCTAGTATACTTTCTGTACCCCCCTCACCACCAGCACCATCATCTCTAGTATACTTTCTGTAACCCCCTCACCACCAGCACCATCATCTCTAGTATACTTTCTGTATCCCCAGCACCATCATCTCTAGTATACTTTCTGTACCCCCAGCACCATCATCTCTAGTATACTTTCTGTGCCCCCAGCACCATCATCTCTAGTATACTTTCTGTACTCCCAGCACCACCCGCACCATCATCTCTAGTATACTTTCTGTACCCCAGCACCATCATCTCTAGTATACTTTCTGTACCCCGCACCATCATCTCTAGTATACTTTCTGTGCCCCCAGCACCATCATCCCTAGTATACTTTCTGTGCCCCCAGCACCATCATCTCTAGTATACTTTCTGTGCCCCCAGCACCATCATCTCTAGTATACTTTCTGTACCCCCAGCACCTTCATCTCTAGTATACTTTCTGTGCCCCCAGCACCATCATCTCTAGTATACTTTCTGTACCACCAGCACCATCATCTCTAGTATACTTTCTGTGCCCCCAGCACCATCATCTCTACTATACTTTCTGTACCACCAGCACCATCATCTCTAGTATACTTTCTGTGCCCCCAGCACCATCATCTCTACTATACTTTCTGTGCCCCCAGCACCATCATCTCTAGTATACTTTCTGTACCCCCAGCACCATCATCTCTAGTATACTTTCTGTACCCCCAGCACTACCTGCACCATCATCTCTAGTATACTTTCTGTATCCCCAGCACCATCATCTCTAGTATACTTTCTGTACCCCAGCACCATCATCTCTAGTATACTTTCTGTGCCCCCAGCACCATCATCTCTAGTATACTTTCTGTACCCCCAGCACCATCATCTCTAGTATACTTTCTGTACCCCCAGCACTACCTGCACCATCATCTCTAGTATACTTTCTGTACCCCCAGCACCATCATCTCTAGTATACTTTCTGTACCCCCCTCACCACCAGCACCATCATCTCTAGTATACTTTCTGTAACCCCCTCACCACCAGCACCATCATCTCTAGTATACTTTCTGTATCCCCAGCACCATCATCTCTAGTATACTTTCTGTACCCCCAGCACCATCATCTCTAGTATACTTTCTGTGCCCCCAGCACCATCATCTCTAGTATACTTTCTGTACTCCCAGCACCACCCGCACCATCATCTCTAGTATACTTTCTGTACCCCAGCACCATCATCTCTAGTATACTTTCTGTACCCCGCACCATCATCTCTAGTATACTTTCTGTGCCCCCAGCACCATCATCCCTAGTATACTTTCTGTGCCCCCAGCACCATCATCTCTAGTATACTTTCTGTGCCCCCAGCACCATCATCTCTAGTATACTTTCTGTACCCCCAGCACCATCATCTCTAGTATACTTTCTGTACCCCCAGCACCATCATCTCTAGTATACTTTCTGTACCCCCAGCACTACCTGCACCATCATCTCTAGTATACTTTCTGTACCCCCAGCACCATCATCTCTAGTATACTTTCTGTACCCCCAGCACTACCTGCACCATCATCTCTAGTATACTTTCTGTATCCCCAGCACCATCATCTCTAGTATACTTTCTGTACCCCAGCACCATCATCTCTAGTATACTTTCTGTGCCCCCAGCACCATCATCTCTAGTATACTTTCTGTACCCCCAGCACCACCCGCACCATCATCTCTAGTATACTTTCTGTGCCCCCAGCACTATCATCTCTAGTATACTTTCTGTACCCCCAGCACCATCATCTCTAGTATACTTTCTGTACCCCCAGCACCTTCATCTCTAGTATACTTTCTGTGCCCCCAGCACCATCATCTCTAGTATACTTTCTGTACCACCAGCACCATCATCTCTAGTATACTTTCTGTGCCCCCAGCACCATCATCTCTACTATACTTTCTGTACCACCAGCACCATCATCTCTAGTATACTTTCTGTGCCCCCAGCACCATCATCTCTAGTATACTTTCTGTAACCCCAGCACCATCATCTCTAGTATACTTTCTGTACCCCCAGCACCATCATCTCTAGTATACTTTCTGTACCCCCAGCACTACCTGCACCATCATCTCTAGTATACTTTCTGTACCCCCAGCACCATCATCTCTAGTATACTTTCTGTAACCCCAGCACCATCATCTCTAGTATACTTTCTGTATCCCCAGCACCATCATCTCTAGTATACTTTCTGTACCCCCAGCACCATCATCTCTAGTATACTTTCTGTATCCCCAGCACCATCATCTCTAGTATACTTTCTGTAACCCCTGCGCCATCATCTTTAGTATACTTTCTGTACCCCCAGCACCATCATCTCTAGTATAATTTCTGTGCCCCCAGCACCACCTGTACTATCATCTCTTGTATACTGTCTGTACCCCCAGCACCATCATCTCTAGTATACTTTCTGTACCCCAGCACCATCATCTCTAGTATACTTTCTGTGCCCCCAGCACCTTCATCTCTAGTATACTTTCTGTACCCCCAGCACCACCCGCACCATCATCTCTAGTATACTTTCTGTACCCCAGCACCATCATCTCTAGTATACTTTCTGTACCCCCAGCACCATCATCTCTAGTATACTTTCTGTACCCCGCACCATCATCTCTAGTATACTTTCTGTACCCCCAGCACCATCATCTCTAGTATACTTTCTGTGCCCCCAGCACCATCATCCCTAGTATACTTTCTGTGCCCCCAGCACCATCATCCCTAGTATACGTTCTGTGCCCCCAGCACCATCATCTCTAGTATACTTTCTGTACCCCCAGCACCATCATCTCTAGTATACTTTCTGTACCCCCAGCACCTTCATCTCTAGTATACTTTCTGTACCCCCAGCACCACCCGCACCATCATCTCTAGTATACTTTCTGTGCCCCCAGCACCATCATCTCTAGTATACTTTCTGTACCCCCAGCACCACCTGCACCATCATCTCTAGTATACTTTCTGTACCCCCAGCACCATCATCTCTAGTATACTTTCTGTATCCCCAGCACCATCATCTCTAGTATACTTTCTGTACCCCCAGCACCACCTGCACCATCATCTCTAGTATACTTTCTGTACCCCCAGCACCACCTGCACCATCATCTCTAGTATACTTTCTGTACCCCCAGCACCATCTGCACCATCATCTCTAGTATACTTTCTGTGCCCCCAGCACCACCTGCACCATCATCTCTAGTATACTTTCTGTGCCCCCAGCACCACCTGCACCATCATCTCTAGTATACTTTCTGTACCCCCAGCACCATCATCTCTAGTATACTTTCTGTACCCCCAGCACCATCATCTCTAGTATACTTTCTGTACCCCCAGCACCATCATCTCTAGTATACTTTTTGTGCCCCTAGCACCACCCGCACCATCATCTCTAGTATACTTTCTATGCCCCAGCACCATCATCTCTAGTATACTTTCTGTTCCCCCAGCACCATAATCTCTAGTATACTCTCTGTACCCCCAGCACCATCATCTCTAGTATACTTTCTGTACCCCCAGCACCATCATTTCTAGTATACTTTCTGTGCCCCCAGCACCACCTGCACCATCATCTCTAGTATACTTTCTGTACCCCCAGCACCACCTGCACCATCATCTCTAGTATACTTTCTGTGCCCCCAGCACCATCATCTCTAGTATACTTTCTGTACCCCCAGCACCACCCGCACCATCATCTCTAGTATACTTTCTGTACCCCAGCACCATCATCTCTAGTTTACTTTCTGTACCCCCAGCACCATCATCTCTTGTATACTTTCTGTACCCCGCACCATCATCTCTAGTATACTTTCTGGGCCCCCAGCACCATCATCTCTAGTATACTTTCTGGGCCCCCAGCACCATCATCTCTAGTATACTTTCTGTACCACCAGCACCATCATCTCTAGTATACTTTCTGTGCCCCCAGCACCATCATCTCTAGTATACTTTCTGTGCCCCCAGCACCATCATCTCTAGTATACTTTCTGTACCACCAGCACCATCATCTCTAGTATACTTTCTGTACCCCCAGCACCATCATCTCTAGTATACTTTCTGTACCCCCAGCACCATCATCTCTAGTATACTTTCTGTACCCCAGCACCATCATCTCTAGTATACTTTCTGTGCCCCCTGCACCATCATCTCTAGTAATCTTTCTGTACCCCCAGCACCATCATCTCTAGTATACTTTCTGTGCCCCCAGCACCATCATCTCTAGTATACTTTCTGTGCCCCCAGCACCATCATCTCTAGTATACTTTCTGTAACCCCAGCACCACCTGCACCATCATCTCTAGTATACTTTCTGTGCCCCCAGCACCATCATCTCTAGTATACTTTCGGTGCCCCCTGCACCATCATCTCTAGTATACTTTCTGTGCCCCCAGCACCATCATCTCTAGTATACTTTCTGTGCCCCCAGCACCATCATCTCTAGTATACTTTCTGTGCCCCCAGCAGCATCATCTCTAGTATACTTTCTGTACCCCCGGCACCATCATCTCTAGTATACTTTCTGTACCACCAGCACCATCATCTCTAGTATACTTTCTGTACCCCCAGCACCACCTGCACCATCATCTCTAGTATACTTTCTGTACCCCCAGCACCATCATCTCTAGTATACTTTCTGTACCCCCAGCACCATCATCTCTAGTATACTTTCTGTACCCCCAGCACCACCCGCACCATCATCTCTAGTATACTTTCTGTACCCCCAGCACCACCCGCGCCATCATCTCTAGTATACTTTCTGTGCCCCCAGCACCATCATCTCTAGTATACTTTCTGTACCCCCAGCACCACCCGCGCCATCATCTCTAGTATACTTTCTGTACCCCCAGCACCATCATCTCTAGTATACTTTCTGTACCCCCAGCACCACCTGCACCATCATCTCTAGTATACTTTCTGTACCCCCAGCACCACCAGCACCATCATCTCTAGTATACTTTCTGTGCCCGCAGCACCATCATCTCTAGTATACTTTCTGTACCCCCAGCACCACCTGCACCATCATCTCTAGTATACTTTCTGTGCCCCCAGCACCATCATCTCTAGTATACTTTCTGTACCCCCAGCACCACCTGCACCATCATCTCTAGTATACTTTCTGTGCCCCCAGCACCATCATCTCTAGTATACTTTCTGTACCCCCAGCACCACCTGCACCATCATCTGTAGTATACTTTCGGTGCCCCCAGCACCATCATCTCTTGTATACTTTCTGTACCCCCAGCACCATCATCTCTAGTATACTTTCTGTGCCCCCAGCACAACCCGCACCATCATCTCTAGTATACTTTCTGTACCCCCAGCACCACCCGCACCATCATCTCTAGTATACTTTATGTACCCCCAGCACCACTCGCACCATCATCTCTAGTATACTTTCTGTGCCCCCAGCACCATCATCTCTAGTATACTTTCTGTACCCCCAGCACCATCATCTCTAGTATACTTTCTGTACCCCCAGCACCATCATCTCTAGTATACTTTCTGTACCCCCAGCACCATCATCTCTAGTATACTTTCTGTACCCCCAGCACCATCATCTCTAGTATACTTTCTGTGCCCCCAGCACCATCATCTCTAGTATACTTTCTGTACCCCCAGCACCACCTGCACCATCACCTCTAGTATACTTTCTGTACCCCCAGCACCATCATCTCTAGTATACTTTCTGTACCCCCAGCACCATCATCTCTAGTATTCTTTCTGTGCCCCCAGCACCATCATCTCTAGTATAATTTCTGTGCCCCCAGCACATCATCTCTAGTATACTTTCTGTACCCCCAGCACCACCCGCACCATCATTTCTAGTATACTTTCTGTGCCCCCAGCACCATCATCTCTAGTATACTTTCTGTGCCCCCTGCACCATCATCTCTAGTATACTTTCTGTACCCTCAGCACCACCTGCACCATCATCTCTAGTATACTTTCTGTGCCCCCAGCACCATCATCTCTAGTATACTTTCTGTGCCCCTAGCACCATCATCTCTAGTATACTTTCTGTACCCCCAGCACCACCTGCACCATCATCTCTAGTATACTTTTGGTGCCCCCAGCACCATCATCTCTAGTATACTTTCTGTACCCCCAGCACCATCATCTCTAGTATACTTTCTGTACCCCCAGCACCACCCGCCCCATCATCTCTAGTATACTTTCTGTACCCCCAGCACCACCCGCACCATCATCTCTAGTATACTTTCTGTGCCCCAAGCACCATCATCTCTAGTATACTTTCTGTACCCCCAGCACCACCTGCACCATCATCTCTAGTATACTTTCTGTGCCCCCTGCACCATCATCTCTAGTATACTTACTGTACCCCCAGCACCACCTGCGCCATCATCTCTAGTATACTTTCTGTGCCCCCAGCACCATCATCTCTAGTATACTTTCTGTACCCCCAGCACCATCATCTCTAGTATACTTTCTGTACCCCAGCACCACCCGCACCATCATCTCTAGTATACTTTCTGTACCACCAGCACCACCCGCACCATCATCTCTAGTATACTTTCTGTACCACCAGCACCATCATCTCTAGTATACTTTCTGTACCCCCAGCACCTCCCGCACCATCATCTCTAGTATACTTTCTGTACCACCCGCACCATCATCTCTAGTATACTTTCTGTACCACCCGCACCATCATCTCTAGTATATTTTCTGTACCACCAGCACCATCATCTCTAGTATACTTTCTGTACCCCCAGCACCTTCATCTCTAGTATACTTTCTGTACCACCAGCACCACCCGCACCTTCATCTCTACTATACTTTCTGTGCCCCCAGCACTATCATCTCTAGTATACTTACTGTGCCCCAGCATCATCATCTCTAGTATACTTTCTGTACCCCCAGCACCACCTGCACCATCATCTCTAGTATACTTTCGGTGCCCGCTGCACCATCATCTCTAGTAATCTTTCTGTACCCCCAGCACCATCATCTCTAGTATACTTTCTGTGCCCCCAGCACCATCATCTCTAGTATACTTTCTGTGCCCCCAGCACCATCATCTCTAGTATACTTTCTGTGCCCCCAGCACCATCATCTCTAGTATACTTTCTGTACCCCCAGCACATCATCTCTAGTATACTTTCTGTACCCCCAGCACCACCTGCACCATCATCTCTAGTATACTTTCTGTACCCCCAGCACCACCAGCACCATCATCTCTAGTATACTTTCTGTGCCCCCAGCACCATCATCTCTAGTATACTTTCTGTACCCTCAGCACCACCTGCACCATCATCTCTAGTATACTTTCTGTGCCCCCAGCACCATCATCTCTAGTATACTTTCTGTGCCCCTAGCACCATCATCTCTAGTATACTTTCTGTACCCCCAGCACCACCTGCACCATCATCTCTAGTATACTTTTGGTGCCCCCAGCACCATCATCTCTAGTATACTTTCTGTACCCCCAGCACCATCATCTCTAGTATACTTTCTGTACCCCCAGCACCATCATCTCTAGTATACTTTCAGTACCCCCAGCACCACCCGCCCCATCATCTCTAGTATACTTTCTGTACCCCCAGCACCACCCGCACCATCATCTCTAGTATACTTTCTGTGCCCCCAGCACCATCATCTCTAGTATACTTTCTGTACCCCCAGCACCACCTGCACAATCATCTCTAGTTTACTTTCTGTGCCCCCAGCACCATCATCTCTAGTATACTTTCTGTACCCCCAGCACCACCCGCGCCATCATCTCTAGTATACTTTCTGTACCCCCAGCACCATCATCTCTAGTATACTTTCTGTACCCCCAGCACCACCTGCACCATCATCTCTAGTATACTTTCTGTACCCCCAGCACCATCATCTCTAGTATACTTTCTGTGCCCCCAGCACCATCATCTCTTGTATACTTTCTGTACCCCCAGCACCACCTGCACCATCATCTCTAGTATACTTTCTGTGCCCCCAGCACCATCATCTCTAGTATACTTTCTGTACCCCCAGCACCACCTGCACCATCATCTGTAGTATACTTTCGGTGCCCCCAGCACCATCATCTCTAGTATACTTTCTGTACCCCCAGCACCATCATCTCTAGTATACTTTCTGTACCCCCAGCACAACTCGCACCATCATCTCTAGTATACTTTCTGTACCCCCAGCACCACCCGCACCATCATCTCTAGTATACTTTATGTACCCCCAGCACCACTCGCACCATCATCTCTAGTATACTTTCTGTGCCCCCAGCACCATCATCTCTAGTATACTTTCTGTACCCCCAGCACCACCTGCACAATCATCTCTAGTTTACTTTCTGTGCCCCCAGCACCATCATCTCTAGTATACTTTCTGTACCCCCAGCACCACCTGCACCCTCATCTCTAGTATACTTTCTGTGCCCCCAGCACCATCATCTCTAGTATTCTTTCTGTACCCCCAGCACCATCATCTCTAGTATACTTTCTGTGCCCCTAGCACCATCATCTCTAGTATACTTTCTGTGCCCCCTGCACCATCATCTCTAGTATACTTTCTGTACCCCCAGCACCACCTGCACCATCACCTCTAGTATACTTTCTGTACCCCCAGCACCATCATCTCTAGTATACTTTCTGTACCCCCAGCACCATCATCTCTAGTATTCTTTCTGTCCCCCCAGCACCATCATCTCTAGTATAATTTCTGTGCCCCCAGCACATCATCTCTAGTATACTTTCTGTACCCCCAGCACCACCCGCACCATCATTTCTAGTATACTTTCTGTGCCCCCAGCACCATCATCTCTAGTATACTTTCTGTGCCCCCAGCACCATCATCTCTAGTATACTTTCTGTACCCTCAGCACCACCTGCACCATCATCTCTATTATACTTTCTGTGCCCCCAGCACCATCATCTCTAGTATACTTTCTGTGCCCCTAGCACCATCATCTCTAGTATACTTTCTGTTCCCCCAGCACCACCTGCACCATCATCTCTAGTATACTTTTGGTGCCCCCAGCACCATCATCTCTAGTATACTTTCTGTACCCCCAGCACCATCATCCCTAGTATACTTTCTGTACCCCAAGCACCACCCGCACCATCATCTCTAGTATACTTTCTGTACCCCCAGCACCACCCGCACCATCATCTCTAGTATACTTTCTGTGCCCCCAGCACCATCATCTCTAGTATACTTTCTGTACCCCCAGCACCACCTGCACCATCATCTCTAGTATACTTTCTGTGCCCCCAGCACCATCATCTCTAGTATACTTACTGTACCCCCAGCACCACCTGCACCATCATCTCTAGTATACTTTCTGTGCCCCCAGCACCATCATCTCTAGTATACTTTCTGTACCCCCAGCACCATCATCTCTAGTATACTTTCTGTAACCCCAGCACCACCCGCACCATCATCTCTAGTATACTTTCTGTACCCCCAGCACCACCCGCACCATCATCTCTAGTATACTTTCTGTACCCCCAGCACCATCATCTCTAGTATACTTTCTGTACCCCCAGCACCATCATCTCTAGTATACCTTCTGTACCCCCAGCACCATCATCTCTAGTATACTTTCTGTACCCCCAGCACCATCATCTCTAGTATACTTTCTGTACCCCCAGCACCATCATCTCTAGTATACTTTCTGTACCCCCAGCACCATCTTCTCTAGTATACTTTCTGTACCTCCAGCACCATCTTCTCTAGTATACTTTCTGTACCCCCAGCACCATCTTCTCTAGTATACTTTCTGTACCCCCAGCACCATCTTCTCTAGTATACTTTCTGTACCCCCAGCACCATCATCTCTAGTATACTTTCTGTACCCCCAGCACCATCATCTCTAGTATACCTTCTGTACCCCCAGCACCATCCTCTAGTATACTTTCTGTACCCCCAGCACCATCATCTCTAGTATACTTTCTGTACCCCCAGCACCATCATCTCTAGTATACTTTCTGTACCCCCAGCACCATCTTCTCTAGTATACTTTCTGTACCCCCAGCACCATCATCTCTAGTATACTTTCTGTACCCCCAGCACCACCTGCACCATCATCTCTAGTATACTTTTGGTGCCCCCAGCACCATCATCTCTAGTATACTTTCTGTACCCCCAGCACCATCATCTCTAGTATACTTTCTGTACCCCAAGCACCACCCGCACCATCATCTCTAGTATACTTTCTGTACCCCCAGCACCACCCGCACCATCATCTCTAGTATACTTTCTGTGCCCCCAGCACCATCATCTCTAGTATACTTTCTGTACCCCCAGCACCACCTGCACCATCATCTCTAGTATACTTTCTGTGCCCCCAGCACCATCATCTCTAGTATCCTTACTGTACCCCCAGCACCACCTGCACCATCATCTCTAGTATACTTTCTGTGCCCCCAGCACCATCATCTCTAGTATACTTTCTGTACCCCCAGCACCATCATCTCTAGTATACTTTCTGTAACCCCAGCACCACCCGCACCATCATCTCTAGTATACTTTCTGTA
Organism: Taudactylus pleione; assembly: GCA_031769625.1. Taxonomy (NCBI): domain Eukaryota; kingdom Metazoa; phylum Chordata; class Amphibia; order Anura; family Myobatrachidae; genus Taudactylus; species Taudactylus pleione. The sequence continues at coordinate 957,620 of JAUIMM010000392.1, forward strand.
CCCCCAGCACCACCCGCACCATCATCTCTAGTATACTTTCTGTACCCCCAGCACCATCATCTCTAGTATACTTTCTGTACCCCCAGCACCATCATCTCTAGTATACCTTCTGTACCCCCAGCACCATCATCTCTAGTATACTTTCTGTACCCCCAGCACCATCATCTCTAGTATACTTTCTGTACCCCCAGCACCATCATCTCTAGTATACTTTCTGTACCCCCAGCACCATCTTCTCTAGTATACTTTCTGTACCTCCAGCACCATCTTCTCTAGTATACTTTCTGTACCCCCAGCACCATCTTCTCTAGTATACTTTCTGTACCCCCAGCACCATCTTCTCTAGTATACTTTCTGTACCCCCAGCACCATCATCTCTAGTATACTTTCTGTACCCCCAGCACCATCATCTCTAGTATACCTTCTGTACCCCCAGCACCATCCTCTAGTATACTTTCTGTACCCCCAGCACCATCATCTCTAGTATACTTTCTGTACCCCCAGCACCATCTTCTCTAGTATACTTTCTGTACCCCCAGCACCATCTTCTCTAGTATACTTTCTGTACCCCCAGCACCATCATCTCTAGTATACTTTCTGTACCCCCAGCACCACCTGCACCATCATCTCTAGTATACTTTTGGTGCCCCCAGCACCATCATCTCTAGTATACTTTCTGTACCCCCAGCACCACCTGCACCATCATCTCTAGTATACTTTCTGTACCCCCAGCACCATCTTCTCTAGTATACTTTCTGTACCCCCAGCACCATCATCTCTAGTATTCTTTCTGTACCCCCAGCACCATCATCTCTAGTATACTTTCTGGACCCCCAGCACCATCTTCTCTACTATACTTTCTGTACCCCCAGCACCATCATCTCTAGTATACTTTATTTTTTTAATGAATTTCTTTTATTGAGACACTGCACATAAGCACAATCAAATACATCAAAATAACAATCACGAAAAGTATAGAAATACATAGAATACAGTAGATATATAGAGCATAGTTGTTTTGGACATAATATAGTAACAGTGTATCTACCAAGGGAGAGAAAAAACCATACATACATATATATATATAGCTTATGATAGCAATTCTCCTCCATGTAAACACTGCATATATCCTGGTTACCAGATCATACGGTATTTCAGATAATATTTGAAACTTTCAACATCTGACAAATACAACCAAAAACAAATATAAATAAAACAAAAAGGTCTCTCTCATAATCCTCCCCCCCCACCCCCAAAGGGATCACAATCACCTACATCCCATGTAAACACATTAGGTCGTGGTAGAGTTGATGATTATTGGTGGATCGTTTCCAATAGTCTGGAGTAAAAACCGAGCTGTATCCTTCACACTATAATATATTTGGCGCCGCACGTCGAGGGATAATGTAGATATATATGATTCCCACATATCAAAAAATTTCTCTACTTTCTTTTCCTTCTCTAAGACTACCTCTACCCAGTCCATTCGAAATATGTTATATAATTTTGTCTTAAATAACACAAAAGATGGGGAGGAGGTCTGTGGCCGGAGGCAGGCCACACGGGGTTAATGGCTGCCACAGCAGTGAAAGGGTTAACCCCCGTGCTGTGCCGTCATTTTTAAAAGGACAGTGTAAAGGGACACTGCACATGGTTTATAATAAACTGTATCAAAGTATATATGTATTGCTGCAATGCATTAGTGCATGAAGCAACGTATATTTAATAGGCTATGTACTATATGGTTTACATGTATATTTTGTAGAGAAAATGCACTTAGAAGGAATGTATAAGCTGTGTTAGAAGGCTGTAGCTATAAGTGATATGTTATCATCCTGACCTATGATAGTGGTCAGAGCCATTGTGTAACTAAGCTTTCTATGTAGTGCATCCCAGTGACCTCTGGCTGGAAGGTCTCTGTGTTACTGGTGTCATATAGCCAAACACTTCATGTACAGAACTTACTTTGAAAAGACAATTTGTTTTTAAGAACCTTTTGGATGTCACTGAATGTGTTAAGGTTGGAAATGCCAAACTGATAAGGATGAATGTCATTTACTATTTCCTGTGACATGTTATACCAACATTATAGGAGACAGTATAACGTATGATAAATCAGTTTGTGTGGTGGATTAGGAAGGAGGATATTGAGAGACTCCTTTGAAATGTAATATGTTGTTAATTTATGTTTTTCTGAGCTAGAATGATTGGCTGGAAGGAGCACAGGGTGGATTTGCCCCCCTGTGATGTTGTGTGTAAGAATGACATAAAAAGAGGGACTGTGAGCCCTGTATGTGGTACAACCCTGTAACTTCTGTGTGGAGAAGATTTGCTGTAACATCCTGTATGCTGATATTCCCCTTCAGGCGGAAGGTTGAGTCTTCTTTAAGACTTTGAGCAATAAACACCTTGCCTGACTTCAATTGTGCCTCAATCCTGCGACCAACAGAATTGCGCAAAACGCTATTCCGTTCTCCTGCTGTTCTGGGTAAGAGCTCCGTGTCTCCAAGTTCAAGCCCTCCGCCAGCTACCGTGCAGACCTGGTCCATTGCGAGGGATCAGGTGGGAACAGCCGACACCAAACAGGAGGTGTGTCCGCAGTTAATCAAACGCATACGCAGCAGAGGCGGTTCCAGGTGCCGACGTAGGAGCCTGAGGGTAACTGAAAAGCGGTTCCAAACGCCGATGGTAGAGTTTGGTGGTGGCAGCATCGTTAAATGCCCACGGCGTAGTGGGCGGAGTTAGTGACAGACGGTCACTGAAGGTGAGTGGGAGTCCAAAAGTGCTAACCCGTGACCAGGGATGGCCTAGGCGAAAGGCGTCCGGTCACAAGGTCGAAATCCATTCCTGCAGAATCGTTTTACGAGCAGCCGCGCTTATTGCCAATAGCAGTCTTCTGCTTCCTTTGCTAGCTCTCGTATCTGTAGGTATAATGCCAAAAATAGCCCACTCTGGAATGAAAGGGACATAATTGAGTGAAGCTGACTCCGCGTATCGTTTGATCCGTAACCAAAATCCTTTGACTATTGGGCACGACCAAAAGCAATGATATAAGTCTGCAGTATCTTCTCCGCACCTATAACAGGAATGAGAAGCCGAACGTCCCATTAAAAAACTCCTATGCGGAGACAAATAGGCTCTGTGAAAAATGTTTAGAAACATCTCCACATATATTGTTGATGTTAAAGATTTACAGGAATAATTAAGGGCAGTCAATAACTCTTCAACTGTATATAAGGGAAATTTTTTAACCCACTGCGAAAGCCCCCTAGCATTGGACGCGTGATCCAAAGATATTTTAAAATATTGATAATAATTAGAAATAGCTTTCTTAAGTACTGGTGGTTTGGAAAGAAGGTCATCTACTGGATTATTCCATTCTTCCGCCGCAAACACCTGGATTACTGAGTTGATATAATGTTTTGCCTGCAGGAAGGCCATGGGGAACCCCAACAGAGCATTATACTTTTCTACAGCTTCGCTAAAAGATAGAGCCCGACATGATTCTTTATCTACTAAACAGCCTATTCTCTGAATGCCACCCACTCGCCATATTGTGAATGGATATGTCGCCTGCCCAGATTGAAAATGCGGATTTCTTACGAGAGGAAGAAATAATGATTTGTGTGAGTTAAGGCCCGCCTCATGTCTTATTAAATGCCATACCCGTTTTATATTCCACAGTAATGGATTAGTTTTAATTGTGGTGGGTAATTCCTGATCACGGGAGTGAAGAAACGTAATCAAATCGCCCTGGTCTAAGAACTCTCGCTCAAGTGATGTATTGGCGTAATTCTCTGATTCATTTATCCAATCCGACAAATAGCGGAACACAGCTGCTTTGATGTATAATCTGATATCTGGAAAACTTATTCCCCCATTCAATTTGGTTTGTTGCAATTTTAACAAACTAATCTTAGGCCGTTTACCATTCCATATAAAGGATCTAAGGGCCTGATTCAGAGCCGCTCGTAAGCGGCAGTACGCTCGTTCCGAGCGATGTTCGCACTTCTGCGCATGCGTACGGTTTATAATACGCATGCGCGAACCAGTCAGTGCGGCTGAAAATCGTTTGTTCGCTATATAGCGAATGCCTGCTACTTTGAGTTACAGAATGAGGCGTTTGTGGGTGGTAACAGGGGAAGGTGCTTGAAAACGGGGAGTGGAGATCAGAACGCAGGCGTGCTTAAAGGTCAAAACGGGCGTTTTATGGGTGTGCATAATTAATACAGCAGCGTCATTGACCACGTCACTGGGTTATTTTATAGCCAGAACGGCTCGCAAGATTGTGGTAGCAAAAACCAACCACAAGAATAGCGAGCAGTTCATACGCTGGTCGATGTACTCGATTAATCTAATAAATAGCGGACATGACGTAGGATGCGAGCGGCCAGGGGGCGTATTTTTCAAAATTACCACCGCAAGTTTTGCTCGCTCGTTCAGACTTAGAGGTGTGAACAGACCGCAATTAGCGAACGGTTCATTTGAATAGCCACCCCTTGTTTTAGAACGAACGACCGCAAATAGCGAGCGGCTCTGAATGAGGGCTTAAATATCTTATTTAAAAGTCGCAGATCCTTAACTGTAATGAACAAAGGTAGGATTTGGAGCGTGTACATTAACCTTGGAAATGAAATCATTTTGACTAAGCTCGCGCGTCCCATATATGACAGAGTGATATTCCTCCAGCCTTCCAACTCCTCCGAAATTCTTTTTATAATGGGTCTATAATTAAAAGGATATAAATTTGCTAAATTGCTAGGAATTATAATACCTAAATACGCCATCCTGTCCTTGGCCCATTTAAGTGAAACATCACTAGGCAGACGTGGCAATGAATTGCGCGAACCTAAATAAAGTGCCTCTGACTTACTGATGTTCACCGCGAACCCTGATATTTCTTCAAAACTTTTCAAAAGCCCCAATATATGAGTTAGGCAGTCATGAGGATTGGCAATGTAAAGAATTATATCATCCGCAAATGCTGTTAAGTTTATTGTTTTAGAACCAATTTTTATCCCTTTAAAAAGATCGTCCTGCTCCAGTATTCTAATCAGCGGATCTATAGCTAGATCAGATAAGAGGGGTGAAAGGGGACACCCCTGTCTTGTACCTCTGAACATCTCTATAGGTTCTAGTATACTTTCTGTACCCCCAGCACCACCTGCACCATCATCTCTAGTATACTTTCTGTACCCCCAGCACCACCTGCACCATCATCTCTAGTATACTTTCTGTACCCCCAGCACCATCATCTCTAGTATACTTTCTGTACTCCCAGCACCATCATCTCTAGTATACTTTCTGTACCCCCAGCACCATCATCTCTAGTATACTTTCTGTACCCCCAGCACCATCATCTCTAGTATACTTTCTGTACCCCCAGCACCATCATCTCTAGTATACTTTCTGTACCCCCAGCACCACCTGCACCACCATCTCTAGTATACTTTCTGTACCCCCAGCACCATCATCTCTAGTATACTTTCTGTACCCCCAGCACCATCATCTCTAGTATACTTTCTGTACCCCCAGCACCACCTGCACCATCATCTCTAGTATACTTTCTGTACCCCCAGCACCACCTGCACCATCATCTCTAGTATACTTTCTGTACCCCCTGCACCATCATCTCTAGTATACTTTCTGTACCCCCAGCACCATCATCTCTAGTATACTTTCTGTACCCCCAGCACCATCATCTCTAGTATACTTTCTGTACCCCCAGCACCACCCGCACCATCATCTCTAGTATACTTTTTGTATCCCCAGCACCATCATCTCTAGTATACTTTCTGTGCCCCCAGCACCACCCGCACCATCAACTCTAGTATACTTTCTGTACCCCCAGCACCATCATCTCTAGTATACTTTCTGTGCCCCCAACACCACCCGCACCATCATCTCTAGTATACTTTCTGTGCCCCCAGCACCACCCGCACCATCATCTCTAGTATACTTTTTGTATCCCCAGCACCATCATCTCTAGTATACTTTCTGTACCCCCAGCACCATCATCTCTAGTATACTTTCTGTGTCCCCAGCACCACCCGCACCATCATCTCTAGTATACTTTCTGTGCCCCCAGCACCATCATCTCTAGTATACTTTCTGTACCCCCAGCACCATCATCTCTAGTATACTTTCTGTGTCCCCAGCACCACCCGCACCATCATCTCTAGTATACTTTCTGTACCCCAGCACCATCATCTCTAGTATACTTTCTGTACCCCCAGCACCATCATCTCTAGTATACTTTCTGTGCCCCCAACACCACCCGCACCATCATCTCTAGTATACTTTCTGTACCCCCAGCACCACCTGCACCATCATCTCTAGTATACTTTCTGTACCCCCAGCACCATCATCTCTAGTATACTTTCTGTACCCCCAGCACCATCATCTCTAGTATACTTTCTGTACCCCCAGCACCATCATCTCTAGTATACTTTCTGTACTCCCAGCACCATCATCTCTAGTATACTTTCTGTACCCCCAGCACCATCATCTCTAGTATACTTTCTGTGTCCCCAGCACCACCCGCACCATCATCTCTAGTATACTTTCTGTGCCCCCAGCACCATCATCTCTAGTATACTTTCTGTACCCCCAGCACCATCATCTCTAGTATACTTTCTGTACCCCCAGCACCATCATCTCTAGTATACTTTCTGTGCCCCCAACACCACCCGCACCATCATCTCTAGTATACTTTCTGTGCCCCCAGCACCACCTGCACCATCATCTCTAGTATACTTTCTGTACCCCCAGCACCATCATCTCTAGTATACTTTCTGTACCCCCAGCACCATCATCTCTAGTATACTTTCTGTACCCCCAGCACCATCATCTCTAGTATACTTTCTGTACCCCCAGCACCATCATCTCTAGTATACCTTCTGTACCCCCAGCACCATCATCTCTAGTATACTTTCTGTACTCCCAGCACCACCCACACCATCAGAGACCCCGCCATGTTGGCTTGTACATTGCTTCTATGCCCTGTACTAAATACATTGACTTCTCTTATTTGTTTGCCGGCTTCCTGCTCTCCTCTTATATACTTATACAATCAGGGAGAGTTGTTTTATGTGTTCCCCCTGTGACGTGACACTAAGCTGCCCTCCAAATAAAGACGCATTCGGTGCCGAGTCCTATCCTGTGCCAGCAACAATATCTGACTCATGATAATAAAAACCTCGGCGAGAAGCAACAAGAGAGCCAGGAAAGGATGGGCGCTCCTAATGCCACATGCCTGCACAATATCCGCTGCTGCCTCTGTACAGTTATGGTCTGATGTCCTCACTGACGCCAGGGGGGAATTCACTCTGCGCTCTGACGCCCCCATTCCGTTTCTGAGCTTAGGAGCTCATTCACACCAGTTTGGTAAGATGCAATCGCTCGCTGCTGCCGATGGTATGCATTGTGTGGTATGCAAAGGTCACAATGCATTCGCTCGCTGCGCATAGACAGCCTATCAGAGTGAGTGACAGGGGGAAGTCGCTTGTAGGTAATTACAGGGGCTGGCCATTAAAATTGGGGGAGTGGAGGTGCAAACGCAGGCGTGCCTGAGCATCTCAATGGCGTGTTAGAGGTGTGCAGAATTATAACACAGAAAAAAAGAGATTTGCCCCCAGCACACTGCAGCAAAAACAATACTTAAATCCTACATGATAATAGAGATTCAGAGGTATTAGTTTACATACATTTGCAAATATATGAATAAGCGCCAGGCCATCATCAAGGCTCCTCTATACCAGCGTCCCTAACATTAAGGGGTTCACGTCCGAGACGCAAGGCACCCCAAAAAAATTCCAGCCAAGGGCCATCCCCAGTGCATCACACGAAAAAGGGAAAAAGGTGATAGTGAAGTGTAAAGAAAAGATGTGTAAGGATAAATCAATAAGTGTTAATGAAATGAGAAAGAATTAAAATGACATAAATAATAAACAAAACAAATAGAAAAGTGATAAAAGTATTCTATGTGAATTAAGTGGTGATGCCATGAGAAAGGCCCAGTCAGAACCCCCCCGGTGGCCTGGAATTTTTTTGGGGTGCCTTACGTCTGGGACGTGAACCCCTTATTGTTAGGGACGCCAGTATAGAGGAGCCTTGACGATTGGCCTGGCGCTTATTCATATATTTGCAAATGTATGTAACTAATACCTCTAAATCTCTATTATCATGTAGGATTTAAGTATTGTTTTTGCTGCAGTGTGCTGGGGGGCATATCTCTTTTTTTCTGTGTTCAGTGTAAACCTCGCCCTTTACAAGCACCTGTGTTATGCAATTAAGCTGATTTGAGCAACTACCATATTTATTTTTTTTTGCACGTATAATTATAAGACAGCGTCATAGTACACGTCACCTGGCGGTTTTTACACTGAAGTGCTTGCAGCAGGGTATGGTCAACCTCAAGCGCTGTGATAGTTTCCGATGTACCGATGGTGGCATACACTTCCTGGACATGACGTGCACCAGTGGGCGACTTATAATAGGCTGGTGGGTGTCTACATACACTATGTGATCACTGTCTAAGACCTACTGCATACACTTTGCGCGAGCAGCTCTGAATCGGCTCCTTAGTGCTTGCAGCATGGCGTCTGTTACGTTTGTACCATGCATGGCGATATATTGCACTGTGACAGCAGTAAAGTGTATTCTGGTGACATGACATCCCCAACACTATGTATATATCTCTACATGGCTAGGCACAGATAGGTCTCTGTCTCTCTCCCCCCCCCCCCTAAAAACAAACAAACAAAAGGGGAAGAATGAATTGTCTGGTCCCGCCTGTCTGAGCCCTTGTACTGTGCGCATAAGCCCATCTGTGTCACTGTAATCACCTTGTGTTGTATAATGGGATTTATAGCAGTGATTTATAGTGTATCCATTGCGGAGTACTTATAACAGCACAATCTATTCGTTCATTAGGAACCAGCAGCACTTTGACCGATGAGCTGACTTTTGGGTCAGCCGACAAAATGGCGGCCTACGCTGCGTGCAAGCAATGACCACGCAAATACATAAGGAGGGTCGCCTTGTAACCCATTTCTGTGATTGTTTTGTTCTGTTACTTATATTTGCGTAACTTGTTCTCCCTTCCAGCAAAACAGAAGTGAGACGTTCCGAGCAATTTGTTTTTATTCACGAGATGCCGAATTGTGCTGGGTGCCCCCTCCCCTCGGGCAGATGTTCAGGGGCATTCGAGGCTCCAGCAGATCTGCTCACTGTATTATTCTAAGGCGTGTGGTAAGGGGGAGGATTAAATGTCATGTGACCTCCTTATCACGGAGCCAGGAATTCAGTATATCACTTTTCCCAGGCTGAGCTATGCACCAGACCTGCAGCGAGTCCTGGTGTTCGGTGCAGGTGCCCAGGTGCATTACAGGTGCTCATCACTAAGCAGGCTGTAATTACAGTAAGTGTCACCTTTGCTCAATGCATCCCTCTCATTTCAGGTGATCTCCAGGTGTCAGATGAACCGATGACGCCTCAGTGATCGGTTGTGTGATGAACGCAGGGTCTGGAATCGGGACCGTTTACCTTTCATGGTAGGAAGACGAGAGACATGAGAAAAGACCACGCTGAGATCCATGCTGAGATAAATGATATCCCCCGCAGACCCTAGGCCCCTACATGACGCTCCCTCACATCTCCTGCAGATGACCAGTCTCCTGGAGTTGGCCAGAGTAAGAGGCCAGGACTCGTAGCAGTGCCAGAGTGGAGGCCCATGCTGTGGAGAGGTGGGACTCACTGTCGGGGTCCAATATTAAGGACCGCTGTGGGGTGGGCATCAGGATGAGGTGCACCTTACGAATATGGATCCTCAGCACCTCTGTCCTTCTCTTCATAATGTCCCTTCTCTTCACCTTTTCTCACAACGGGACAGAGGCTCCAGTGTACTCCGAGCTGGCGGGATGGGCATCAGCCGAGGGGCTCCCTGTCCGGCTGGTGCCTGGTTATCCTGGGGTGAGACATCGCCTCCACCTTCCTTATCTACCAAAGGACTGCTCATGTCGCCGCTGCTTGCGACAACGTGGTTCTTCTGCCTGGTTTGACAGTCACTACGACGTGTCCATCTCTCCTGTGTGGACACTGGAAAACCAGGAGCTACCACCAGATGTCCAGCACTGGTGGATGGTGAGTAACCACCATACCTATCTTCCCTGTAATAGTGCCGCGGTGCCCCCTGTACTATCACACCGTACATTATGGGGAGTAACCACCATACCTGCCTTCCCTGTAATAGTGCCGCGGTGCCCCCTGTACTATCACACTGTACATTATGGGGAGTAACCACCATACCTGCCTTCCCTGTAATAGTGCCGCGGTGCCCCCTGTACTATCACACCGTACATTATGGGGAGTAACCACCATACCTGCCTTCCCTGTAATAGTGCCGCGGTGCCCCCTGTACTATCACACCGTACATTATGGGGAGTAACCACCATACCTGTCTTCCCTGTAATAGTGCCGCGGTGCCCCCTGTACTATCACACCGTACATTATGGGGAGTACCCACCATACCTGCCTTCCCTGTAATAGTACCGCGGTGCCCCCTGTACTATCACACAGTACATTATGGGGAGTAACCACCATACCTGCCTTCCCTGTAATAGTGCCGCTGTGCCCCCTGTACTATCACACTGTACATTATGGGGAGTAACCACCATACCTGCCTTCCCTGTAATAGTGCCGCTGTGCCCCCTGTACTATCACACCGTACATTATGGGGAGTAACCACCATACCTGCCTTCCCTGTAATAGTCCCGCGGTGCCCCCTGTACTATCACACCGTACATTATGGGGAGTAACCACCATACCTGCCTTCCCTGTAATAGTGCCGCGGTGCCCCCTGTACTATCACACCGTACATTATGGGGAGTAACCACCATACCTGCCTTCCCTGTAATAGTGCCGCGGTGCCCCCTGTACTATCACACTGTACATTATGGGGAGTAACCACCATACCTGCCTTCCCTGTAATAGTGCCGCGGTGCCCCCTGTACTATCACACCGTACATTATGGGGAGTAACCACCATACCTGCCTTCCCTGTAATAGTGCCGCTGTGCCACCTGTACTATCACACCGTACATTATGGGGAGTACCCACCATACCTGCCTTCCCTGTAATAGTGCCGCGGTGCCCCCTGTACTATCACACTGTACATTATGGGGAGTAACCACCATACCTGCCTTCCCTGTAATAGTGCCGCGGTGCCCCCTGTACTATCACACCGTACATTATGGGGAGTAACCACCATACCTGCCTTCCCTGTAATAGTGCCGCGGTGCCACCTGTACTATCACACCGTACATTATGGGGAGTAACCACCATACCTGCCTTCCCTGTAACAGTGCCGCGGTGCCCCCTGTACTATCACACTGTACATTATGGGGAGTAACCACCATACCTGCCTTCCCTGTAATAGTGCCGCGGTGCCCCCTGTACTATCACACCGTACATGAGTAACCACCATACCTGCCTTCCCTGTAATAGTGCTGCGGTGTCCCCTGTACTATCACACTGTACATTATGGGGAGTAACCACCATACCTGCCTTCCCTGTAATAGTGCCGCGGTGCCCCCTGTACTATCACACCGTACATTATGGGGAGTAACCACCATACCTGCCTTCCCTGTAATAGTGCCGCGGTGCCCCCTGTACTATCACACCGTACATTATGGGGAGTAACCACCATACCTGCCTTCCCTGTAATAGTGCCGCGATGCCCCCTGTACTATCACACCGTACATTATGGGGAGTAACCACCATACCTGCCTTCCCTGTAATAGTGCCGCGGTGCCCCCTGTACTATCACACTGTACATTATGGGGAGTAGTCACCATACCTGCCTTCCCTGTAATAGTGCCGCGGTGCCCCCTGTACTATCACACCGTACATTATGGGGAGTAACCACCATACCTGCCTTCCCTGTAATAGTCCCGCGGTGCCCCCTGTACTATCACACTGTACATTATGGGGAGTAACCACCATACCTGCCTTCCCTGTAATAGTGCCGCGGTGCCCCCTGTACTATCACACCGTACATTATGGGGAGTAACCACCATACCTGCCTTCCCTGTAATAGTGCCGCGGTGCCCCCTGTACTATCACACCGTACATTATGGGGAGTAACCACCATACCTGCCTTCCCTGTAATAGTGCCGCGGTGCCCCCTGTACTATCACACCGTACATTATGGGGAGTAACCACCATACCTGCCTTCCCTGTAATAGTGCCGCGGTGCCCCCTGTACTATCACACCGTACATTATGGGGAGTAACCACCATACCTGCCTTCCCTGTAATAGTGCCGCGGTGCCCCCTGTACTATCACACCGTACATTATGGGGAGTAACCACCATACCTGCCTTCCCTGTAATAGTGCCGCGGTGCCCCCTGTACTATCACACCGTACATTATGGGGAGTAACCACCATACCTGCCTTCCCTGTAATAGTGCCGCGGTGCCCCCTGTACTATCACACTGTACATTATGGGGAGTAGTCACCATACCTGCCTTCCCTGTAATAGTGCCGCGGTGCCCCCTGTACTATCACACCGTACATTATGGGGAGTAACCACCATACCTGCCTTCCCTGTAATAGTCCCGCGGTGCCCCCTGTACTATCACACTGTACATTATGGGGAGTAACCACCATACCTGCCTTCCCTGTAATAGTGCCGCGGTGCCCCCTGTACTATCACACCGTACATTATGGGGAGTAACCACCATACCTGCCTTCCCTGTAATAGTGCCGCGGTGCCCCCTGTACTATCACACCGTACATTATGGGGAGTAACCACCATACCTGCCTTCCCTGTAATAGTGCCGCGGTGCCCCCTGTACTATCACACCGTACATTATGGGGAGTAACCACCATACCTGCCTTCCCTGTAATAGTGCCGCGGTGCCCCCTGTACTATCACACCGTACATTATGGGGAGTAACCACCATACCTGCCTTCCCTGTAATAGTGCCGCGGTGCCCCCTGTACTATCACACCGTACATTATGGGGAGTAACCACCATACCTGCCTTCCCTGTAATAGTGCCGCGGTGCCCCCTGTACTATCACACCGTACATTATGGGGAGTAACCACCATACCTGCCTTCCCTGTAATAGTGCCGCGGTGCCCCTGTACTATCACACTGTACATTATGGGGAGTAACCACCATACCTGCCTTCCCTGTAATAGTGCCGCGGTGCCCCCTGTACTATCACACTGTACATTATGGGGAGTAACCACCATACCTGCCTTCCCTGTAATAGTGCCGCGGTGCCCCCTGTACTCTCACACCGTACATTATGGGGAGTAACCACCATACCTGCCTTCCCTGTAATAGTGCCGCGGTGCCCCCTGTACTATCACACCGTACATTATGGGGAGTAACCACCATAACTGCCTTCCCTGTAATAGTGCCGCGGTGCCCCCTGTACTATCACACCGTACATTATGGGGAGTAACCACCATACCTGCCTTCCCTGTAATAGTGCCGCGGTGCCCCCTGTACTATCACACTGTACATTATGGGGAGTAACCACCATACCTGCCTTCCCTGTAATAGTGCCGCGGTGCCACCTGTACTATCACACCGTACATTATGGGGAGTAACCACCATACCTGCCTTCCCTGTAACAGTGCCGCGGTGCCCCCTGTACTATCACACTGTACATTATGGGGAGTAACCACCATACCTGCCTTCCCTGTAATAGTGCCGCGGTGCCCCCTGTACTATCACACCGTACATTATGCTGGAAGAAGTTCCTGGCTGGGGACATAGGGGCCTGCACTGAGGGAAACGCATTAGTTGACGGTGGCTGTAGAATTGGAGATGGTGCCAGGGCTGGATTTAGGGGGAATTTATCATTTTTGATATTTTTATCCCAAGAAAATCTGTCGTCATAATTTTACCTAAATGTAGTTATATATATATATATATATATATCTCACTTACTCATTGCCAGTATATACTGCTCTGTACACAGCTTAGCTGTACCTGCCATTGGGTTAGCCTGGACATAAGCAAAATATAAGGAAATGATTCCTGCCCCAATGAGCTTACAGTCTAATTGGGAATGTGGTGCAAACCGCGTGATCCCCTCCCATGTCCTGTGATGGGGAGATGGGGGACCTGTGTGTATGGGAGGGGAAGGCCGGAAGGGCGCTGTGTTTGGTGAAGGAGTCAGCCACATGGCGAGCTCGGTACCAGGGGTCTGTTATAAAGGGTCTGAATATCGACAGTAAAAAGATTGACATGGTCATTAGGTCGACCATCTTTGTGTAGACATTTATTTAGGTTGTTAGGGGTTAAACTGTGAAAAGGTCGACATTGAACATGTTGAAACTGAAATTTTGACTTTTTTTTTTTTTGCTAAATCTTACCCTAAAAATCACGAAAACAGCGTCAACATTTTAGTGTTTATATGTTAAATGTAGATATTTTAACTGTGTCGACCCGTTAACCCTGTCAGCCTGATACATGTCTACACCATGATGGTCAACTTTTTTACTGTCGACCTTCTGAATGTTGACCTTTTAATTTACTGTCAACCAGTCGCCCGGTATCAGAAGCCCAGGGGGGGCGGTAGTAAATTGTGAGACCCGAGATCTCGCGTTGTACATTATTTCCCAGAGAATTCTAACGTGCAGGATCTCTCCCCAATCCCGTGTTTCCCTCTGTACGCCGCCCATCTCCTACGGGGATGTAGATGTATTTTACCCAGTGATCCCTACGGGGATGTAGATGTATTTTACCCAGTGATCCCTACGGGGATGTAGTTGTATTTTACCCAGTGATCCCTATGGGGATGTAGTTGTATTTTTCCTAGTGATCCCTACGGGGATGTAGATGTATTTTTCCCAGTGATCCCTATGGGGATGTAGTTGTATTTTACCCAGTGATCCCTATGGGGATGTAGTTGTATTTTTCCTAGTGATCCCTACGGGGATGTAGATGTATTTTTCCCAGTGATCCCTACGGGGATGTAGATTTATTTTTCCCAGTGATCCCTACGGGGATGTAGATGTATTTTTCCCAGTGATCCCTACGGGGATGTAGATGTATTTTTCCCAGTGATCCCTACGGGGATGTAGTTGTATTTTTCCTAGTGATCCCTATGGGGATGTAGATGTATTTTTCCCAGTGATCCCTACGGGGATGTAGATGTATTTTACCCAGTGATCCCTATGGGGATGTAGATGTATTTTTCCCAGTGATCCCTACGGGGATGTAGATGTATTTTTCTCAGTGATCCCTACGGGGATGTAGATGTATTTTTCCCAGTGATCCCTACAGGGATGTAGATGTATTTTTCCCAGTGATCCCTACGGGGATGTAGATGTATTTTTCCCAGTGATCCCTACGGGGATGTAGATGTATTTTACCCAGTGATCCCTACGGGGATGTAGATGTATTTTTCCCAGTGATCCCTATGGGGATGTAGATGTATTTCTACTTCAGGGTCCATAGGGTATCCACAGGATACCTTGGGGTATAGGTGTGACGTCAGTCGCAGGGCACCAAAGAGTTAAGCTTTCAGCCTCCCAGGATGCACTAGGTCCCCCTCCTATACCCCGCCCCCGGGCCAAGGCACCTCAGTTTAGTTTGGTGCCCGGCCGGAGTCGGGTGCACCTGTTGGAGTGGGGGCTAGAAGAAGCCCCTGAAGCTTTTTCTTCATGCAGCTGTGGCTGCACATCTGGATGAACAGCATGGACAGTCAGTCCTGACGTCCATGCTGTCTTCCCTACACCCCGCCGGTACCAGAACGCCGGTACTGATCCGGGGATGCTGGTGGGCGTCTGGGGTCACAGCTAGCGGTGACCCCAGATGCTCCGGACCATGGCCGGATTCAAGGGGGACAGAGGTAAGCAGCGGGGTCCCGCGGTGGGTCCCCGCTGATCACATGGTCCTAAGTCCCCAGGCAGGGGGCTCCCTGGGGACTGGCTGCAGCGTGGAGCCAGGCGACCAACCTGCGCTTCCACTACCCCCTGGGACAGCGGACCGCAGCAGAGCGGTAGCGCTGCGGCGTCCCAGGGGTTAAATGCAGGCCAGGGGAGCGCGCCTTCCCTGTCTCACAGCCGGCGCCTCCCCCGCTGCACACAGCCCTCTCTGCACTGTGCTGACTGGTCCTGTGGCAGCGCTCCTCCCCCAGGCCAGCCTCCTCTCTGCTCCTCGGCGGCCATCTTCTCCAGAACGCATGGTGAACGCTGCTGGAAGCGCTGGACGGAAGCATCGTGGTCTGGGTCCCCCGCATACCTCTCCTCCGCTGTGGTCAGGTCTGTGTATGCAGCGCTGTGTCCTACCAGGCCCTGTGTCTGTGTAGTTGAGTGATCAGCGCTGTTAGTGCAGGAATTGTTATTTCTCTGCATTGTATGTGACTGTGCTAGCGCTGCTGCCTGTAACTTTTCTTCTCTAAACTGTCAGCTTTATTACTGTCCCTGTTCTTTCTGCTAAAGCCCTTGCGGTGCGGTGCTGCAGGGTGGTCTCTCGCCTATTTAATACTTAATTGGTGAGAGAGGTCACGTACGTGGTGCCATCATGTCTGAAAGTGATTTTCCCCTCCGACTACAGTGTACCACGTGCAAAGTACCGTTAGCGGAGGGGGAGGGTAGCGCGGAGGGCCTTTGCCGGCAGTGTTTGTCCATGGCGCGGCCTATTACGGTTACAGCACCGGTACAGGAGCCGCCCTGGGCTTGTTTCGCTCAGGCGTTAACAGCTTTAGTGGGCCAGTTAGCTCCGCAGCCCGCGTTTACTCCGATGGGTTTGTCCCAGCAGTCTGTGGTGTCGTCACCCATGCAGGGGTTCCCACGACAATTGGTGGTACCCCACAGTCTCCCTATTTCCCCGCTCCCGGGTTCTCAGGAGCCAGCGTGGGTTAACTCCCTGACGAGTTCTGTACAGCACTTGTCGGATGTGTTGCAAGGGGAGTCTGTGATGCGGTCTCATAAAAGGCCGGTGGCGTCTCTGTCCGCTCCTTATGAGGATGACGAAGGGACGTCTGATGATGGGGAGATTCTAGATCCTTACGATCAGGAACCTCTCCATACTAAGGACGCTGATGCTAAGTCCAAGGTATATATTCCTGGACTTATTCGGGCGGTCCGCACAGCCTTGGTGATTGAGGACGAAGTTCCCCCAGCGGCTAAATCTAAGTATGCCTTTTTCAAAGATGTGAAGGGCGATGCCACAGTCTTTCCTCTTTCGGGTCAGTTGGTGGACCATTTAGAGGAGGCGTGGAAACAACCTGGCAAAAGATACCAGCCGCAGAGACGCCTGGCGGTGGCTTATCCGTTCGCGGATAATTATTTTGCTAAGTGGGAATCCCCTCCACAGGTGGATTCTCACGTGACCCGTCTTGTCCGTAGTGCCACATTGCCGATGCCATCCATGTCCTCCCTTAAGGATGCTACGGACCGCAAGGTAGAAATCTGCCTGAAGTCCGCTTATTCCCTTGCAGGGGGGGCAGCACGGCCGGCTATGGCCATTTGCTGGGTTGCCAGAGCGATGGAGCGCTGGGCGGATTCATTAGAGGCTTCTTTTGAATCCGACTGTCCGGCCGATCAGGCGGAGTTGATTGGCAATCTCCGTGATTCGGCCACCTATATCAACGAGGCGGCTCTAGACATTAGTACTCTGGTGTCTAGAATTTCTTCAGCAGCGGTAGCTGCTCGTCGCACCTTGTGGCTGCGATCCTGGAAGGCGGACGCAGATTCCAAGAAAGGTCTGGAAGCGTTGCCGTTTACCGGAGAAGTTCTCTTCGGTCCGGATCTGGATAAGATTGTGGCCACGCTGGCGGCAGCCAAATCTGCTTGTCTCCCGTCGGCCGCTGCTCCTTCTGGTTCGGGACCATCGTCCTTTCGGTCATCTAGGGCCCAGGGCAGGCCCAAACCACAGTCGTTTCCTCGACAGGCTGGCCCTAAGAAATCGGTCAAGCCCCGGAAGCAGGCATGGAGTACCAGACGTCCGGCCCCCAAGCCAGATGACAAGCCTGCGGCCTGACGGTCCGGGCCTCCCTTTGGGGGATCCCAGGGTGGGAGGCCGCCTGCTACAGTTCGCCCAGTGTTGGTCGACCACTACGACAGACACTTGGGTTCTGGAGGTGGTTTCCCACGGATACGCCCTCTCCTTCCGGCACAGACCCCCGGCTCGCTTCTTCACCACGGGTCTCCCATCAGACCGGAACAAGGCTACGGAGCTGCGGAAGGTATTGCACACTATGCTCCAGGCTGGAGTTATAGTGGCGGTTCCATTCTCCCAGAGGGGCCAGGGTTTCTATTCAAATCTATTTTTGGTACAGAAACCCAATGGGTCATATCGTCCGATTCTCAACCTCAAAGCACTCAACAAGTCTTTGCGGGTCCCGAAGTTTCGGATGGAGACCCTACGGTCCATCATTCTGGCGCTGGAACCTGGGGACTACTTGGTGTCATTGGACCTACAGGACGCTTACCTGCATGTCCCTATTCTTTGGCGCCATCAGCAGTTCCTCAGGTTTGCAATCAGCAGCGACCACTTCCAGTTTCGGGCGTTACCTTTTGGCCTGGCAACAGCACCACGTGTTTTCACCAAGGTGATGGCGGTCATGGCGGCTTCTCTGCGGCTGCAGGGAGTCCGCATGTTGCCGTATTTGGACGACCTGTTATTGGTGGCAGGATCTCCAGAGCTCCTGTTACGCCACTTGGACCTGACCATTGCACTGCTGCAACGGCACGGCTGGCTAATCAACTGGCAGAAGTCCACTCTAATCCCGTCTCGGAGGATTCTGCATCTTGGAGCCTTATTGGACTCGGGACAGCAAAGGATCTTCGTGACGGAGGACAAGATCTCTGCTTTACAGTCAAGGGTGCGCAGTTGTCTGCACAGCCGCCGGGTGTCCTTACACTCGGCGATGAGGTTACTGGGCTCCATGGTGTCGGTGTTCGACATGGTGGAATACGCCCAGTTTCACTCCAGACCTCTGCAGCACCTGATCCTGTCCAAGTGGAACGGGCTGACTCAGTCTCTGAAGTCCCAGACGATTGTGCTCACCCAGGAGATTCGCCTGTCCCTTACGTGGAGGTTACAGACGACCCACCTCAACAAGGGACGTCCGTTCTGGGTTCCAAATTGGGTCCTGTTGACAACGGACGCCAGTCTTCGGGGCTGGGGAGCAGTTTCGGGTCCACACTTGTTCCAGGGCAGGTGGACACCGACAGAAGTGTAGCTTCCAATAAATATCTTGGAACTCCGTGCGGTCTTCAATGCTCTCCAGCAGGCACAGCGGTTTCTCCAGGGTCGCCCGGTGCAGGTCCAGTCGGACAACGCTACCACCGTGGCCTACATAAACAGGCAAGGAGGAACTCGCAGTCGGGCGGCTCTCGTAGAGGTCTCTCGGATCCTGGTTTGGGCGGAGCGCAATCTTCCGGCCATATCAGCGGTCTTCATCCCGGGAGTGCTCAATTGGGAGGCGGACTTTCTAAGTCGCCAGGACGTTCATCCGGGGGAATGGTCCCTGCACCCGGACGTTTTTCAACTACTGGTGGACAGGTGGGGTCTTCCAGAAATCGACCTCATGGCGTCCCGGCACAACAACAAGTTGCCGGTGTACGGGTCTCGCACAAGAGACGAAGGGGCGTCTCTGGTGGATGCTCTTTCCGTCCGGTGGACGTTCCGGTTCGCATACCTGTTCCCTCCGGTCTCCCTTCTTCCACGGGTAATCCGGAAATTCAAACAGGAAGGAGGGACGCTCCTGTTGATAGCTCCCGCGTGGCCCAGACGGCACTGGTTCTCAGACCTTCAGGGTCTGTCCGTGGACATTCCTCTGCGGTTGCCGCTACGACCGGACCTTCTGTCTCAGGGTCCTTGCCTTCACCCGGACCTGACTCGGCTGTCTTTGACGGCGTGGCTGTTGAGACGGCCATGCTGAGGTCCCGGGGGTTTTCCAGCTCTGTGGTGCGTACCATGTTACGAGCTCGGAAACCGTCTTCCGCGAGGATATACCATCGCGTGTGGCATACGTTCTTCCAGTGGTGTCGACCGAGAGGTTATGCACCGCGGGAGTTTCGTCTGTCTCGGATTCTCGCCTTCCTGCAAGCGGGACTAGATCATGGGCTTCGCCTTGCTTCTTTGAAGGTACAGGTTTCGGCCCTATCTGTCTGGTTTCACCGTAGGATTGCTACAATCCCGGATGTGCGCACCTTTATGCAGGGTGTTCTCCGCATTCAGCCGCCCTTTGTTCCACCTGTGGCGCCTTGGGATTTGGCTGTGGTCCTGAGGGCTCTCCAAGGACCGCCGTTTGAACCACTGGGCTCAGTGGATCTTAAATGGCTAACAGCTAAGACTGTTTTCCTTCTGGCCATTGCTTCGGCCAGACGTGTTTCTGAGTTAGGGGCTCTTTCTTGTAGACCCCCTTTCTTGGTTTTTTATGGGAACAGGGCAGTGCTCCGCACTCGGCCCGAGTTTCTTCCCAAAGTTGTTTCCCAGTTTCATATTAACGAGGAAATAGTTGTTCCGGCCTTTAACTCACCGGGTCTTTCCGTGGGTGAGGCCTCTTTGGATGTTGTGCGGGCCTTAAGGACTTATGTTGACCGCACTTCTTTGTTTAGGAAGTCGGACGCTTTGTTTGTCCTCTATGGCTTCCGTAAAAAGGGTTGGCCTGCTTCAAAGCAAACTTTGGCAGCCTGGATCCGTATGGCTATTTCTGAAGCTTATCTTCATGAAGGCCTACCGGTCCCTCCTTCTCTGAAGGCTCATTCCACTAGGTCTGTGGGTCCTTCGTGGGCAGCTCGACGTGGTGCCTCGGCAGTTCAGATCTGCAAGGCTGCTACGTGGTCTTCTGTCCATACCTTCGTGAGGTATTACAGGTTTGACACCTTCGCCTCTCAGGATGCTTCCTTCGGGCGGCGGATTCTCCTTTCTGCACAGGAGCGTCCCCACCCTTAAAGGATACTGCTTTGGGACATCCCCAAGGTATCCTGTGGATACCCTATGGACCCTGAAGTAGAAAATATGAGATATGGTAAGAACTTACCCTTGTTATCTCTATTTCTACGAAGTCCATAGGGTTCCACAGGACTCCCGCCCTGTCGCACCTGTGCTGCAGATGGGCTTTGCTCTGGTCACCGGTTTTCCGTCTCCCTCTGGTGAGAATGTGATTCTTGTATGTGTCCAGATCTATGTTCTCTCTCTTCCTTCTCCTCCTTCGGCCTATGGCTTGGTAACTAACTGAGGTGCCTTGGCCCGGGGGCGGGGTATAGGAGGGGGACCTAGTGCATCCTGGGAGGCTGAAAGCTTAACTCTTTGGTGCCCTGCGACTGACGTCACACCTATACCCCAAGGTATCCTGTGGAACCCTATGGACTTCGTAGAAATAGAGATAACAAGGGTAAGTTCTTACCATATCTCATATTTTTTCCCAGTGATCCCTATGGGGATGTAGATGTTTTTTCCCCAGTGATCCCTATGGGGATGTAGATGTATTTTTCCCAGTGATCCCTACGAGGATGTAGATGTTTTTTTCCCAGTGATCCCTACAGGGATGTAGATGTATTTTTCCCAGTGATCCCTACAGGGATGTAGATGTATTTTTCCTAGTGATCCCTACGGGGATGTAGAAGGTGTCATCGCCCTTATTATTTAATGGTGGGTACTCAGCGCCATTGGCCACAAGCTGCCAATGTTCCGACCGTTTCTCCTGCAGCCCGTGACCACCAACATTGCATCATTTTTCGCATTACCCTTTAAGTTGCGTTACCGTAGTTAGCGGGGATTTGCGCAGTCACACATTGCTGCTAATCATCCTAGTGGGGGCTCGTACCTGATGCAATTGTGGCTGATACAGATAATTCTGGATTTTCTAATGTTTTTCCTGTTAAATTTGCCCCAGAACCTCACCGTCCAATCAGCAAGTGACTGATAACCGCCTATCGCACGTAACACGGTGAAGTCTGATTGGTTACTTTACAAATTGTGACTTTCTTGTGTCCTCCTCACAGATGCTGCAGCCGCAGTTCAGGTCCCACAACACCCTGGAGATCTTGTCGCAGCTGTTCCAGGTCATCCCTGGCCGGAATCCGTACAAGGCGCAGAACCCCCGGGCGTGTCACCGGTGTGCTGTGGTTGGAAATTCCGGCAACCTGAGGGGGTCCGGCTATGGGAAGGACATAGACCGTCACAGCTTCATCATGAGGTGTGTCCCTTGTACAACGACATGGACTGTAAGGTGTCATTGTGCGTGTAACCGGCCACAACGCGGCATATCTGTGTACCAGACACGGATGTGATCGTATCTTCCCCTCAGATATTGTCCATGTAATGAGGACCCTGAGCCCCGCTGTGACGCAGCTGCTCTCCTGACACCCTGGGGAGCGCAGCGCTGTAGGGAGTGAGTCACTGGTTGTGCAGCCCTTGTACAGCCTGTGTGACCGCTATGTGTGCCGCACATCTCACGCCTCCCGTCTCCAGCTACTGACTGTAGTCTCCTGATGGGAACTTAATTGCTTTCATCAGACCCAGCCATGCGGCCTTACATCAGTAGTTGTGTATCACAAGCCCAACTGTCTGCTCACCGCTCTGCATGTATAACGCTCAGCTGTCTGCTCACCGCTCTGCATCTATAACGCTCAGCTGTCTGCTCACCGCTCTGCATATATAACGCTCAGCTGTCTGCTCACCGCTCTGCATATATAACGCTCAGCTGTCTGCTCACCGCTCTGCATATATAACGCTCAGCTGTCTGTTCACCGCTCTGCATATATAACGCTCAGCTGTCTGCTCACCGCTCTGCATATATAACGCTCAGCTGTCTGCTCACCGCTCTGCATATATAACGCTCAGCTGTCTGCTCACCGCTCTGCATATATAACGCTCAGCTGTCTGTTCACCGCTCTGCATATATAACGCTCAGCTGTCTGCTCACCGCTCTGCATATATAACGCTCAGCTGTCTGCTCACCGCTCTGCATATATAACGCTCAGCTGTCTGCTCACCGCTCTGCATATATAACGCCCAGCTGTCTGCTTACCTTTCTGCATATATAACGCTCACCGCTCTGCATATATATCGCTCAGCTGTCTGCTCACCGCTCTGCATATATAACGCTCAGCCGTCTGCTCACCGCTCTGCATATATAACGCTCAGCCGTCTGCTCACCGCTCTGCATATATAACGCTCAGCCGTCTGCTCACCGCTCTGCATATATAACGCTCAGCTGTCTGCTCACCGCTCTGCATGTATAACGCTCAGCTGTCTGCTCACCGCTCTGCATGTATAACGCTCAGCTGTCTGCTCACCGCTCTGCATGTATAACGCTCAGCTGTCTGCTCACCGCTCTGCATGTATAACGCTCAGCTGTCTGCTCACCGCTCTGCATGTATAACGCTCAGCTGTCTGCTCACCGCTCTGCATGTATAACGCTCAGCTGTCTGCTCACCGCTCTGCATGTATAACGCTCAGCTGTCTGCTCACCGCTCTGCATGTATAACGCTCAGCTGTCTGCTCACCGCTCTGCATGTATAACGCTCAGCTGTCTGCTCACCGCTCTGCATGTATAACGCTCAGCTGTCTGCTCACCGCTCTGCATGTATAACGCTCAGCTGTCTGCTCACCGCTCTGCATGTATAACGCCCAGCTGTCTGCTCACCGCTCTGCATATATAACGCTCAGCTGTCTGCTCACCGCTCTGCATATATAACGCTCAGCCGTCTGCTCACCGCTCTGCATATATAACGCTCAGCTGTCTGCTCACCGCTCTGCATGTATAACGCTCAGCTGTCTGCTCACCGCTCTGCATGTATAACGCTCAGCTGTCTGCTCACCGCTCTGCATGTATAACGCTCAGCTGTCTGCTCACCGCTCTGCATGTATAACGCTCAGCTGTCTGCTCACCGCTCTGCATGTATAACGCTCAGCTGTCTGCTCACCGCTCTGCATGTATAACGCTCAGCTGTCTGCTCACCGCTCTGCATGTATAACGCTCAGCTGTCTGCTCACCGCTCTGCATGTATAACGCTCAGCTGTCTGCTCACCGCTCTGCATGTATAACGCTCAGCTGTCTGCTCACCGCTCTGCATGTATAACGCTCAGCTGTCTGCTCACCGCTCTGCATGTATAACGCTCAGCTGTCTGCTCACCGCTCTGCATGTATAACGCCCAGCTGTCTGCTCACCGCTCTGCATATATAACGCTCAGCTGTCTGCTCACCGCTCTGCATATATAACGCTCAGCTGTCTGCTCACCGCTCTGCATATATAACGCTCAGCTGTCTGCTCACCGCTCTGCATATATAACGCTCAGCTGTCTGCTCACCGCTCTGCATATATAACGCTCAGGTGTCTGCTCACCGCTCTGCATATATAACGCTCAGCTGTCTGCTCACCGCTCTGCATATATAACGCTCAGCTGTCTGCTCACCGCTCTGCATATATAACGCTCAGCTGTCTGCTCACCGCTCTGCATATATAACGCTCAGCTGTCTGCTCACCGCTCTGCATATATAACGCTCAGCTGTCTGCTCACCGCTCTGCATATATAACGCTCAGCTGTCTGTTCACCGCTCTGCATATATAACGCTCAGCTGTCTGCTCACCGCTCTGCATATATAACGCTCAGCTGTCTGCTCATCGCTCTGCATATCTAACGTGCAGTGTCACATATCCCAGTATACAGAACAGGAGAAGTTGTACTATACAGCTGTAACAAATCCCAGTATACAGAACAATGAGAAGTGGTACTGTGCAGGGTTGATTGGCCTTGACTTAGGGCAAGTTTAGGTGACACTGGAGACTGCAACTCCCAGCATGCCCCTCCTACAGGTGCTGGTATAATGTACTGGCACAGCCACAGGTTGTCTGGTTATACAGTATCTCTGTAACCTCTCTATTGAATATGGAGGCTCAGTTTGCATTCCTCTTGTCTGTTGGCGCAGGATAAACCAAGCCCCCACACTTGGCTTCGAGAACGACGTTGGCTCCAAGACCACTCACCACTTTATGTACCCAGAAAGTGCCAGGAACCTCCCGGCCAACGTCAGTTTTGTGCTGGTCCCATTTAAAGCTCTGGATCTTCTGTGGATCACAAGTGCCCTCTCGACTGGTCAGATCCGCTTGTAAGTACCCGGCGCCTGCTTATAGCTGGGAACGTCCCTCTTGCCTGCGCTGGGTTCTTCCAGTAAGTAACGCTCATCTCCCAGTGGCCCAGTACACTATGAGTATGTAACGGTCTCTGGCCTACACCAGCACAACATCTTAGGTATGGGAGATCTGCGGTCACTATGGCCGCTTAGTGTCCAGGTAATGACTGCATTGCTGACCATGTTTTCCTCCTCCCTGCAGCACTTACGCTCCGGTGAAGGCATTCCTGCGTGTGGACAAAGATAAGGTGATTGTATACATGGATTATGGGATTATTGTGAGTTACATAATGACCCATCCTAAACCTATAGAGCGAGGAGAGGAGGACATATCACTGATGGTCATTAGTGACTGTACTGCCATGTGCTAAATCCGCTGAGTGACCGCGCACCCATAATCCGCTTCTGGGAAAGTATAAATAGAGCTGGTAAAATGTTTCCTTCAATTTACTGTGAGCTGTCTGGGATTACTGTGACCTCTGAGCAGTACCTACATCAGACACATTAATTTAAGCATTTAATGAGTTCATTTAATCCGACACGTCTATTAGTGCTGTATGTACAATGGGTATATTGTAAAATGGCTTATTTAGACAAGAGGCAGACATGTTGGGTGCTGAATCAATATTCGTGAAAATGTTACCTATCCATTCACTAGGAACCAGTGACATAATTGAGAATGCAGCCTATCCATTCACTAGGAACCAGTGACATCACTGAGAGTGCAGCCTATCCAGTCACTAGGGAGCAGTGACATCACTGAGAATGCAGCCTATCAAATCACTAGGGAGCAGTGACATCACTGAGTGCAGCCTATCCATTCACTAGGAACTAGTGACATCACTGAGAATGCAGCCTATCCAGTCACTAGGGAGCAGTGACATCACTGAGAATGCAGCCTATCCAGTCACTAGGGAGCAGTGACATCACTGAGAATGCAGCCTATCAAATCACTAGGGGGCAGTGACATCACTGAGTGCAGCCTATCTATTCACTAGGAACCTGTGACATCACTGAGAATGCAGCCTATCCGTTAACTAGGAACTAGTGACATCACTGAGAATGCAGCCTACCCATTCACTAGGAACTAGTGACATCACTGAGAATGCAGCCTATCCAGTCACTAGGGAGCAGTGACATCACTGAGAATGCAGCCTATCCAGTCACTAGGAACTAGTGACATCACTGAGAATGCAGCCTATCCATTCACTAGGAACTAGTGACATCACTGAGAATGCAGCCTATCCAGTCACTAGGGAGCAGTGACATCACTGAGAATGCAGCCTATCCAGTCACTAGGAACTAGTGACATCACTGAGAATGCAGTCTATCCATTCACTAGGGAGCAGTGACATCACTGAGAATGCAGCCTATCCAGTCACTAGGGAGCAGTGACATCACTGAGAATGCAGCCTATCCAGTCACTAGGGAGCAGTGACATCACTGAGAATGCAGCCTATCCAGTCACTAGGGAGCAGTGACATCACTGAGAATGCAGCCTATCCAGTCACTAGGGAGCAGTGACATCACTGAGAATGCAGCCTATCCAGTCACTAGGGAGCAGTGACATCAATGAGAATGCAGCCTATCCAGTCACTAGGAACTAGTGACATCACTGAGAATGCAGCCTATCCGTTCACTAGGAACTAGTGACATCACTGAGAATGCAGTCTATCTATTCAGTAGGGAGCAGTGACATCACTGAGAATGCAGCCTATCCAGTCACTAGGGAGCAGTGACATCACTGAGAATGCAGCCTATCCAGTCACTAGGGAGCAGTGACATCACTGAGAATGCAGCCTATCAATTCACTAGGGAGCAGTGACATCCCTGAGCGTGCAGCCTATCCAGTCACTAGGGAGCAGTGACATCACTGAGAGTGCAGCCTATCAATTCACTAGGGAGCTGTGACATCACTGAGAGTGCAGCCTATCAATTCACTAGGGAGCAGTGACATCACTGAGAATGCAGCCTATCCATTCACTAGGTACCAGTGACATCACTGAGAATGCAGCCTATCCATTCACTAGGAATCAGTGACATCACTGAGGATTCAGCCTATCCAGTCACTAGGGAGCAGTGACATCACTGAGAATGCAGCCTATCCAGTCACTAGGGAGCAGTGACATCACTGAGAATGCAGCCTATCCAGTCACTAGGGAGCAGTGACATCACTGAGGCTGCAGCCTATCGACTCACTGGGGAGCAGTGACATCACTGAGAATGCAGCCTATCCATTCACTAGGAACCAGTGACATCACTGAGAATGCAGCCTATCCAGTCACTGTGAACCAGTGACATCACTGAGACCGCAGCCTATCCAGTCACTAGGGAGCAGTGACATCACTGAGAATGCAGCCTATCCAGTCACTAGGGAGCAGTGACATCACTGAGAATGCAGCCTATCCAGTCACTAGGGAGCAGTAGTCATTGTTAGGTTGTATTGCTGTAATATCAGCAATGTTCCCAGTGACCTGGTATTCCTCTTAATACTGAGAGAGCCCACAAATTGGCTGCCTCTACAGTACCCCGCGCGCTGCACAATACATAGTAGGCAGAAATTGATCACCATGGTGGTATCATTGCGTAACAGTTTTGTTGTTGGTGTTTGTAGGTTCAGATCTACAACCCGGCTTTCTTTAAATACATTCATGACCGCTGGACGGAACATCATGGCCGTTACCCCTCCACTGGTTTGCTGGTTCTCTTCTTTGCTCTTCATGTCTGTGATGAGGTGAGCTGGGTGACTGGCATGAACTGGTCTATACTGGGAGGTATACGGGGGGAAGGTGTGGGATCAGAGGAGAGTTGGTCCTCTGTGCGTTGCCCACTAACCTGTACTTATTACATCTCATCTTCTTCTTTCCAACCAGGTGAATGTGTTCGGCTTTGGTGCGGACAGTCGCGGGAATTGGCATCACTACTGGGAAAATAACCGATATGCTGGAGAATTCCGCAAAACTGGGGTGCATGACGCCGACTTTGAGGCACAAATCATTGACACACTCGCCCGTGAGGGCAAAATCAAGGTGTATCGCAGTACATGAGCCCCAGACACCTCCATAAGCCCCACCTCCTGTTACGGTGTAAAGGGGTGGGCACACCACTCCAGTAATGGCTGGCCAATCAGGTTAGCAGCAAGGTGCCATTTTGTAACTGAAGACAAATCATGGAGTTGACCACAATTACTACTCGTCAGTATGTAACTCTGGTTCCTCAGGTGAAAGTTTGGGTCTCGTCTGTGCTTGGTTCTAATCTGGTGTCACCGACTTTGTGCTCTGATCATTGGGGAACCCATTAATCTCAGCCACTGAGGCCACGCTGGTTATCGTCACTACCATTCATGTTCTCCTTAAAGCTCTGTGACTACTGTGACTAGTTCCACACACGGTATTTTGTTTATACCACACACCTCTCCTGTCAGGCTCGCTGGCAGAGACGGGGGTGACCATATTGACAATCTGTTGGAATGTATAAAGCTGGGCTTGTACAATCCCCACTAGCCAATCATCATGGAGACCAGAAACCTTCAAGAGAATTGCTGGACCCGTCTCTTGTGCCGAATCGCATAGGCCGGCCGGTGCCCGTGTCTGCCCTTGGTTCTGTTGGGTGACCGGTCCGGACAATGATCACGTGTTTAGGGGAACACAAGGCGATGAGGACGGCTCTCTTCTATGAAGCATATGGTTCCCGGGGCGCTCGGCTCCTGGGTTCAGCAGTGTTAAACCCTTTGTGTAAATTGTGCGGTAGTGAAAAGACTTTATAGAACCGTATTCTCTCTCTATCATGTCACTGATGTAGGGGGCTTTGTAGTGTGTAGGACACCCGGCTACACAGAGGACTCCTTCTGTTCTGCTGTTGTCTTTGATAATAAGCACAGTATCCGGTTATATTATAGGGTACGGGAAAGCCACTATCGGTGACCTGAGCAGCTGGCTGTGAATGTCTTCTAGGAATTATTCTGCCCTCGTCCTCTCCAGGCGTTTGCTAAGCTGCCATATTAGTTACAGGAGAGTCTGTGGATATATTGAGCACTTTAACAGAAATTTCCAAACAATGTATTTATCCGGGGAATGGAGACGTATATTCCTGGTCCCTAATGACTGTCTACTCAAAGTGTGTGGGGGCGGCAGAATGTAATGAAACGATGGGGGTGGGCTGTCACTTCATTATCTCCTTTATACCTTTACCACACAGTCCCTGATGAACCTGGGGCTGGTTTCAGGCGCACCCTCTATTCGCGTGCGACTGGCGATTCTCTGAAACGGGGAAGATGAATTAATCTAGTGATTTGTTTAGGTTTTTTTTTCAACGTATCACTTCAACGTTTAAATTATTTTGCTTTTACAATTAAAGTCGTAATTCATCGGCTGAGGGGCGAACTGCTCGTGGGTTCCTCCTCTGTATAATGTGGTTGTCTGGGTTACAACGGGCTGCACTAAAGTCATGGTAATCCAGATGTGTGACCAATTTGTGTATTCAAAATGACTCTGGGCGGGCGGCCATTTTGTAAGATGAATCCGTATTCCTGAGAATGCAGCCGGGGGATTTTTCTGGGAAGGGTTTTGGGCTTATTATAAATTTACTTTCCAACACTCCAACTGGCTCTTGCTTTAGGCCTAATTATAATTCTGGGCAGCGGTTCCTGATAGGAAGCACGTCGGGAGGAACACGTGAAATCACTGAGGCGTGTGGCACTTTATAGCTCACAGTAAACGAGGCACCTCATTGCGCAGAGAAGTCTCTGACTCCTAATGAAGGGATAGGCTGCACCTTGTGAATGTAGGTTTATCCAACAATATGGCTGCCTCCAGACTGTGTAGGTCACTGGTGTCAAACTCAGGCCCTTCAGCTGCAGTGGAACTACACATCCCAGCATGCACTGCCAGAGTTTTGCTATTAGGGCATGCTAAAAATGTGGCAGAGCATACTGGGATATGTAGTCCCACAGCAGCTGGAGGGCCCGAGTTTGACACCACTGGTGTAGGTGATGTTTGCAGGAGGAGAATCCAATCCGTTCTGTATTGAAAAGAAAAGCTAAGTATTCCCTTATATGAAGGCATCCCTGATGGTCTCACAGCCGTTTTATAAGTCGAGGCCCTGGGAAGCGCTTCTGAATTGTCGCTATGATTTAGTTCCCGCTATTTGATTTTGCCCCGTTTTCTGCGATAAACTGCGCTCTTTGTATATGGAAGTGTGAAGCATTAATCCTCCATACTGCCCTTCTTTACATTACTCACCCCAGTGGTGGCCTATCAGTATTATTACCTGTGTTATTACTGTGCGGCCTCCTTGTGGCTGTCATACTGCTGAAGTAATAAACATGGAAATGTTCATCACCTGAGTCTTGCTTTCCTGATTATGGTCGTGGGATTATAGTCGGCAGATGATCGCCGGTGTCCGGGAGGGGACGGTCAGTGGTCGGTCAGACACTTACAATGTTTTATGTCCAGTTAACTTTGGTTTCGGTCCAACAGTTAAAAAGGTCGCAAGACCGAAACGCTGAATTCTGACACAGCTTGCCGTCTATTCTAGAACATTACAAGACCTTGGAGTGTCGCCTATATCCCAGTATATTGTACAAAAATGACCTATTCTTGCGCTAGAACACCAGGCTGCTCCTCTCAGTAGATCCCGTTAGTCGGAATCAGTAATAGATATCTGGAAAATATTTCCCTTCACCAAATCAACCGAAAAGGCCGATCGGTAAAACAATCCTATGGTATTCTTCAATCGTATTAAAAAAATCCTTATACAATTTTTTTAAAAGACAATGTATACAGCATACAGTAATGACACCATCCAGTACCACCGTATGGGGAGATGCCATCACCCTTACGTAATTTTCCATTCTGGTGTAATAATTGCGTATTCCCACTTTTTCAGGGAGCTGAGCTCACATACCCGCATCTTACATGCTAACGTCAGATTACTCCCACGCAGGGGAGTAACTAATGCGTGTCCCACACAATGTGCAGCCTGAGACAATAAAGGTGTTATGGCCGTGAGGGCTAATGTCAGCAGCAGAACAGTGCTGGGCCGCGTGCAAATCCGTAACTAGACGTTATGGTGCCATAGAGAGCATTGGCGCCCCCCTTCCATTTTTCAAATAGGGACATTAGATAGCGCACCCGAAAAAGGGCCAATACCTTATGGGGAAGGGACAGGGGAGGCCAGGAGATGCTGGGGATAAATAGGGACATAATATAGTGCACCTGAGAGAGGGCCATGGCCTCATGGGGAAGGGCCAGGGAAGAGATAGGAGAGGCCAGGAGATGCTGGGGATAAATAGGGACATAATATAGTGCACCTGAGAGAGGGCCATGGCCTCATGGGGAAGAGATAGGGGAGGCCGGGAGATGCTGGGGATAAATTGGGACATAATATAGTGCAACTGAGGGAGGGCCATGGCCTCATGGGGAAGAGATAGGGAAGAGATAGGGGAGGTCGGGAGATGCTGGGGATAAATAGGGACATTATAGCGCACCTGAGAGAGGGCCATGGCCTCATGGGGAAGGGCCGGGGAAGAGATAGGGGAGGCCAGGAGATGCTGGGGATAAATAGGGACATTATAGCGCACCTGAGAGAGGGCCATGGCCTCATGGGGAAGGGCCAGGGAAGAGATAGAGGAAGCCAGGAGATGCTGGGGACAAATAGGGACATAATATAGCGCACCTGAGAGAGGGCCATGGCCTCATGGGGAAGGGCCAGGGAAGAGATAGGAGAGGCCAGGAGATGCTGGGGATAAATAGGGACATAATATAGTGCACCTGAGAGAGGGCCATGGCCTCATGGGGAAGGGCCAGGGAAGAGATAGGGGAGGCCAGGAGATGCTGGGGATAAATAGGGACATAATATAGTGCACCTGAGAGAGGCCATGGCCTTGTGGGGAAGGACCAGGGAAGAGATAGGGGAGGCCAGGAGATGCTGGGGATAATAGGGACATAATATAGTGCACCTGAGAGAGGGCCATGGCCTCATGGGGAAAGGCCAGGGAAGAGATAGGGGAGGCCAGGAGATGCTGGGGATAAATAGGGACATAATACAGTGCACCTGAGAGAGGGCCATGGCCGCATGGGGAAAGGCCAGGGAAGAGATAGGGGAGGCCAGGAGATGCTGGGGATAAATAGGGACATAATATAGCGCACCTGAGAGAGGGCCATGGCCTCATGGGGAAGGGCCAGGGAAGAGATAGGGGAGGCCAGGAGATCCTGGGGATAAATAGGGACATAATATAGCGCACCTGAGAGAGGGCCATGGCCTCATGGGGAAGGGCCAGGGAAGAGATAGGGGAGGCCAGGAGATCCTGGGGATAAATAGGGACATAATATAGCGCACCTGAGAGAGGGCCATGGCCTCATGGGGAAGGGCCAGGGAAGAGATAGGGGAGGCCATTTTGCTGGGGATAAATAGGGACATAATATAGCGCACCTGAGAGAGGGCCATGGCCTCATGGGGAAGGGCCAGGGGAGAGATAGAAGAGGCCAGTAGATGCTGGGGATAAATAGGGACATAATATAGTGCACCTGAGAGAGGGCCATGGCCTCATGGGAAAGGGCCAGGGAAGAGACAGGGGAGGCCAGGAGATGCTGGGGATAAATAGGGACATAATATAGCGCACCTGAGAGAGGGCCATGGCCTCATGGGGAAGGGCCAGGGAAGAGATAGGGGAGGCTAGGAGATGCTGGGGATAAATAGGGACATAATATAGCGCACCTGAGAGAGGGCCATGGCCTCATGGGGAAGGGCCAGGGAAGAGATAGGGGAGGCCAGGAGATGCTGGGGATAAATAGGGACATAATATAGTGCACCTGAGAGAGGGCCATGGCCTCATGGGGAAGAGATAGGGGAGGCCGGGAGATGCTGGGGATAAATAGGGACATAATATAGTGCAACTGAGGGAGGGCCATGGCCTCATGGGGAAGGGCCGGGGAAGAGATAGGGGAGGCCAGGAGATGCTGGGGATAAATAGGGACATTATAGCGCACCTGAGAGAGGGCCATGGCCTCATGGGGAAGGGCCAGGGAAGAGATAGGGGAGGCCAGGAGATGCTGGGGATAAATAGGGACATAATATAGTGCACCTGAGAGAGGGCCATGGCCTCATGGGGAAGGGCCAGGGAAGAGATAGGAGAGGCCAGGAGATGCTGGGGATAAATAGGGACATAATATAGTGCACCTGAGAGAGGGCCATGGCCTCATGGGGAAGGGCCAGGGAAGAGACAGGGGAGGCCAGGAGATGCTGGGGATAAATAGGGACATAATATAGCGCACCTGAGAGAGGGCCATGGCCTCATGGGGAAGGGCCAGGGGAGAGATAGAAGAGGCCAGGAGATGCTGGGGATAAATAGGGACATAATATAGTGCCCCTGAGAGAGGGCCATGGCCTCATGGGGAAGGGCCAGGGAAGAGATAGGGGAGGCCAGGAGATGCTGGGGATAAATAGGGACATAATATAGTGCACCTGAGAGAGGGCCATGGCCTCATGGGAAGGGCCAGGGAAGAGACAGGGGAGGCCAGGAGATGCTGGGGATAAATAGGGACATAATATAGCGCACCTGAGAGAGGGCCATGGCCTCATGGGGAAGGGCCAGGGAAGAGATAGGGGAGGCTAGGAGATGCTGGGGATAAATAGGGACATAATATAGCGCACCTGAGAGAGGGCCATGGCCTCATGGGGAAGGGCCAGGGAAGAGATAGGGGAGGCCAGGAGATGCTGGGGATAAATAGGGACATAATATAGTGCACCTGAGAGAGGGCCATGGCCTCATGGGGAAGAGATAGGGAAGAGATAGGGGAGGCCAGGAGATGCTGGGGATAAATAGGGACATAATATAGTGCAACTGAGGGAGGGCCATGGCCTCATGGGGAAGGGCCGGGGAAGAGATAGGGGAGGCCAGGAGATGCTGGGGATAAATAGGGACATTATAGCGCACCTGAGAGAGGGCCATGGCCTCATGGGGAAGGGCCAGGGAAGAGATAGGGGAGGCCAGGAGATGCTGGGGATAAATAGGGACACAATATAGTGCACCTGAGAGAGGGCCATGGCCTCATGGGGAAGGGCCAGGGAAGAGATAGAGGAAGCCAGGAGATGCTGGGGATAAATAGGGACATAATATAGTGCACCTGAGAGAGGGCCATGGCCTCATGGGGAAGGGCCAGGGAAGAGATAGGGGAGGCCAGGAGATGCTGGGGATAAATAGGGACACAATATAGTGCACCTGAGAGAGGGCCATGGCCTCATGGGGAAGGGCCAGGGAAGAGATAGAGGAAGCCAGGAGATGCTGGGGATAAATAGGGACACAATATAGTGCACCTGAGAGAGGGCCATGGCCTCATGGGGAAGGGCCAGGGAAGAGATAGGGGAGGCCAGGAGATGCTGGGGATAAATAGGGACATAATATAGTGCACCTGAGAGAGGGCCATGGCCTCATGGGGAAGGGCCAGGGAAGAGATAGGAGAGGCCAGGAGATGCTGGGGATAAATAGGGACATAATATAGTGCACCTGAGAGAGGGCCATGGCCTCATGGGGAAGGGCCAGGGAAGAGATAGGGGAGGCCAGGAGATGCTGGGGATAAATAGGGACATAATATAGTGCACCTGAGAGAGGCCATGGCCTTGTGGGGAAGGACAAGGGAAGAGATAGGGGAGGCCAGGAGATGCTGGGGATAATAGGGACATAATATAGTGCACCTGAGAGAGGGCCATGGCCTCATGGGGAAGGGCCAGGGAAGAGATAGGGGAGGCCAGGAGATGCTGGGGATAAATAGGGACATAATATAGCGAACCTGAGAGAGGGCCATGGCCTCATGGGGAAGGGCCAGGGAAGAGATAGGGGAGGGCAGGAGATGCTGGGGATGAATAGGGACATAATATAGTGCACCTGAGAGAGGGCCATGGCCTCATGGGGAAGGGCCAGGGAAGAGATAGGGGAGGCCAGGAGATGCTGGGGATACATAGGGACATAATATAGTGCACCTGAGAGAGGGCCATGGCCTCATGGGGAAGGGCCAGGGAAGAGATAGGAGAGGCCAGGAGATGCTGGGGATACATAGGGACATAATATAGTGCACCTGAGAGAGGGCCATGGCCTCATGGGGAAGGGCCAGGGAAGAGATAGGAGAGGCCAGGAGATGCTGGGGATAAAAGAAGAGGTGGATTTACAATATGGAGGTCATTTAGGTTCCCCAGGAATTAGGGGAGTGGGAGGGGTTTGTGCTGGTTGCTCTGCAGAACAAGCTGCATGGGATTGTGCACCCCCCAGCTGATAACATGAGGAGGATGGTGAGTGTCAGCATCTGTGTGTGGGGAGAGGGGAGAACAGCTGCGGGGCTGGGGGGGGGGTGTCTCGGCCGTTCTGGCTCCCGTGTGCTGAGAAACGTTCACTTTCATCTCTGAGGGACCATGATATTCTTCATCTGTGCATCTCCCAGGATAGCAGGGTCCCCCCTCTGGGTCCCAGGAGCGTCCAGGCCGTGGCCCCGGCGTATAGTAAATGTCTCTGGGAACGTGTCTCAGGCATGATGGACGCTTAGTCGCAGTATCAGAGGCCCATTTATTAATAATCGCATTTGCAATGTGATGTGGATGCGATATTAGAAAGGAGCCCGTCCCTGCGATGTGACGTCAGCGGTCTCTTCACTCCTGCGTCAGGGATCCTGCGCATGTGCGGCCTACTAAGCACTCATAGGCGGCAGCCATTATTGGGGGAGGGTTCCCATGGAGCCCTCTCTGGGCTAGTATTGCTATGTGTAGCCCATAGGCTGCAGCGGCCTGCGCCATCTTCACAGGTAGCAGCGCTTGGTAAATCTGACCGCATCGCATCCGCCATAGAAAGCTTTGGGGGCTGTGGCCGCTGGCGGAGATGGAGGGGTCACAGCAGGTATTGGAGATATTTGCTGTGATCCCTCCATAATACATTCAGGGGCTGCTAAATATTTGCGGGTATGGCCCGAAATATGCCATAAATATGTAATGATAAATAGACCCCTAAGTGCACTGTGAGGTGAGCGGTGGATACGCCTGTAATGCCTCAGAGACCCCCCTTAGGGTCTGCACACCGCAGCTGCATGTAAGGGTATCCGTGTATTGTACATTTGTCGCTTTAGCGATGCGCCTAAGACGCATATTTGGCACAATACTGTGTCGTGACGCATGGACCGGCTTAGGCACAGAAACTAGCGCCAAACGAGGCTATTTGGTGCAATTTGAAATTGGGCGAATGTGGACACTTCTGTAAATTGCTGCTTTAATACCAGATTGTCCTTCCCTGGAATAACCCAAATGCCGTCATTGGGAAATATTCTGAGCAACGTCCTCTACGACGAGCAGCTACATCCGAATTTACCATCATTTCTACACATCTCCTGTATGTCCTCTATATGACCTGCAGGGGGCGCTGTCTACACTGTTACCCATAGAGCTTGGTTCTGTCACTATGAGCCACAAGCCAGAGACTATATAATTAATGGTGAATAAAGTCCAGCGCTTTACATTAATAACAGTAGTTTGAGGAGTTATATTTGTGTCTGTCTGAGCTACAGTAATAGTTTATCTGACATTACGCAGCCAATCAGGATTGTCCCTGCCCGCAGTGCCCGGGGGTCGGACTAGTTTTCAGGCCACACAAGCTGGACATGGCTCCATGTTATCAGCTGTACAGTGTGCGCCTGACGGTCCCAAATACGCCTCTGCGCCCTACGTCACCGGTGTGCGGGGAGATTACCCTGATACAGGTATATAATCAGCCATGTTTATGTGTATAATAGACAGAGGTGGGATTGATGAATCCAGTGAAATATGTGTAATAGGCGACTTGTGTAATAACTTCTATGATCCTATAATAGGGAGCACAGGACGGAGGCCCATACACTGTATAATATACATTTATTTCCATGGGGTTCCCCCCACATGCTAAACACGAGGCACTAAGGTCACTGTGACATTTACACCATAATCTTTACTCATTCATATTAAATATATCTTTCCTAATGTGCGTCTCAAACCTGCAAAATACGGGATTACAACAGATGGAAATGTGACGATAGTAAATATAATGGGAATAGTATATTAACCTTGTTCTCGGGGAACTGGAATAACCCATCGCCTGTATAATCAGATGCAGTAATGTTATTGTAATCTCGCTATGCGGACCGCGCTGTAGATCTGATGATGCGTAGCGCAGATGTGAGCGCTAACACCTGCGCTGGTGACACTGGGATCTCCTTCCCGGGTCTGAGCGTGAAATAATCATCTGAGCACTTAGTAATTACCGATACACAATCACCGTATGGCCCATGTTACACTATATTGTCTTGTACAATGTTGACTGATACCCCACGTTACACTATATTGTCCTGTACAATGGTGACTGATACCCCACGTTACACTATATTGTCCTGTATAATGGTGACTGATACCCCACGTTACACTATATTGTCCTGTACAATGGTGACTGATACCCCACGTTACACTATATTGTCCTGTACAATGGTGACTGATACCCCCATGTTACACTGTATTGTCCTGTACAATGATGACTGATGGCCCACGTTACACTATATTGTCCTGTACAATGGTGACCGATACCCCATGTTACACTATATTGTCCTGTACAATGGTGACTGATACCCCACGTTACACTATATTGTCCTGTACAATGGTGACCAATACCCCACGTTACACTATATTGTCCTGTACAATGATGACTGATGGCCCACGTTACACTATATTGTCCTGTACAATGGTGACTGATACCCCACGTTACACTATATTGTCCTGTACAATGGTGACTGATGGCCCACGTTACACTATATTGTCCTGTACAACTGATACCCCACGTTACACTATATTGTCCTGTACAATGGTGACCGATGGCCTGCATTACACTATATTGTCCTGTACAATGGTGACCAATACCCCACGTTACACTATATTGTCCTGTACAATGGTGACTGATGGCCCACGTTACACTATATTGTCCTGTACAATGGTGACCAATACCCCACG
The DNA here is from genome assembly GCA_031769625.1 of Taudactylus pleione. Taxonomy (NCBI): domain Eukaryota; kingdom Metazoa; phylum Chordata; class Amphibia; order Anura; family Myobatrachidae; genus Taudactylus; species Taudactylus pleione. Next base: position 995,745 of record JAUIMM010000392.1, read on the forward strand.
TTACACTATATTGTCCTGTACAATGGTGACCGATGGCCTGCATTAAACTATATTGTCCTGTACAATGGTGACTGATGGCCCATGTTACACTATATTGTCCTGTACAATGGTGACCGATGGCCTGCATTACACTATATTGTCCTGTACAATGGTGACCAATACCCCAGGTTACACTATATTGTCCTGTACAATGGTGACTGATGGCCCACGTTACACTATATTGTCCTGTACAATGGTGACCAATACCCCACGTTACACTATATTGTCCTGTACAATGGTGACCGATGGCCTGCATTAAACTATATTGTCCTGTACAATGGTGACTGATGGCCCACGTTACACTATATTGTCCTGTACAATGGTGACCGATACCCCATGTTACACTATATTGCCCTGTACAATGGTGACTGATGGCCCATGTTACACTATATTGTCCTGTATAATGGTGACTGATACCCCACGTTACACTATATTGTCCAGTACAATGGTGACTGATGGCCCACGTTACACTATATTGTCCTGTACAATGGTGACTGATACCCCACGTTACACTATATTGTCCTGTACAATGGTGACTGATACCCCACGTTACACTATATTGTCCTGTACAATGGTGACTGATACCCCACGTTACACTATATTGTCCTGTACAATGGTGACCAATACCCCACGTTACACTATATTGTCCTGTACAATGGTGACTGATGGCCCACGTTACACTATATTGCCCTGTACGATGGTGACTGATACCCCACGTTACACTATATTGTCCTTGTGACCGGATGCCTTTCGCCTAGGCCGTCCCTGGTCACGGGTTAGCGCTTTTGGACTCCCACTCACCGTCAGTGACCGCCTGTCACTAACTCCCCCCACTGTGCCGTGGGCGTTTAACGATGCTGCCACTACCAAACTCTACCATCTGCGTTTGGAACCGCTTACTAGGTACACTCAGGCTCCTGCCTTGGAACCTGGAACCGCTTCTGCTGCGTATGCGTTTGATTAACTGCGGACACACCTCCTGTTTGGTGTCGGCTGTTCCCACCTGATCCCTCGCAATGGACCAGGTCTGCACGGTAGCTGGCAGAGGGCTTGAACTTGGAGACACGGAGCTCTTACCCAGGACAGCAGGAGAACGGAATAGCGTTTTGCGCAATTCTGTTAGTCGCAGGATTGAGATACCATTGAAGTCAGGCAAGGTGTTTATTGCTCAAAGTCTTAAAAAAGACTCAACCTTCCGCCTGAAGGGGAATATCAGCATACAAGATGTTACAGCAAATCTTCTCCACACAGGATTTACAAGGATGTACCACATACAGGAACCTTATCAGCAGGTCTCCTCCACACAGGAGTTACAAGGTTGTACCACATACAGGGCTCACAGTCCCTCTTTTTATGTCATTCTTACACACAACATCACAGGGGGGCAAATCCACCCTGTGCTCCTTCCAGCCAATCATTCTAGCTCAGAAAACATAAATAAATTCGTCTTACATTTCATTGATACCACCCAAAAACATTTGGTATCCTAAGCACAGACTGAGTTACATATACTGTGTCTGAAAAGGTAAATATAATGCAAATTCCTATTACATTCGTCTCTTCACACGTCTATGACTAAACCAGTTTGGTCTTTCTGAGTCTTACATAGAAGCTTCCTAACCACAAACAGCTTGTCTTTTACACCTTTGCTTGGTATCATATACAGACACACAGGAGCCTCCCTAGCCCCCATTACATAGGAAAGGCCTCTTCAGTCACCACCTAACCCCCCACTGCCAGGCTATAGGGTAATTACCATATCCATCCCTAGGTGAGGCTGCCAGGCTATAGGGTAATTACCATATCCCTCCCCACTGCCAGGCTATAGGGTAATTACCATATCCTTCCCCACTGCCAGGCTATAGGGTAATTACCATATCCATCCCTAGGTGAGGCTGCCAGGCTATAGGGTAATTACCATATCCCTCCCCACTGCCAGGCTATAGGGTAATTACCATATCCTTCCCCACTGCCAGGCTATAGGGTAATTACCATATCCCTCCCCACTGCCAGGCTATAGGGTAATTACCATATCCCTCCCCACTGCCAGGCTATAGGGTAATTACCATATCCCTCCCCACTGCCAGGCTATAGGGTAATTACCATATCCCTCCCCACTGCCAGGCAATAGGGTAATTACCATATCCCTCCCCACTGCCAGGCTAGGGTAATTACCATATCCCTCCCCACTGCCAGGCTATAGGGTAATTACCATATCCCTCCCCACTGCCAGGCTATAGGGTAATTACCATATCCATCCCTAGGTGAGGCTGCCAGGCTATAGGGTAATTACCATATCCCTCCCCACTGCCAGGCTATAGGGTAATTACCATATCCTTCCCCACTGCCAGGCTATAGGGTAATTACCATATCCATCCCTAGGTGAGGCTGCCAGGCTATAGGGTAATTACCATATCCCTCCCCACTGCCAGGCTATAGGGTAATTACCATATCCTTCCCCACTGCCAGGCTATAGGGTAATTACCATATCCCTCCCCACTGCCAGGCTATAGGGTAATTACCATATCCCTCCCCACTGCCAGGCTATAGGGTAATTACCATATCCCTCCCCACTGCCAGGCTATAGGGTAATTACCATATCCCTCCCCACTGCCAGGCAATAGGGTAATTACCATATCCCTCCCCACTGCCAGGCTAGGGTAATTACCATATCCCTCCCCACTGCCAGGCTATAGGGTAATTACCATATCCCTCCCCACTGCCAGGCTATAGGGTAATTACCATATCCATCCCTAGGTGAGGCTGCCAGGCTATAGGGTAATTACCATATCCCTCCCCACTGCCAGGCTATAGGGTAATTACCATATCCTTCCCCACTGCCAGGCTATAGGGTAATTACCATATCCATCCCTAGGTGAGGCTGCCAGGCTATAGGGTAATTACCATATCCCTCCCCACTGCCAGGCTATAGGGTAATTACCATATCCTTCCCCACTGCCAGGCTATAGGGTAATTACCATATCCCTCCCCACTGCCAGGCTATAGGGTAATTACCATATCCCTCCCCACTGCCAGGCTATAGGGTAATTACCATATCCCTCCCCACTGCCAGGCTATAGGGTAATTACCATATCCCTCCCCACTGCCAGGCAATAGGGTAATTACCATATCCCTCCCCACTGCCAGGCTAGGGTAATTACCATATCCCTCCCCACTGCCAGGCTATAGGGTAATTACCATATCCCTCCCCACTGCCAGGCTATAGGGTAATTACCATATCCATCCCTAGGTGAGGCTGCCAGGCTATAGGGTAATTACCATATCCCTCCCCACTGCCAGGCTATAGGGTAATTACCATATCCTTCCCCACTGCCAGGCTATAGGGTAATTACCATATCCATCCCTAGGTGAGGCTGCCAGGCTATAGGGTAATTACCATATCCCTCCCCACTGCCAGGCTATAGGGTAATTACCATATCCTTCCCCACTGCCAGGCTATAGGGTAATTACCATATCCCTCCCCACTGCCAGGCTATAGGGTAATTACCATATCCCTCCCCACTGCCAGGCTATAGGGTAATTACCATATCCCTCCCCACTGCCAGGCTATAGGGTAATTACCATATCCCTCCCCACTGCCAGGCAATAGGGTAATTACCATATCCCTCCCCACTGCCAGGCTAGGGTAATTACCATATCCCTCCCCACTGCCAGGCTATAGGGTAATTACCATATCCCTCCCCACTGCCAGGCTATAGGGTAATTACCATATCCATCCCTAGGTGAGGCTGCCAGGCTATAGGGTAATTACCATATCCCTCCCCACTGCCAGGCTATAGGGTAATTACCATATCCTTCCCCACTGCCAGGCTATAGGGTAATTACCATATCCCTCCCCACTGCCAGGCTATAGGGTAATTACCATATCCCTCCCCACTGCCAGGCTATAGGGTAATTACCATATCCCTCCCCACTGCCAGGCTATAGGGTAATTACCATATCCCTCCCCACTGCCAGGCTATAGGGTAATTACCATATCCCTCCCCACTGCCAGGCTAGGGTAATTACCATATCCCTCCCCACTGCCAGGCTATAGGGTAATTACCATATCCCTCCCCACTGCCAGGCTATAGGGTAATTACCATATCCATCCCTAGGTGAGGCTGCCAGGCTATAGGGTAATTACCATATCCCTCCCCACTGCCAGGCTATAGGGTAATTACCATATCCTTCCCCACTGCCAGGCTATAGGGTAATTACCATATCCCTCCCCACTGCCAGGCTATAGGGTAATTACCATATCCCTCCCCACTGCCAGGCTATAGGGTAATTACCATATCCCTCCCCACTGCCAGGCTATAGGGTAATTACCATATCCCTCCCTACTGCCAGGCTATAGGGTAATTACCATATCCCTCCCCACTGCCAGGCTATAGGGTAATTACCATATCCCTCCCCACTGCCAGGCAATAGGGTAATTACCATATCCCTCCCCACTGCCAGGCTATAGGGTAATTACCATATCCATCCCTAGGTGAGGCTGCCAGGCTATAGGGTAATTACCATATCCCTCCCCACTGCCAGGCTATAGGGTAATTACCATATCCCTCCCCACTGCCAGGCTATAGGGTAATTACCATATCCTTCCCCACTGGCAGGCTATAGGGTAATTACCATATCCCTCCCCACTGCCAGGCTATAGGGTAATTACCATATCCCTCCCCACTGCCAGGCTATAGGGTAATTACCATATCCCTCCCCACTGCCAGGCTATAGGGTAATTACCATATCCCTCCCCACTGCCAGGCTATAGGGTAATTACCATATCCCTCCCCACTGCCAGGCTATAGGGTAATTACCATATCCCTCCCCACTGCCAGGCTTTAGGGTAATTACCATATCCCTCCCTACTGCCAGGCTATAGGGTAATTACCATATCCATCCCTAGGTGAGGCTGCCAGGCTATAGGGTAATTACCATATCCCTCCCCACTGCCAGGCTATAGGGTAATTACCATATCCCTCCCCACTGCCAGGCTATAGGGTAATTACCATATCCCTCCCCACTGCCAGGCTATAGGGTAATTACCATATCCCTCCCCACTGCCAGGCTAGGGTAATTACCATATCCTTCCCCACTGCCAGGCTATAGGGTAATTACCATATCCCTCCCCACTGCCAGGCTATAGGGTAATTACCATATCCCTCCCCACTGCCAGGCTATAGGGTAATTACCATATCCCTCCCTACTGCCAGGCTATAGGGTAATTACCATATCCCTCCCCACTGCCAGGCTATAGGGTAATTACCATATCCCTCCCTACTGCCAGGCTATAGGGTAATTACCATATCCATCCCTAGGTGAGGCTGCCAGGCTATAGGGTAATTACCATATCCCTCCCCACTGCCAGGCTATAGGGTAATTACCATATCCCTCCCCACTGCCAGGCTATAGGGTAATTACCATATCCCTCCCCACTGCCAGGCTATAGGGTAATTACCATATCCATCCCTAGGTGAGGCTGCCAGGCTATAGGGTAATTACCATATCACTCCCCACTGCCAGGCTATAGGGTAATTACCATATCCCTCCCCACTGCCAGGCTATAGGGTAATTACCATATCCCTCCCCACTGCCAGGCTATAGGGTAATTACCATATCCTTCCCCACTGCCAGGCTATAGGGTAATTATCATATCCCTCCCCACTGCCAGGCTATAGGGTAATTACCATATCCCTCCCCACTGCCAGGCTATAGGGTAATTACCATATCCCTCCCCACTGCCAGGCTATAGGGTAATTACCATATCCCTCCCCACTGCCAGGCTATAGGGTAATTACCATATCCCTCCCCACTGCCAGGCTACAGGGTAATTACCATATCCCTCCCCACTGCCAGGCTATAGGGTAATTACCATATCCCTCCCTACTGCCAGGCTATAGGGTAATTACCATATCCCTCCCCACTGCCAGGCTATAGGGTAATTACCATATCCCTCCCTACTGCCAGGCTATAGGGTAATTACCATATCCATCCCTAGGTGAGGCTTCCAGGCTATAGGGTAATTACCATATCCCTCCCCACTGCCAGGCTATAGGGTAATTACCATATTCCTCCCCACTGCCAGGCTATAGGGTAATTACCATATCCCTCCCCACTGCCAGGCTAGGGTAATTACCATATCCTTCCCCACTGCCAGGCTATAAGGTAATTACCATATCCCTCCCCACTGCCAGGCTATAGGGTAATTACCATATCCTTCCCCACTGCCAGGCTATAGAGTAATTACCATATCCCTCCCCACTGCCAGGCTATAGGGTAATTACCATATCTTTCCCCACTGCCAGGCTATAGGGTAATTACCATATCCCTCCCCACTGCCAGGCTATAAGGTAATTACCATATCCCTCCCCACTGCCAGGCTATAGGGTAATTACCATATCCTTCCCCACTGCCAGGCTATAGGGTAATTACCATATCCCTCCCCACTGCCAGGCTATAGGGTAATTACCATATCCCTCCCCACTGCCAGGCTATAGGGTAAATACCATATCCCTCCCCACTGCCAGGCTATAGGGTAATTACCATATCCCTCCCCACTGCCAGGCTATAGGGTAATTACCATATCCCTCCCCACTGCCAGGCTATAGGGTAATTACCATATCCTTCCCCACTGCCAGGCTACAGGGTATTTACCATATCCCTCCCCACTGCCAGGCTATAGGGTAATTACCATATCCCTCCCTACTGCCAGGCTATAGGGTAATTACCATATCCCTCCCCACTGCCAGGCTATAGGGTAATTACCATATCCCTCCCTACTGCCAGGCTATAGGGTAATTACCATATCCATCCCTAGGTGAGGCTGCCAGGCTATAGGGTAATTACCATATCCCTCCCCACTGCCAGGCTATAGGGTAATTACCATATCCCTCCCCACTGCCAGGCTATAGGGTAATTACCATATCCCTCCCCACTGCCAGGCTAGGGTAATTACCATATCCTTCCCCACTGCCAGGCTATAAGGTAATTACCATATCCCTCCCCACTGCCAGGCTATAGGGTAATTACCATATCCTTCCCCACTGCCAGGCTATAGGGTAATTACCATATCCCTCCCCACTGCCAGGCTATAGGGTAATTACCATATCCTTCCCCACTGCCAGGCTATAGGGTAATTACCATATCCCTCCCCACTGCCAGGCTATAGGGTAATTACCATATCCCTCCCCACTGCCAGGCTATAGGGTAATTACCATATCCCTCCCCACTGCCAGGCTATAGGGTAATTACCATATCCCTCCCCACTGCCAGGCTATAGGGTAATTACCATATCCCTCCCCACTGCCAGGCTATAGGGTAATTACCATATCCCTCCCTACTGCCAGGCTATAGGGTAATTACCATATCCCTCCCCACTGCCAGGCTATAGGGTAATTACCATATCCCTCCCCACTGCCAGGCTATAGGGTAATTACCATATCCCTCCCTACTGCCAGGCTATAGGGTACTAGGTGAGGCTGCCAGGCTATAGGGTAATTATCATATCCATCCCCACTGCCAGGCTATAGGGTAATTACCATATCCATCCCTAGGTGAGGCTGCCAGGCTATAGGGTAATTACCATATCCATCCCTAGGTGAGGCTGCCAGGCTATAGGGTAATTACCATATCCATCCCTAGGTGAGGCTGCCAGGCTATAGGGTAATTACCATATCCCTCCCCACTGCCAGGCTATAGGGTAATTACCATATCCATCCCCACTGCCAGGCTATAGGGTAATTACCATATCCCTCCCCACTGCCAGGCTATAGGGTAATTGCCATATCCTTCCCCACTGCCAGGCTATAGGGTAATTACCATATCCGTCCCCACTGCCAGGCTATAGGGTAATTACCATATCCATCCCTAGGTGAGGACGTCTAACCAGCAGTTTGTCTCCAGAGATCAAGACATGTTACATTTCTATAAGTGCATTTAAACCCATATTACATACAAAAATATATTCAAACATGTCATAGACTATACTACTCTACTTTATACACCAATGCATTGCAGATGCAGTGCTCTACCGCACAATGTGTATATTAATACAGATTACTATGAACCATGTACATCTGTGCTTTTAAACTGTCCACTTTAACGGTTTCAGCGCTGGTCGCAGTGGTTGCTGGCTCTCCCTGTCCCGCAGCGGCCATGACACACTCTACCTACACTCCCCCAGTGCAGCAAGTCCAGGCCGCAGCATATAGAACATTAAAAACACTTATCAACAATCAGCGCGTAGCGCAGAGTATAGATTTTGGGTGCCTGGCGCCTTTTGTGTCCTTTTAAAAATGGCGTCACAGCACTGGGCAGCCATTAACCCCGTGTGGTCGGCCTCCGGCCACAGTCCTGTACAATGGTGACTGATACCCCACGTTACACTATATTGTCCTGTACAATGGTGACTGATACCCCACGTTACACTATATTGTCCTGTACAATGGTGACCGATACCCCACGATACACTATATTATCCTGTACAATGGTGACCGATACCCCACGTTACACTATATTGTCCTGTACAATGGTGACTGATGGCCTGCATTAAACTATATTGTCCTGTACAATGGTGACTGATGGCCCACGTTACACTATATTGCCCTGTACAATGGTGACCGATACCCCACGTTACACTATATTGCCCTGTACAATGGTGACTGATACCCCACGTTACACTATATTGTCCTGTACAATGGTGACCGATGGCCCACGTTACACTATATTGCCCTGTACAATGGTGACCGATACCCCACGTTACACTATATTGCCCTGTACAATGGTGACTGATACCCCACGTTACACTATATTGTCCTGTACAATGGTGACTGATACCCCACGTTACACTATATTGTCCTGTACAATGGTGACCAATACCCCACGTTACACTATATTGTCCTGTACAATGGTGACTGATGGCCCACGTTACACTATATTGTCCTGTACAATGGTGACTGATACCCCACGTTACACTATATTGTCCTGTACAATGGTGACTGATGGCCCACGTTACACTATATTGTCCTGTACAATGGTGACCGATGGCCTGCATTACACTATATTGTCCTGTACAATGGTGACTGATACCCCACGTTACACTATATTGTCCTGTACAATGGTGACTGATGGCCCACGTTACACTATATTGTCCTGTACAACTGATACCCCACGTTACACTATATTGTCCTGTAGAATGGTGACCGATGGCCTGCATTACACTATATTGTCCTGTACAATGGTGACTGATGGCCCACGTTACACTATATTGTCCTGTACAATGGTGACCGATGGCCTGCATTACACTATATTGTCCTGTACAATGGTGACTGATACCCCACGTTACACTATATTGTCCTGTACAATGGTGACTGATGGCCCACGTTACACTATATTGTCCTGTACAACTGATACCCCACGTTACACTATATTGTCCTGTAGAATGGTGACCGATGGCCTGCATTACACTATATTGTCCTGTACAATGGTGACTGATACCCCACGTTACACTATATTGTCCTGTACAATGGTGACTGATACCCCACGTTACACTATATTGTCCTGTACAATGGTGACCGATACCCCACGATACACTATATTATCCTGTACAATGGTGACCGATACCCCACGTTACACTATATTGTCCTGTACAATGGTGACTGATGGCCTGCATTAAACTATATTGTCCTGTACAATGGTGACTGATGGCCCACGTTACACTATATTGCCCTGTACAATGGTGACCGATACCCCACGTTACACTATATTGCCCTGTACAATGGTGACTGATACCCCACGTTACACTATATTGTCCTGTACAATGGTGACCGATGGCCCACGTTACACTATATTGCCCTGTACAATGGTGACCGATACCCCACGTTACACTATATTGCCCTGTACAATGGTGACTGATACCCCACGTTACACTATATTGTCCTGTACAATGGTGACTGATACCCCACGTTACACTATATTGTCCTGTACAATGGTGACCAATACCCCACGTTACACTATATTGTCCTGTACAATGGTGACTGATGGCCCACGTTACACTATATTGTCCTGTACAATGGTGACTGATACCCCACGTTACACTATATTGTCCTGTACAATGGTGACCGATGGCCTGCATTACACTATATTGTCCTGTACAATGGTGACTGATACCCCACGTTACACTATATTGTCCTGTACAATGGTGACTGATGGCCCACGTTACACTATATTGTCCTGTACAACTGATACCCCACGTTACACTATATTGTCCTGTAGAATGGTGACCGATGGCCTGCATTACACTATATTGTCCTGTACAATGGTGACTGATGGCCCACGTTACACTATATTGTCCTGTACAATGGTGACCGATGGCCTGCATTACACTATATTGTCCTGTACAATGGTGACTGATACCCCACGTTACACTATATTGTCCTGTACAATGGTGACTGATGGCCCACGTTACACTATATTGTCCTGTACAACTGATACCCCACGTTACACTATATTGTCCTGTAGAATGGTGACCGATGGCCTGCATTACACTATATTGTCCTGTACAATGGTGACTGATGGCCCACGTTACACTATATTGTCCTGTACAACTGATACCCCACGTTACACTATATTGTCCTGTAGAATGGTGACCGATGGCCCACGTTACACTATATTGTCCTGTACAATGGTGACCAATACCCCACGTTACACTATATTGTCCTGTACAATGGTGACCGATGGCCTGCATTAAACTATATTGTCCTGTACAATGGTGACTGATGGCCCACGTTACACTATATTGTCCTGTACAATGGTGACTGATTCCCCACGTTACACTATATTGTCCTGTACAATGGTGACCGATGGCCTGCATTACACTATATTGTCCTGTACAATGGTGACCAATACCCCACGTTACACTATATTGTCCTTTACAATGGTGACTGATGGCCCACGTTACACTATATTGTCCTGTACAATGGTGACCAATACCCCACGTTACACTATATTGTCCTGTACAATGGTGACCGATGGCCTGCATTAAACTATATTGTCCTGTACAATGGTGACTGATGGCCCACGTTACACTATATTGTCCTGTACAATGGTGACCGATACCCCATGTTACACTATATTGCCCTGTACAATGGTGACTGATGGCCCATGTTACACTATATTGTCCTGTATAATGGTGACTGATACCCCACGTTACACTATATTGTCCTGTACAATGGTGACAGATACCCCACGTTACATTATATTGTCCTGTACAATGGTGACTGATGGCCCACGTTACACTATATTGTCCTGTACAATGGTGACTGATACCCCACGTTACACTATATTGTCCTGTACAATGGTGACTGATACCCCACGTTACACTATATTGTCCTGTACAATGGTGACTGATACCCCACGTTACACTATATTGTCCTGTACAATGGTGACCAATACCCCACGTTACACTATATTGTCCTGTACAATGGTGACTGATGGCCCACGTTACACTATATTGTCCTGTACAATGGTGACTGATACCCCACGTTACACTATATTGCCCTGTACGATGGTGACTGATACCCCACGTTACACTATATTGTCCTTGTGACCGGATGCCTTTCGCCTAGGCCGTCCCTGGTCACGGGTTAGCGCTTTTGGACTCCCACTCACCGTCAGTGACCGCCTGTCACTAACTCCCCCCACTGTGCCGTGGGCGTTTAACGATGCTGCCACTACCAAACTCTACCATCTGCGTTTGGAACCGCTTACTAGGTACACTCAGGCTCCTGCCTTGGAACCTGGAACCGCTTCTGCTGCGTATGCGTTTGATTAACTGCGGACACACCTCCTGTTTGGTGTCGGCTGTTCCCACCTGATCCCTCGCAATGGACCAGGTCTGCACGGTAGCTGGCAGAGGGCTTGAACTTGGAGACACGGAGCTCTTACCCAGAACAGCTGGAGAACGGAATAGCGTTTTGCGCAATTCTGTTAGTCGCAGGATTGAGATACCATTGAAGTCAGGCAAGGTGTTTATTGCTCAAAGTCTTAAAAAAGACTCAACCTTCCGCCTGAAGGGGAATATCAGCATACAAGATGTTACAGCAAATCTTCTCCACACAGGATTTACAAGGATGTACCACATACAGGAACCTTATCAGCAGGTCTCCTCCACACAGGAGTTACAAGGTTGTACCACATACAGGGCTCACAGTCCCTCTTTTTATGTCATTCTTACACACAACATCACAGGGGGGCAAATCCACCCTGTGCTCCTTCCAGCCAATCATTCTAGCTCAGAAAACATAAATAAATTCGTCTTACATTTCATTGATACCACCCAAAAACATTTGGTATCCTAAGCACAGACTGAGTTACATATACTGTGTCTGAAAAGGTAAATATAATGCAAATTCCTATTACATTCGTCTCTTCACACGTCTATGACTAAACCAGTTTGGTCTTTCTGAGTCTTACATAGAAGCTTCCTAACCACAAACAGCTTGTCTTTTACACCTTTGCTTGGTATCATATACAGACACACAGGAGCCTCCCTAGCCCCCATTACATAGGAAAGGCCTCTTCAGTCACCACCTAACCCCCCACTGCCAGGCTATAGGGTAATTACCATATCCATCCCCACTGCCAGGCTATAGGGTAATTACCATATCCATCCCTAGGTGAGGCTGCCAGGCTATAGGGTAATTACCATATCCCTCCCCACTGCCAGGCTATAGGGTAATTACCATATCCTTCCCCACTGCCAGGCTATAGGGTAATTACCATATCCCTCCCCACTGCCAGGCTATAGGGTAATTACCATATCCCTCCCCACTGCCAGGCTATAGGGTAATTACCATATCCCTCCCCACTGCCAGGCTATAGGGTAATTACCATATCCCTCCCCACTGCCAGGCAATAGGGTAATTACCATATCCCTCCCCACTGCCAGGCTAGGGTAATTACCATATCCCTCCCCACTGCCAGGCTATAGGGTAATTACCATATCCCTCCCCACTGCCAGGATATAGGGTAATTACCATATCCATCCCTAGGTGAGGCTGCCAGGCTATAGGGTAATTACCATATCCCTCCCCACTGCCAGGCTATAGGGTAATTACCATATCCTTCCCCACTGCCAGGCTATAGGGTAATTACCATATCCCTCCCCACTGCCAGGCTATAGGGTAATTACCATATCCCTCCCCACTGCCAGGCTATAGGGTAATTACCATATCCCTCCCCACTGCCAGGCTATAGGGTAATTACCATATCCCTCCCCACTGCCAGGCTATAGGGTAATTACCATATCCCTCCCCACTGCCAGGCTAGGGTAATTACCATATCCCTCCCCACTGCCAGGCTATAGGGTAATTACCATATCCCTCCCCACTGCCAGGCTATAGGGTAATTACCATATCCATCCCTAGGTGAGGCTGCCAGGCTATAGGGTAATTACCATATCCCTCCCCACTGCCAGGCTATAGGGTAATTACCATATCCTTCCCCACTGCCAGGCTATAGGGTAATTACCATATCCCTCCCCACTGCCAGGCTATAGGGTAATTACCATATCCCTCCCCACTGCCAGGCTATAGGGTAATTACCATATCCCTCCCCACTGCCAGGCTATAGGGTAATTACCATATCCCTCCCTACTGCCAGGCTATAGGGTAATTACCATATCCATCCCTAGGTGAGGCTGCCAGGCTATAGGGTAATTACCATATCCTTCCCCACTGCCAGGCTATAGGGTAATTACCATATCCCTCCCCACTGCCAGGCTATAGGGTAATTACCATATCCCTCCCTACTGCCAGGCTATAGGGTAATTACCATATCCATCCCTAGGTGAGGCTGCCAGGCTATAGGGTAATTACCATATCCCTCCCCACTGCCAGGCTATAGGGTAATTACCATATCCCTCCCCACTGCCAGGCTTTAGGGTAATTACCATATCCCTCCCTACTGCCAGGCTATAGGGTAATTACCATATCCATCCCTAGGTGAGGCTGCCAGGCTATAGGGTAATTACCATATCCCTCCCCACTGCCAGGCTATAGGGTAATTACCATATCCCTCCCTACTGCCAGGCTATAGGGTAATTACCATATCCCTCCCCACTGCCAGGCTATAGGGTAATTACCATATCCCTCCCCACTGCCAGGCTAGGGTAATTACCATATCCTTCCCCACTGCCAGGCTATAGGGTAATTACCATATCCCTCCCCACTGCCAGGCTATAGGGTAATTACCATATCCCTCCCCACTGCCAGGCTATAGGGTAATTACCATATCCCTCCCTACTGCCAGGCTATAGGGTAATTACCATATCCCTCCCCACTGCCAGGCTATAGGGTAATTACCATATCCCTCCCTACTGCCAGGCTATAGGGTAATTACCATATCCATCCCTAGGTGAGGCTGCCAGGCTATAGGGTAATTACCATATCCCTCCCCACTGCCAGGCTATAGGGTAATTACCATATCCCTCCCCACTGCCAGGCTATAGGGTAATTACCATATCCCTCCCCACTGCCAGGCTATAGGGTAATTACCATATCCATCCCTAGGTGAGGCTGCCAGGCTATAGGGTAATTACCATATCACTCCCCACTGCCAGGCTATAGGGTAATTACCATATCCCTCCCCACTGCCAGGCTATAGGGTAATTACCATATCCCTCCCCACTGCCAGGCTATAGGGTAATTACCATATCCTTCCCCACTGCCAGGCTATAGGGTAATTATCATATCCCTCCCCACTGCCAGGCTATAGGGTAATTACCATATCCCTCCCCACTGCCAGGCTATAGGGTAATTACCATATCCCTCCCCACTGCCAGGCTATAGGGTAATTACCATATCCCTCCCCACTGCCAGGCTATAGGGTAATTACCATATCCCTCCCCACTGCCAGGCTATAGGGTAATTACCATATCCCTCCCCACTGCCAGGCTACAGGGTAATTACCATATCCCTCCCCACTGCCAGGCTATAGGGTAATTACCATATCCCTCCCTACTGCCAGGCTATAGGGTAATTACCATATCCCTCCCCACTGCCAGGCTATAGGGTAATTACCATATCCCTCCCTACTGCCAGGCTATAGGGTAATTACCATATCCATCCCTAGGTGAGGCTTCCAGGCTATAGGGTAATTACCATATCCCTCCCCACTGCCAGGCTATAGGGTAATTACCATATTCCTCCCCACTGCCAGGCTATAGGGTAATTACCATATCCCTCCCCACTGCCAGGCTAGGGTAATTACCATATCCTTCCCCACTGCCAGGCTATAGGGTAATTACCATATCCCTCCCCACTGCCAGGCTATAGGGTAATTACCATATCCTTCCCCACTGCCAGGCTATAGAGTAATTACCATATCCCTCCCCACTGCCAGGCTATAGGGTAATTACCATATCCTTCCCCACTGCCAGGCTATAGGGTAATTACCATATCCCTCCCCACTGCCAGGCTATAAGGTAATTACCATATCCCTCCCCACTGCCAGGCTATAGGGTAATTACCATATCCTTCCCCACTGCCAGGCTATAGGGTAATTACCATATCCCTCCCCACTGCCAGGCTATAGGGTAATTACCATATCCCTCCCCACTGCCAGGCTATAGGGTAAATACCATATCCCTCCCCACTGCCAGGCTATAGGGTAATTACCATATCCCTCCCCACTGCCAGGCTATAGGGTAATTACCATATCCCTCCCCACTGCCAGGCTATAGGGTAATTACCATATCCTTCCCCACTGCCAGGCTACAGGGTATTTACCATATCCCTCCCCACTGCCAGGCTATAGGGTAATTACCATATCCCTCCCTACTGCCAGGCTATAGGGTAATTACCATATCCATCCCTAGGTGAGGCTGCCAGGCTATAGGGTAATTACCATATCCCTCCCCACTGCCAGGCTATAGGGTAATTACCATATCCCTCCCCACTGCCAGGCTATAGGGTAATTACCATATCCCTCCCCACTGCCAGGCTAGGGTAATTACCATATCCTTCCCCACTGCCAGGCTATAAGGTAATTACCATATCCCTCCCCACTGCCAGGCTATAGGGTAATTACCATATCCTTCCCCACTGCCAGGCTATAGGGTAATTACCATATCCCTCCCCACTGCCAGGCTATAGGGTAATTACCATATCCTTCCCCCCTGCCAGGCTATAGGGTAATTACCATATCCCTCCCCACTGCCAGGCTATAGGGTAATTACCATATCCCTCCCCACTGCCAGGCTATAGGGTAATTACCATATCCCTCCCCACTGCCAGGCTATAGGGTAATTACCATATCCCTCCCCACTGCCAGGCTATAGGGTAATTACCATATCCCTCCCCACTGCCAGGCTATAGGGTAATTACCATATCCCTCCCTACTGCCAGGCTATAGGGTAATTACCATATCCCTCCCCACTGCCAGGCTATAGGGTAATTACCATATCCCTCCCCACTGCCAGGCTATAGGGTAATTACCATATCCCTCCCTACTGCCAGGCTATAGGGTAATTACCATATCCTTCCCCACTGCCAGGCTATAGGGTAATTGCCATATCCTTCCCCACTGCCAGGCTATAGGGTAATTACCATATCCGTCCCCACTGCCAGGCTATAGGGTAATTACCATATCCATCCCTAGGTGAGGACGTCTAACCAGCAGTTTGTCTCCAGAGATCAAGACATGTTACATTTCTATAAGTGCATTTAAACCCATATTACATACAAAAATATATTCAAACATGTCATAGACTATACTACTCTACTTTATACACCAATGCATTGCAGATGCAGTGCTCTACCGCACAATGTGTATATTAATACAGATTACTATGAACCATGTACATCTGTGCTTTTAAACTGTCCACTTTAACGGTTTCAGCGCTGGTCGCAGTGGTTGCTGGCTCTCCCTGTCCCGCAGCGGCCATGACACACTCTACCTACACTCCCCCAGTGCAGCAAGTCCAGGCCGCAGCATATAGAACATTAAAAACACTTATCAACAATCAGCGCGTAGCGCAGAGTATAGATTTTGGGTGCCTGGCGCCTTTTGTGTCCTTTTAAAAATGGCGTCACAGCACTGGGGTTAACCCCTTCAGTGCTGTGGCAGCCATTAACCCCGTGTGGTCGGCCTCCGGCCACAGTCCTGTACAATGGTGACTGATACCCCACGTTACACTATATTGTCCTGTACAATGGTGACTGATACCCCACGTTACACTATATTGTCCTGTACAATGGTGACCGATACCCCACGATACACTATATTATCCTGTACAATGGTGACCGATACCCCACGTTACACTATATTGTCCTGTACAATGGTGACCAATACCCCACGTTACACTATATTGTCCTGTACAATGGTGACTGATGGCCCACGTTACACTATATTGTCCTGTACAATGGTGACCAATACCCCACGTTACACTATATTATCCTGTACAATGGTGACCGATACCCCACGTTACACTATATTGCCCTGTTCAATGGTGACCGATGGCCCACGTTACACTATATTGCCCTGTACAATGGTGACCGATACCCCACGTTACACTATATTGTCCTGTACAATGGTGACCAATACCCCACGTTACACTATATTGTCCTGTACAATGGTGACCGATGGCCTGCATTAAACTATATTGTCCTGTACAATGGTGACCAATACCCCACGTTACACTATATTGTCCTGTACAATGGTGACTGATGGCCCACGTTACACTATATTGTCCTGTACAACTGATACCCCACGTTACACTATATTGTCCTGTACAATGGTGACCGATGGCCTGCATTACACTATATTGTCCTGTACAATGGTGACCAATACCCCACGTTACACTATATTGTCCTGTACAATGGTGACTGATGGCCCACGTTACACTATATTGTCCTGTACAATGGTGACCAATACCCCACGTTACACTATATTATCCTGTACAATGGTGACCGATACCCCACGTTACACTATATTGCCCTGTTCAATGGTGACCGATGGCCCACGTTACACTATATTGCCCTGTACAATGGTGACCGATACCCCACGTTACACTATATTGCCCTGTACAATGGTGACTGATACCCCACGTTACACTATATTGTCCTGTACAATGGTGACCAATACCCCACGTTACACTACATTGTCCTGTACAATGGTGACTGATGGCCCACGTTACACTATATTGTCCTGTACAATGGTGACCAATACCCCACGTTACACTATATTGTCCTGTACAATGGTGACCGATGGCCTGCATTAAACTATATTGTCCTGTACAATGGTGACCAATACCCCACGTTACACTATATTGTCCTGTACAATGGTGACTGATGGCCCACGTTACACTATATTGTCCTGTACAACTGATACCCCACGTTACACTATATTGTCCTGTACAATGGTGACCGATGGCCTGCATTACACTATATTGTCCTGTACAATGGTGACCAATACCCCACGTTACACTATATTGTCCTGTACAATGGTGACTGATGGCCCACGTTACACTATATTGTCCTGTACAATGGTGACCAATACCCCACGTTACACTATATTGTCCTGTACAATGGTGACCGATGGCCTGCATTAAACTATATTGTCCTGTACAATGGTGACTGATGGCCCACGTTACACTATATTGTCCTGTACAATGGTGACTGATTCCCCACGTTACACTATATTGTCCTGTACAATGGTGACCGATGGCCTGCATTACACTATATTGTCCTGTACAATGGTGACCAATACCCCACGTTACACTACATTGTCCTGTACAATGGTGACTGATGGCCCACGTTACACTATATTGTCCTGTACAATGGTGACCAATACCCCACGTTACACTATATTGTCCTGTACAATGGTGACCGATGGCCTGCATTAAACTATATTGTCCTGTACAATGGTGACTGATGGCCCACGTTACACTATATTGTCCTGTACAATGGTGACCGATACCCCATGTTACACTATATTGCCCTGTACAATGGTGACTGATGGCCCATGTTACACTATATTGTCCTGTACATTGGTGACTGATGGCCCACGTTACACTATATTGTCCTGTACAATGGTGACCGATGGCCTGCATTACACTATATTGTCCTGTACAATGGTGACTGATACCCCACGTTACACTATATTGTCCTGTACAATGGTGACTGATGGCCCACGTTACACTATATTGTCCTGTACAACTGATACCCCACGTTACACTATATTGTCCTGTACAATGGTGACCGATGGCCTGCATTACACTATATTGTCCTGTACAATGGTGACCAATACCCCACATTACACTATATTGTCCTGTACAATGGTGACTGATGGCCCACGTTACACTATATTGTCCTGTACAATGGTGACCAATACCCCACGTTACACTATATTGTCCTGTACAATGGTGACCGATGGCCTGCATTAAACTATATTGTCCTGTACAATGGTGACTGATGGCCCACGTTACACTATATTGTCCTGTACAATGGTGACCGATACCCCATGTTACACTATATTGCCCTGTACAATGGTGACTGATGGCCCATGTTACACTATATTGTCCTGTATAATGGTGACTGATACCCCACGTTACACTATATTGTCCAGTACAATGGTGACCGATGGCCTGCATTACACTATATTGTCCTGTACAATGGTGACTGATACCCCACGTTACACTATATTGTCCTGTACAATGGTGACTGATACCCCACGTTACACTATATTGTCCTGTATAATGGTGACAGATACCCCACGTTACATTATATTGTCCTGTACAATGGTGACTGATGGCCCACGTTACACTATATTGTCCTGTACAACGGTGACTGATACCCCACGTTAGACTATATTGTCCTGTACAATGGTGACTGATACCCCACGTTACACTATATTGTCCTGTACAATGGTGACTGATACCCCACGTTACACTATATTGTCCTGTACAATGGTGACCAATACCCCACGTTACACTATATTGTCCTGTACAATGGTGACTGATGGCCCACGTTACACTATATTGTCCTGTACAATGGTGACTGATACCCCACGTTACACTATATTGCCCTGTACGATGGTGACTGATACCCCACGTTACACTATATTGTCCTTGTGACCGGATGCCTTTCGCCTAGGCCGTCCCTGGTCACGGGTTAGCGCTTTTGGACTCCCACTCACCGTCAGTGACCGCCTGTCACTAACTCCCCCCACTGTGCCGTGGGCGTTTAACGATGCTGCCACTACCAAACTCTACCATCTGCGTTTGGAACCGCTTACTAGGTACACTCAGGCTCCTGCCTTGGAACCTGGAACCGCTTCTGCTGCGTATGCGTTTGATTAACTGCGGACACACCTCCTGTTTGGTGTCGGCTGTTCCCACCTGATCCCTCGCAATGGACCAGGTCTGCACGGTAGCTGGCAGAGGGCTTGAACTTGGAGACACGGAGCTCTTACCCAGGACAGCAGGAGAACGGAATAGCGTTTTGCGCAATTCTGTTAGTCGCAGGATTGAGATACCATTGAAGTCAGGCAAGGTGTTTATTGCTCAAAGTCTTAAAAAAGACTCAACCTTCCGCCTGAAGGGGAATATCAGCATACAAGATGTTACAGCAAATCTTCTCCACACAGGATTTACAAGGATGTACCACATACAGGAACCTTATCAGCAGGTCTCCTCCACACAGGAGTTACAAGGTTGTACCACATACAGGGCTCACAGTCCCTCTTTTTATGTCATTCTTACACACAACATCACAGGGGGGCAAATCCACCCTGTGCTCCTTCCAGCCAATCATTCTAGCTCAGAAAACATAAATAAATTCGTCTTACATTTCATTGATACCACCCAAAAACATTTGGTATCCTAAGCACAGACTGAGTTACATATACTGTGTCTGAAAAGGTAAATATAATGCAAATTCCTATTACATTCGTCTCTTCACACGTCTATGACTAAACCAGTTTGGTCTTTCTGAGTCTTACATAGAAGCTTCCTAACCACAAACAGCTTGTCTTTTACACCTTTGCTTGGTATCATATACAGACACACAGGAGCCTCCCTAGCCCCCATTACATAGGAAAGGCCTCTTCAGTCACCACCTAACCCCCCACTGCCAGGCTATAGGGTAATTACCATATCCATCCCCACTGCCAGGCTATAGGGTAATTACCATATCCATCCCCACTGCCAGGCTATAGGGTAATTACCATATCCCTCCCCACTGCCAGGCTATAGGGTAATTACCATATCCCTCCCCACTGCCAGGCTATAGGGTAATTACCATATCCCTCCCCACTGCCAGGCTATAGGGTAATTACCATATCCCTCCCCACTGCCAGGCTATAGGGTAATTACCATATCCCTCCCCACTGCCAGGCTATAGGGTAATTACCATATCCCTCCCTACTGCCAGGCTATAGGGTAATTACCATATCCCTCCCCACTGCCAGGCTATAGGGTAATTACCATATCCCTCCCTACTGCCAGGCTATAGGGTAATTACCATATCCATCCCTAGGTGAGGCTGCCAGGCTATAGGGTAATTACCATATCCCTCCCCACTGCCAGGCTATAGGGTAATTACCATATCCCTCCCCACTGCCAGGCTATAGGGTAATTACCATATCCCTCCCCACTGCCAGGCTATAGGGTAATTACCATATCCCTCCCCACTGCCAGGCTAGGGTAATTACCATATCCTTCCCCACTGCCAGGCTATAGGGTAATTACCATATCCCTCCCCACTGCCAGGCTATAGGGTAATTACCATATCCCTCCCCACTGCCAGGCTATAGGGTAATTACCATATCCCTCCCTACTGCCAGGCTATAGGGTAATTACCATATCCCTCCCCACTGCCAGGCTATAGGGTAATTACCATATCCCTCCCTACTGCCAGGCTATAGGGTAATTACCATATCCATCCCTAGGTGAGGCTGCCAGGCTATAGGGTAATTACCATATCCCTCCCCACTGCCAGGCTATAGGGTAATTACCATATCCCTCCCCACTGCCAGGCTATAGGGTAATTACCATATCCCTCCCCACTGCCAGGCTATAGGGTAATTACCATATCCATCCCTAGGTGAGGCTGCCAGGCTATAGGGTAATTACCATATCCCTCCCCACTGCCAGGCTATAGGGTAATTACCATATCCCTCCCCACTGCCAGGCTATAGGGTAATTACCATATCCATCCCTAGGTGAGGCTGCCAGGCTATAGGGTAATTACCATATCCATTCCTAGGTGAGGCTGCCAGGCTATAGGGTAATTACCATATCCATCCCTAGGTGAGGCTGCCAGGCTATAGGGTAATTACCATATCCTTCCCCACTGCCAGGCTATAGGGTAATTACCATATCCTTCCCCACTGCCAGGCTATAGGGTAATTACCATATCCCTCCCCACTGCCAGGCTATAGGGTAATTGCCATATCCTTCCCCACTGCCAGGCTATAGGGTAATTGCCATATCCTTCCCCACTGCCAGGCTATAGGGTAATTACCATATCCATCCCCACTGCCAGGCTATAGGGTAATTACCATATCCCTCCCCACTGCCAGGCTATAGGGTAATTGCCATATCCTTCCCCACTGCCAGGCTATAGGGTAATTACCATATCCGTCCCCACTGCCAGGCTATAGGGTAATTACCATATCCATCCCTAGGTGAGGACGTCTAACCAGCAGTTTGTCTCCAGAGATCAAGACATGTTACATTTCTATAAGTGCATTTAAATCCATATTACATACAAAAATATATTCAAACATGTCATAGACTATACTACTCTACTTTATACACCAATGCATTGCAGATGCAGTGCTCTACCGCACAATGTGTATATTAATACAGATTACTATGAACCATGTGCAGTGTGCTTTTAAACTGTCCACTTTAACGGTTTCAGCGCTGGTCGCAGTGGGAGCTGGCTCTCCCTGTCCCGCAGCGGCCATGACACACTCTACCTACACTCCCCCAGTGCAGCAAGTCCAGGCCGCAGCATATAGAACATTAAAAACACTTATCAACAATCAGCGCGTAGCGCAGAGTATACATTTTGGGTGCCTGGCGCCTTTTGTGCCCTTTTAAAAACGGCGTCACAGCACTGGGGTTAACCCCTTCAGTGCTGTGGCAGCCATTAACCCCGTGTGGTCGGCCTCCGGCCACAGTCCTGTACAATGGTGACTGATACCCCACGTTACACTATATTGTCCTGTACAATGGTGACTGATACCCCACGTTACACTATATTGTCCTGTACAATGGTGACCGATACCCCACGTTACACTATATTATCCTGTACAATGGTGACCGATACCCCACGTTACACTATATTGCCCTGTTCAATGGTGACCGATGGCCCACGTTACACTATATTGCCCTGTACAATGGTGACCGATACCCCCACGTTACACTATATTGTCCTGTATAATGGTGACTGATGGCCCACGTTACACTATATTGTCATATACAATGGTGACTGATACCCCACGTTACACTATATTGCCCTGTACGATGGTGACTGATACCCCACGTTACACTGTAATGTCCTGTACGATGGTGACTGATACCCCACGTTACACTATATTGTCCTGTACGATGGTGACTGATACCCCACGTTACACTATATTGTCCTGTATAATGGTGACTGATGGCCCAGGTTACACTACATTGTCCTGTACAATGGTGACCGATACCCCCACGTTACACTATATTGTCCTGTACAATGGTGACCGATACCCCACGTTACACTATATTGTCCTGTATAATGGTGACTGATGGCCCAGGTTACACTACATTGTCCTGTACAATGGTGACCGATGGCCCACATTACGCTATATTGTCCTGTACAATGGTGACTGATACCCCACGTTACGCTATATTGTCCTGTACAATGGTGACTGATACCCCACGTTACACTATATTGTCCTGTATAATGGTGACTGATGGCCCAGGTTACACTACATTGTCCTGTACAATGGTGACTGATACCTCACGTTACACTATATTGTCCTGTATAATGGTGACTGATGGCCCACGTTACACTATATTGTCCTGTACAATGGTGACTGATGTCCCATGTTACACTTTATTGTCCTGTACAATGGTGACTGATACCCCACGTTACACTATATTGTCCTGTACAATGGTGACTGATACCCCAGGTTACACTATATTGTCCTGTACAATGGTGACTGATACCCCACGTTACACTATATTGTCCTGTACAATGGTGACCGATACCCCACGTTACACTATATTATCCTGTACAATGGTGACCGATACCCCACGTTACACTATATTGCCCTGTTCAATGGTGACCGATGGCCCACGTTACACTATATTGCCCTGTACAATGGTGACCGATACCCCCACGTTACACTATATTGTCCTGTATAATGGTGACTGATGGCCCACGTTACACTATATTGTCATATACAATGGTGACTGATACCCCACGTTACACTATATTGCCCTGTACGATGGTGACTGATACCCCACGTTACACTGTAATGTCCTGTACGATGGTGACTGATACCCCACGTTACACTATATTGTCCTGTACGATGGTGACTGATACCCCACGTTACACTATATTGTCCTGTATAATGGTGACTGATGGCCCAGGTTACACTACATTGTCCTGTACAATGGTGACCGATACCCCCACGTTACACTATATTGTCCTGTACAATGGTGACCGATACCCCACGTTACACTATATTGTCCTGTATAATGGTGACTGATGGCCCAGGTTACACTACATTGTCCTGTACAATGGTGACCGATGGCCCACATTACGCTATATTGTCCTGTACAATGGTGACTGATACCCCACGTTACGCTATATTGTCCTGTACAATGGTGACTGATACCCCACGTTACACTATATTGTCCTGTATAATGGTGACTGATGGCCCAGGTTACACTACATTGTCCTGTACAATGGTGACTGATACCTCACGTTACACTATATTGTCCTGTATAATGGTGACTGATGGCCCACGTTACACTATATTGTCCTGTACAATGGTGACTGATGTCCCATGTTACACTTTATTGTCCTGTACAATGGTGACTGATACCCCACGTTACACTATATTGTCCTGTACAATGGTGACTGATACCCCAGGTTACACTATATTGTCCTGTACAATGGTGACCGATACCCCCACGTTACACTATATTGTCCTGTACAATGGTGACTGATTCCCCACGTTACACTATATTGCCCTGTACAATGGTGACTGATACCCCACGTTACACTATATTGTCCTGTACAATGGTGACCGATACGCCACATTACACTATATTGCCCTGTACAATGGTGACTGATACCCCACGTTACACTATATTGCCCTGTACAATGGTGACTGATTCCCCACGTTACACTATATTGCCCTGTGCAATGGTGACTGATGGCCCACTTTACACTATATTGTCCTGTATAATGGTGACTGATACCCCACGTTACACTATATTGCCCTGTACAATGGTGACTGATTCCCCACGTTACACTATATTGCCCTGTACAATGGTGACTGATGGCCCACGTTACACTATATTGTCCTGTATAATGGTGACTGATGTCCCATGTTACACTGTATTGTCCTGTACGATGGTGACTGATTCCCCACGTTACACTATATTGCCCTGTACAATGGAGCCGCTAGTCCTGGAAGGTGGCCATACTGGTGTCTGGTAATTGTCACCGTGGTAATAAAGCCATGTGATAACCGATGTGTTATATCATGTATGGTTCATTTATATCATTCACAGATCTCCTCCGGATAACGCTGTCAATTTATATGTCTTCAGTCACTGCGCCAATCATGTATAGCGTGTGATATAGCAGATAAGGGCCTCTCTTGTGTACAAGTGTTTATACCTTTGTATACTTAATGCTGGGTATTATTGCCAATTAAAAGTTGATAAATAATTATTATATAATGATCTATGCCCTGATATAGCATTGTACGATGGTTTCTCTCATATTTTAGTCTTATTTATAACTTTATACGTACGAGTGATTGTAATAACTATAAATTGTTTGATGATAGAAAATATATTCCCATTCTAATTAGGTGATTGAAGTTGAAAAGTTGCAAATAGGCCATAGACCATACTATTTTACCTGGTAATGCCTAAATATTGGGTGCGCGGGAACACACGTCTCCAGGTAAAGTGGTATGGTCCCAGTATCTGTTACGCGGGAACACACGTCTCCAGGTATAGTGGTATGGTCCTAGTATCGGGTGCGCGGGAACACACGTCTCCAGGTAAAGTGGTATGGTCCCAGTATCTGGTACGCTGGAACACACGTCTCCAGGTAAAGTGGTATGGTCCCAGTATCTGTTACGCGGGAACACACGTCTCCAGGTATAGTGGTATGGTCCTAGTATCGGGTGCGCGGGAACACACGTCTCCAGGTAAAGTGGTATGGTCCCAGGATCGGGTGCGCGGGAACACACGTCTCCAGGTATAGTGGTATGGTCCCAGTACCGGGTGCGCGGGAACACACGTCTCCAGGTATAGTGGTATGGTCCCAGTACCGGGTGCGCGGGAACACGCGTCTCCAGGTAAAGTGGTATGGTCCCAGTATCGGGTGCGCGGGAACACGCGTCTCCAGGTAAAGTGGTATGGTCCCAGTACCGGGTGCGCGGGAACACACGTCTCCAGGTAAAGGTTTGGCTCCGCATGAACATGCCATTGGCCAGTAACCACTAATTATAATAACGTGGGGCAATATAAACCCCGCAGGACTAACATTATATTGTCGGCAGTATAATCAGATACAGTAAGTTATTTTTTACTATTCACATTTTCTTGATCACATTTATAACTAGTTTGAACCCATTAATTAGTTACTATGCGGCGCTCATTCAGAAATAATTTTTTCAATCTGTCTTATTAAAGTTTATAGAATATAATGAAACCTCAGGTTACCGGATCGCCTCTAATGTCAGCATTCTGGGCTTCTGTAAATGTAGTATGACATGTTTGTAGCATTGGAGCACTTCTGTTCTGCTGCAGCCACACCTAGGAACATTTGAATGTCTCGCACACGGCAGTGTGTAGTGAAGGAAAATCACTTCCCCCCCCCTCACTTTTCTGGATGTGTTGTAAGTGTCACAATGTGTCAGTGCACCATCGTCATTCAGCTATAGGACAAAAAGCTGAAATGAGTATGACCAGTATGTCAGTGATAACTTGCTGTGACATAAATGGCAATGTCCCGCTGTCTCTACAGACCACATCTGTTTCCTAGAAGGCTACAAGCCTATCCGAAAACCTTTCATGGAAAGATGTAAGTGAGATTAGGATAATAATAATCTTATCAGATACTTCCACTGCCTGGACCTGGCTGTATAATCCCGATGCCGCCTGTATAGCAAGACGTGAGCCCCAACACCCAGCCTTTGCTACATACTGAAATCCAGAGGCGGCTTTACTTGTAACAAAAGGGATATTAGTACAAGTGTGGTAGTAAGGGAATGTAAGGTTGGCGTAAAGGGATATAAGGTGGGTGGGAGTAAGAATGTGATGTGGGAGTAAGGGAATGTTAGGCGGGAATAAGGGAATGCAAGGTGGTTGGGAGGAAGGGAATGTGAAGTGGGGAGGAAGGGAATGTAAGGTAGTTGGGAGTAAGGGAATGTGAGGCTGATGGGAGTAAGGGAACGTAAGGCGGATGGGAGCAAGGGAACGTGAGGCTGATGGGAGTAAGGGAATGTGAGGCGGATGGGAGCGAGGGAATGTAAGGCGGATGGGAGCGAGGGAATGCACGGTGGTTGGGAGCGAGGGAATGCACGGTGGTTGGGAGCGAGGGAATGTAAGGCAGATGGGAGGAAGAATGCAAGGCGGATGGGAGCGAGGGAATGTAAGGCGGATGGGAGCAAGGGAATGCACGGTGGTTGGGAGCGAGGGAATGCACAGTGGTTGGGAGTAAGAGAATGCACGGTGGTTGGGAGTAAGGGAATGTAAGGCAGATGGGAGGAAGAATGCAAGGCGGATGGGAGCAAGATTGCAAGGCGGATGGGAGCAAGGGAATGCACGGTGGTTGGGAGTAAGGGAACGTGAGGCTGATGGGAGTAAGGGAATGTAAGGCGGATGGGAGCAAGGGAATGTAAGGCGGATGGGAGCAAGGGAATGCACGGTGGTTGGGAGCAAGGGAATGCACGGTGGTTGGGAGCGAGGGAATGCACGGTGGTTGGGAGCGAGGGAATGCACGGTGGTTGGGAGTAAGGGAATGTAAGGCAGATGGGAGGAAGAATGCAAGGCGGATGGGAGGAAGAATGCAAGGCGGATGGGAGCAAGATTGCAAGGCGGATGGGAGCAAGGGAATGTAAGGTAGTTGGGAGTAAGGGAATGTGAGGCTGATGGGAGTAAGAGAATGCACAGTGGTTGGGAATAAGGGAATATACGGTGGTTGGGAATAAGGGAATGCACGGTGGTTGGGAATAAGGGAATGTGAGGTGGGAGTAAGGGAATGCACAGTGGTTGGGAGTAAGGGAATGTGAGGCTGATGGGAGTAAGGGAATGCACGGTGGTTGGGAGTAAGGGAATGTGAGGCAGATGGGAGTAAGGGAACGTGAGGCTGATGGGAGTAAGGAAATGTAAGGCAGATGGGAGTAAGGGAATGTGAGGCAGATGGGAGTAAGGGAACGTAAGGCGGATGGGAGCAAGGGAACGTGAGGCTGATGGGAGTAAGGGAATGTGAGGCGGATGGGAGTGAGGGAATGTAAGGCGGATGGGAGCGAGGGAATGTAAGGCGGATGGGAGCAAGGGAATGCACGGTGGTTGGGAGCGAGGGAATGCACGGTGGTTGGGAGCGAGGGAATGCACAGTGGTTGGGAGTAAGGGAATGTAAGGCAGATGGGAGGAAGAATGCAAGGCGGATGGGAGCAAGATTGCAAGGCGGATGGGAGCAAGGGAATGCACGGTGGTTGGGAGTAAGGGAATGTGAGGCTGATGGGAGTAAGGGAATGCACGGTGGTTGGGAGTAAGGGAATGTAAGGTAGTTGGGAGTAAGGGAATGTGAGGCTGATGGGAGTAAGGGAATGCACGGTGGTTGGGAATAAGGGAATGTGAGGTGGGAGTAAGGGAATGCACGGTGGTTGGGAGTAAGAGAATGCACAGTGGTTGGGAATAAGGGAATGCACGGTGGTTGGGAATAAGGGAATGTGAGGTGGGAGTAAGGGAATGCACGGTGGTTGGGAATAAGGGAATGTGAGGTGGGAGTAAGGGAATGCACGGTGGTTGGGAGTAAGAGAATGCACAGTGGTTGGGAATAAGGGAATGCACGGTGGTTGGGAATAAGGGAATGTGAGGTGGGAGTAAGGGAATGCAGTGGTTGGGAGTAAGAGAATGCACAGTGGTTGGGAATAAGGGAATGTGAGGTGGGAGTAAGGGAATGC
The DNA here is from genome assembly GCA_031769625.1 of Taudactylus pleione. Taxonomy (NCBI): domain Eukaryota; kingdom Metazoa; phylum Chordata; class Amphibia; order Anura; family Myobatrachidae; genus Taudactylus; species Taudactylus pleione. Next base: position 1,025,217 of record JAUIMM010000392.1, read on the forward strand.
ACAGTGGTTGGGAGTAAGGGAATGCACGGTGGTTGGGAATAAGGGAATGTGAGGTGGGAGTAAGGGAATGCACGGTGGTTGGGAGTAAGAGAATGCACGGTGGTTGGGAATAAGGGAATGCACGGTGGTTGGGAATAAGGGAATGTGAGGTGGGAGTAAGGGAATGCACGGTGGTTGGGAATAAGGGAATGTGAGGTGGGAGTAAGGGAATGCACGGTGGTTGGGAGTAAGAGAATGCACAGTGGTTGGGAATAAGGGAATATACGGTGGTTGGGAATAAGGGAATGTGAGGTGGGAGTAAGGGAATGCACAGTGGTTGGGAGTAAGGGAATGCACGGTGGTTGGGAATAAGGGAATGTGAGGTGGGAGTAAGGGAATGCACGGTGGTTGGGAGTAAGAGAATGCACGGTGGTTGGGAATAAGGGAATGCACGGTGGTTGGGAATAAGGGAATGTGAGGTGGGAGTAAGGGAATGCACGGTGGTTGGGAATAAGGGAATGTGAGGTGGGAGTAAGGGAATGCACGGTGGTTGGGAGTAAGAGAATGCACAGTGGTTGGGAATAAGGGAATGCACGGTGGTTGGGAATAAGGGAATGTGAGGTGGGAGTAAGGGAATGCACAGTGGTTGGGAGTAAGAGAATGCACAGTGGTTGGGAGTAAGGGAACGTGAGGCTGATGGGAGTAAGGGAATGTAAGGCGGATGGGAGTAAGGAAATGTAAGGCAGATGGGAGTAAGGGAATGTGAGGCAGATGGGAGTAAGGGAACGTAAGGCGGATGGAAGCAAGGGAACGTGAGGCTGATGGGAGTAAGGGAATGTGAGGCGGATGGGAGTGAGGGAATGTAAGGCGGATGGGAGCGAGGGAATGTAAGGCGGATGGGAGCAAGGGAATGCACGGTGGTTGGGAGCGAGGCAATGCACAGTGGTTGGGAGTAAGGGAATGTAAGGCAGATGGGAGGAAGAATGCAAGGCGGATGGGAGCAAGATTGCAAGGCTGATGGGAGTAAGGGAATGCACGGTGGTTGGGAGTAAGGGAATGTGAGGCAGATGGGAGTAAGGGAACGTGAGGCTGATGGGAGTAAGGAAATGTAAGGCAGATGGGAGTAAGGGAATGTGAGGCAGATGGGAGTAAGGGAACGTAAGGCGGATGGGAGCAAGGGAACGTGAGGCTGATGGGAGTAAGGGAATGTGAGGCGGATGGGAGTGAGGGAATGTAAGGCGGATGGGAGCGAGGGAATGTAAGGCGGATGGGAGCAAGGGAATGCACGGTGGTTGGGAGCGAGGGAATGCACGGTGGTTGGGAGCGAGGGAATGCACAGTGGTTGGGAGTAAGGGAATGTAAGGCAGATGGGAGGAAGAATGCAAGGCGGATGGGAGCAAGATTGCAAGGCGGATGGGAGCAAGGGAATGCACGGTGGTTGGGAGTAAGGGAATGTGAGGCTGATGGGAGTAAGGGAATGCACGGTGGTTGGGAGTAAGGGAATGTAAGGTAGTTGGGAGTAAGGGAATGTGAGGCTGATGGGAGTAAGGGAATGCACGGTGGTTGGGAATAAGGGAATGTGAGGTGGGAGTAAGGGAATGCACGGTGGTTGGGAGTAAGAGAATGCACAGTGGTTGGGAATAAGGGAATGCACGGTGGTTGGGAATAAGGGAATGTGAGGTGGGAGTAAGGGAATGCACGGTGGTTGGGAATAAGGGAATGTGAGGTGGGAGTAAGGGAATGCACGGTGGTTGGGAGTAAGAGAATGCACAGTGGTTGGGAATAAGGGAATGCACGGTGGTTGGGAATAAGGGAATGTGAGGTGGGAGTAAGGGAATGCAGTGGTTGGGAGTAAGAGAATGCACAGTGGTTGGGAATAAGGGAATGTGAGGTGGGAGTAAGGGAATGCACAGTGGTTGGGAGTAAGGGAATGCACGGTGGTTGGGAATAAGGGAATGTGAGGTGGGAGTAAGGGAATGCACGGTGGTTGGGAGTAAGAGAATGCACGGTGGTTGGGAATAAGGGAATGCACGGTGGTTGGGAATAAGGGAATGTGAGGTGGGAGTAAGGGAATGCACGGTGGTTGGGAATAAGGGAATGTGAGGTGGGAGTAAGGGAATGCACGGTGGTTGGGAGTAAGAGAATGCACAGTGGTTGGGAATAAGGGAATATACGGTGGTTGGGAATAAGGGAATGTGAGGTGGGAGTAAGGGAATGCACAGTGGTTGGGAGTAAGGGAATGCACGGTGGTTGGGAATAAGGGAATGTGAGGTGGGAGTAAGGGAATGCACGGTGGTTGGGAGTAAGAGAATGCACGGTGGTTGGGAATAAGGGAATGCACGGTGGTTGGGAATAAGGGAATGTGAGGTGGGAGTAAGGGAATGCACGGTGGTTGGGAATAAGGGAATGTGAGGTGGGAGTAAGGGAATGCACGGTGGTTGGGAGTAAGAGAATGCACAGTGGTTGGGAATAAGGGAATGCACGGTGGTTGGGAATAAGGGAATGTGAGGTGGGAGTAAGGGAATGCACGGTGGTTGGGAGTAAGAGAATGCACGGTGGTTGGGAATAAGGGAATGCACGGTGGTTGGGAATAAGGGAATGTGAGGTGGGAGTAAGGGAATGCACGGTGGTTGGGAATAAGGGAATGTGAGGTGGGAGTAAGGGAATGCAGTGGTTGGGAGTAAGAGAATGCACAGTGGTTGGGAATAAGGGAATGTGAGGTGGGAGTAAGGGAATGCACAGTGGTTGGGAGTAAGGGAATGCACGGTGGTTGGGAATAAGGGAATGTGAGGTGGGAGTAAGGGAATGCACGGTGGTTGGGAGTAAGAGAATGCACGGTGGTTGGGAATAAGGGAATGCACGGTGGTTGGGAATAAGGGAATGTGAGGTGGGAGTAAGGGAATGCACGGTGGTTGGGAATAAGGGAATGTGAGGTGGGAGTAAGGGAATGCACGGTGGTTGGGAGTAAGAGAATGCACGGTGGTTGGGAATAAGGGAATGCACGGTGGTTGGGAATAAGGGAATGTGAGGTGGGAGTAAGGGAATGCACGGTGGTTGGGAATAAGGGAATGTGAGGTGGGAGTAAGGGAATGCACGGTGGTTGGGAGTAAGAGAATGCACAGTGGTTGGGAATAAGGGAATATACGGTGGTTGGGAATAAGGGAATGTGAGGTGGGAGTAAGGGAATGCACAGTGGTTGGGAGTAAGGGAATGCACGGTGGTTGGGAATAAGGGAATGTGAGGTGGGAGTAAGGGAATGCACGGTGGTTGGGAGTAAGAGAATGCACGGTGGTTGGGAATAAGGGAATGCACGGTGGTTGGGAATAAGGGAATGTGAGGTGGGAGTAAGGGAATGCACGGTGGTTGGGAATAAGGGAATGTGAGGTGGGAGTAAGGGAATGCACGGTGGTTGGGAGTAAGAGAATGCACAGTGGTTGGGAATAAGGGAATGCACGGTGGTTGGGAATAAGGGAATGTGAGGTGGGAGTAAGGGAATGCACGGTGGTTGGGAGTAAGAGAATGCACGGTGGTTGGGAATAAGGGAATGCACGGTGGTTGGGAATAAGGGAATGTGAGGTGGGAGTAAGGGAATGCACGGTGGTTGGGAATAAGGGAATGTGAGGTGGGAGTAAGGGAATGCAGTGGTTGGGAGTAAGAGAATGCACAGTGGTTGGGAATAAGGGAATGTGAGGTGGGAGTAAGGGAATGCACAGTGGTTGGGAGTAAGGGAATGCACGGTGGTTGGGAATAAGGGAATGTGAGGTGGGAGTAAGGGAATGCACGGTGGTTGGGAGTAAGAGAATGCACGGTGGTTGGGAATAAGGGAATGCACGGTGGTTGGGAATAAGGGAATGTGAGGTGGGAGTAAGGGAATGCACGGTGGTTGGGAATAAGGGAATGTGAGGTGGGAGTAAGGGAATGCACGGTGGTTGGGAGTAAGAGAATGCACAGTGGTTGGGAATAAGGGAATATACGGTGGTTGGGAATAAGGGAATGTGAGGTGGGAGTAAGGGAATGCACAGTGGTTGGGAGTAAGGGAATGCACGGTGGTTGGGAATAAGGGAATGTGAGGTGGGAGTAAGGGAATGCACGGTGGTTGGGAGTAAGAGAATGCACGGTGGTTGGGAATAAGGGAATGTGAGGTGGGAGTAAGGGAATGCACGGTGGTTGGGAATAAGGGAATGTGAGGTGGGAGTAAGGGAATGCACGGTGGTTGGGAGTAAGAGAATGCACAGTGGTTGGGAATAAGGGAATGCACGGTGGTTGGGAATAAGGGAATGTGAGGTGGGAGTAAGGGAATGCACAGTGGTTGGGAGTAAGAGAATGCACAGTGGTTGGGAGTAAGGGAACGTGAGGCTGATGGGAGTAAGGGAATGTAAGGCGGATGGGAGTAAGGAAATGTAAGGCAGATGGGAGTAAGGGAATGTGAGGCAGATGGGAGTAAGGGAACGTAAGGCGGATGGAAGCAAGGGAACGTGAGGCTGATGGGAGTAAGGGAATGTGAGGCGGATGGGAGTGAGGGAATGTAAGGCGGATGGGAGCGAGGGAATGTAAGGCGGATGGGAGCAAGGGAATGCACGGTGGTTGGGAGCGAGGCAATGCACAGTGGTTGGGAGTAAGGGAATGTAAGGCAGATGGGAGGAAGAATGCAAGGCGGATGGGAGCAAGATTGCAAGGCGGATGGGAGCAAGGGAATGCACGGTGGTTGGGAGTAAGGGAATGTGAGGCTGATGGGAGTAAGGGAATGCACGGTGGTTGGGAGTAAGGGAATGTAAGGTAGTTGGGAGTAAGGGAATGTGAGGCTGATGGGAGTAAGGGAATGCACGGTGGTTGGGAATAAGGGAATGTGAGGTGGGAGTAAGGGAATGCACGGTGGTTGGGAGTAAGAGAATGCACAGTGGTTGGGAATAAGGGAATGCACGGTGGTTGGGAATAAGGGAATGTGAGGTGGGAGTAAGGGAATGCACGGTGGTTGGGAATAAGGGAATGTGAGGTGGGAGTAAGGGAATGCACGGTGGTTGGGAGTAAGAGAATGCACAGTGGTTGGGAATAAGGGAATGCACGGTGGTTGGGAATAAGGGAATGTGAGGTGGGAGTAAGGGAATGCACAGTGGTTGGGAGTAAGAGAATGCACAGTGGTTGGGAATAAGGGAATGTGAGGTGGGAGTAAGGGAATGCACAGTGGTTGGGAGTAAGGGAATGTGAGGTGGGAGTAAGGGAATGCACGGTGGTTGGGAGTAAGAGAATGCACGGTGGTTGGGAATAAGGGAATGCACGGTGGTTGGGAATAAGGGAATGTGAGGTGGTTGGGAATAAGGGAATGTGAGGTGGTTGGGAATAAGGGAATGTGAGGTGGGAGTAAGGGAATGCACGGTGGTTGGGAGTAAGAGAATGCACAGTGGTTGGGAATAAGGGAATGCACGGTGGTTGGGAATAAGGGAATGTGAGGTGGGAGTAAGGGAATGCACAGTGGTTGGGAGTAAGAGAATGCACAGTGGTTGGGAATAAGGGAATGTGAGGTGGGAGTAAGGGAATGCACGGTGGTTGGGAATAAGGGAATGTGAGGTGGGAGTAAGGGAATGCACAGTGGTTGGGAATAAGGGAATGCACGGTGGTTGGGAATAAGGGAATGTGAGGTGGGAGTAAGGGAATGCACGGTGGTTGGGAATAAGGGAATGTGAGGTGGGAGTAAGGGAATGCACGGTGGTTGGGAATAAGGGAATGTGAGGTGGGAGTAAGAGAATGCACAGTGGTTGGGAATAAGGGAATGTGATGTGGGAGTAAGGGAATGCACAGTGGTTGGGAGTAAGAGAATGCACAGTGGTTGGGAATAAGGGAATGTAGGGTGGTTGGGAGTAAGGGAATGCACAGTGGTTGGGAATAAGGGAATGTAGGGTGGTTGGAAGTAAGGGAATGCAAGGTGGATGGGAATAAGGGAATGTAAGGTTCATTTTCAGAGACCCCCATATGAAATGCATCCGTCACGCAGAGTGGGTGACTGATAGTCTTTTGTACCTTGGGAGTGACGTGGGGAGCATTTAGATATACATTTTCTTTTTAACTGGTTTATTTGCTCTTAACTTTCTATAAGATAACTATTACAAGTGCAGGGGTCACCCCTTTATACAGGAAATGTCTGTAACGTTACATTGTCCATAGTTTGTAATCTAAAAACCCCCTTCGCCAAACACTACAATGCGACTGGGTGGGCAACCATAATGACTTAGGACCACTTTTCCCCAGTTTGTTGATACAAGGAAGCAGCTTAATCTCTGATTACAGCTTGTGCGCTAGAATTAGTGACATCACCTCCTTATTAGCCAATCACAAAAAAACCTCTGTCGTATCCAGCTGTAACTTCTGTGATACAGATGTAGGAGGCTAAGTAACAACACTCACAGCCGCTGCTCGGTATAAAATATACTGTAATTAGACATTTGAGAACACACTGTACTAGAAGTCCCATAGCAGCCAATCAGTCTGACTGTCTCATGCAACAGTGACAGTTCCTTCCGCAGGATAATCTTCACACAGTCCGCTGACCCCGGACTGGGCTGCCGCTAACGGTAGGTGCTGTTAGCTGGATTCAGATGGCGGTACAGGAATTTTCCGCTTCGTGGCTTTCAGTAGACTCTGCTGCAGCACTGGGTACAGTCTCTGACACCCCTCCATACACATATGAATGGCTTCTACCGAGCTCTCTCCTTCCCATTCCCCACTGCAGAGGAGTCCGGAGACCTGGACAAGACAGGACAAGCATGTAACACGGATAACGTGACAGTAACACTTTATAACTCACATTTGAGGGTAATTACATACAAATCGGGTGAACGGTGTAGGAATTACAACGGTTTCTATATGTGCCTCCCACTTTTTAAGGGGCCAAAAGTAATGGGACTATCAACTCAAAAGCTATTTCATGGACAGGTGTGGGCTATTCCCTCGTTATTTCATTATCAATTAAGCAGGTAAAAGGTCTGGAGTTGATTCTAGGTGTGATATTTGCATTTGGAATCAGTTGCTGTCGACTCTCAATATGAGATCCAAAGAGCTGTCACTATCAGTGAAGCAAGCCATCATTAGGCTGAAAAATCAAAACAAACCCATCAGAGAGATAGCAAAAACATTAGGTGTGGCCATATCAACTGTTTGGAACATTCTTAAAAAGAAAGAACGCACCGGAGAGCTCAGCAACACCAAAAGACCCGGAAGACCACGGAAAACAACTGTGGTGGATGACAGAAGAATTATTTCCCTGGTGAAGAAAAACCCCTTCACAACATTTGGCCAAATCAAGAACACTCTCCAGGAGGTCGGTGTATATGTGTGAAAGTCAACAATCAAGAGAAGACTTCACAAGAGTGAATATAGAGGGTTCACCACAAGATGTAAACCATTGGTGAGCCTCAAAAACAGGAAGACCAGATTAGAGTTTGCCAAACAACATCTAAAAAAGCCATTACAGTTCTGGAACAACATCCTATGGACAGATGAGACAAAGATCAACTTGTACCAGAGTGATGGGAAGAGAAGAGTATGGAGAAGGAAAGGAACTGCTCATGATCCAGAACATACCACCTCATCAGTGAAGCATGGTGGTGGTAGTGTCATGGCGTGGGCATGTATGGCTGCCAATGGAACTGGTTTCCTTGTATTTATTGATGATGTGACTGCTGACAAAAGCAGCAGAATGAATTCTGAAGTGTTTCGGGCAATATTATATGCTCATATTCAGTCAAATGCTTCAGAACTCATTGGACGGCGCTTCACAGTGCAGATGGACAATGACCCGAAGCATACTGCAAAAGCAACCAAAGAGGTTTTAAGGCTAAAAAGTGGAATGTTATGCAGTGGCCAAGTCAATCCCCTGACCTGAATCAGATTGAGCATGCATTTCACTTGATGAAGACAAAACTGAAGGGAAAATGCCCCAAGAACAAGCAGGAACTGAAGACATTTGCAGTAGAGGCCTGGCAGAGCATCACCAGGGATGAAACCCAGCGTCTGGTGATGTCTATGCGTTCCAGACTTCAGGCTGTAATTGCCTGCAAAGGATTTGCAACAAAGTATTAAAAAGTGAAAGTTAGATTTAGGATTGTTTAGTTTGTCCCATTACTTTTGGCCCCTTAAAAAGTGGGAGGCACATATAGAAACCGCTGTAATTCCTACACCGTTCACCTGATTTGGATGTAATTACCCTCAAATTAAATCTGAAAGTCTGCAGGTAAATCACATCTTGTTTGTTTCATTTCAAAGCCATTGTGGTGGTGACTAGAGGCCAAAATATGACAATTCTGTCAATGTCCCAATATTTATGCACCTGACTCTATATGGCAATCACCCAGACACAGTATGATGTGTCCAGTGCAGGTCAACCAGAGCGGACAGGTGATGCCGGCTACTGAAATCACATCACCGTTTAAAGCACCAATGACCCCAAAATGTATTTTTCAGATATGAAGAATAAAGGTAAAATGCGCTGTTCAGTGTGACCCTGACATTACACGGCAGCTGTTATACAGTAAACTACCCCTCCTCCCCTTCCATTACAGACAACTGAAGCTCCCCCAACATGTTTAGGACCGTGGCAGATTTGTCCTCTACATCCCAGCGTTACCCGTCTGTGCTGGATCCCACTCCCCTATAGCTCTCCGCCACACCCCCACAGTACCTGTCTGTGCTGGATCCCACTCCCCCTATAGCTCCCTGCCACACCCCCACAGTACCTGTGTGTAATGAGTCCCTGCCCCGCCCCCGCAATACCATCTGTAATGATTCCCCGCCCCCGCGATACCTGGCTAAGCGCCGGCATCAGGCTGAGGCTCATGGTGGCCCCGGTCCCCTCCTCGGCGTCGCTCGGATCCAGCAGCAGCTCCCCCTCGGGGCCCCGGCTCAGGCCGGCCCCCACCACCAGGTCGTACATCTCGGTGCCGGCATCGGCCAGGGCCAGCGCTGCGCAGGAGACGGCGGCCGGGAGCGCGGAGCCCCGATCCTCCAGCACCAGCGCCCAGACCGCCAGCTCTGCCCGGGGGTAGCGCTCCAGCCGCACTGCCGGCTCCAGGCTCTCCTGCAGGAGGAGCCCAGCCTGGCGGGGGGAGAGGCCGTGGGAGGACCGGGAAAACGGGGCCCAGCGTAGGTCACACAGCAGCCGGCTCTCCGCTCCGCGCTCCCGGGGCCCGGACACCGCGCACAGCACTTTGGTGCCCCCGGCCTCCAGGTACGCAGAGCCCGCCGCCTGGCTGAGGAGACCGGCCCGGGCATACACCGGCCGTGGCTCCCCGGGACCGCGCCCCGTCCTCCCAGCCGGGGGCTCCGCGGGGGCGGCGTACAGCAGCGGGCACTGCGACTCTTCCGGGCCCCGCACACGGCGGCTGTCTCCCGGCATGGTGTGTAAGTGAGGCCGCTGGCTGGCTGAGGCCTCCGCGAACCAGCAAGACTGCCGAAAGCGGGATATAGAGCGGCCTTCAGGAACCAGCGAGACTGCCGGAGGCGGGAGATAGAGCGTCCTCATTAGGGAAACCAGCGAGGAGATCACGAAAAAATAGAGCGGCAACCGGAAATCAGCGAATGGGGAAGAGCGACCAAATCAGGGAGACTGGGAGGAGAAAGCGGGATAGGAGAAGCCGACACTGTCATTGGCTGGAGAGTGACGGCCGGGTGGTGCCTATCCTTAGGGTGCACATGGCTCTGAGTGACAGGGAATGCTGGGTCCTGTAGTTTCTCAGGCAGGATAACTGCAGTCAGGTGATAGACCCATCTTGTAATCAGCAATTGTTACTACCCGTGTTTCCCCGATAATAAGACACTGTCTTATTATTTTTTTGGTTCCAAAAAACACCATAGGGCTTATTTTCAGGGTAGGTCTTATTTTAACTAACATTGACAGCAGTGCCCCTTATGCAGCCCCCCCTGTAGCAGTGCCCCTTATGCAGCCCCCCCTGTAGCAGTGCCCCTTATGCAGCCCCCCCCTGTAGCAGTGCCCCTTATGCAGCCTCCCTTGTGTAGCAGTGCCCCTTATGCAGCCCCCCCTGTAGCAGTGCCCCTTATGCAGCCCCCCCCTGTAGCAGTGCCCCTTATGCAGCCTCCCTTGTGTAGCAGTGCCCCTTATGCAGCCCCCCCTGTAGCAGTGCCCCTTATGCAGCCCCCCCTGTAGCAGTGCCCCTTATGCAGGGCCCCCCTGTAGCAGTGCCCCTTATGCAGGGCCCCCCTGTAGCAGTGCCCCTTATGCAGGGCCCCCCTGTAGCAGTGCCCCTTATGCAGGCCCCCCTGTAGCAGTGCCCCTTATGCAGCCCCCCCCTGTAGCAGTACCCCTTATGCAGGCCCCCCTGTAGCAGTGCCCCTTATGCAGCCCCCCCCTGTAGCAGTGCCCCTTATGCAGCCCCCCCCTGTAGCAGTGCCCCTTATGCAGCCCCCCCCCCTGTAGCAGTGTCCTTTATGCAGGCTCCCTTATTGCAGTGCAAGTACGGTACTTACCTGAGTCACCGCCGTCCGGGATGTCCCTTTCACTTGCGCGCTGACTGGATCTAATATGATCCAGCAGGCGCGGCCGCACAGGATCCTCAGCGCGCGGGTGACGTCATGACGTCACTCGCGCACTGCATGACTGGGAACGTTGGCTCTGCAGCGTTCCCAGCTCCAAAAGAAAAAACCGTAGGTCATATTTTCGGGGTAGGGCTTATTTTAGACCGGGCTACAAAAGTAAGGGTAGGGCTTATTTTCAGGGTAGGTCTTATTATCGGGGAAACACGGTAAGGGGGAGATGGACTAAGCCTTGGCCAGAGATAAAGTATCAACACAGCCTGTAACATGGCAGCTAAGAGCTGATTGGTTGGTACTTTGACTGGGATGTACTAACAGTGGCCCTACTTACCGCCTGTCACCGCCTCCCTGCTGATCACATATGCTCTAACATACACCATCAGTACCGCAAAGAACAGCTCTTCCTATAAGAGTTGTCCTTTGCGACCCGCTCTTCGCCGTGGACTTCCGGGTTTATGACCCGGGAGTACATCTGCGCATGCGCAGACTGACGCTGCGGCCTTGGCGCATGCTGGGAGGGATCTGATCGGATCCCTCATACCAGTGCAATGCGGTAGAAGCCCACAGGCTTCTATAGGGTAATTACCCGAGGTAGCAGGGATATCGGAGTAAACAGATAGGCCGGTTGAAATGTCCATTTCACCGACAGCGTGTCTACCAGACATGCGCCTACGTCTCTTGTCCTTGACCCGTAAACAGGCAACTTGTGATGGGAGGCCATCAAGTAAAGCTCTGGCAGCCCCCATCTGTCCACGAGTAGCTGAAACACCTCTGGGTGAAGCAACCATTCCCCGGGATGCACGTCGTGACGGCTGAGGAAGTCCGCCTCCCAATTGAGGACTCCTGGGATGAAGACCGCCGAGATTGCTGGAATGTGGCACTCCGCCCAAGCAAGGAGGCGAGACACCTCCGACATCGCAGCCCAACTGCGAGTTCCTCCCTGGTGGTTGATGTACGCCACCGAGGTGGCGTTGTCGGACTGGACTTGAACCGCCCTTCCTTGAAGAGCGGTGCCGGATGACTGCAGGGCCCTGTACACGGCCCGCAGTTCCAGGATGTTGATGGGGAAAAGTGCTTCTTCCGCAGTCCAATGCTCCTGAAGTGACAACGAGTCTGTCACTGCCCCCCAACCCCGGAGACTGGCATCTGTTGTTAGCAGAACCCAGTTCGGGATCCAAAAGGGGCGCCCCCTGACCAGATGAGCTGTCTGAAGCCACCAAGCCAAAGACTGCCGAACCTCCAAGGACAACACCTGCATCTGAGAGCGGATACGGTGAGGTAACCTGTTCTATTCTGATAGAATCAGCCCCTGCAGGGGCCGGGAATGGAACTGGGCAAATTCCACCATGTCGAATGCCGACACCATGGACCCCAGAACGCTCATCGCCGAATGGACCGACAGGCGGCAACTGTGTATCCGCAGCTGTAGGGAGGAGACCTTTTCCGGAGTCAGGAAGATCCTTTGCTGACGAGAATCCAGCAGGGCTCCCAAATTATCCATCCACTGTGATGGAATCAGGGAGGACTTTCTCCAATTTATCAACCACCCGTGCGCTTGCAGACAAACGATCGTCAGATGGAGATGTTGAAGCAGAACCTCCGGAGAGCTTGCCAGCAAAAGGAGGTAATCTAGATACGGCAACAGCCGTACATTCTGGCTTCCGAAGATGTGCGGCCATGATCGCCATCACTTTGGTGAATACCTTCGGCGCCGTGGAGAGGCCAAAGGGTAGCGCCCAAAACTGATAGTGATGTTGTAGGATAACGAACCTCAGATACTGTTGGTGCAAAGGTGCTATCGGAACATGGAGGCAGGCGTCCTGGATATCCAGGGAGACCATGTAATCTCCAGCACTGGGCAAATTGCAGAAGTCGGCCTCCCACTCTGCGGGTCTTGGTTGCCGACTGCCTTGGGAAGGACTGACCTTTGGCCTTACCCTGAACCCGAAAGGACGGAAAAGCGGAGCTCCTCAACTTAGCAGGTACTGAAGCCGAAGGGAGGAAGGCTGACTTGGATTTAGCCAGAGTATCCACTATTTAGCAACTCCCCATTAAAAGGTAAGGCCTCCAGGCCCTTTTTACAGTCTGCGTCAGCTCTCCAGGACCACAGCCACAAGGACCGATGAGCAGACACAGCTGCAGCCGAAACCCTGGCATCTAACGACGCTTCCCCAATATAGGAAGCTGCATCTCTCATCTGTCCTATTAACGCTCTCTGGATATCCATATCATCATGGAAAAGTATCCTCTAAAGCGTTGGCCCAGCTCTCAACGGCTTTAGCCACCCATGGACAGACGGGCCACCGCCCCGGAGAGATAGTATATAGACTTTAAACAAGTCTCCACTTTTCTGTCCGTGGGATCCTTCAGAGAAGAAATAGACGGCAAGGGCAATGTAGCGCTTTTAATTAAGCGGGTGACATGGGAATCCACCGCAGGTGGGGTTTCCCATTTCCTGCAATGAGCCTCAGGAAAAGGATAATTGGATGCCAACCGTATGATCCGTCAATTGGTCAGACAGGGGAAAAACATTTGAAGTTACCTTAGCCTTTTTAAAATTAGGATACTTCGACCTAGGAGCCGGTGCATCCTCCTCTATGTGAAGAATGGCCCGCACCACCCTAACCAATGCTGGCACATTAATGGAGGACTTAATCTCCACCTCCTGGGCCAAGGCATCCGGTTCAGAGTCCTCATGAATGTCTGTCACCTGAAGACACATCCGAGTCTGACAACTGCGCCGTCAGTGAACCCACGACCTGACGCTTGGACCTTTTGTGGCATGTCACTTTGTAACATCGACTGAAAAGCCGAAGATGAGGCCGCCAGACTCTGTACAGAGCTGGAGAGAACATCCACCCATGGTGGAGGAGCCGCCTGAGGATACCCCTGAAAGGGCACCATGGACTGCTGCGTCACTGAAGGAGACTGTACGTACACAGGCAACCCCGAATAAGGACCCACAGTCTGAGACCCGGGGGGAGACTGCAACAAATGCGGAACACCCGAGGAATGGTAGGCTGGGGCAATGCCCTAGTAGGGACTGCAGTCGGGACCGCTAAATGGTCCGCGATTGACACCAGCACCTGCGAAAACATCGCCCAAGGAGGATCCTGCGTCATAGGGGGTTTAGAGGGGCCTGGCACTGCCCGCACAGACCACCCTGTGATAAATCCTATCAACCCCTGCCGAACAGCGTCGGCAGGAAAAAAACACAGGAGCCACGGAGTGCTCAGTCTCCTCATCAGACATGATACCGTAAATACTCAATGAATACGAATCACTGGAAGAATTATGGTGTTAACACACACACTCACCAGTATGCAACACAAACAGCCCACAATATGGTACTGTGTAGCACACAACTGTATGTGACTGACCTCACAAATACTTGTTTTATGTAAGTGAGGTCCACAGAAAAACGCCCCTCCCCACACACCTGCCGGGCCGTAGGAGAATGAAAGGGATAGGTATAAGCTGACAGTAAGTAGAAATGAGTCACAGACAGCAGCACTAGCAAAAGTCACATACAATGCAGAAAAGTTATACTCACTGCACCTTTCGCTAGAATCAACCGCCCAGATTCAGTGTCTGGGAGGGCTATAGCGCTGTGTACACTGTCCTTTAGCAGGGGAGAGGTACACCGGGGGACCGGACCACTTGAACCACCTGGGAGATCTGCGATGCTTTGCCAAAAGAAGATGGCCGCCAGAGACCTCAGAGGAGTGGCCGCAAGATAAGAGCAGCACAGCGACGCAGCACACATGAGCGAAGGCGCACTGAGCTGAGGAGCCGCTAGACAGTGAAGGCTGCCTCCCCTGGCTAGCAATTAACCCCAGGGTTGCCTGTTCCCGCTGCCAGCCTGACACCCTGGTGGTCTAGCGGTCACGCGGGGTATGCCTCAGAGGGGGAGCCCGCCGCCGCTAGCGCCTCCGGTCTGTCCCCAGAGACCGGAGGCATCCGACTGCATTTAGTACCCGCGGGCCACAGCACGCGGTTTACCTGATCCCCGGCGCTTCCGGCAGCAGTCAAAGGGAGTCCTCAGAGCCCGGCTAGTAGAGACTCTGGGGTCCCGCCGCAATCCCCAGATTTGTACTGGCGTCGCGGCGTCAGTGGGCTGTAGGAGTCGGCAGCATAGACGTCCTAATGGACAGTCTGATGCTGCCGCTCTGAAGAGTGTAAAAACAAGAAAAAATTAACTTTTTTTCTTTAAAAATAAGCTTAGGGGCTGCAGGCGACAAGGTGACCGACTCCGGCCGGGCACCAACTAAAACTGAGGTGCCTGTGGCTCGGGGTATAGAGGAGGATGGACCCAAGTGCATCCTGGGAGCAGCTAAAGCTTTAACTGCGTGGTGCTCGTGGATCCAGATCCAGCTATACCCCAAGGTCAACCCTGTGGACCCCCTATGGACCCTGAAGTAGAAAGTCTCATTATTCATCCCGTCACTGTTACTACGTTTCCCTAATCTGCTTGTTTCTGTCCCCAGAGGCCTCTCCGCACTGGCTGCTTCCTGTCACCCTGCTAGCACCTTTTACCAGTCAGCGATAACATTTATATGGTACATGTACTCTATTACTTGTGTCTCACTGGCTGCTCTATAGTAACCTGCAGCACAAATCGGTTCCTTGTTGCTTTATGTGACTTCTCCGGCCGACACTCTTGTCAGTGGGTTGATGCTGCTATAATGACGGCATCCAGAGAAATGTGAGGAGCACCTGTAAATATTAGGATCTGTCTGACAATAAGCAGAACTAGAGGCTGGGGGTTTCTCTAATAGGCTGAAACCTGGCTCCAGCCTTCCACCAAGACACTCCCAGCTGTTCTCCCAATCACAATATAAGACACGAGGGGGAGAGATCAATGTCATCCACCCACTGGCAGGAAGCAGTTACCTATAGTCCGTGTCTGTAATCGTCCTGCTGGGGACAAACAATGGAATAAACTTCACTCCTGAGTCAACAGCACCATAACTGGGTGACTTCAGCATCCGTTCTATCATCCAATTACACAAAACCACAACAGTCATCAACTATTCATAGTTCCAACAGGACTAGCCCTTCAAGGATCAGCACCTTAGAGTTGACCATGCCGAGTGATAGACAAGACCCCCCCCATGTGTGTGTACCATGCCTCCGGGATAGACAGGACCCCCCCCATGTGTGTGTACCATGCCCCCAGGACAGACTGTACCCAGCCACTTGCATGTGCCGTGCACAGGGACAGACAGGAACACCCCCATATGCCTATACTGTGCAAAGGGACAGACAGGGTCCTCCCCTATGTGTGTGTACCATGCCTCCGGGATAGACAGGACTCCTCCAATGTGTGTGTACCATGCCTCCACTATAGACAGAGTTCCCACTCCCCATGTGTGTACCATGTCCCCAGGACAGCCCCCCCCCCCCCCACGTGTGTACATTGTCCCAGGGATAGACCGGATCCCCCCACGATGTGTGTGAACCAGTATGCAATTGGGAAGCCGACTGCCTAAATACCGGCAGCCGGCTTCCCGACTGTCATATCCCGGCAAGGGTGAAATGCCGGGTGTCTAGATGCAGACGCCCGGCATTACCCCGACGCCGGGAGACCGGCGGTATTTCATACCAGTTCTGTGTGAACCATGCCCCCAGGGATAGACAGGGTCCTCCCCATGTGTGTACCATGACCTGGAATAGACAGCCCCGCCCATGTGTGTACCATGCACAGGGATAGACCAGATCCCCCCCCCCCCGATGTGTGTGAACCATTCCCCCAGGGATAGACAGGGTCCCCCCATGTGTGTACCATTGCCCCAGGGATAGACCAGATCCCCCCCGATGTGTGTGAACCATGCCCCCAGGGATAGACAGGGTCCCCCCATGTGTGTACCATGCACAGGGATAGACAGCCCCCCCCCCCCCATGTGTGTGCGCCATTGCCCCAGGGATAGACCAGATCCCCCCCCCATCCCCATGTGTGTACATTGCCCCAGGGATAGACAGGGTCCCCCCCATGTGTGTACCATGCACAGGGATAGACAGCCCCCCCATGTGTGTGCCATTGCCCCAGGGATAGACCAGATCCCCCCCCCATCCCCATGTGTGTACATTGCCCCAGGGATAGACAGGGTCCCCCCCATGTGTGTACCATGCACAGGAATAGACAGGGTCCCCCCATGTGTGTACCATGGCCCCCCTCCCTATGTCCCAGTTACACAGGGGCCCCTTACGCATATTTAATTTTGATGAAATGTAGAATACTATGTAGCCAGTGCATCCATGTACCCGTGCCCCATGGTAATGTGCCCTCGCCCCATGGTAATGTGTTATGCAGCACAAATACAGGTTAGTTGGGATCCCTATGATGAGCACTTTATACCCATATTCTGGGAGAAAGCGTCATATGTAACCGGGTGTTTCTTCTGTGATATTAGCGATATAGGACGACCGATCCGTCACCCTGTGGCCACATGAAGGCTGCACGACACTTCCACATAGCTTCACAGCATTTTATTATTATGAATGACAGACCCTTATGCATTGTAACAGTGAGAGACCTACAACATACGGAACATATTATCCCCTGATGCTAAAGGACTGGACACAGGGAGGACAGATCCTAAGTGTTAGACTGTCAATGGCTAGAAAATCCCCTTTCGGCAATACAGGGAGTGTTAGCAGCTACGTCCCAGGGCCTCCCTGTAAGCCACATGGTCACTAGATTATCTCTCCCTGTAAACCACATGGTCACTAGATTATCTCTCCCTGTAAACCACATGGTCACTAGATTATCTCTCCCTGTAAACCACATGGTCACTAGATTATCTCTCCCTGTAAACCACATGGTCACTAGATTATCTCTCCCTGTAAGCCACATGGTCACAAGATTATCTCTCCCTGTAAGCCACATGGTCACTAGATTATCTCTCCCTGTAAAACACATGGTCACTAGATTATCTCCCCTGTAAACCACATGGTCACTAGATTATCTCCCCTGTAAACCACATGGTCACTAGATTATCTGGGAGAAAGACAAGGCAGCAGGCATTAGATGGGGATAGAAGTGGCTCATGTCCCATGGGGCCAGTGACATCACATAACTGGTCCCAGCAGGTGGTCACTCCCAGCAACCACAGAATGAGCTGCATTATCCGCATGCTAGCGGCGCAGATTAGCACCGGTTCCCGTTCAGTTCTTCATAGATTCCAGCTTAAGTTTGGCAAAGTCTTCAGCCAGCCTCCGCACCTCGGAAATACAGCCCACGTTCCTCCCTGTGGCCTGGGCAGAGGTGTCCTTCCCACCGCTCTTCCCATCCATCACATCAGACACTTGCTGTATCCACTCGTTTGCCTTGAGGCCTTTATCGGCGGTTTCCTGCATGATAAAATGGGAGATTATATCATATGTGTCACACACATGTATATGTAATCAGAAGACTAAAGCCCTCAGTGACACTGGAGCATCAGCCAGGCGTGAGGAAAGAGGAGCCTTTACCTGGGGAACCTGACACAGGCAGGTGATCTTTCCGGCTCCGTTATCTACGCTGAAGATTATGGCCGCGGTCTTCGGAGACTGGGACTTGAGCAGTTTCAGAGACTCGTTCAGAGCCTGACGGGAGAGAGTGAGGGTTTGTGTGATGGAATATAGAGGCCTCCAGTATATATACACAGATGGCAGAATACTATACCTTGGCGGAAGCACCTGCCTCCATCTCTAACACCAGGAGGGGCTGGTCGGGGTTATCCTCAATCAGCTGTTTCGTCTTTTCCAGGACCTGCAGAGAAGAGATTCACACTTTATACGTTGGTCATGGGGAGCCGACTACACTAATCACATTATAATGAAACACCAAAAATGACTTAAAATAACAGTTTTGCCTAGTTAGCAGCCTGTCATAATGACGGGACATTGTCTTATTTTAGCGCTGAAAGGTGTCACTTTTCGTAATCTCTGCTCGGCCACTCGGGGGACTGCGAGTCAAAATGTTAGCTGTGCGTGGCCAAGCAAAGCAACAATTGAATTGCTCCGTCGGGGCGCCATCTTGTGGCCACCAGAGAGCAACACTTTAATTGAATATCAGTCTCTCTCTCTCTCTCTCTCTCGGAAATTAGAGGCGAAGTTTTCGCCTGTCCGACTGTTCGCTTCATTCGCCTGTTTCAGAGGCGAATTTATTCCGTGCTCGTCCCTGCTTTTCGCCTAATTCAATTGCAAAACAGGCGAACACGGAAATAGGCGAATGCGGAACAGGTGAAAAGTACTGAAAGAATTGGGGAAATCAGTCTGTACCCCAGAAAAAGATGCTCTAACATAGGGAATCAATATAAATGTGTACTAATAGCCCTAATAAAACTATTTTGCGTACTTAAGTTGTGTAAATTGCTTGCTATTAGCGTTTCTGTAAAAGTGGTGAAGAATGGCATAAAGCTGTATTTTTTGGTGAAAATAAGAATTCCTGTCAAATTTGGGGTGCTTGAAAATGGGTGCAAGCATGTTTTTATGTCTCTAAAGTGAACTTTTAAAAAATGTGAAAAATCCACCTGCTGCATGCACCTGCAATCCCAAAAACACCTGACCTATACTTGTGGACCCCCAAGAAGTCTTTTTCGCTACTTTTAATGTTTATCCCCCCACTTTTTAAATTTACACCCCAAAAATGACGTCTTTTTCGTGGTGTTCTTAGGTTTTAGTTCT
Organism: Taudactylus pleione; assembly: GCA_031769625.1. Lineage (NCBI taxonomy): Eukaryota > Metazoa > Chordata > Amphibia > Anura > Myobatrachidae > Taudactylus > Taudactylus pleione. The sequence continues at coordinate 1,044,405 of JAUIMM010000392.1, forward strand.
GTATTTTTTGCGTATTTGTCCTTTGGGGGGGCTGTCCCAAGGGGTCTGAGTTGTTTCCCCAAGTTTGCACCCCAAAATAAAGATTTTGCATTTCTTTTCACCAGCTATTGATTGGAGAATCATTTTTGGAGAATTGTTTCCACTTAGGAGAAATTGTCCTGGAATTGAATTTGGCAATTTTTTTTTAGGCGAATTTTTCACAAAAAAACAGGCAAATATGGCTTTTCACCTCTAATTGAATTCCCCAGAGAGAGAGAGAGAGAGAGAGAGAGAGAGAGAGAGAGAGAGAGAGAGAGAGAGAGAGAGAGAGATATGTACACACACATACAGTTAGGTCCATAAATATTGGGACAGTGACAGAATTTCCATATTTTGGCCTCTATTCACCACCACAATGGCTTTGAAATGAAACAAACAAGATGTGATTTACCTGCAGACTTTCAGATTTAATTTGAGGGTAATTACATCCAAATCAGGTGAACGGTGTAGGAATTACAACGGTTTCTATATGTGCCTCCCACTATTTAAGGGGCCAAAAGTAATGGGACTATCAACTCAAAAACTTATTTCATGGACAGGTGTGGGCTATTCCCTCGTTATTTCATTATCAATTAAGCAGGTAAAAGGTCTGGAGTTGATTCTAGGTGTGACATTTGCATTTGGAATCAGTTGCTGTCGACTCTCAATATGAGATCCAAAGAGCTGTCACTATCAGTGAAGCCATCATTAGGCTGAAAAATCAAAGTAATCCCATCAGAGAGATGGCAAAAACATTAGGTGTGGCCAAATCAACTTTTTGGAACATTCTTAAAAAGAAAGAACGCATCGGAATCCTTATGCTATAGTTTCTAATGCCTTATGATTTGAAATAGTTAAATTGTTTTAAGGATTCTCTCAGTCTATTGACTAAAGTGAATGCTTGATTTATTTGTAGCCTTATGGCGCATACACACGGTCAGAATTTTCCTTCAGATATGAACGATAACGATTTAAAAATCGTTCAGTCGTTCATATCTGAAGGAAAATCTGACATATCTGACATGCCTGAACGATGGGCGTTCCCGTTTGTCAGATAACGATATCTGACATCTGATGGGTTTGCAGTCAGACTTGGACGATTCCATTCATTTTAATGCAGTCAAAAATCGTTCAATCGTTCAAAACTTTGGTAAAATCGTTCAATCGTTCATCTGACAAATCTGACCGTGTGTATGCTCCATTAGATGTATGGTATGTGGTCATTGTTGACTTAAGCCATTTTTATTGCTAGCTTTCTCTGGCTGGCCAATTGGGGGTTTTCATTAATTAGTGTCCACACTTGCCTGCATCCCTGTATAAGTGTCAGTAGTTTGGCTGGTATAACCTTGGCTGAGTGCAGCTTTTTTCTAAGTGCAGTGTTTTTAAGTGCAAAACTAGCGTTAGACCTGCGCTAAACCGAGGAGAAACAGAAGGAGAAAAAAGTCCATAAAGCAACAAACCTCAACAAACTAAAGACTCAGACAACAACTGGTCTCCCTGTACAATCACAGCAAGAACACTTCTATTGCTATTAATAATGCTGGCCTTCTGATTCTCGCATACAATTCAATGCTTATCGTACTTTTTCCCCATGTCAGTTTATATCTATCTACTTTGAAACACTGTCCTTTATCTCAGCTCTCTTGCCTAGCCTCACATCCTCTATCTCAGCTCTCCTGCCTAGCCTCACATCCTTTATCTCAGCTCTCTTGCCTCACATCCTTTATCTCAGCTCTCCTGCCTAGCCTCACATCCTCCATCTCAGCTCTCTTGCCTAGCCTCACATCCTCTATCTCAGCTCTCCTGCCTAGCCTCACATCCTTTATCTCAGCTCTCTTGCCTCACATCCTTTATCTCAGCTCTCCTGCCTAGCCTCACATCCTCCATCTCAGCTCTCTTGCCTAGCCTCACATCCTTTATCTCAGCTCTCCTGCCTAGCCTCACATCCTTTATCTCAGCTCTCCTGCCTAGCCTCACATCCTCTATCTCAGCTCTCCTGCCTAGCCTCACATCCTTTATCTCAGCTCTCTTGCCTCACATCCTCTATCTCAGCTCTCCTGCCTAGCCTCACATCCTCCATCTCAGCTCTCTTGCCTCGCCTCACATCCTCTATCTGCTTACAATCTGCATTATTTTTCATATTCTGCACACATTAGAACCCCACTTTTAATCCTCTCTATAACAATCTTGTTAATTGGCATACATATTGATACACTGTTTTTTGATACATCACTGTTTTGTTTTTGTTTTTTTTCCACTTGCATTCCTACAAATCTCTTGCATTCATATCTCATTTACATTTCCATATTTCATTCCTCTTGTTTACCTATAAAAACCATGACAAGGTTTTCGTCAACTCCCTCCTTCACTCAGTCTCTATCTAATCCTCTATTCTGCCCCCTGCTTCCACCTTTATCGTTTCCCCCTTATCTCTTCCACCTCCTCCTCCCCTTCTCCCCCCTCCTCTGTCTGCCTACTCTTCACTCCTCACCCATTACTCCACTTTCTTCCTGTTCTACCCTCCCTCTGTCCTACTACCCCACCACCAAACCCTCCTCCTACACTCCTCTCCCTGTCACTTCACCCCACTGCCATCCACATCTCCCTCCCTGCCCACCTCCTATAGGTTCCCTTTCTAGCTCAGGTGCCTGCACCATCACTAAACTCGCTTCATATCGGTCCCCCAAATTAAGCTTACCTCCACGTTACAGCAACCCGGAAAATCTTATTCACATCTCCCCCACAAATGCTATCTCCCTAGCCTGTGCCCTCTGGAATGCCAGGTCAGTCTGTAATAAACTGGTCCCCACCCATGACTTTTTTATCTCCAACTCTCTGAATCTCCTAGCCCTCACTGAAACTTGGATCTCACCCTCTGACACCACTTCTCCTGCTGCTCTATCCTCTGGGGGCTTCGCCTTCTCCCACACCCCCCGGCCTGGGGGTCACCATGGTGGTGGTGTTGGGGTCCTTCTATCCACCAGTTACTCCTACCAGCTAATACCCTCTGAACCATCCCTTACATTCCCCACATTTGAGGTTCATGCTATTCGCCTCTTCCAACCAGTAAACCTCAGAGTAGCTGTCATTTACCGTCCCCCTGGCTCTCCCTCCAAATTCCTTGACAACTTCGCTTCTTGGCTCCCTCACTTTCTCTCCTCAGATCTTCCGTCCATTATCCAAGGTGATTTTAATATTCCTATTTACATTCCCACAGAATTCGCTGCAGCTAAACTCCTTACCCTCACCTCTTCATTTGGTCTCGCCCAATGGACCTCCTCACCCTCCCATGTGAGTGGGCACTCACTTGACCTGGTCTTTACGCACCGTTGTGGTATTTCTGATTACTCCAATTGCCCATTCCCCCTCTCTGACCATCACCTTCTCTCTTTTAACCTTTCCCTCTCTCCTTCCCCTCCTCTAACTCCTAAGGCTACCATAACTAAGCGTAATATTGAGGCTATTGACACTGTTGCTTTTTCCTCCCTGCTGGACTCTCTTCTCTCCCCTATCATTTCTCTCTCCTGTCCTGAACAAGCTACTTCCCTGTACAATTCCTCCCTTACTTCTGCTCTTGATTCTGTTGCTCCAGCAATAACCACTCACCCTCGCAGAACCACCCCACAACCCTGGCATTCCAAATGCACCAGATACCTACAAAAGTGTTCAAGAATTGCAGAGCGTCAGTGGAGAAAGTCACGCTCTAAGGCTGACTTCCTCCATTTCAAATTTATTCTCTCTTCCTACAGTGCTGCCCTGTCTCTTTCCAAACAGTCATATTTCAAGAACCTCATCTCCTCCCAGTCCTCAAACCCCCGGCGTCTCTTTGCCACTTTCAACTCCCTACTCTGCCCTTCCCCTCCTTGCCTTCCCTCCTCGCTCTCTGCCCTCGACTTTGCCACCTACTTTACATCTAAAATTGACTCCATACGTGAGGACATCATATCCCATCAGACCCTCAGCACTCCTCCCCCTCCTTGCTCTTACCACCCCTCCCCTTCTGTCTCACCAACTCTGACATCCTTCTCCCCTGCTTCTGGAGAGGAAGTCATGGCCCTCATCCGGTCCTCCTCTCCTTCCACCTCCCCTCTTGACCCTATCCCTTCCCGTCTCCTCTCCCACCTGTCTCCTTCTGCCTGTTCCCGTCTGGCTCACTTCCTTAATCTCTCCCTATCATCTGGCATTGTCCCTTCTGCATTCAAACATGCTCTTGTCTCCCCCATTCTTAAAAAACCTACCCTTGATCCTAACATTCTTTCCAACTATCGACCCATCTCTCTTCTCCCTTTTGCTTCCAAACTCCTTGAGCGTATTGTCTACAACCGCCTTACCACCTTTCTTTCCTCCCACTCCCTCCTTGACTCATTTCAATCTGGCTTTCGATCTCTCCACTCCACTGAAACTGCCCTCACGAAAGTCAGCAACGACCTCCTTGCTGCCAAATCCAAGGGCCACTACTCTCTGCTCATTCTCCTTGACCTCTCTGCTGCATTTGACACTGTAGACCACCCTCTCCTCCTGCAAATTCTTTACTCTCTCGGTCTACGTGACACTGCCCTCTCCTGGCTTTCCTCCTACCTCTCTGATCGTTCCTTTGCTGTGTCCTCTCATGACTCCTCTTCCCCTCCACTTCTACTAAAGGTAGGAGTTCCCCAAGGTTCTGTTCTTGGACCTCTCCTTTTCTCCCTATATACATCCTCTTTAGGTGAACTCATTAACTCCTTTGACCTCCAATATCATCTCTATGCAGATGATACTCAAATTTACCTTTCCACCCCTGAGCTCACCCCTGAGCTCCTTACCCGTATCTCCAACTGTCTCTCTGCTGTCTCTTCGTGGATGTCCCAGCGCTTTCTTAAACTTAACATGTCTAAGACTGAGCTGATCATCTTCCCACCCTCTTCCACTTCATCACTTTCCACAATTTCATTATCTATTGATGGCACAACTATCTCCTCTAGCCCCAAAGTGCGCTGTCTTGGAGTTATCCTAGACTCCTCCCTCTCCTTTAAACCGCACATTCAGCACCTCTCGCAGTCCTGTCGTTTTCACCTAAAAAATCTCCAGGATTAGACCCTTCCTCACCCAGGATGCCACTAAAACCCTCATCCACTAACTAGTCATATCCAGATTGGACTACTGTAACCTTCTCCTAGCTGGCCTCCCACCTCTCTCCACTACAATCTGTTCTTAATGCTGCTGCTCGGCTCATCTTCCTCTCCAGACGTTCTACATCTGCTTCCCCTCTCCTTCAAGCCCTACACTGGCTCCCCTTCCCCTTCAGATGCCAATTCAAGGTTCTTACATTCGCCTACAAAGCCCTCACCAAATCCTCTCCCGCATACATTTCTGACCTTCTCTCCCTTCACACTCCCGCCCGCCCACTTCGCTCATCTAATGCATGCCGCCTCTCTTGCCAACTGATTTCTTCCTCCCACTCCCGCATCCGAGATTTTGTCCGTGCTGCTCCCTACCTTTGGAACGCTCTCCCTCTCCCCATCAGACTCTCCACCTCTCTACAAATCTTCAAACGGGCTCTCAAGACCCACTACTTCATCAAGGCCTTCCAGCACTCATCCTAACCCACCTCATGCTCTTTCCTTCCTATCTTCCCCTTCTGTGTCACGCCTGTCTGTCTGCCCCTCCCCTTAGAATGTAAGCTCTCTCGAGCAGGGACCTCTTCCCTCATGTGCTTCTCTTTACATTTTCTTCTACTCTCTACTCCCCATTAGGGTACCTAACACGGGACCGCCAACTCCCGGCAGCTTATTGAGAGTGCTTTAATCACTATTTCAGCAATGTATACAAGTCGTGTTCTTGTCCTGCACTGTAATGTACTGTAAGTTACTTGTTTCTTGTTCACCTATTAGTTCTATGTACTATGTAAGGCGCTGCGGAACACTTGTGGCACCATATAAATAAAGGATGATAATAATAATAATAATAATAATAATAATAAATAATCGGAGAGCTCAGCAACACCAAAAGACCCGGGAGACCACGGAAAACAACTGTGGTGGATGACAGAAGAATTATTTCCCTGGTGAAGAAAAACCCCTTCACAACAGTTGGCCAAATCAAGAACACTCTCCAGGAGGTAGGTGTATATGTGTGAAAGTCAACAATCAAGAGAAGACTTCACAAGAGTGAATATAGAGGGTTCACCACAAGACGTAAACCATTGGTGAGCCTCAAAAACAGGAATACCAGATTAGAGTTTGCCAAACAACATCTAAAAAAGCCATTACAGTTCTGGAACAACATCCTATGGACAGATGAGACAAAGATCAACTTGTACCAGAGTGATGGGAAGAGAATAGTATGGAGAAGGAAAGGAACTGCTCATGATCCAAAACATACCACCTCATCAGTGAAGCATAGTGGTGGCAGTGTCATGGCATGGGCATGTATGGCTGCCAATGGAACTGGTTTCCTTGTATTTATTGATGATGTGAATGCTGACAAAAGCAGCAGAATGAATTCTGAAGTGTTTCGGGCAATAGTATATGCTCATATTCAGTCAAATGCTTCAGAACTCAGTGGACGGCGCTTCACAGTGCAGATGGACAATGACCCAAAGCATACTGCAAAAGGAACCAAAGAGTTTTTTAAGGCTAAAGAGTGGAATGTTATGCAATGGCCAAGTCAATTCCCTGACCTGAATCCGATTGAGCATGCATTTCACTTGATGAAGACAAAACTGAAGGGAAAATGCCCCAAGAACAAGCAGGAACTGAAGACATTTGCAGTAGAGCCCTGGCAGAGCATCACCAGGGATGAAACCCAGCGTCTGGTGATGTCTATGCGTTCCAGACTTCAGGCTGTAATTGCCTGCAGAGGATTTGCATGTATGTATATGTATACATAGATAGATAGATATATATCTATATAACTAATATGTTAATACAAAAATGTCAACATTATTTCTTCTTCACTAGTCTATAGGGAACACAGTCTGTATCAGAGAGGCTAGCTCCTGTCTCCCTGTATACCTCCCCTCAGGTCAGGTTATACAGTCTGTCTCAGAGAGGCTCCTGTCTCCCTGTATACCTCCCCTCAGGTCAGGTTATACAGTCTGGCTCAGAGAGGCTTGCTCCTGTCTCCCTGTATACCCCCCCTCAGGTAAGTTTATACAGTCTGTATCAGAGAGGCTCCTGTCTCCCTGTATACCTCCCCTCAGGTCAGGTTATACAGTGTGTATCAGAGAGGCTGGCTCCTGTCTCCCTGTATACCTCCCCTCAGGTCAGGTTATACAGTCTGTATCAGAGAGGCTGGCTCCCGTCTCCCTGTATACCTCCCCTCAGGTCAGGTTATACAGTCTGTATCAGAGAGGCTGGCTCCTGTCTCCCTGTATACACCTCCCCTCAGGTCAGGTTATACAGTCTGTATCAGAGAGGCTGGCTCCAGTCTCCCTGTATACCTCCCCTCAGGTCAGGTTATACAGTCTGTATCAGAGAGGCTGGCTCCTGTCTCCCTGTATACCTCCCCTCAGGTCAGGTTATACAGTCTGTATCAGAGAGGCTGGCTCCCGTCTCCCTGTATACCTTCCCTCAGGTCAGGTTATACAGTCTGTATCAGAGAGGCTGGCTCCAGTCTCCCTGTATACCTCCCCTCAGGTCAGGTTATACAGTCTGTATCAGAGAGGCTGGCTCCCGTCTCCCTGTATACCTTCCCTCAGGTCAGGTTATACAGTCTGTATCAGAGAGGCTGGCTCCAGTCTCCCTGTATACCTCCCCTCAGGTCAGGTTATACAGTCTGTATCAGAGAGGCTGGCTCCTGTCTCCCTGTATACCTCCCTTCAGGTCAGGTTATACAGTCTGTATCAGAGAGGCTGGCTCCTGTCTCCCTGTATACCTCCCCTCAGGTCAGGTTATACAGTCTGTATCAGAGAGGCTGGCTCCTGTCTCCCTGTATACCTCCCCTCAGGTCAGGTTATACAGTCTGTATTAGAGAGGCTCCTGTCTCCCTGTATACCCCCCCTCAGGTAAGGTTATACAGTCTGTATCAGAGAGGCTGGCTCCTGTCTCCCTGTATACACCTCCCCTCAGGTCAGGTTATACAGTCTGTATCAGAGAGGCTCCTGGCTCCCTGTATACCTCCCCTCAGGTCAGGTTATACAGTCTGTATCAGAGAGGCTGGCTCCTGTCTCCCTGTATACACCTCCCCTCAGGTCAGGTTATACAGTCTGTATCAGAGAGTCTGGCTCCTGTCTCCCTGTATACCCCTCCCCTCAGGTCAGGTTATACAGTCTGTATCAGAGAGTCTGGCTCCTGTCTCCCTGTATACCTCCCCTCAGGTCAGGTTATACAGTCTGTATCAGAGAGGCTGTCTCCTGTCTCCCTGTATACCTCCCCTCAGGTCAGGTTATACAGTCTGTATCAGAGAGGCTGGCTCCTGTCTCCCTGTATACCTCCCCTCAGGTCAGGTTATACAGTCTGTATCAGAGAGTCTGGCTCCTGTCTCCCTGTATACCTCCCTTCAGGTCAGGTTATACAGTCTGTATCAGAGAGTCTGGCTCCTGGCTCCCTGTATACCTCCCCTCAGGTCAGGTTATACAGTCTGTACCAGAGAGTCTGGCTCCTGTCTCCCTGTATACCTCCCCTCAGGTCAGGTTATACAGTCTGTATCAGAGAGGCTGGCTCCCGTCTCCCTGTATACCTCCCCTCAGGTCAGGTTATACAGTCTGTATCAGAGAGGCTGGCTCCCGTCTCCCTGTATACCTTCCCTCAGGTCAGGTTATACAGTCTGTATCAGAGAGGCTGTCTCCTGTCTCCCTGTATACCTCCCCTCAGGTCAGGTTATACAGTCTGTATCAGAGAGGCTGGCTCCTGTCTCCCTGTATACCTCCCCTCAGGTCAGGTTATACAGTCTGTATCAGAGAGGCTGGCTCCCGTCTCCCTGTATACCTCCCCTCAGGTCAGGTTATACAGTCTGTATCAGAGAGGCTGGCTCCTGTCTCCCTGTATACCTCCCCTCAGGTCAGGTTATACAGTCTGTATCAGAGAGGCTCCTGGCTCCCTGTATACCTCCCCTCAGGTCAGGTTATACAGTCTGTATCAGAGAGGCTGGCTCCTGTCTCCCTGTATACCTCCCCTCAGGTCAGGTTATACAGTCTAGCTCCATCCAGAGACTGGTGTTGGCTTGTTGAGCATTATTTGCCTATTATATTGCAGTGAATGTGACTGTGCTGGTTCTCATATTTCACACTATTGTGTCTATTTTTCATTGCTTTAGCTGTGAAAGGGGTTATCTCCCCCCCTCTGTGGCCCCACTCATTGTCAAATTTGTGTGGCCCTTACATTCAGTGCACTGTTCCCGATTGCGCACCCTGGTTATATAATTAGGTTTGTGGGACCTTTCTTGGAACACTCTACAATGTCTTCCAGGAACAAAGCGCCCAAGGAGATGGAGGATCCTTTGCTGCGTTCATGTATACGATGATCTGCTGGTCTTTCCCCCCAGGATGTGGTCCAGGATGGTCTCTGTATCTGATGTTACTCAGACACACAGCGAGATGTCCCATCTACTGCTTCCAATCAGGGCACCACGACATAGGCTGCCAACTTGTCGAAGTTGGTAGATCACCTTACAGCTCCCGCTCCTGTCCTTCCTACTTTGGGGGTCCAGGCCACCCCTATTTTACAGCCTCAATTGCAGCGGCCTGTGCAGGAACCCCCATGGATGAGCACCTTCTCACAGTCAGTGCAGGGCTCAGCTCACGTCTCTGCCTCCTTTCAGCAGATGCTGGATAGGGACCGTACTTCTGGATGCAAACCGTCCAGGCGTGAGAAATCTGTCCCCCAGACGGTTGACTTTTCTGATTCGGAGCTCTCCTCAGATCAGGAGGAGGATTTGTCCGATGCCTCGGAGAATGAGACCTTGTCTGCTATGGAGGAGCCTCTCCCTCAAGTAGATGTTGTTGCCTTAGGGCAGTCAGATCGGTCCTTTATATATTGAGGACGAGGAACCGGCTCCAAGACCAAGGACACTGGTTTTAAAGCGTCAGAATAAGATCTCAGTGGAGTTTCCCAAATCTGAACAGCTTCAGAAAATACTATCTGAGGCTTGGACCGCTCCTAACAGGCGGTTTCAAGTCTCCAAGCGCAGTGCATCCTTTGGATGCGCACATTGCCCGTCTTATCAAGAGTTCTACCATTCCTATTTCCAATACGGCTTCCCTCAAGTATCAGACGGACAGGAAGCTGGAAAATTTTCTTAAGGGAATTTATTCTCATGCAGGTGCTATTGCACATCCGGCCATGGCGTCTTCGTGGGTGGCCAAAGCGATTGGCGATTGGGCGGATGCCCTGGAGGGCCTTTACGTCAGGGCCCCATGACCACCAGCTATTACCTCTGGTGGCACATATCAAGCAGGCTGCTTCCTATCTAGATGAAGCGGCTATTGACAACTGCATATCAACTTCCAAGATGTCAGCTTATTCTGTGTCGGCCAGAAGGGCCCTCTGGCTGCGCTCTTGGCACAATGACTGACTCCAAGAAGGCCCTTGAGGCCCTTCCTTATTCCGGGGATGTTCTATTCGGGCCAGAATTAGATAAAATTGTGGCCACGGTGGCGGCTTCCAAGACAGCATTTCTACCCTTGGCAGCAGCACCTAGACCTCGTGTGTCCTCCTTTCACCCACAAGGAAAGGCCAAGAGTCCTTTTCAAGGTCCCAGAATTCTTCCGCTAAGACCTCCAAGCCCAGAAGCAAGCAGTCCTGGCCTACCAGATGCCTGGCGGCCAAACCAGCCGACAAGCCTACCGATTGACGGGGTGGGCCTCTCCCTGGGGGTCCCCAGTGTGGGAGGCCGGCTTCTGCCTTTCCCAGACATCTGGATGACATCCACGTCAGATGCCTGGGTTTGTGGTGAAGTCTCGCAGGGCTACGCTCTGACGTTCAGGAGGCGTCCTCCGGCACGGTTTTTAACCACCGGACTTCCAGGAAATCCGGGAAAGGCAAAAGCCCTGCGGGAGTCAATTCGCTCTCTACTAGCCTCCAGGGTAATAGTTCCTGTCCCTCAGGATCAGAGGGGCTCTGGCTTCTACGCCAATCTCTTCCTGGTTCAGAAGCCGAACAGCTCCTTCCGCCCAATTCTCAACCTTAAATATCTCAGTATTTGTGAGTCTCCAAGTTCCGTATGGAGTCTTTGTGCTCCATCATTTTGCCCTTGGAACCGGGGGATTTCATGGCCTCCTTGGATATCCAGGATGCTTATTTACATGTGCCTATCCGACTCAATCACCAGTGTTTCCTACGGTTTGCAGTCAAGGAGAAGCACTACCAGTTTCAGGATCTGCAAGACACAATTTGAGGATTATTACTTCCTCGCCAGGTGTCAATTTACACCTGCATGCGTATCTTGGGATCTCTGGTCTCCATCTGCGACATGGTGGAATATGCCCAGTTTCACTCCCGGCCCCTCCAGGCGGAGATTCTGACTCATTGGAACGGATCCTGTCTCCAGATCAAGCTGCAGACAATCGTCCTGTCTCGGAAAGTTAGTCTCTCCATTGTGTGGTGGCTCCAGAGCTCTAACTTGGACATGGGTCACCCCTTTTGGATTCTGGACTGGGTCCTTCTCACCACAGATGCCAGTCTCCGCGGTTGGGGAGCTGTGACCTGTCAGCAGTCCTTCCAGGGTCGATGGACGACTCAGCAGAGCAGTCTCCCGATCAATGTCCTGGAACTTCGAGCTGTCTTCAGTGCTCTCTGTCAGGTTCAGCAATTCCTTCAGCATCGCCAAGTCCAGACGATTACATAAACCATCTGGGCGGCACCTGCAGTCGCAGCGCCATGAAAGAGGTCAGTTGCATTCTTCGTTGGGCGGAGCATCATGTTCCAGCACTGTCGGCAGTTTTCATTCCGGGGGTCCACAATTGGGAAGTGGACTTTGTAAGTCGTCAGGATGTCCACTGCGGCAAGTGGGCCCTTCATCCGGACGTCTTTCAGCTTCTAGTTCATCATTGGGGCCTGCCGGAAGTCGATCTGATGGCGTCTCGGTTCAACCACCAGGGAATCAAAATACGGATCCCGCACCAGAGATCCGGGCGCTTTTCTGGTGGACGCCTTGGCGGCTCGGTGGGCTTTCGATCTCATGTACATATTCCCTCCGATCTCACTTCTGTCTAAGGTTCTCTGCAAGGTCAAGGTGGAAGGCGGCACCGTGATTCTGGTAGCCCCTGATTGGCTGCGGAAAGCTTGGTACGCAGATCTTCTGAGCCTCTCCATCGACGCCCAGCTGCGTCTTCCTCCACGGCCAGATCTTCTGTCTTAGGGCCCGTGCTTCCGGACCTGAATCGCCTCGCTTTGACGGGGTGGCTCTTGAGACATCAGTCTTAGAAGCGAATGGGGTTTTTCACGGTCAGTCATTTGCACCATGTTGAATGCGCGGAAACCTTCTTCCGCCAAAGTTTATCATCGGATTTGGCAAGCTTACTTCTCCTGGCGTTCTTCCAGAAGATTTAACCCCAGATCATTCCGACTTTCCCAAGTTCTCTCGTTTCTACAGTCCGGCCTGGATTTGGGTCTTCAACTGTCTTCCTTAAAAGTACAGGTCTCGGCCCTTTCGGTTCTCTTTCAGAGACAATTGCTTTGATGCTGGATGTTCATACTTTCTTTCAGGGTGTTCTCCATGTACAACCTCCGTTTGTTCCCTCCGGTGGCGCCGTGTGACTTCTCCCTGGTGCTTCGGACTCTTCAGGTGCCTCCCTTCGAGCCTTTGAATTTGGTGGGTCTTCGTTGGCTCACGTGGAAAACTATTGTCCTCCTGGCTATTGCTCCAGCTTGGAGAGTGTCAGACTTGTGCGCACTGTCGTGTCGCTCTCCTTTTCTGGTCTTTCACTCGGACCGGGCCGTTCTTTGGACTAGACTAGGTTACCTTCCGAAAGTGGTTTCCAGATTCCACCTCAATCAGGAGATTGTGGTCCCGGCCTTTCAGTCCTCAGCGGATGAGGCCTCTTTGGATGTTGTAAGGGCCCTCCGCATCTATGTTGATCGTACCAGATATATTCGGAAATCGGATTCCCTTTTTGTATTCTATGGTTTCCACAAGCGTGGTTGGCCGGCTACAAAGCAGACCTTAGCCAGGTGGCTCTGTCTAACCATCCGCCACACGTATGTGGTGGCAGACCTTCCGGCCCCGGCTGTGGCGATTGCTCATTCCACGAAATCAGTTGGTTCCTCTTGGGCAGCTCGTCGTGGTGTTTCTGCAGAGCAGCTTTGTAAGGCGGCCACGTGGTCTTCTGTTCACACATTTATCTGCTTTTATGCTTTTGATACCTTCGCCTCCGCGGATGCGGCTTTTGGGCGACGGGGTTCTCCTCTTTTCTGGTTTCCCTGGCACTTTGGGTGTTTATGTCTGTGTGTGCCGGTCTTCCTTGCTCTTCCCGCTCCTGTCTTAGGCTTGCTAACTTGACTGGCCTGCCTGTGCTGGGGGTCGGGTGTAAGGGAGGAGGAGCCTGTGCTGGGGGTCGGGTGTAGGGAAGGAGGAGCCTGGGCTGCACTTCTCTGAAGAAATTTAACTGTTTGTTGCCCAGACTCCACCTGTCAGCCTATACCCCAGCATAGTCCCTGTGTCCCCTATGGAGTTCGAAGAAAAGGACTTTACAGGTAAGACCTAAGTCTCCTTTTAAGCAACACTGTAAACTATCATACACTTATTCTGTTCTCACACGAGGCTCAGATAACCTGTAGGTGTCGCTGTGCTTCAGCTAAGATAACAGACTGCCGGCTCCCAGAGTCAGCGTTACAGCAGGGCACAGCATACTAATCACTGGGCCTATAGCTCACCCGCTTCTGGATATCGGCTTTGCAGGTGCGGTCCAGATCATCCATCGTTTTCTTCAGGGATTTGAGCTGCTCCCGGAGTTCGTCCTTCTGCCATTGGGAGATGACGGCTGTAGCCAAGGTCTGAGAGGAGATGGGGAGGGTGAGCGGTGCAGCAATGGGGGGGCGAGTTTATAGGAGACAGGAAGCAGAGGATTAGGGGCACCTGTACCTCACTGAGATCAGCTATGTCCTTCTGTACGTCCTTGTTCGGAGCGGTCTGTTCTTTCACCAGGTCTTCCAGCTGAGTGAGAGCAGCTTTCAGGTTCTCCTGTCTGCGCACAGCCTGTGGCAATGGACAAAAGTCATCATCTGCCCGACATTGTGATACCCACCTCCCCCCACCACTGTGACAGTCTGTTCCCATTCACCTTCTGAGCCTCCGCTCCAGTGACAGCCACAATTCTCCGGATTCCTTTGGCAATGGCTTCTTCCGTGACGATGACAAATTGTCCAGCATGGCCAGAGTTCTGCAAGTGCCTGAGAGAGTGATGCGTGTGTTCAGAGTCATGGAGGGGTTCTGAAGCACAAGACGTTCTATACAATCCTATAGGACACAAGGACCTCTACCACCCATGACCCCACTACCCGTGACTTACGTTCCACCACAGAACTCCACTGATGTTACAGAGCCCGCTGGGCCTGAGGGGTCAGCCAGAAGATCCTGCACAGGGATCCCAACAGACACCACACGCACAGGGTCTGGGTAGGTCTCATCAAACACAGCACGCAGGCCCTGAATGGCTTTAGCAGCTGCCAGGGGACAATCCATGGCATAGACAGTCTGCGGAACACAAAGTCTGGGTTATTCCTCACTACCTATTTAGGAGGCAAGAGATGGGCTGGGGGGGAAATGGGCTCGAAGATGGAGGACAATGGGGTAGTGATCTACTGGAAGACAGACAGCAGCGCGTTAAGGGGAAGATGGGTTCGAAAACAGAGGATGGCAGAAGGTTTGTGGGACATGGGCTGGATGATGGCACAAAGTAGAGGGGGGGATATGGGCTTGGAGACATAATACAGCGGAGGGTTTAGGGAGAGATGGAAAATAAAGGTTTTGGGGTGGTGGATGGGCTGGAAGATGGCAGACTGAAGGTGTGTGGGAAATTTGGGGAGTGCTTGGCTGGGACATGGCAGAGGGTTTGTGGGAAATTTGGGGGGAGTTGGGCTGGGACATGGCAGAAGGTTTGTGGGAAATTTGGGGGGGGGGGGGAGTTGGGCTGAGAGATGGCGGAGGGTTTGTGGGGAGATTTGGGCTGAGAGATGGCAGAGGGTTTGTGGGGAGATTTGGGCTGAGAGATGGCAGAGGGTTTGTGGGGAGATTTGGGCTGAGACATGGCAGAGGGTTTGTGGGGAGAGGGGGACTGGGAGATGGCAGAGGGTTTGTGGGGAGATTTGGGGGGGGGAGTTGGGCTGAAAGATGGCAGAGGGTTTGTGGGGAGAGCTGGGCTGGGAGATGGCAGAGGGTTTGTGGGGAGATTTGGGCTGAGAGATGGCAGAGGGTTTGTGGGGAGATTTGGGCTGAGACATGGCAGAGGGTTTGTGGGGAGATTTGGGCTGAGACATGGCAGAGGGTTTGTGGGGAGAGGGGGACTGGGAGATGGCAGAGGGTTTGTGGGGAGATTTGGGGGGGGAGTTGGGCTGAAAGATGGCAGAGGGTTTGTTGGGAGAGCTGAGCTGGGAGATGGCGGAGGGTTTGTGGAGAGAGCTGGGCTGGGAGATGGCGGAGGGTTTGTGGGGAGAGCTGGGCTGGGAGATGGCGGAGGGTTTGTGGGGAGAGCTGGGCTGGGAGATGGCGGAGGGTTTGTGGGGAGAGCTGGGCTGGGAGATGGCGGAGGGTTTGTGGGGAGATTTGGGGAGAGCTGGGCTGTGAGATGGCGGAGGGTTTGTGGGGAGAGCTGGGCTGGGAGATGGCGGAGGGTTTGTGGGGAGAGCTGGGCTGGGAGATGGCGGAGGGTTTGTGGGGAGAGCTGGGCTGGGAGATGGCGGAGGGTTTGTGGGGAGAGCTGGGCTGGGAGACGGCGGAGGGTATTTGGGGAGAGCTGGGCTGGGAGACGGCAGAGGGTATTTGGGGAGAGCCGGGCTGGGAGACGGCAGAGGGTATTTGGGGAGAGCTGGGCTGGGAGATGGCGGAGGGTATTTGGGGAGAGCTGGGCTGGGAGATGGCGGAGGGTTTGTGGGGAGAGCTGGGCTGGGAGATGGCGGAGGGTTTGTGGGGAGATTTGGGGAGAGCTGGGCTGGGAGATGGCAGAGGGTTTGTGAGGAGATTTGGGGAGAGCTGGGCTGGGAGATGGCAGAGGGTTTGTGGGGAGATTTGGGGAGAGCTGGGCTGGGAGATGGCAGAGGGTTTGTGAGGAGATTTGGGGAGAGCTGGGCTGGGAGATGGCAGAGGGTTTGTGAGGAGATTTGGGGAAAGCTGGGTGATGGCAGAGGGTTTGTGAGGAGATTTGGGGAAAGCTGGGTGATGGCGGAGGGTTTGTGAGGAGATTTGGGGAGAGCTGGGCTGGGAGATGGCGGAGGGTTTGTGGGGAGAGCTGGGCTGGGAGATGGCGGAGGGTTTGTGAGGAGATTGCATTCACCTTGTTCTCCTGGATCAGTTTGTTGGCGATCTCCTCCGCTTTGTGGATTTCCTGGGTGCTCATGGCTCCTTTAGCGGTGAAGTCAAATCTCAGTCTGTCGGGGGCGACCAGAGACCCCCGTTGATCGGCTTCACCAAGCACACAGCGAAGAGCAAAGTTCAGGATGTGGGTGGCAGTGTGGTTGCTCATGATTGGACGTCGTCTTGTCTAGGAGGTAAATGTATAGTTGGTGAAAGCTGCCGGATATGTATCACTAATTCCCAGTCTGAGCCCCGCACTCACCTCATCAATGTAGAGACGCACACGATCCCCAACGCGCAGGCTGCCGTACACCGTTCCCACGTGTAGCACATAGCCCCCCCGGACTTGTGTGTTCCGCACTGTAAACTCTGTCTTCTGCAGCAAAAACAAGAGGTTCAGGGAGAGAACAGGAAACGATCGGACATTTGTGATATATATCGGACTTTATGTAGTTACATCTTTGTTCAGCCTCCAATACGCACTAAGGGGGTCACTTATTAGCAATCATTATTTCAGCCAAAAGGTACAAATGTACACCAGCCCCTTCCCTCCCTAGATACCCATATATGCGAGAGGCCAACACCCACCCCTCCCCACTACCCAGAGACACAAGCCCCCTCCCTAGCTACCCATAAACACCAGCCCTCTCCCCTCCCTAGCTACCCATAGACACCAGCCCTCTCCCCTCCCCACTACCTAGAGACACCAGCCCTCTCCTCTCCCCTCCCTAGCTACCCATAGACACCAGCCCTCTCCCCTCCCCACTACCTAGAGACACCAGCCCTCTCCCCTCCCCACTACCTAGAGATACCAGCCTTCTCCTCTCCCCACTACCTAGAGACACCAGCCCTCTCCCCTCCCCAATACCTAGAGACACCAGCCCTCTCCCCTCACCAATACCTAGAGACACCAGCCCTCTCCCCTCCCCAATACCTAGAGACACCAGCCCTCTCCCCTCCCCACTACCTAGAGACACCAGCCCTCTCCCCTCCCCACTACCTAGAGACACCAGCCCCTCCCCTCTACCTAGAGACACCAGCCCTCTCCCCTCCCCACTACCTAGACACCAGCCCTCTCCTCTCCCCACTACCTAGAGACACCAGCCCTCTCCCCTCCCCACTACCTAGAGACACCAGCCCTCTCCCCTCCCCACTACCTACAGACACCAGCCCTCTCCCCTCCCTAGAGACACCAGCCCCCTCCCCTCCCCACTACCTAGAGACACCAGCCCTCTCCCCTCCCCACTACCTAGAGACACCAGCCCTCTCCCCTCCCCACTACCTAGAGACACCAGCCCCCTCCCCTCCCCACTACCTAGAGACACCAGCCCCCTCCCCACTACCTAGAGACACCAGCCCTCTCCCCTCCCCACTACCTAGAGACACCAGCGCTCTCCCCTCCCCACTACCTAGACACCAGCCCTCTCCTCTACCCACTACCTAGAGACACCAGCCCTCTCCCCTCCCCACTACCTAGAGACACCAGCCCTCTCCCCTCCCCACTACCTACAGACACCAGCCCTCTCCCCTCCCTAGAGACACCAGCCCCCTCCCCTCCCCACTACCTAGAGACACCAGCCCTCTCCCCTCCCCACTACCTAGAGACACCAGCCCCCTCCCCTCCCCACTACCTAGAGACACCAGCCCCCTCCCCACTACCCATAGACGCCAGCCCACTCCCCTCCCTAGCTACCCATAGACATATTCAGATTCTGCCACGAGGACGAAGGTTAGTGTTTTTTTTTTACATATATTCGATGCAGTTTTATTGGTTTTCCACATATGAAACTAGACAAAGCGAGAGTGCATCCTGTTATCCCAATACATGGAATGATCTCCTGGACTCACATCGTCAGTGCTGTCATCCTCTCGGACCATATATCCCTCATCATAGGTTTGCCCTCCTTGTTCCGCATAGAAGCAGGTCTTATCCAGCACCAGCCCACACTCCTGTCCCGTGCTGACCTCGTCCACAAAGGTCTTCTCCCGGCGGATGGCTTTCACTGTGCCCACCACACTTTCCAAATCTGACAGAGAACAAGGTCATAACCTTAGACCCACCTTCCCTCCTCTACTAATCTAAACTCCATCATTTATTCTGTATACCCAGCACCAAACCTACATTGCTATCAGTATTACAGCCCTGGCAGGAAGACATCCAGCTTACCATAGACCCCATCAGGGCTGGACGTGTAATTGTATTTTAGAGTATCATCTGTAGGTTCCAGACCCCGGGAACGCAATTCCTCAATAGCGTAAATGTCCAGCATCAGCAGATCCTCATCTCCAGCTCCCTTCCCCTGAGACTTCAGCTGAAAGCGGACACAGAGGTTCCGAGAGTCAAACGACAGGAGGAACAGTGGATGTAAGCCAACAAAATAAAATGCAAATCAGACAAAACAAGGTGAACATGGGAGTGAGACAAGAGCAAGGCAGCGGAACATAATAGATAATATATAATATTATGAGTACTAAAATTACCAAGTCATATTATTCAGGAAACACCAATGTGTGTGTGTGACAATAGAAGGTTCCACCATGTCCCTCCTACACACAGACAGACCCTGCACTGGTCTCCGTAGTGGGACAATGATTTCCAGGAACACACGCCTGCGACGGCACACACACTGGAGCCTGCAACGTGGCGCACACACTGGAGCCTGCAACGTGGCGCACACACTGGAGCCTGCAACGTGGCGCACACACTGGAGCCTGCAACGTGGCGCACACACTGGAGCCTGCAACGTGGCGCACACACTGGAGCCTGCAACGTGGCGCACACACTGGAGCCTGCAACGTGGCGCACACACTGGAGCCTGCAACGTGGCGCACACACTGGAGCCTGCAACGTGGCGCACACACTGGAGCCTGCAACGTGGCGCACACACTGGAGCCTGCAACGTGGCGCACACACTGGAGCCTGCAACACGGCGCACACACTGGAGCCTGCAACACGGCACACACACTGGAGCCTGGCTTCCTCTAGAAAGCAGAATAAGCCCCATCAGCACCGGATACCTGAGCAGCTTTTCTCTCTTCTTCAAAACTCTCCATATCCACCCTGAGACCACGCTCCTCTGCGATCAGGCCGGTCAGATCCACGGGGAAGCCATACGTGTCATACAGTAGCCACGCCGTGTCACCTAGGGAGCAGAGAAGTGAGTGACTGGGGACTCTAGATTATACGGCTCCGAGGAACACTTCCAGCTCAATAAACCGCTCATTACTACAGAAATGGCTGAATAAACGTGGCCGTCAGGGACAGCGCTTACCCGGGATGGTCTTGTTCTCCCCCAGGCTCTGTATCTTTCTGTCCAGGATGCGGCGCCCCCTGTTGAGGGTTTTCAGAAACTGGGTCTCCTCCTCATTAATAATGTCCTTCACCATGTCAGGGTCTTTCCTAAGCTCTGGAAAAGCGTCTCCCTGCAGACACAGAAAGGGTTGATATGGCGTCACTACAAGCTTCTGCCACAAGAGGTCCTCACAATGGAGAACCAGCTCACATCTATGTCAGCAAGATCCTCCAGTACATGACGTTTCTGTACACAGACAGGAGATCGCCAATCCCCCAATGTCACCAATACAGTCACCGTGCGCGGCTTCATTTACCAATGACTGGACGACGACATCAACCAGAGTTGAGAAGAATCCTTTTGAGGCGTTGAGTTTCTCATGAGCGTATCTCACAGCACGGCGAAGAATTCGGCGCAGGACATAGCTGTAATAGAGAAAAGTCTCTTACCTGCAAGGTCACTGTAGGTATATCTATATAATAATTGTAGCTGTTATTACAGGCATTCTATATACAGATTCCCTTACCCGCGCCCGGTGTTGTCAGGTCGCCCACCATCAGCAAGTGCTACCGTAATTGTCCTGGCATGGTCTGCAAGCACCCTGTATGCCATATCTATGCCATCCTCATCCTCCGCACCCACCTTCCCGGAGTACGGCCTGGCCCCAGAGCCCTGTGAGACATGAGAACATTGCTCAGGGACCGGCTGAGGACGCTGAGCTGCAAAACTGTTCATTCTCTTGTTGCCAAATGGTTCTCACACATAATCTCATCGTGCAGTTCCTCGTTCCTGCCTGGGGTGTCACTCTCGGCTCTGGTGCTTCTAGCACTAGCTGGTATGTATCTTAGCACTTTGTTGCATTAGCTGAGTGTGCTAGAAGCACCAGTGCAGGCAGCGACACCCCAGGCAGGAAGGAGGAACTGCACGGGGTGCGACAGGTGCAGGGTGCTAGAATCAACACTACTAAATATGCAACTTTGTTTCCACGGGGAAGATGGGATGAGATGGGTCAGGACACTGGGAAAGGACACGTAACTTTAAACAAATTATTTATTCTAAGTATAGTAGTTTAGACCAAGTCTCATTGGGGGCGATTCAATTCAACGTAAATTGAATAGTGCCGGGAGCTATTCAATTCAGTGCGCTGTGTGGTCGGAGAATGCCGGTTATCGCGCCTTAACAAGGGTGTTAAGGCGCGTTAACCGGCATTCTCTGACGAAAGTGCCGGGCGAACAGCTGTTAGCGCCGCGCTAAGCAGAGAAACTGCCCGGCACTTTGGTCGGATTTCTCCTCGCATTCCCCATGGGGGTGCGAAAAGAAATCCTTAGCGCGCCCAAACAACGCGGTGTCCTGAATAACTGCGGGATCTCCCTCCAGCGGCTATTCAACATCGCCCCCATTATTTGCTAATGCATTGTACCCCTGGGATGCACATACACAGCAATAACTAGAAATAGTTCACTCCCCACACTAACTGCAGCCACTAGTCCCACGCCCCAAAGCCCACGTAACAGGCCGCCACGTGCATGCAGACCACGCCAGTTGTACCTTCTGGATGGCATCAAAGTACGGGAGGAACAGGTCAGTGTCATAGTTGGACATTTTGTTCTGCAGTACAGACACCAGTCTCTCCAGTCCCATCCCAGTATCAATGCTCTTCTTGGGCAGCGGCTTCAGGGTCCCATCACTCTCCCTGTAAGAGACGGCCGGTGAATGTGATCCAGGGCATTACAGGAGTGGGGGGACATAGGGGACACAGGCTAAGCCGACCTAGGAGGTGCTTGGTGTCCTCTGTATCTGCCCCCATGTAGTGATATCTCCCTTTCCCCTCACATACTGACAGCGCCCAGGCGCGGTCTTCACTCAGACGCCAGCTTCTGCGCCAGCATACAGACGGTTTTCTCGCTAAGAGTTGGGCACACTAAAGATTTCACTGCATAAGAACTCTCAGAAATACCCTGGCCCAGCGGGTGGGAAAACTGGAGGATAATAATTAGAGGCCGCCTTCCTGCGCCTGCTTTATATACAGCTGTATCAGATCTAGTGCTGGCTGCGGGGACACATTGCTCAGAGACGTTTGATTGCAGGAAACTCTTCCAGTTGGGAAAACGGCCCCAGACAATAAAAGGGGGTATCTGATTGGGCGCTGTGATGGTCGTGCAATGTTAGTAAATAGCCCTCTGTGTCAGTAGATGGAGACAGAAATCATACAGAAGGGACAGTGTCATATAAACATGTTATTACACCTTCTCAGGCCTGGGGAACACCCGAGTTACCTATTAAACTGGATGAACACCAGGTTCCAGATCTCCAGCACATTGGGGTCATCCATATTAACCAAGTGAGCAGCATCGCGGCCCCCGATACGATCAAAGTGAATCTCACTGCACGGTCCACAGGGGCCGGTGTCCCCCATCTCCCAGAAGTTGTCCTTCATGCTGCCTGGCAATATACGGCTGTCCGGCAGGCTGCAGAGAGAGACGGGACGTTATTATCCCCTGCACAGTGGTCAGCAGGACGCACATTATACGCTGTGTCTCATCTTACCCCAGGTCCAGCCAGATCCGTCTACAATCCAGGTCTGGTTCCAAACCAGCTGCCTCGTTACCACCAAAGTATGTGACGTACAGACGCTCAATGTCAATACCGAACTCCTTGGTCAGGAGATCTAGGGCCATTTTACATGCTAGCTCCTGCAGGGGGCAGCAAATTACCAGCATTATTACACACACTACCACCGCCACCTCACAGGGACGCACACTACTACTACTACCACCACCACCTCACAGGGACGCACACTACTACTACTACCACCACCACCTCACAGGGACGCACACTACTACTACTACTACCACCACCACCTCACAGGGACGCACACTACTACTACCACCACCACCTCACAGGGACGCACACTACTACTACTACCACCACCTCACAGGGACGCACACTACTACTACTACCACCACCACCACCTCACAGGGACGCACACTACTACTACTACCACCACCACCTCACAGGGACGCACACTACTACTACTACCACCACCACCTCACAGGGACGCACACTACTACTACTACCACCACCACCTCACAGGGACGCACACTACTACTACTACCACCACCACCTCACAGGGACGCACACTACTACTACTACCACCACCACCTCACAGGGACGCACACTACTACTACTACCACCACCACCTCACAGGGACGCACACTACTACTACTACCACCACCACCTCACAGGGACGCACACTACTACTACTACCACCACCACCTCACAGGGACGCACACTACTACTACTACCACCGCCACCTCACAGGGACGCACACTACTACTACTACCACCGCCACCTCACAGGGACGCACACTACTACTACTACCACCGCCACCTCACAGGGACGCACACTACTACTACTACCACCTCACAGGGACACACACACACTACTACCACCACCTCACAGGGACGCACACACACTACTACCACCACCTCACAGGGACGCACACTACTACCACCACCTCACAGGGACGCACACTACTACTACTACCACCACCTCACAGGGACGCACACTACTACTACTACCACCACCTCACAGGGACGCACACACTACTACCACCACCTCACAGGGACGCACACACTACTACCACCTCCTCACAGGGACACACACTACTACTACCACCACCTCACAGGGACACACACACACTACTACCACCACCTCACAGGGACGCACACTACTACTACTACCACCTCACAGGGACGCACACTACTACTACTACCACCACCTCACAGGGACACACACTACTACTACTACCACCACCACCACCTCACAGGGACGCACACTACTACTACTACCACCACCTCACAGGGACGCACACTACTACTACCACCACCTCACAGGGACGCACACACTACTACTACCACCACCTCACAGGGACGCACACTACTACTACCACCACCTCACAGGGACGCACACTACTACTACCACCACCTCACAGGGACGCACACTACTACTACCACCACCTCACAGGGACGCACACTACTACTACCACCACCTCACAGGGACGCACACTACTACCGCCACCTCACAGGGACGCACACTACTACCGCCACCTCACAGGGACGCACACTACTACTACCACCACCTCACAGGGACGCACACTACTACTACCACCACCTCACAGGGACACACACTACTACTACTACCACCACCTCCTCACAGGGACACACACTACTACTACTACCATCTCCTCACAGGGACGCACACACTACTACTACCACCACCTCACAGGTACACACACTACTACTACTACCACCACCTCACAGGGACACACACACACTACTACTACCACCTCCTCACAGGGACACACACACTACTACTACCACCACCTCACAGGGACGCACACACACTACTACCACCACCACCTCACAGGGACACACACACACTACTACTACCACCACCACCTCACAGGGACACACACTACTACTACCACCACCTCACAGGGACACACACACACTACTACTACCACCACCTCACAGGGACGCACACACACTACTACTACCACCTCCTCACAGGGACACACACACTACTACTACCACCACCTCACAGGGACGCACACACACTACTACTACCACCACCTCACAGGAACGCACACACTACTACCACCACCACCTCACAGGGACACACACACACTACTACTACCACCACCACCTCACAGGGACACACACTACTACTACCACCACCTCACAGGGACACACACACACTACTACTACCACCACCTCACAGGGACGCACACACACTACTACTACCACCACCACCTCACAGGGACGCACACTACTACTATTACCACCACCACCTCACAGGGACACACACTACTACTACTACCACCACCACCTCACAGGGACACACACTACTACTACCACCACCTCACAGGGACACACACACACTACTACTACCACCACCTCACAGGGACACACACACACTACTACTACCACCACCTCACAGGGACGCACACTACTACTACTACCACCTCCTCACAGGGACACACACTACTACTACTACTACCACCACCACCTCACAGGGACGCACACTACTACTACTACTACCACCACCACCTCACAGGGACACACACTACTACTACCACCACCTCACAGGGACACACACACACTACTACTACCACCACCTCACAGGGACGCACACACACTACTACCACCACCACCTCACAGGGACGCACACACTACTACTACCACCACCAACTCACAGGGACGCACACACTACTACTACCACCACCACCTCACAGGGACGCACACTACTACTACCACCACCTCACAGGGACGCACACTACTACCGCCGCTAGCTCACACCTCACAGGGACGCACACTACTACCGCCGCTAGCTCACACCTCACAGGGACGCACACTACCGCCGCTAGCTCACACCTCACAGGGACGCACACTACTGAAAATGCCTCACAGGGATGCGCGCTACTACCAACTCGCACTGCTACCTCCTCCTACCTCATATCAAGGAGACGTGCACCACTGCCACCTCACAGAGCCACGGCCCACTGCCCACTCCCGCCACACAGAGATGTGCACTGCTGCCAATCACACAGAGGCGCAGCACTACCTCTTCACAGGTCAGAGAGATGCACAACGCTACCTCCTTACAGGCACACACCACTATCTCCTCACACCTCAGAGGCATGCACCTCTACCGCCTCACACCTCAGAGACACACACTACAACCTCCCCCCAAGCGCAATAATCACCTTGAAGTAGTCACCAAATGACCAGGAGCCCAGCATCTCGAAGAAGGTATGATGATAGACGTCTTTCCCCACGTCATCCAGGTCGTTGTGCTTTCCTCCGGCGCGGATACACTTCTGTGTGTTGGCTGCTCGTGTGAGCTTGGCCATGGGGTGGGACGGGTCTATGGTGTTCAGGAAGATTGGCTTGAACTGGAAAGAAGAAGTTTCATAGTGTGTGAGATCTATAGGACATACAGGTAATAAGCCCCATCTGACACTGCGCCATCTGACACTGCGCCATCTGAGACTGAACAGGAACTACTGAGGGGACAAAGTGAACAGAAAACCCTTTACCCAAAATCATCAAACTGGGGCCATGATGCAAATATGAACGTTTCCTGGAGTATTACCCAGATTATCACTCTGTGATTGCTGACTGCCCGAGCTGCAGTGATGGTGAGCGCTTCCCATGGTGACTGTACAATGAGCATCAGATCCACGTACAGCCCCAAATTATCTGTTCCCAGATACGTTCATACAGGCTCTTATCATATCTTCACTACTGTAACCTCGCGCACACAGCTCATGTCTAATCTCCCACCAGACAGCAGCTTCCCCCGACCTCCGCTGCCGCCATCTCACCCTGCATTAAACAAGTCCCAACCAGCATTGGCCATGCGTTACGGCCCAAGCACCCGGCCATGCGTTACGGCCCAGGCACCCGGCCATGCGTTACGGCCCAGGCACCCGGCCATGCGTTACGGCCCAGGCACCCGGCCATGCGTTACGGCCCAGGCACCCGGCCATGCGTTACGGCCCAGGCACCCGGCCATGCGTTACGGCCCAGGCACCCGGCCATGCGTTACGGCCCAGGCATATCCTCACACAGCTGGATATGGTCCAAATTCATTAGTCTACAATTGTAGAACCCTGGAAGGCAACGTTACATTATAACTGCAGGCAAGAGGACCAGGTAGAACTGACCTGTATCCCGGTCACTTTAATACGTCACTGGATCTGCAGATGAAACCAGTTGGGTAAATACAATCGTGTTTCAGCTTACCTGGTTCATGCCGGCATTGGCAAACAGCAGTGTGGGGTCATCCAGCGGGACTACAGCGGAGGAGTGGACATACGTGTGGCCATTCTCCTTGAAGAAGTCGATGAACTTCTGGCGGACCTCGGCGGCTGTCAGTGACGTCTTCATGGTGACAGTGACCTGAGCCATATAGAGATTACACGAATTATTAGTCACCTACGTACCCATAAGCCCCCCAGGACAGCATTGTGTGCCTGTGAGCAGCCCCTCTCACCTTAATACTCACTCCTGTGTTATTACTGTGTTTGTTCCCAATAGTAACAGACTGGCGCTATAACGAATAAAGCAGGTGGAGGCCGAGCCTTATATGCTGCTCTTCTAAGGCCCAATCAATGAGCAAAGTACTGCATGCAAAATACCCCTCCCCCCATATAATTACCCCCACACCTACCATCTCATAGGGGGTATCTAATAATCCTAGCAATGTTACTATACCCCCACTGCCATATAGCTGGGAAATTACCCTCCTGCACCATCTGATAGGGGTATCTAATAACCCCCACTGCCATAGAGCTGGGGTAATTACCCTCCTGCACCATCTGATAGGGGTATCTAATAACCCCCCCTGCCATATAGCTGGGTAATTACCCTCCTGCACCATCTGATAGGGGTATCTAATAACCCCCACTGCCATAGAGCTGGGGTAATCTGTCACCATGACTCCCCCGGTGATTGCGGCACTTACAGGCGGTACACAGAGGGGTCCCGGGGCCGCTGCAGCTGCTTCTCCTCCCGGCCACACACACCACGTTCCCTCAGACACAGACAGGAGCTGGCAGACTCCGCCCCCACCTCTCACTGATTGGGCGCCACTCGCCGGCTGCCGCTCGCTATAGGATGATGCTGCTGTCACTCAGCGATACCGAGGCTTGCGGCTGATGCAACTAAAGGCAAAGGGTAAATCATGTGATGGGGGAAGAAAGGGGGTATTGCGAGCTGCGGTGGTCAGTGCCAGGGCGGGGTCCGTGAGGGGGTGTGTGACGTACAATGATGGGAGATTACAGTCATCTTACACATACATACCCCAGTGTTTCCCAATTCTGCTCCTCACTGACCCCTAACAGCTCATGTTTTCAGGATTTCTATCTGTGATAATAGGATAATTACTAGGGATGGCCATCGTATAGTGATGGCATTACTGCCATGGCTAGCTATCCATGTGACCATTGATGGTTATATGTAGTGTGTATGTGCTGTGTACCCGGGATATGTTGCTATTTGGCGGTGACATGTGCAGACTTATATAGCAACACCAGCTGCATTCCAGATACACTAAACAGCCCAGGTGCCTATAACCAGGTGTCAGGGCACCAGCCGGCAGGGGCAGAACTATGGGAGACAATGTAGGCCCTGCCGCCAGGCTCCAGCTCTGAAGGGGCACCTCCTCCATTGCCCACAATATATTCACCCCGCTTAGGGCTGTAACTATTTACCCGGAGTGTACCGTCATGGCCACCCAATACATGGCACCTCTTCCCGGCATCGGAGAAGCCGCCATACACTAGAGCAGAGCTCCATGTCAGACCATTAGCTGCCGCCTCTGTATATCTATAGCCTGTCCCTACTCATGGGTGTCGCTGCTCCTCAATTATGTCAGTGTGACGCGTCCGGCATTACAATGTCAGCGGCTGTGACAGGGGGGCACCAAATTATAACTTGCCTCCAGGCGTCTGGGATGAACTTACGCCACTGCCAGCCGGTGATGTATGAAGGTAGCGGTGCAGGTATGCGCTGGATACGCAGGTTCTCTGGAGCCAAGTGCAACATACATGTCCGAGTCCCACTGTGGTGCTTATGCATGGGGACAAGATGGCGCCAGGCATGTGCAGAAGACCAAACGGTGGCCATCTTGGTAAGGTAGAATGCTCATGGTTAGGTATAGAACGAGGTATTGTACGGTACCTCTGACGCACAACCACATGACCCGTGACAAAGGGGGAGGGGCAAGGTTCAGAACGGGGGCCAAAAGTGTTCGCTCACCACGCTTCGGTCACGGTGGCTCTCTTTGCTCGCCATAGGTTTATATTCCCCCTCTATGCCCACGTAGATGGTAACACTGGTAGCTGACCGTCCCCGCCACAGCGGTCACGTGGTTTTGCCATCAGAGAGGTCCTTTCTTCAACTTGGATCTAGCAGCAACCCAAATACTCATTCATGGAAGTAGCACACTCCATATTTCAACAGAATATTTGCGCATACACAAAGGAGCTGCGCTGCGGACAATGCTGGGGGGTGTCCACAGCTGACTGAACGCAATTTGCCATCAGAGGAGCATTAGAAACAGGCATGTCATGGATACCAACCACCACTTGGTGAGCTGTAGGGGGTGCATAAGGACCGGATTTGGGGAACACTGGGGTAAATATTCCTGTGTTCCCGGACATACATGAAGTGTAATGCAGCTATTACTGCACGTGTGCACTGAGGCACTGCCTCTCCCATACCACCACAGTGGGGTCACTGTTATATTCCCCACACAGATCTATAAATATCTGTCCCTAATTCCTTGGTACCAAACAGCTGCCCCTGGAAATCTTCCTGTTTTGCAGCACTAACCACCTGTACAGTGATTCTGATAATCTGCTCTTATTCTATGGGCTTTACATGTTTTCATTTTATTATCAGTGTATGTTTACAATAGAAAAAAGAATTTTGGTATTAAATAGTGAACATGTCGTGAGTGACGTAGGTCAGCCAACTCCAGCCCATTAGTTATCATTTATCCTGCTCCTTGCTGGATTATGCTGCTCACTGCCGGGTAATGCTGATTACTGCCGGGTAATGCTGATTACTGCCGGGTAATGCTGCCCAATGCCAGGTAATGCTGATCACTGCTGGGTATATGCTGGTCACTGCTGGGTATATGCTTATCACTGCCGGGTAATGCCGCCCACTGCTGGGTAATGCTGGTCATTGCTGGGTGTATGCTGATCACTGCTGGGTAATGCCGCCCACTGCTGGGTATATGCTGATCACTGCTGGGTATATGCTGATCACTGCTGGGTGTATGCTGATCACTGCTGGGTAATGCCGCCCACTGCTGGGTATATGCTGATCACTGCTGGGTAATGCTGATCACTGCTGGGTAATGCTGATCACTGCTGGGTATATGCTGATCACTGCTGGGTGTATGCTGATCACTACTGGGTAATGCTGCCCACTGCTGGGTACATGTTGATCACTGCTGGGTAATGCTGCCCACTGCTGGGTATATGCTGATCACTGTTGGGTAATGCTGATCACTGCTGGGTAATGCCGCTCACTGCCGGGTAATGCTGCCCACTGCTGGGTATATGCTGATCACTGCTGGGTGTATGCTGATCACTGTTGGGTAATGCTGATCACTGCCGGGTAATGCCGCTCACTGCCGGGTAATGCTGCCCACTGCTGGGTATATGCTGATCACTGCTGGGTAATGCCGCCCACTGCTGGGTATATGCTGATCACTGCTGGGTATATGCTGATCACTGCCAGGTAATGCCGCCCACTGCTGGGTATATGCTGATCACTGCTGGATATATGCTGATCACTGCTGGGTAATGCCGCACATTGCTGGGTATATGCTGATCACTGCTGGGTATATGCTGATCACTGACGGGTAATGCCGCCCACTGCTGGGTATATGCTGATCACTGCTGGGTAATGCTGATCACTGCTGGGTGTATGCTGATCACTGCTGGGTAATGCTGATCACTGCTGGGTATATGCTGATCACTGCTGGGTGTATGCTCATCACTGCTGGGTTAATGCTGCCCACTGCTGGGTATATGCTGATCACTGCCGGGTGTATGCTGATCACTGCCGGGTGTATGCTGATCACTGCCGGGTATATGCTGATCACTGCCGGGTAATGCCGCTCACTGCCGGGTAATACTGTTCACTGCCGAGTAATGCTGATCACTGCTGGGTATATGCTGATCACTGTTGGGTAATGCTGATCACTGCTGGGTATATGCTGATCACTGCCGGGTAAATGCTGATCACTGCCGGGTATATGCTGATCACTGCCGGGTATATGCTGATCACTGCTGGGTAATGCTGATCACTGCTGGATGCTAATCACTGCTGGGTATATGTTGATCACTGCTGGGTAATGCCGCTCACTGCCGGGTAATGCCGCTCACTGCCGGGTAATGCCGCTCACTGCTGGGTATATGCTGATCACTGCTGGGTAATGCTGATCACTGCTGGATATATGCTGATCACTGCTGGGTGTATGCTGATCACTGCTGGGTATATGCTGATCACTGCTGGGTATATGCTGATCACTGCTGGGTGTATGCTGATCACTGCTGGGTAAATGCTGATCATTGCTGGGTATATGCTGATCACTGCTGGGTGTATGCCGCTCACTGCCGGGTAATACTGTTCACTGCCGAGTAATGCTGATCACTGCTGGGTATATGCTGATCACTGCTGGGTAAATGCTGATCACTGCTGGGTAAATGCTGATCACTGCCGGGTAATGCTGATCACTGCCGGGTAATGCTGATCACTGCCGGGTAATGCTTATCACTGCCGGGTAAATGCTGATCACTGCTGGGTAATGCTGCCCACTGCTGGGTATATGCTGCCCACTGCTGGGTATATGCTGCCCACTGCTGGGTATATGCTGATCACTGCTGGGTGTATGCTGATCACTGCTGGGTATATGCTGATCACTGCTGAGTAATGCTGATCACTGCTGGGTAATGCTGCCCACTGCTGGGTATATGCTGCCCACTGCTGGGTATATGCTGATCACTGCTGGGTGTATGCTGATCACTGCTGGGTAAATGCTGATCACTGCTGGGTATATGCTGATCACTGCTGGGTGTATGCTGATCACTGCTGGGTATATGCTGATCACTGCTGGGTATATGCTGATCACTGCTGGGTGTATGCTGATCACTGCTGGGTAATGCTGATCACTGCTGGGTATATGCTGATCACTGCTGGGTAATGCTGATCACTGCTGGATGCTAATCACTGCTGGATGTATGCTGATCACTGCTGGGGGGTGCAGTCATAAACCCGACTGCTGGGATCCCGAAGGTAAGTAGCGGAGTTAGAGGGAGGTTTAGGGTTAGGCACTAAGGGGGAGGGTTAGGTGTATGGTGCGGGGAGGGGGAAGTTAAGTTTAAGCACTAGAGGGGGAGGCTAGGTTCAGGCACTGGGGAGGGAGGGGGAGGGTTAGGATACCAACCAATAGATGTGGTTATGCTAACCCTGTTGGGATTCTGACCACTCGGATCCCGAACGCTGGCATCCCGTACCCAACCCTTGCTGCGTCAGGCGGCTCACTGCTGGGTAATGCTGCAGTCTGCTGGGTCACGCTGCCCACTGCTAGGTTATGCATATAATTTCTGTTATGTGGGTCATTTCTGGGTTATACTGCTTGTTACTGGGTTATTATGTTTATTGCTGTTATACTGCTTAGTGCTTCGTTATACTGCTCATTGCTGTGTTATACTGGTACAAGTGTGAGGGAAGGAATGTGTTACTACAGAGATGAGAGAGGGAAATGTGTTACAACAGCAGTGAAAGAGGAATGTATTACTACAGAGGTGAGGGAGGGGAATGTGTTACTATAGAGGTGAGGGATGGGAATGTGCTACTACAGAGATGAGGGAGGGGAACTTGTTACTGCACAGGTAAGGGAGGGGAATGTGTTACTACACAGGAGAGGGAGGGAAAATGTCAAATGTGTTACTACGGGGTGAGTGAAGAGAATGTATTAGAACACGTGCGAGGGAGAGGAATGTGTTACTACAGGGGTGAGCAGGGGTAATGTGTTACTGTGACTGGATGCCCTCAACTCGACAACCGATCACAGGTTGGGTTTGATTCCCACTGGGTCTTGGGGTATCAGGGATTCCTGCTTGCCATCAGTAACTGCCTGTTACTGACTCAACCCACTGTGCCGTGGGTGTGTAATGATGCTGCCACCACCAAACTCTACCATCAGGGTTTGGAACCGCTTCTTATATAAAATAACCAGGCTGTAATGGGAGTGCAGAAAATGGTTGCTGAAAGCCATATTGTGTGCAATGATTTATAAATGTATCAGGCATTAGACAATGGTCAGACATTAGAAGGTGGTCAGACATTGCATAAGGTATTTTTTGACAGAGAGAAGCAAAGGTCACTGTTTAATTATGTGACCAGACATACTTAATACTGAGTAAACATTGTGTTACCTTCAATTTATCTGAGTACATACACCATAAAACACAGTTGTTGGTGAGATTTCCAACATTCATAATTGAGGCAACAGTGCCCCCTACTGTCTATTAATATTTATGTATATTTCCAATCATGACCTTTATACTTGATAAAATGCTTATGTAGGGAGTTTTTTTCCTATATAAAGCTGTAATTTGTCAGTATACAATCAGCCTATTGCTCAATGTATGTGATCCAGCTCCAAGGTGTTGGAGGGGCTCCTGGGAAGGAAACCATTTATGTTCTGAGTAGATGATCTGACAAGCAAGTTAAGTGTTAACAATTTACTTTTTTTTTTACTTTGTAATAAATGTCTTTTTAACTGATTGTTTGGCTTGATTAACTCCTTGGTATCCAAAGAATCTTATCTCGTTCCACCGAGAACATTAATGGTGTCAGAAGTGGGATACAAAAGGTTAATAGCCATAAATCTGCTTAGAATGTGTAGCCGACGGTTTAGGGGTGTGCAAACCGACACGTCTGGGATGAACAAATTGTTCCCTCCAAAACGGACTTCCAGGAATCTGCTAAGGGTCCAAGTCTGCCACCTCTGCCTGAATCTGAGCTCCAGAGGAGGGCAAGCAGGGTCCCTAGGTACGGAGGGGACACTCTTTGGGAGCTCCCTGAAAACAATTTAGCTCCCCATGCACCTCCTCATGCCACTTTCAGGCATGAGGTTGCTTGGGAGGGCAGCCTGTTTCCCTGGAAGGGGGCTGGGGGATCCAGCAGCCCACACGGAGCCCTGGATTCCCTGGGACTTCCTGGAAACCATAGGTAAGTGCATTTTTACTTTAAATTACACATTTCAAATACATACAAGTATATTAGAAATATATATACACTCAGCCTGTGCCCTGCTACAGGCTTTCACAGAATGCAGCACTGCAGCTCAGGACTGCTTTCCTGGCTCAGTGCTGCACATACATTGCATAATATATTTATTTTAATTTTCCACTGT
This sequence comes from Taudactylus pleione, assembly GCA_031769625.1. Lineage (NCBI taxonomy): Eukaryota > Metazoa > Chordata > Amphibia > Anura > Myobatrachidae > Taudactylus > Taudactylus pleione. The sequence continues at coordinate 1,078,148 of JAUIMM010000392.1, forward strand.
ATTCACATCCTTTGTGCCCAGCGTTGGGGCTTTAACCTCTTTGCTGCTGGTGGTACTGGGAGTTAGGCTTCCAGTCCCCAGCATCCTGCACAGCCCGGCTCCCCCCATCTAGCCTCGGTAGCTGTGGGGCTCTCCTAGTGCTGGCGGCCGCGGGAGCTACTCTCCCGATCCCCAGCATTTTGCAGTGCCTGTAGTGCTCTCTCCCCGGAGCTGGTCAGGGCTGCATCTGGTCCTCCTCACCGCTGGGGGTACAGGGAGCATGGGGCCAGTCTACCTGGGGCATCGGGAGTTAGAGCTGCCAACCCCCAGCGTTCAGCAGTCCGGGACAAGAGACCTGCCTGCAGTGACTCCTTGCTGCCCTGTGTACTGGGGAGCCTGGAGCTCTGCTCCCAGTCCCCAGTGGTCAGCACATAACTCTGCACCTCGGGACTATGTCCCGGCAGTAGCGGCTCTGGGTGAGCAGCCCGACATTGTTACACCGTATAGGTGGGGCGCCAGGAGCTAGGCTCCCGGTCCCCAGCGTGGAGTACTCAGCGGCTCCTTACACACCATCCCCCAGGTGCAGCGCACAGAGGGGTTAACACATTGCAGCGTCCACTGGAGAGGGTCCGGGCCGCAGCAGCATACAAATAAAAATAACTTTTTACAACACCCGGCACCTAGCACCATTAATGCATTTGAAACCATGGCACCTAGCACCTATTGCCTCTTTAAAAATGGCACCGCAGCAAGGGGATTAACCCCTTCAGTGCAGTGGCCGCCATTAACCACGTGTGACCAGCCTCCGGCCACAGTTACTACATAGGTGAGGGAGGAGAATGTGTTACTACAGAGGTGAGGGAGGGGAATAAGTTACTACAGGGGTGAGTAAGGGTAATATGTTGCTACAGGTGTGAGAGAGGGATTGTATTTCTACAGAGGTGAAGGAGTGGAATGTCGAATGTGTTACAACACAGATGAGAGAGGGAAATGTGTTACAACAGCAGTGAGTGCAATGTGTTACTATAGATGTAAGGGAGGGGAATGTTTTACTACTCAAATGAGGGAGGGGATTGTCAAATGTGTTATGGGGTGAGAGAAGGGAATGTGTTACTACAGAGGTGAGGGAGGGGAATGTGTTACTACAGAGGTGAGGGAGGGGAATGTTACTCCACAGATGAGGGAGGGGAATAAGGGGGTCATTCAGACCCACTCGCGAGCGGCAGTACGCTCGCAAGTGGGTCGATGTTCCCCACTGCGCATGCGCACGACGGAGGGAGCTCCGTCATGCGCATGCGCGAGACCCGACGAGCGAAGGACTTTCCTTCGCTCGGAGTGTCTCATCAAAGGGAGCGTGCTGTCGATGGTGACTGACAGCACGCCCCCTTTGGTGGGCGTGCCGGGGGCGTGCCTGCCAGACGGAGGCGTTCCCAAGGGAACGCCTACCGTCTGAAGCCGGCCCCACTGACATCACTAGTGATGTCAGTGGGAGTGATTTTGGCTCTGATAGAGCCAAAATCACTCCTGGCCTTGCGGTTGAGAAACTCAACCGCAGGCTTTTACTCGCAGTTGCGATGGTCAAGACCATCGCGATCATCATTTTGCACGCTCGTATATGCTGTGGGTGGTGACCCACAGCTATACGAGCGTCCAGGAGGACGCTCCATATTAATGGAGGTGGGCCCTGATTCAGAGCGAGCGCTCTGGTCAGAGCGTCCGGCTCTGAATCAGGGCCTAAGTTACTACAGAGGTGAAGGAGGGATTGTATTTCTACACAAGAAAGACAAAGGGAAATGTTGAATGTGCTACAACATGGGCAAGAGAGGGTAATGTGTTTATTACAGATGTGGGTGGGTAATGTGTTATTACAGATGTGAGGGAGATATTGTATTTCTACATAGGTGCGGGAGGGTAATGTTGAATGTGTTTCAACACGGACAAGGGATGGAATTGTGTTACTACAGAGATGAGCTAGGATGTGTTACTACAGAGGTAAGGGAGTGAAATGTTTTAGTACACAGGTGAGGGAGGGTAACGTCTTACTATAGCATTGAGGGAGGGAATACATTTCTATAGAGGTGAAATATTAATGTGTTACTAGAGAGGTGAGATGGAAATTATTATTATTATCCTTTATATGGCGCCACAAGTGTTCCGCAGCGCCTTACATAGTACATAAACAATTAGACAAGCGACTTACAAAACAACAGAATATAGGACAAGGACATGGATAATATACATTGTTACATTAGTGACCATAACACTTAGATATACAACAGAGCGTAAGCACCAAGTGTTAGGTGCCTTAGTGGGGGCTAAGAAGTAGATGAAAGTAAAGTAAGGAGAAGCACAAGAGGGTAGAGGGCCCTGCTTGTAAGAGCTTACATTGGAAATAGTAAATATCTAAGGTCTACCTAGGTGAAACCAGGTACATCAGCTAGTGGTAATATACTGCTCATTGCTAGGTGATAAAGGTAATTGCTGGATATAATAGGCTGCTCATTGCTGGATTATATGAGTCATTCCTGAATATAATATGATGCTCATTGCTGGGTTATATTGGTCATTCCTGAATATAATATGCTACCTATTGCTACGCTATGAGAATTATTGCTGGATATAATATGCTGTACATTGCTGAGTTATGTGAGTGATTGCTGTATATAATATGCTGTACATTGCTGGGTTATGTGAGTGATTGCTGGATATAATATGCTGTACATTGCTGGGTTATGTGAGTAATTGCTGGATGTAATATGCCTACATTGCTGATGTGAGTGATTGCTGGATATAATATGCTGTATATTGCTGGGTTATGTGAGTGATTGCTGGATATAATATGCTGTACATTGCTGGGTTATGTGAGTAATTGCTGGATGTAATATGCTGTACATTGCTGGGTTATGTGAGTAATTGCTGGATGTAATATGCTGTACATTGCTGGGTTATGTGAGTGATTGCTGTATATAATATGCTGTACATTGCTGGGTTATGTGAGTGATTGCTGGGTTATGTGAGTAATTGCTGGGTTATGTGAGTGATTGCTGGATATAATATGCTGTATATTGCTGGGTTATGTGAGTGATTGCTGGATATAATATGCTGTACATTGCCGGTAAGGATACTGCCTTTGAACCTCTATATACCCCTGCCTATACCTTCTAATATTCTTCCTATAAACCTCTAAGGATTACGCTAATTTGCGTACGTAGTCATCCAGTAAATAAAGATTCCAGACTTAGAACATGTGGTTCCAAAGCACAAAGTATTATTCAAGTAAAAGTACAGCAGTTACACGCTATGATCCTCATATAATCTTAGTGCAAAGAGATTATACAGACCCAAATACAATTATACATACGCAGCGCTCTCTGGTCCAGATGTTAGGCATCAGCAAGAAACCCCTCGTCAATCAACATTCAGCACAAAGACTAGGAACCCAGGGTCAGAGCACACATATTTATACCCCCCAGAAATAAACAACACAATAGAGAAGTTTGTTGCTAATACCATTGGTCCTAAAGGAGAGGGCATATGTTACAAGGCATTTAACAGGTTGATTCAAATAGACACAACCCAGCCTCTAACAACTGGGGGTCTCTGGTTTCCTGCCTCATGCAACATCCTAACAGTTGTTCATATAATGTACATTTTGTTGCTTGAAGTCTCTGCGGTCCATAAGCTGAGAATGCATGATGCGATCTCCACACCGATGGTACCGGAATACTGTTGAAAGAATACGCATCAGTACAATACCAAACATACTTACTTATCACGTATAAAACCTTAGTTACCAAATAATCTTTATTTCACGGCATTTATGCTAAATGAACAAACTTAAATCTTATACTTTAAAGCTTATTAAACCTTTTATGTGAATATGTAATGTGTAAGTATGCGGGGTGTGATGTAAAGACGCTAGTTAACTTGGGGCAGATGCGCGCGCATGAAGCTAATAAACAGCGTTTTCATACAGGATCTTATGCAGTCGCTAATATGTGACTAGTTAATAGCACAATTGTGCGTATTAATGTGTGTATGAGAAATGGTGCACTTAAATCTCACTTAAACTAAGTGAACACCTAGCAGTGTGGAATGCTGAGCCTTATAGTTCCATAACTTGCTCATGCCCCAGCAGCCCCCTCCCTTTTCAGGCTCCAAAATACTGGCCTTGTTCTCCCAGGCCCTGTGTGGATGCAAATTAGCACAGCTACAAGACCCAAACCTCAGATAACACTCTTGGCTTTGAATGTACAAACGACCCTCTTGCTGTATTCGAGCAGGGCCACCTGGAGTGAGAGCTTGTCTACACAGGCTAGTTGTCACTTGGCCATTTGCTCTGTTTAGCTAATGCAATCCAATTTTGACATACTGTACAGCCATTTCTGAAATATATCCTTTAGGGGAATTATAATAATACACACACTTTATCCAGAGCACCCAAACTACGTAAAGTCATGAAATGGGCTTTTGATGAATCGCCGTAACTTATGGCGATGGTCACAGATGCAATCGCATGATGCTAATAGTAATATCGCCACATGTACTAAAGTGTGAGTTTATCTAAAATAGCGCTTAGGCGGCCATTCGCAAAATGGCGTCTTGCGATCTCATTTCCAAGATGGCGTCTTCTGGCCAGTCGCAAGATGGTGTCGCTGCGATTCAATTTTAAACTGATCTTGTCTCAGCCAATAATCCAGCTTCGACACTGGGTTATGTGAGTAATTGCTGGATGTAATATGCTGTACATTGCTAGGTTATGTGAGTAATTGCTGGATGTAATATGGTGTACATTGCTGGGTTATGCAGGTGGGTGCTGGATGTAATATACTGTACATTGCTGGGTTATGTGAGAGATTGCTGGATGTAATATGCTGTACATTGCTGGGTTATGCAGGTGGGTGCTGGATGTATTATGCTGTATATTACTGGTTTATGTGAGTGACTGCTGGATGTAATATGCTGTACATTGCTGGGTTATGCGGGTGATTGCTGGATGTAATATGCTGTACATTGCTGGGGTATGCAGTTGATTGCTGGATGTAATATGCTGTACATTGCTGGGTTGGGATTGGTATGAAATACCGCCGGACCTATGTCAAATCCTGACACCGGAAGCCTGGCACACTGAAGATGCCGACTGCTCTAAAGGTAAGTATTAACTAACCTAGCCCCCCCTAACCGTCCTTTAGGGGTGCCTAACCCTAACCTTCCTCCCTAGTGCTTAACCCTAATCCCCCCCCCTTCCCAGCTGCCTATACCTAACCCTCTGGGGGGGTGCCTAACCCTAACCCCCCCTTCCCCTAGCCTAACCCACCCGGGGGGGTGCCTAACCCCGAGTCCCCCCGGGTGCCCCTAACCTAACCCCCCCATGTGGCTGTCCACGACCGGCTTACCTTTGATCGGTATGCTGTACATTGCTGTGTTATGTGAGTGATAGCTGGATATAATATGCTGTACATTGCTGGGTTATATGAGTTATTGCTGGATGTAATATGCTGTACATTGCTGGATTATGCAGGTGATTGCTGGATATAACATGCTGTACTTTGCTGGGTTATGTGAGTGATTGCTGAATGTAAATGATGTACATTGCTGGGTTATGCAGGTGATTGCTGGATGTAATATGCTGTATATTGCTGGGTAATGCAGGTGATTGCTGGATGTAATATGCTGTACATTGCTGGGTTATGTGAGTGATTGCTGGATGTAATATGCCGTACATTGCTGGGTTATGTGAGTGATAGCTGGATGTAATATGCTGTACATTGTTGGGTTATGCGGGTGATTGCTGGATGTAATATGCTGTACATTGCTGGGTTATGCGGGTGATTGCTGGATATAATATGCTGTACATTGCTGGGTTATGCAGGTGATTGCTTGATGTAATATGCTTTATATTGCTGGGTTATACAGGTGTGTGCTGGATGTAATATGCTGTACATTGTTGGGTTATGTGAGTGATTGCTGGATATAATATGCTGTACAGTGCTGGGTTATGCAGGTGGGTGCTCGATGTAATATACTGTACATTGCTGGGTTATGTGAGTGATAACTGGATGTAATAAGCTGTACATTGTTGACTTATGGAGGTGATTGTTGGATGTAATATGCTGTACATTGCTGGGTTATGTGAGTGACTGCTGGATGTAATATGCTGTACATTGCTGGGTTATGCAGGTGGGTGCTGGATGTATTATGCTGTATATTACTGGTTTATGTGAGTGACTGCTGGATGTAATATGCTGTACATTGTTGGGTTATGCGAGTGATTGCTGGATGTAATATGCTGTACATTGCTGGGGTATGCAGTTGATTGCTGGATGTAATATGCTGTACATTGCTGGGTTGGGATTGGTATGAAATACCGCCGGACCTATGTCAAATCCTTACACCGGAAGCCTGGCACAGTGAAGATGCCGACTGCTCTAAAGGTAAGTATTAACTAACCTAGCCCCCCCTAACCGTCCTTTAGGGGTGCCTAACCCTAACCTTCCTCCCTAGTGCTTAACCCTAATCCCCCCCCCTTCCCAGCTGCATATACCTAACCCTCTGGGGGGGTGCCTAACCCTAACCCCCCCTTCCCCTAGCCTAACCCACCCGGGGGGGTGCCTAACCCCGAGTCCCCCCGGGTGCCCCTAACCTAACCCCCCCATGTGGCTCTCAACGACCGGCTTACCTTTGATCGGTATGCTGTACATTGCTGTGTTATGTGAGTGATAGCTGGATATAATATGCTGTACATTGCTGGGTTATATGAGTTATTGCTGGATGTAATATGCTGTACATTGCTGGATTATGCAGGTGATTGCTGGATATAACATGCTGTACTTTGCTGGGTTATGTGAGTGATTGCTGAATGTAAATGATGTACATTGCTGGGTTATGCAGGTGATTGCTGGATGTAATATGCTGTATATTGCTGGGTAATGCAGGTGATTGCTGGATGTAATATGCTGTACATTGCTGGGTTATGTGAGTGATTGCTGGATATAATATGCTGTACATTGCTGGGTTATGTGAGTGATAGCTGGATATAATATGCTGTACAGTGCTGGGTTATGCAGGTGATTGCTGGATGTAATATGCTGTCCATTGCTGGGTTATGCAGGTGGGTGCTGGATATAATATGCTGTACATTGCTGGGTTATGTGAGTGATTGCTGGATGTAATATGCTGTACATTGCTGGGTTATGCAGGTGGGTGCTGGGTATAATATGCTGTACATTGCTGGGTTATGTGAGTGATTGCTGGATGTAATATGCTGTATATTGCTGGGTTATGCAGGTGATTGCTGGATGTAATATGCTGTACATTGCTGGGTTGGGATTGGTATGAAATACCGCCGGCTCTATGTCCGCGGTTCAAATCCCGACACCGCAAGCCCGGCACAGTGAAGATCCCAACTTCTCTAAAGGTAAGTATTAACTAACCTAACCCCCCCTAACCTTCCTTTAGGGGTGCCTAACCCTAACCTTCCTCCCTAGTGCTTAACCCTAACCCCCCCTTCCCTGCTGCCTATACCTAACCCTCTGGGGAGGGTGCCTAACCCTAACCCCCCCTTTCCCTAGCCTAACCCTCCCAGGGGGGTGCATAACCCCAAGTCCCCCCTGGGTGCCCCTAACCTAACCCACCATTCCCACATGGCTGTCCGCGCCCGGCTTACCTTCGATCGGTATGCTGTACATTGCTGAGTTATACAGGTGATTTCTGGATGTAATATACTGTACATTGCTGGATAATGCAGGTGGGTGCTGGATATAATATGCATTATATTGCTGGGTTATGCAGGTGGGTGCTGGATGTAATATGCTGTACATTACTGGGTTATGTGAGTGATTGCTGGTTGCAATATGCTGTACATTGCTGGGTTATGTGAGTGATAGCTGGATGTAATATGCTGTACATTGCTGGGTTATGTGAGTGATAGCTGGATATAAAATGCTGTATATTGCTGGGTTATGTGAGTGATTGCTGGATGTAATATGCTGTACATTGCTGGGTTATGTGAGTGATTGCTGGATATAATATGCTGTACATTGCTGGGTTATGTGAGTGATAGCTGGATGTAATATGCTGTACATTGCTGGGTTATGCAGGTGGGTGCTGGATGTAATATGCTGTACATTGCTGGGTTATGTGAGTGATAGCTGGATGTAATATGCTGTACATTGCTGTTTCTACTTCAGGGTCCATAGGGGGTCCACAGGGTTGACCTTGGGGTATAGCTGGATCTGGATCCATGGGCACCACGCAGTTAAAGCTTTAGCTGCTCCCAGGATGCACTTGGGTCCGTCCTCCTCTATACCCCGCCCCCGGCCACAGCACCTCAGTTTGAGTTGGTGCCCGGCCGGAGTCGGGTCACCTGCGCAGGGGGGCTGCAGGAGCAGCCCCCAAAAGCTTTCTATTTTTATTTAAAAAAAAAAAAAAAAAGAGCCTGTTAGATTTTTATTTTACAACAGAGGCTCTAGTGTGGCAGCGACGGGCTGTCTATGCAGATGCCCACGCTGCCGCTCTCCTTCCCCGCTGGCGCCGCGACGCCAGTACTGCACTGGGGATCGCGGCGGGAGGCCAGAGTCCGTACTAGCCGGACTCTGGGTCCCTCCCTGGACTGCTGCCGGAGTCGCCGGGGACAAGGTAAGCCGCGAGTCGCCGATTAGCGGCGGCTCGCGGGTATTGCCTGCACATGCAGTCCTTTGCCCCCGGTCCTAGGGGACAGACCGGGGGCCGCTAGCGGTGGCGGCGGGCTCCCCCTCTGAGGAGGAATAACCCGTGGGACCACTAGACCACCAGGGATATATGGCAAACGGGATGCCGGCAAGCCCTGGGGTTAATATGCTAGCCAGGGGAGGAAGCCTTCCCTGTCAGCGGCTCCTCCCCTCAGCTCAGCGCGCCTTTCAACATGGAGTCTGGCGTCGCTGAGCTGCAGATACTCGGCCACTCCTCCTCTGAGGTCTCCAGCGGCCATTTTCTACAAGTGGCAGCGCAGATCTTCAGGGAGCACGCGGACCGGTCCCCCTGTGTACCTCTCCCCCGATATAAGGACTGTGTACACAGCACTATAGCCCTCCCAGACACTGAATCTGGGCAGGTTGATTGTAGTGGAAAGGTGCAGTGAGTATATCTTCCTGCATGGTATGTGACTTTTGCTAGTGCTGCCTGTCTGTGCTTATTTTTCGCTTACTGTCAGCTTATACCTATCCCTTTACTTCTCCTACAAGCCCTACAGGTGTGTGGGGGAAGGGTGTTTCTACTGACTTCACTTATATAGATCACGTATTTGTGAGGTCCGTCACATACAGTTGTGTGCTACACAGTGCCGTATTGTGGGCTGTTGTTTAGCACACCGGTGAGTGCGTTTTCTTCTGCCCTGTTGCCAGATATATTTTTTGACTATATAATATATTCTGTCATGTCAGACGAGGAGGTTGACCGCTCAGTGGCTCCGGTGTTGGCATCCTGCGGACGCTGTTCTGCAGGAGTAGATAGGGAGGATTTGTCACAGGATGGCCTGTGTAGTCGATGCCAGGTGGCTCCTGGCCCATCCAGACCTTCTCTGGCGCAGGAACCACCATGGGCGATGTTTTCTCAAGTGCTGGTGTCTATTGCAGACCGTCTGTCAGTCCCGACTGCTCTCCCTACTAGGGCGTTGCCCCAGCCGACCATCCCCCATTCCCCGGGTGTCCCGCAGTTATTGCGGAGTCCTCCTGGGTCTCAATCAGTGGGTCCCTATGCGGGGTTGCCTATGTATATACAGGCTTCCCCTGTGCCGCAGCAGCCTGTGGTACCTTTTCAGGCCCCTATGGCGACTCCTCCACCATGGGTGGATGTGCTCTCCAACTCCGTGCAAAATTTGGCGGCCGCTTCCTCGGCTTTTCAGTCAATTTGCAGACTGACATGCCTTCTAGGATTTCAAAACGCCCACTCATGACACGGGCTGCTCAGGTATCGGACTCAGAGGGTTCCTCAGATGATGGGGAGGTCCCTGATGACACTGACTCGGACGCCTCGGTCCAGGAAATGGATACCAAGTCGTCCATTAATGTGCGAGCACTAGTTAGGGCGGTGCGAGCTATTCTTCTTATAGAGGATGAGGCACCGGTTCCTAAGTCGAAGTTTCCTAGTTTCAAAAAAACTAAGGTGGCTTCTGCGGTGTTTCCCCTGTCGGATCAGTTGACGGATCATACGGCGGTAGCTTGGCAGGCGCCCAGTAAGAGATTCCTTCCTCAGAAGCGGTTGGCTTCTAATTACCCCTTCCCTGAGGCACATTGTAAAAAATGGGAAACTCCACCGGCGGTGGATTCCCATGTCACCCGTTTAACTCGGGGCGCCACCTTACCATTACCGTCAATATCCTCGCTGAAGGATCCCACGGACAGGAAAGTTGAGACTTGCTTAAAGTCTATTTACTCCCTCTCCGGGGCGGTGGCCCGACCGTCCATGGCCATCTCCTGGGTGGCCAAGGCCATTGAGGGGTGGGCCAATGCATTGGAAGATACCTTCCCGGACGACGCTCCGGATGTCCAGCGGGCGTTGTTGGGACAAATGAGGGACGCTGCTTCTTACATTGGAGAAGCTTCTTTAGATGCTAGTCTGCTGACCTCGCGGGTATCGGCTGCAGCGGTGTCTGCCCGCCGATCCTTATGGTTGCGGTCCTGGAGAGCGGACTCTGATTCAAAGAAAGGTCTGGAGGCCTTACCTTTCAATGGGGAATTACTATTTGGTCCGGACTTGGACAAAATAGTGGACACCCTGGCTAAATCCAAGTCGGCCTTCCTCCCTTCGGCGGCATTGCCTGCTAAGGTTCGGAGTTCGGCTTTTCGTTCCTTTCGGGTTCAGGGTAAGGCGAAAGGTCAGTCCTTCCCGAGACAGTCTGCGAGTAAGACGGCCTCTAAACCCAAGAAGCAAGCCTGGAGTGCTCAGCGCCCTTCTTCCAAGCAGGAAGATAAACCTGCGGCCTGATGGGACGGGCCTCCCTCTGGGGGACCTCAGAGTGGGAGGCCGACTTCTTCTATTTGCCCAGTGCTGGCACAATACCACCACGGATGCCTGGGTTCGAGAAGTGGTCTCCCAGGGGTACGCCCTGTCTTTTCGGCACAGACCACCCCACCAGTTTTTCTGCACAAGTCCTTCTCAGGACAAGACCAAGGCGTTACAGGTTCAGGAGGCTATAGAGTCCTTGCTGAAAGCAGGGGTGATTGTTCCCGTTCCTCTATCACAACGAGGGACGGGGTATTATTCGTCTCTGTTTCTGGTGCAGAAACCCAATGGTTCTCATCGCCCTATCCTCAACTTGAAGTCTCTGAACAAATTCCTCAGAGTTCCCAAGTTCAGGATGGAAACGTTACGTTCCATCATTCTGGCGATGGAACCGGGGGATTACATGGTGTCCCTGGACATCCAGGACGCCTACCTCCATGTTCCGATAGCATCTTCACCCCAGCGGTATCTGAGGTTCGCTATCCTTCAACACCACTATCAGTTCCGGGCGCTACCCTTTGGTCTCTCCACGGCACCGAGGGTGTTCACGAAGATTATGGCGGTCATGGCCGCACATCTTCGGAACCAGAATGTACGGCTGCTGCCGTATCTGGACGACCTCCTGTTGCTGGCGAGCTCCCCGGAGGTACTGCTTCAACATCTCCACCTGACGATCGCTTGCCTGCAAGCACACCGGTGGTTGATAAATTGGAAAAAGTCCTCCCTGATTCCATCACAGCGGATGGTTCATTTGGGAGCCCTGCTGGATTCGCGTCAGCAAAGGATCTTCCTGACTCCGGAGAAGGTCGCCTCCCTACAGCTGCGGATACGCAGTTGCCTGAGCCGTTGCCGCCTGTCGGTCCATTCGGCTATGAGAGTTCTGGGGTCCATGGTGTCGACATTCGACATGGTGGAATTTGCCCAGTTCCATTCCCGGCCCCTGCAGGGGCTGATTCTATCAGAATGGAACGGGTTACCTCACCGGATCCGCTCTCAGGTGCTGGTGTTGTCTCCGGACGTTCGGCAATCTTTGGCTTGGTGGCTTCAGACAGCTCATCTGGTCGAGGGGCGCCCATTTTGGATCCCGGACTGGGTCCTGCTCACGACGGATGCCAGTCTCCGGGGTTGGGGGGCAGTGACCGGCTCTTTGTCGCTTCAGGGTCGTTGGTCAGCGGAAGAAGCACTTCTCCCCATCAACATCCTGGAACTGCGGGCAGTATACAGGGCCCTTCAGTCGTCCGGCCCCGCTCTTCATGGAAGGGCGGTACAGGTGCAGTCCGACAACGCCACCACGGTGGCATATATCAACCACCAAGGCGGAACTCGCAGTCAGGCAGCGATGTCGGAGGTGTCTCGTATCCTGACTTGGGCGGAGGGTCACATTCCAGCGATCTCGGCGGTCTTCATCCCCGGAGTCCTCAATTGGGAGGCGGACTTCCTCAGCCGTCACGACGTGCATCCCAGGGAATGGTCGCTTCACCCAGAGGTGTTTCAGCTACTCGTGGACAGGTGGGGACTGCCGGAGCTGGACTTGATGGCCTCCCGTCACAATCACAAGTTGCCCGTTTACGGGTCAAGGACAAGAGACGCAGGCGCAAGTCTGGTGGACGCGCTGTCGGTGAAATGGACGTTTCACCTGGCATATCTGTTTCCTCCGATATCCCTGCTTCCTCGGGTTCTGCGGAAATTCAAGCAGGACGACGGCATGCTCGTGCTGGTAGCTCCGGCGTGGCCCAGACGTCCTTGGTACTCCGATCTCAGGGGCCTCTCCATCGACGCTCCGTACCTTCTTCCTCAGCGTCGGGACCTGTTGTCTCAGGGGCCCTGCCTTTACCCGGATCTGGGTCGGCTGTCTTTGACGGCGTGGCTCTTGAGACAGCCGTCTTGAGGTCTCGGGGCTTCTCCAGTTCGGTTATTGGTACCATGCTCAGGGCACGCAAGCCTGCTTCAGCACGGATTTATCAGAGTGTGGCACACTTACTTTCAGTGGTGTGAGTCCAGACATTATGATCCTCAGGTGTTCTGAGTTTCTAGGATCTTGGAATTTCTTCAGTCAGGATTGGATCTCGGCTTACGCCTTGCATCTCTGAAGGTTCATGTGTCCGCCTTGTCCGTGTGGTTTCAACGGCGGATTGCAATACTACCAGACGTTCACACCTTTTTCCAAGGTGTTCTCAGGATCCAGCCTCCCTTTGTGCCTCCTGTGGCTCCTTGGGACTTGGCGGTGGTGCTACGGGTCCTGCAGGGTCCTCCGTTTGAGCCTCTTGAGGCGGTGGAGCTCAAGTGGCTGACATTTAAGACTGTTTTTCTCCTGGCAATTGCTTCGGCCAGGAGGGTGTCTGAATTGGGGGCGCTTTCCTGTCGCCCTCCTTTCCTGATTTTTCACCAGGACAGAGCGGTGCTCCGCACTCGTCCTGAGTTTTTGCCCAAAGTGGTCTCGAAGTTCCACATTAATCAGGAACTTGTTGTGCCAGCTTTTCAGTCCCCTGATCTTTCAGCTGGTGAGACTTCCTTAGATGTGGTCCGGGCGCTTAGAATTTATGTAGACCGGACGGCTTCGGTTAGGAAGTCTGATTCCTTGTTTATCCTCTTTGGTTTTCACAAGAGGGGTTGGCCTGCCAACAAACAAACGTTAGCCCGTTGGCTTTGTTCCGTTATTTGTGAGGCTAATGCACAGGAGGGCTTACCTGTGCCAGCCTCTGTTAAGGCTCATTCCACTCGTTCTGTGGGTCACTCTTGGGCTGCTAGACGTCGCGCTTCTGCTGTTCAGCTGTGTAAGGCGGCCACTTGGTCTTCAATTCAAACATTTTTGAGGTTCTATGCGTTTGACACCTTCGCCTCTCAGGATGCATCCTTTGGGCGCCGGGTACTCCTTTCAGCACAGGAGCGTCCCCGCCCTTAGTTGTACTGCTTTGGGACATCCCCAAGGTCAACCCTGTGGACCCCCTATGGACCCTGAAGTAGAAAACAAGAGATATGGTAAGAACTTACCTTTGTTATCTCTGTTTCTACGAAGTCCATAGGGTCCACAGGGCGCCCGCCCTGACGCACCTGGCTTCAAATGGGCTGTGTGGCTGGTCACCGGTTTTCCATCTCCCATTTCTGTGAGTATGGTTTCTTGTGTGTTCCAGTCTTCCTTCTCTCTGTTTAGTCTCCTCCTCCGGCCTTGGCTGCTTACCAACTGAGGTGCTGTGGCCGGGGGCGGGGTATAGAGGAGGACGGACCCAAGTGCATCCTGGGAGCAGCTAAAGCTTTAACTGCGTGGTGCCCATGGATCCAGATCCAGCTATACCCCAAGGTCAACCCTGTGGACCCTATGGACTTCGTAGAAACAGAGATAACAAAGGTAAGTTCTTACCATATCTCTTGTTTTTATGCAGGTGGGTGCTGGATGTAATATGCTGTACATTGCTGGGTTATGCAGGTGGGTGCTGGATGTAATATGCTGTACATTGCTGGGTTATGCAGGTGGGTGCTTGATATAATATACTGTACATTGCTGGGTTATGCAGGTGGGTGCTGGATATAATATGCTGTAAATTGCTGGGTTATGTGAGTGATTGCTGAATATAAAATGCTATACATTGATGGGTTATGTGAGTGATTGCTGGGTTATGCAGGTCGTTGGTGGATATAATATGCTATACATTGCTGGGTTATGCAGGTGAGTGCTGGATATATGCTGTACAGTGCTGGGTTATGCAGGTGATTGCTGGATGTAATATGCTGTACATTGCTGGGTTATGCAGGTGATTGCTGGATGTAATATGCTGTACATTGCTGGGTTATGCAGGTGATTGCTGGATGTATTATGCTGTACATTGCTGGGTTATGCAGGTGGGTGCTCTATGTAATATGCTGTATATTGCTGGGTTATGTGAGTGATAGCTGGATGTAATATGCTGTCCAATGCTGTTATGCAGATGGGTGCTGGATGTAATATGCTGTACATTGCTGGGTTATGCAGGTGATTGCTGGATGTATTATGCTGTACATTGCTGGGTTATGCAGGTGGGTGCTCTATGTAATATGCTGTATATTGCTGGGTTATGTGAGTGATAGCTGGATGTAATATGCTGTCCAATGCTGTGTTATGCAGATGGGTGCTGGATATAATATGCTGTACATTGCTGGGTTACGCAGGTCGGTGCTGGATATGATATGCTGTACATTGCTGGGTTATGTGAGTGATTGCTGGATATAATATGCTGTACATTGCTGGGTTGTGTGAGTGACTGCTGGATATAATATGCTGTACATTGCTGGGTTATGTGGGTGATTGCTGGATGTAATATGCTGTATATTGCTGGGTTATGTGAGTGATTGCTGGATGTAATATGCTGTACATTGCTGGGTTATGTGAGTGATAGCTGGATGTAATATGCTGTACATTGCTGGGTTATGTGAGTGATAGCTGGATGTAATATGCTGTACATTGCTGGGTTATGCAGGTGGGTGCTGGATATAATATGCTGTACATTGCTGGGTTATGTGAGTGATTGCTGGATGTAATATGCTGTACATTGCTGGGTTATGTGATTGATTACCTGGATATAATATGCTGTACATTGCTGGGTTATGTGAGTGATTACCTGGATATAATATGCTGTATATTGCTGGGTTATGCAGGTGGGTGCTGGATGTAATATGCTGTATATTGCTGGGTTATGTGAGTGATTGCTGGATATAATATGCTGTACATTTCTGGGTTATGTGAGTGATAGTGGGATGTAATATGCCGTAGATTTCTGGGTTATGCAGGTGGGTGCTGGATATAATATTCTGTACATTGCTGGGTTATGTGAGTGATAGCTGGATATAATATGCTGTACATTGCTGGGTTTATGAGTGATTGCTGGATATAATATGCTGTACATTGCTGGGTTATGTGAGTGATTGCTGGATATAATATGCTGTACATTGCTGGGTTATGCGGGTGATTGCTGGATGTAATATGCTGTACATTGCTGGGTTATGTGAGTGATTGCTGGATATAATATGCTGTACATTGCTGGGTTATGCAGGTGATTGCTGGATGTAATATGCTGTACATTGCTGGGTTATGCAGGTGATTGCTGGATGTATTATGCTGTACATTGCTGGGTTATGCAGGTGGGTGCTCTATGTAATATGCTGTATATTGCTGGGTTATGTGAGTGATAGCTGGATGTAATATGCTGTCCAATGCTGGGTTATGCAGGTGGGTGCTGGATGTAATATGCTGTACATTGCTGGGTTATGCAGATGGGTGCTGGATATAATATGCTGTACATTGCTGGGTTACGCAGGTCGGTACTGGATATGATATGCTGTACATTGCTGGGTTATGTGAGTGATTGCTGGATATAATATGCTGTACATTGCTGGGTTGTGTGAGTGACTGCTGGATATAATATGCTGTACATTGCTGGGTTATGTGGGTGATTGCTGGATGTAATATGCTGTATATTGCTGGGTTATGTGAGTGATTGCTGGATGTAATATGCTGTACATTGCTGGGTTATGTGAGTGATAGCTGGATGTAATATGCTGTACATTGCTGGGTTATGTGAGTGATAGCTGGATGTAATATGCTGTACATTGCTGGGTTATGCAGGTGGGTGCTGGATATAATATGCTGTACATTGCTGGGTTATGTGAGTGATTGCTGGATGTAATATGCTGTACATTGCTGGGTTATGTGATTGATTACCTGGATATAATATGCTGTACATTGCTGGGTTATGTGAGTGATTACCTGGATATAATATGCTGTATATTGCTGGGTTATGCAGGTGGGTGCTGGATGTAATATGCTGTATATTGCTGGGTTATGTGAGTGATTGCTGGATATAATATGCTGTACATTTCTGGGTTATGTGAGTGATAGCGGGATGTAATATGCCGTAGATTGCTGGGTTATGCAGGTGGGTGCTGGATATAATATTCTGTACATTGCTGGGTTTTGTGAGTGATAGCTGGATATAATATGCTGTACATTGCTGGGTTTATGAGTGATTGCTGGATATAATATGCTGTACATTGCTGGGTTATGTGAGTGATTGCTGGATATAATATGCTGTACATTGCTGGGTTATGCGGGTGATTGCTGGATGTAATATGCTGTACATTGCTAAGTTATACAGGTGATTGCTGGATATAATATACTGTACATTGCTGGGTTATGTGAGTGATTGCTGGATACAATATGCTATACATTGCTGGGTTATGTGAGTTATTGCTGGATATAATATGCTGTATATTGCTGGGTTATGCAGGTGATTGCTGGATATTCCTGGGTTATGTGAGTGATAGCTGGATATAATATGCTGTACATTGCTGGGTTATGTGAGTGTTTGCTGGATGTAAATGCTGTACATTGCTGGGTTATGCAGGTGGGTGCTGGATGTAATATGCTGTACAATGCTGGGTTATGTGAGTGATTGCTAAATGTAAATGCTGTACATTGCTGGGTTATGCAGGTGGGTGCTGGATGTAATATGCTGTACATTGCTGGGTTATGCAGGTGGATGCTGGATGTAATATACTGTACATTTTTGGGTTATTTGAGTGATTGCTGAACATAATATGCTAAACGCAGTTTAACAGGACAGTTGTGAGAATCTCCCAGAACTTGGGTTATATGTATGAAGCAGCGACTTTTGTAAAACAACACTTTGAGGTGAAAATTTAAAGCGGCACTACCAGGTAAAACAGCACTAACAGGTAAAACAGCCAATTAATGTTAGTGCTGCTTTAAATGTTCACCTCAAACCCGCTTAGAAGTGGTGACATACAGGAGCTGCTTCTTATATATAGCCCCTTGTATTTATCAGATTTGGGATGTAAATAGTAATACGACACCTGCGCACTGCAGGCAACGTATGAATTCTATGCATGGATCTAACGGCACCACATGGGTTTTATCTCTGCCACTGGCTGATGCTACAGAGTCAGGAACAGGAAGGGCTCAGAGAGCACACAGATAACATGGTGCCGGTAGCTGCAGGTGCTAACGATTAGTCCCTATTTTTCTATACTGACTAACTGTACAATATATTTCCTGCATGTCAGATGCAAATCTTACTACCTGCTCTTAGGGGGATATTTACTAAAGTGCGGATTTTAAAAAGTGTAGATGTTACCCATAGCAACCAATCAGATTCTACTTATTTATCTAGTACCTTCTACAAGATAATAGCTAGAATCTGATTGGTTGCTAAGGGCAACATCTCCACTTCTAAAACCCTGCATCTTAGTAAATATAGCCCTTATTCTCTAAAGCTTAATATTTACTGTAGGGGATATCTAAAATGAAAAATAAAAATTGTTCATCGCAGGGGACGTGATTATCCAGAAGGAAACGTCAGGGTATCCGCAGACTGTACAGACGCTATATGTGTACGAGACTGTGGAACGGTGATAAATATTGGTGGCCTGTGGTTTTTCTTGCTGCCCCTTCCCCCGAAGTGCTAAATATAGTTTCCATTTTACATGATGCCTCAGGTATGTGTTATGCCCGATGCACGGGAGTCGGGCTGCGGGAGGTCTGTTGACGGCTGTAACTTTCCTGTACGCGCTGAGTATTTGGATAACATGGTTCAGGCCAGAACTGGGGAGACACAGGCTCTACTTGTCTGACTGCTGACAGCGTCTGCATCCAATCTGCAGAGACAGAGCGGAACTGTAGGATTAGAGACGTAGGAATCTATTTATTGAGGCGTCCGTTACAGCCCCACAACTGAACATTCCTTTTACGCCGCATATCGCGGTTATATGGAATTAATTTTCGGGGCTATTTATCAAATATCTGTTGCTGGGGCAGGGGCTCCGAATATAGCCAGTAGCAGCGATAAGTAAATTGTAGGTGACAGTGCCAGCTATCACATTACTGCTGGGCACAGACACGGCTAGCCTACTGCGCATGTGCGGCCACGTACGGCAAGCCTAAGCTGCTGGGGAGGGATCCATTTTTTTCTCCGTAATTTTTTTTTTACTATAGTAGCTTATAAACTACAATGACTTTCGCCATCTTACAGTGGCCTTAGCTATTGTGGGATTATGGGCCTGATTCAGACCCAGTCGCTAAGCTGCGGACGCTCGCTGTAGCCGATAATCGCCAGTCTGCGCATGCATATAAGTAGCAATGCGCGTGCGCAAGCCAGTCACTGCGATCGGGAATCGTGCGCTTGTAGTACACAGACCGGCCGCCACTTTGAGCGACAGAATGAGCCGTTTGTGGGTGGTAACAGGGGAATGTGCTTGTGAACGGGGAGTGGTGCTGCGAACCCAGGCGTGTCTGGGCGTCTTATGGGTGTGCATAATTAGCGTGGAGGCGTCATTGTACACGTCACTTGGTTGTATTTTACACTGAAGTGCTCGCAGTGCTTGCGGTAGGGTAGAGGCAACCACAAGCGCTACGTTCGCTTCCGATGGTCCTCGATGTACCGATGGGTGCAGACACTTCCTGGAGATGACGTGCGCTAGTGGGCGTCTTAAGACACGTTGATGGGCGTCTACATACACAAAGTGATCGCACGCCAAGACATAGTGGGCGTGCTTATGCCTTGCCGTGCGATCGCCTTCCATGCCGTCACTTAGCCGGATTAGCATACGCTGGGAGCAGCGCTGGCTAAGCCCAAAGATTCTGCGCTGCGGCTGTAAGCAATGGCGAGATGAGGGTAGGAAATCGCATGACACTGATGTTTTCGCTTGTTTCTCAGGGGAGAGTTGGTAAATAGGCCGGTGATGAGGGACTGCGCCATGTCTCTGCGTTCTCAGATACACTTCGTCCCACATCTATGTGTACTGAAATATATGTTTATACAGGAAGTCTGCACCACGGAGTAATGCTCTGCAACATGTCTAATGAGAAGCGATGCTCTGCAGCATGTCTGAGGAGTGGTGATGCTCTGCAACATGTCTGGTGAGAAGTGACGCTCTGCAGCGTGTCTTATGGTGATGCCTTGTAATAAGTGACGCTCTGCATCATCAGGTCTGTATTGATGTGATATTCTGCAGAGTGTCCTAACAAACAAGACTTCTTGCTTGTCAGATGTTTACTGTGCAGAGGTGACTCCGCCTGGCTGGGGAGGAATTGGGGAGGCGATGATTCCTGTACCACAGCCTGGATCCCATCTCCTGCCTCGTACATCACAGCCCTGGCTGCGTATTGCACGGTAAGTGTCTGGGGACAGGCTGGAAGGTGGAATCATTTGTCATTTAGGAAGTTGGGTCCTATATGAGCTCAGTTTGGGGCTGGAATATCTATTCTGTCTGTTAGGGGTTAAGGGCAGTAGGAACACGAATATAAATACATATATTCCTTTAATTATTGGCAAAAGTGCAATTTGTACAGAGGAACTTGGAGGATCAGGATGAAGGTTTGTCAAGACGTGTTTTTATAGTTTACATACATGTGTCACACCTGGCGTGTGTTGTACAGTTCCGGGCTGTGTTGAAGGAAATAGATAAATGTATAATACCTGGCACCTGCTCAGACACATCGCTATTAACCCCCCGTGGGGTGATCTGCGTCTGATTAGCGTTTGCAGGTTTTCCGTTGTATCAGTACACGCAAACTGAAGTAAAACGCTAATGGTTACAGTAATGGCGCAAACACGCAGTCAGATTTGTCAGATGAACGATTTTACCAAGGATTTGAACGATTTTTGACTGCATTAAAATGAATGGAATCGTCCAAGTCTAACTGCAAACACATCAGATGTCAGACATCGTTATCTGACCATCGGGAACGCGCATTGTTCAAATCGTTCATCTGACAGATATGTCAGATTTTCCTTCAGATATGAACGATTGAACGATTTTTTAAATCGTTATCGTTCAGATCTGAAGAAAAAGCTGACCGTGTGTATGCGCCGTTATCTGACCGTGTGTGCTCCATTATCTGACCGTGTGTATGCACCATTATCTGACCGTGTGTGTGCACCATTATCTGACCGTGTGTGTGCACCATTATCTGACAGTGTGTATGCTCCATTATCTGACCGTGTGTACGCACCATTATCTGACCGTGTGTGCTCCATTATCTGACCGTGTGTGTGCACCATTATCTGACCGTGTGTGTGCACCATTATCTGACCGTATGTGTGTACCATTATCTGACCGTGTGTATGCACCATTATCTGACCGTGTGTGTGCGCTCCATTATCTGACCGTGTGTACGCTCCATTATCTGACCGTGTGTGCGCTCCATTATCTGACCGTGTGTACGCTCCATTATCTGACCGTGTGTGTGCTCCATTATCTGACCGTGTGTGTGCGCTCCATTATCTGACCGTGTACATTCCATTATCTGACCGTGTGTGCGCTCCATTATCTGACCGTGTGTACGCTCCATTATCTGACAGTGTGTGCGCTCCATTATCTGACCGTGTGGACGCTCCATTATCTGACCGTGTGTATGCTCCATAACTCTATAAACATAGATTTTTATTCTTGACTAAGTCTAAAAGGGAAACTAGTTTTCGATGATCATTTCTGCCTCTTGCGGTGTACATTGGGGGGCTCTGTCTTTGCAGGTTGAAGTGGGCGGGCGACCCTTTCCTGTAACCCCCATTTCATTGAATGGTAGTGACATTTCTGTGCTGGTTCCAGGATTCCTGTAACACAATGCTGAAGGCCTTTCTATTGTTGAGTGTCTCCCTCCAGCTACTGTGTGACTGTGATGGACAGACGAGCCATATCCGGGGAGAACAAGAGGTGAGTATGGCGCAGAGAGCGACTGCTAAATGTGGGGGTTCAGGAACAAGATAAAGAGTTGGCCTGGCTGTTATATACAATGGATGTCACAGATAGAAACGTCTCTAGATGTTGATCACATGTGATATCTCTAGAAGTTGGTTACCTCTGTTGATGGCCATTTTTCATTGCTAGATGTTTGTTACATCAGTAGATGGATGTGTAGTCGCCTCAGTAGGGAGATAAGTGTTGTCTCTGCATGTTGGTTACCTCAGTAGATGGATAAGTGTAGTCTCTAACTGTTTGATACCTCAGTAGATGGGTAAGTGTAGTCTCTAACTGTTTGATACCTCAGTAGATGGATAAGTGTAGTCTATAACTGTTAGTACCCTCAGTAGATAGATAAGTGTTGTCTCTGCATGTTGGTTACCTCAGTAGATGGGTAAGTGTAGTCTCTAACTGTTTGATACCTCAGTAGATGGGTAAGTGTAGTCTCTAACTGTTTGATACCTCAGTAGATGGGTAAGTGTAGTCTCTAACTGTTTGATACCTCAGTAGATGGGTAAGTGTAGTCTGTAGCTGTTAGTAACTTCAGTAGTAGTATGACATTAAATGGATAAGTGTCACCTCTGGCTGTTAGCCACCTCAGGAGATGGGCACGTGTGAACTCTAGATGTTGGCTACGTATGTGGATAAATGTCGCCTCTAGCTATTAGCCTCCTCACTAGATGAATAAGTATAGTTTCTAGATGTTGGTTACCAAAGTAGTTGGATAAATGTATTCTATAAATGTTGGAAACCTCCGTGGGTGGATAAATGTAGTCTCTAGACGTTGGAATCCTCAGTAGGTGCAAACATGTTGTCTCTAGATGTCAGTTACCTCAGTAAGTGGATAAGTGTTGTCTCTAGCTGTCGGTTTCCTCAGTAGATGGATAAGTGTTGTCTCCAGATGTTGGTTTCCTCAGTAGATGGATAAGTGTTGTCTCTGGTTGTTGGTTTCCTCAGTAGATGGATAAGTGTTGTCTCCAGATGTTGGTTTACTCAGTAGATGGATAAGTGTAGAATCTACAGGTTGGTTTCCTCAGTAGATGGATATGTAGTATCTAGAGGTTGGTTACATCAGTAAGTGGATAAGTGTAGTCTCTAGAGGTTGGTTACATCAGTAAATGGATAAGTGTAGTCTCTAGAGCAGGGGTCTTCAAACTTGGCCCTCCAGATGCTGTGGAACTACACATCCCAGCATGCACTGCACATAGTATTAGCATGCTGTTATATCAAAAAGGTGTCAGTGCATGCTGGGATGTGTAGTTCCACAGCAGCTGGAGGGCCAAGTTTGAAGACCCCTGCTCTAGAGGTTGGTTACATCAGTAAGTGGATAAGTGTGGTCTCTAGATGTCGGTTTCCTCAGTAGATGGATGTGTTGTCTCCAGATGTTGGTTTCCTCAGTAGATGGATAAGTGTTGTCTCTGGATGTTGGTTTCCTCAGTAGATGGATAAGTGTTGTCTCTAAATGTTGCTTTCCTCGGTAGATGGATGTGTAGTCTCTAGATGTTGGTTACATCAGTAAGTGAATACGTGTAGTCTCTAGAGGTTGGTTACATCAGTAAGTGGATAAGTGTAGTCTCTAGAGGTTGGTTACATCAGTAAGTGGATAAGTGTAGTCTCTAGAGGTTGGTTACATCAGTAAGTGAATACGTGTAGTCTCTAGAGGTTGGTTACATCAGTAAGTGAATACGTGTAGTCTCTAGATGTTGGTTACATCAGTAAGTGGATAAGTGTAGTCTCTAGATGTTGCTTACATCAGTAAGTGGATAAGTGTAGTCTCTAGATGTTGCTTACATCAGTAAATGGATAAGTGCAGTCTCTAGATGGTAGTCACCTCAGAAGATGAGCACGTGTGGCCTGTAGATCTTGATTACATCAATAGATGGACATGTACAAGTCAGAGACACAGCTCTGTACCCCTAGACTTGTACAGAGAAGCGGGAGGCTCTAAGAATCTTGCGCCAGGTCCAGAAACTGCTCACTGACCACGAAGCCTCGTACCTGCAGGGAATGAAGTCCCTCAGCAGAAGACTTAACCAAATAAAGGAACATATTCAGAAAGGAAACGTAAAAGGTGGGTTTTATCCATATTCCTTCCACCTTAGACCCAAATATTCCCATAAAAATATTTGAAATGGCAAATGCGCGATTAACGAGAAAAAAGGCAACATCAATTGGTATTCCAGAATTTGGGATGTGGGCGGTATGTAATTTTGAGAGGCTCATTGTTGGTACTGGGGCTGTGCCATCAGGTCCCCTCATAATTGGTTCATTTTACCCTAGACAACTGCCCTCAGTTAAAGCCCCCACGTCATGGCCGGGTGCTGGGCGGAAAGTTGAAGGTAGGACATGAAGTGCATTTCTTGTGTGGCCCTGGGTTCCGCCTGCTCGGCTCTGAAACAAGAACCTGCCTGGACAACCAGACCTGGAGCGGACAGCCGGCCACCTGTACAGGTATTTGCTGGGAGATGCAGGTGCTGGTGATCTATTATAGAGGGGATTAAGAAGGAAAATATTCTACATATATATTTACTTAATATTTCTAGAAGCGTTCCATAATAGAACACTCCTATAACAGTAGTAGCATTATATATATATATATATATATATATATATATATATATATATACACACACAGATAGATATATTATATACAGTGGGTAAAATAAGTATTGAACACGAACATTTTTCTCATTAAATATATGTGTAATGGGACTATTGTAATGAAATTTTCACCAAATGTCAGCAACAACCCATGCAATCCACACATGCAAAGAAATCAAACCATAGACGTTCATAAATTAAGTTATGTGTAATAATGTGAAATGACTCAGGGAAAAAGTATTGAACACATAAAAAAAGGGAGGTGCAAAAAGGCATGGAAAGCCAAGACACCAGCTGAAATCTATCAGTAATTAGAAAGCAATCCTGCCCCTTGTCAGTGCAAATTAATATAAGCTGGTTCAGTCCCAACTGATGGCCTATAAAAAGGTGTCTCATTACCAAGGTGTTATACAAGAAACATCTCATGATGGGTAAAAGCAAAGAGCTCTCTCAAGACCTTCGCAACCGTATTGTTGCAAAACATACTGATGGCACTGGTTACAGAACAATTTCTAAACTTCTGGATGTTCCAGTGAGCACTGTTAGGGCCATAATTCGGAAGTGGAAAGAACATCATTTCACCATAAACCGGCCACAACCAGGTGCTCCTCGCAAGATTTCTGACAAAGAATTATCAGAAGAGTTGTCCAAGAGCCCAATCACCACTTGTGGAGAGCTACAGAAAGACCTGGAAGTAGCAGGTACAATTGTTTCAAAGAAAACAATAAGTTATGCATTCAACCACCATGGCCTGTATGCACGCTCACCACGCAAGACTCCATTGCTGAAGAAAAAGCATTTAAAGTTTTCTGCACAACATTTGGACAGGCCTTTTGTGTACCAGGTGTGAGGCCCGGGAGCAGAGCATTGTGTACCAGGTGGGAGGCCCAGGAGCAGAGCATTGTGCACCAGGTGTGAGGCCCGGGAGCAGAGCATTGTGTACCAGGTGTGAGGCCCGGGAGCAGAGCATTGTGTACCAGGTGGGAGGCCCAGGAGCAGAGCATTGTGCACCAGGTGTGAGGCCCGGGAGCAGAGTATTGTGTACCAGCAACACATGATCTTTTAACACTTCCAATTGGAACAAGGAAGAGAAGACGATCAAAAGAAGGGAAGTGTTATTTCTTTGAGTATTCAGTGGTGAAGGATTAGCGCCGGTGTTTCCACTCAATTTTTTGTTTGGTGTATTCTGTGTTCGGGTTAAAGGGTGTTAACCCCGTTTGGAAACAGGCAGCTTTAATCCTGGTCTTTTGCGCCAGGAATTTCTGTACTACTTTTTTATTTATAAGAACTGGGAGAATATAGTCTGGGCAGATGAGACCAAAATTGAACTCTTTGGATGCCATAATACACTTCATGTTTGGAGGAGAAATGGCACTGCACATCACCCCAAAACCACCATACCAACAGTGAAGTTCAGAGGTGGGAACACCATGGTGTGGGCTGTTTTTCAGCATACGGTACTGACATACTTCATAGGGTTGAAGGAAGGATGAATGGAAAAATGTACAACAACATCTTCATAAAAATCTGCTGCCATCTCTCAGGATGCTGAGGATGAAACGAAGGTGGACATTACAGCAAGACCATGATCCCAAACACACAGCCAAGGACACTCTCACCTGGTATCAGAGAAAGAACATAAAGCTGCTGGAATGGCCCAGCCAATCACCTGACTTGTATCCAATAGAAAATCTATGGAAAGAACTAAAGATCAGAGTCCATAGAAGAGGCCACGGAACCTTCAAGATGTGAAGACTGTTTGTGTGGAAGAATGGGCCAATATCCCACCTGAGCGATGCGTGCGACTAGTTTCTCCATACAGGAGGCGGCTTGAAGCTGTCATTACCAACAAAGGCTTTTGAAGTATTAAATAAATGTCAGTAAGTATGTACAATACTTCTCCCCCCCCCCCCCCCCCCCGAGTCATTTCACATTATTACACATAACGTAATTTATGGACATCTATGGTGTGATTGCTTTGCATGTGTGGAGTGCAGGGGTTCT
Source organism: Taudactylus pleione (assembly GCA_031769625.1). Classification (NCBI taxonomy): domain Eukaryota; kingdom Metazoa; phylum Chordata; class Amphibia; order Anura; family Myobatrachidae; genus Taudactylus; species Taudactylus pleione. The sequence continues at coordinate 1,104,440 of JAUIMM010000392.1, forward strand.
TGCTGACATTTGGTGATAATTTCATTACAATAGCCCCAGTACATATATATTTACTGAGACAAATGTTTATATATACATATATACACAGCGGGTAAAAGAAGTGTTGAACATATCTTCCCAACCCATGTATTTCTTACTGGCAAACTTCTAATAAGGTACTGACAGACAGTAAGTCAACGAGGGTAGAAGTTAAGGTAAAAAGGAAAACCACTTGTGGTTCTCCACTTCCAGTATAACTACAAACCCCAGCATCCCGACACCTAAGTTATCCTTTATTTAGAACGCAGATCACTGAGACTGTTGTATGATACCAGATGCCTGTGATGTCTCAGTATAAAGGACCGTGGATCTCTCAGGAGACAGAGGCACTGTGATGTCTCAGTATAAAGGACCGTGGATCTCTCAGGAGACAGAGGCACTGTGATGTCTCAGTATAAAGGACCGTGGATCTCTCAGGAGACAGAGGCACTGTGATGTCTCAGTATAAAGCACCGTGGATCTCTTAGGAGACAGAGGCACTATGTGGACAAGGCCACTGATCCCTGCATGTAACCATAGTAACGTGAGCAGCAGTCATTGTATTTAGTCCTGGGACAGGGAATGAGGCACAGGGGTAGACTTGTTGTGGGACAGACCTGGCCGGAAGGAGGTGATACAGCCGGTATGTCAGGCTGCTCCATCTCTCTATTTCCCTCCCAGCAGAGACAGCGCCTGTGAGAAATGCCTCTTCCCTCCGTCCAGCCAAGTGTTCCTCTTTCTACGGCACGCAGCACTGCACCTGTGACCCGGGTTACGCCATCCAGGCCGGAGCCAGCTGCCAGGGTGAGAGAGCTGCTGTATTATTTGGTCTCATGTCCCGTGACTCTAGTCTTCCTTACTCACATAAATCTAGTATAATGGGTCTCCTTGGTCCATATAGCAGAAGTTCCCGAACACAGTCATTGCAGTCCAGGTTTTAAGAATATCCCTGTTTGAGCACAGGTGACTTAATTAGTACCTCGGCCAATTTGATTTAACCATCTGGACTCAAGCATGGAGATCCTATATCCAGGACTGTAATAGGGGAGTTGGGGAACCTCTGCCATATAGCATTCATGTCCTGTCAAAACAAAACCATCACGACGACGCAAGACTTGTCCCTGCCACAAAAAACAGGGATAAAGCACATCATTCCCACTGAAATGAGAGGCTGCGCACGGATTGGTCAGAGCGTGAGAACAGCCATTTTTATTGGTTCGTACATACCCGCCCACGTGGTGCACTAACCACTATGTAGACTTTGTGATAACTTTATCATTTTCACCATTTGTCCTCAAACATTCAGTAAAATATAATATTATCCTACACAGAGAGTCACCATCCTCCGCCTCTGATAGGTAGTGAGAACTGTCATCCCAGGCTGGCCTACAGCAGGCAGGGGACAGCACTCGCGCTGGCCTACAGCAGGCAGGGGACAGCACTCGCGCTGGCCTACAGCAGGCAGGGGACAGCACTCGCGCTGGTCTACAGCAGGCAGGGGACAGCACTCGCGCTGGCCTACAGCAGGCAGGGGACAGCACTCGCGCTGGCCTACAGCAGGCAGGGGACAGCACTCGCGCTGGCCTACAGCAGGCAGGGGACAGCACTCGCGCTGGCCTACAGCAGGCAGGGGACAGCACTCGCGCTGGCCTACAGCAGGCAGGGGACAGCACTCATGCTTCCTTATATCTACAATAATCTCATCAGCAAGAAATCTGCCAGGTGGGTGGTGGTATTTTTGGCCTCGGAATAAAGGGGTCCTGCACCCCGAGGAAGTCATCAAAGACACAATTAGAGAGTGAAATATGTGACCCCTGTAACTTACTCTTCTCTGATCCTAGTAGATTGAACACAGGGTCCGATACGTGCTCCATGGCCGAGCATATGCAACGATGGGCAACTACGGTAATTCAGTCGTACACAACTCAGCCACATCTCCCCTTGTAGCTGAATGGGCGTAGCTGGGTTGTAATGGGGCGTTTGCGTGTAGGCAGAATTTCTGGCTACAGGGAGATGTTAGTACGCAGAGACTCGACTGATTTTGGATGGATCTCTTGCAAGCCGGTAAAGGGCTGCTGCCAATGTGCGCAGTTCAGTAGAGGTGTGCGAATATCCGCATTATTTCCATGCACGCAATACGTCTGGCGTCCGTGCAAATCTGCATCAGTTTCTTATAATTCCTATTCTCCATTCACACTCTTCTCCCCCTACAGATGTAGATGAATGTGGTTTGTACCAGGGAAAAGCAGGTTCCAAGATCTGCGTCCATGAATGCGTGAACACTCCTGGCTCGTACCATTGTGTGTGTCCACAAGGGTATACCCTGGATTCTCAGCAGAACAGCTGCCATGGTAAGACCGGATACATGGTACAAATACCCAGATAGATCCTACACGATCCCCATCACCAGGTGGCTTCTCCCTTTTCTCAGATATAGATGAATGCGTCTCGGATCAGGCCACGTGTGCGGGAGGGGAGCACTGCGTAAACTTATACGGAGGTGTCACGTGTGTCCGGCTGGAGTGTCCAAAACCCAAGCAGAACACTACATACATGAAGATCTCGGCACAGTGAGTTGGGTTTTTCTATAGAGAACTGGTCTCAGCACTGTATGTGGGAAGCAAGTAGCACAAAATCCGCATTGTTGTATCTTCCCTTGTAATGGTTGGGGCAGAGAACAGGGCCAGGGCGGGATCAAAGCCAAACACTGGCCCTAAATGAGATCAGGAGTTACCTTGGGGCTATGTTGTTGTGTCCACGTCTAAGGAGGATTATACGGGGAGATGCCACAGACAGAAGAACTGAGGGAACATGGGACTTACCGCGTTCATCGCGTCAGGGGCTGGTGTAAGGGAGGCCACGTCACTGCGGCACTACGTGAGAGTAGCTAACACCGAGGATTTTCAGCAGCAATTAAAATCTTCAGCGTTTATAGCACCCGTGTGACACACGAACACGCATCCTAGTCACCCGTGTGACGCACGAACACGCATCCTAGTCACCCGTGTGACGCACGAACACGCATCCTAGTCACCCGTGTGACGCACGAACACGCATCCTAGTCACCCGTGTGACGCACGAACACGCATCCTAGTCACCCGTGTGACGCACGAACACGCATCCTAGTCACCCGTGTGACGCACGAACACGCATCCTAGTCACCCGTGTGACGCACGAACACGCATCCTAGTCACCCGTGTGATGTAGGAGTTGGTTATATTACTCTGTAGGACAGGGAAGTTTGGGGTTTATTGCAATAGACAGCATCAGTGTAATGTAATCAGCTTCTATTACTGGTGTCACTACATGATTCACAATATCACACTGTTACTACACACAGTCCTAGTGTTATTTATCTATAGTTATTTATAAGGGTGCACACATATTCCAGTAATAAACATCGCTCCCTGCCCCAGTGCTTACACTCTATATTCCCCATCACATGCTCACACACATACACACTAGGGGTCACATCACTCCCTGCCCCAGTGCTTACACTCTATATTCCCCATCACATGGTCACACACATACACACTAGGGATCACATCACTCCCTGCCCCAGTGCTTACACTCTATATTCCCCATCACATGCTCACACACATACACACTAGGGGTCACATCACTCCCTGCCCCAGTGCTTACACTCTATATTCCCCATCACATGGTCACACACATACACACTAGGGGGTCACATCACTCCCTGCCCCAGTGCTTACACTCTCTATTCCCCATCACATGGTCACACACATACACACTAGGGGGTCACATCACTCCCTGCCCCAGTGCTTACACTCTATATTCCCCATCACATGGTCACACACATACACACTAGGGGTCACATCACTCCCTGCCCCAGTGCTTACACTCTATATTCCCCATCACATGGTCACACATACACACTAGGGGTCACATCACTCCCTGCCCCAGTGCTTACACTCTATATTCCCCATCACATGGTCACACACATACACACTAGGGATCACATCACTCCCTGCCCCAGTGCTTACACTCTATATTCCCCATCACATGGTCACACACATACACACTAGGGGTCACATCACTCCCTGCCCCAGTGCTTACACTCTATATTCCCCATCACATGGTCACACACATACACACTAGGGGGTCACATCACTCCCTGCCCCAGTGCTTACACTCTCTATTCCCCATCACATGGTCACACACATACACACTAGGGATCACATCACTCCCTGCCCCAGTGCTTACACTCTATATTCCCCATCACATGGTCACACACATACACACTAGGGATCACATCACTCCCTGCCCCAGTGCTTACACTCTATATTCCCCATCACATGGTCACACACATACACACTAGGGGTCACATCACTCCCTGCCCCAGTGCTTACACTCTATATTCCCCATCACATGCTCACACACATACACACTAGGGGTCACATCACTCCCTGCCCCAGTGCTTACACTCTATATTCCCCATCACATGCTCACACACATACACACTAGGGGTCACATCACTCCCTGCCCCAGTGCTTACACTCTATATTCCCCATCACATGGTCACACACATACACACTAGGGGGTCACATCACTCCCTGCCCCAGTGCTTACACTCTCTATTCCCCATCACATGGTCACACACATACACACTAGGGGGTCACATCACTCCCTGCCCCAGTGCTTACACTCTATATTCCCCATCACATGGTCACACACATACACACTAGGGGTCACATCACTCCCTGCCCCAGTGCTTACACTCTATATTCCCCATCACATGGTCACACATACACACTAGGGGTCACATCACTCCCTGCCCCAGTGCTTACACTCTATATTCCCCATCACATGGTCACACACATACACACTAGGGATCACATCACTCCCTGCCCCAGTGCTTACACTCTATATTCCCCATCACATGGTCACACACATACACACTAGGGGTCACATCACTCCCTGCCCCAGTGCTTACACTCTATATTCCCCATCACATGGTCACACACATACACACTAGGGGGTCACATCACTCCCTGCCCCAGTGCTTACACTCTCTATTCCCCATCACATGGTCACACACATACACACTAGGGATCACATCACTCCCTGCCCCAGTGCTTACACTCTATATTCCCCATCACATGGTCACACACATACACACTAGGGGTCACATCACTCCCTGCCCCAGTGCTTACACTCTATATTCCCCATCACATGGTCACACATACACACTAGGGGTCACATCACTCCCTGCCCCAGTGCTTACACTCTATATTCCCCATCACATGGTCACACACATACACACTAGGGATCACATCACTCCCTGCCCCAGTGCTTACACTCTATATTCCCCATCACATGGTCACACACATACACACTAGGGGTCACATCACTCCCTGCCCCAGTGCTTACACTCTATATTCCCCATCACATGGTCACACACATACACACTAGGGGGTCACATCACTCCCTGCCCCAGTGCTTACACTCTATATTCCCCATCACATGGTCACACACATACACACTAGGGGTCACATCACTCCCTGCCCCAGTGCTTACACTCTATATTCCCATCACATGGTCACATACATACACACTAGGGCTCACATCACTCCCTGCCCCAGTGCTTACACTCTATATTCCCCATCACATGGTCACACACATACACACTAGGGATCACATCACTCCCTGCCCCAGTACTTACACTCTATATTCCCCATCACATGGTCACACACATACACACTAGGGATCACATCACTCCCTGCCCCAGTGCTTACACTCTATATTCCCCATCACATGGTCACACACATACACACTAGGGATCACATCACTCCCTGCCCCAGTGCTTACACTCTATATTCCCCATCACATGGTCACACACATACACACTAGGGATCACATCACTCCCTGCCCCAGTGCTTACACTCTATATTCCCCATCACATGGTCACACACATACACACTAGGGATCACATCACTCCCTGCCCCAGTGCTTACACTCTATATTCCCATCACATGGTCACATACATACACACTAGGGATCACATCACTCCCTGCCCCAGTACTTACACTCTATATTCCCCATCACATGGTCACACACATACACACTAGGGATCACATCACTCCCTGCCCCAGTGCTTACACTCTATATTCCCCATCACATGGTCACACACATACACACTAGGGGTCACATCACTCCCTGCCCCAGTGCTTACACTCTATATTCCCCATCACATGGTCACACACATACACACTAGGGGTCACAATCACTCCCTGCCCCAGTGCTTACACTCTATATTCCCCATCACATGGTCACACACATACACACTAGGGGTCACATCACTCCCTGCCCCAGTGCTTACACTCTATATTCCCCATCACATGGTCACACACATACACACTAGGGGTCACATCACTCCCTGCCCCAGTGCTTACACTCTATATTCCCCCATCACATGGTCACACACATACACACTAGGGGTCACATCACTCCCTGCCCCAGTGCTTACACTCTATATTCCCCATCACATGGTCACACACACACACACACACACACACACTAGGGATCACATCACTCCCTGCCACAGTGCTTACATTCTATATTCCCCATCACATGCTCACACACATACACACTAGGGGTCACATCACTCCCTACCCCAGTGCTGCTTACACTCTATATTCCCCATCACATGGTCACACACATACACACTAGAATGAGCTGCAGGCTGTGTGTATAAGGTGTATAGAATGAGCTGCAGGCTGTGTGTGTGTGTATAAGGTGTATAGAATGAGCTGCAGGCTGTGTGTGTATAAGGTGTATAGAATGAGCTGCAGGCTGTGTGTGTATATAAGGTGTATAGAATGAGCTGCAGGCTGTGTGTGTATATAAGGTGTATAGAATGAGCTGCAGGCTGTGTGTGTATATAAGGTGTATAGAATGTGCTGCAGGCTGTGTGTGTGTGTATAAGGTGTATAGAATGAGCTGCAGGCTGTGTGTATATAAGGTGTATAGAATGTGCTGCAGGCTGTGTGTGTGTGTATAAGGTGTATAGAATGAGCTGCAGGCTGTGTGTGTATAAGGTGTATAGAATGAGCTGCAGGCTGTGTGTGTATAAGGTGTATAGAATGAGCTGCAGGCTGTGTGTGTATAAGGTGTATAGAATGAGCTGCAGGCTCTGTGTGTATAAGTTGTATAGAATGACCTGCAGGCTATGTGTGTATAAGGTGTATACAATGAGCTGCAGGCTGTGTGTGTGTATAAGGTGTATACAATGAGCTGCAGGCTGTGTGTGTGTATAAGGTGTATACAATGAGCTGCAGGCTGTGTGTGTGTGTATATAAGGTGTATAGAATGAGCTGCAGGCTGTGTGTGTATAAGTTGTATAGAATGACCTGCAGGCTGTGTATGTATAAGGTGTATAGAATGAGCTGCAGGCTGTGTGTGTGTATAAGGTGTATAGAATGAGCTGCAGGCTGTGTGTGTATAAGGTGTATAGAATGAGCTGCAGGCTCTGTGTGTATAAGGTATATAGAATGACCTGCAGGCTGTGTGTGTGTATAAGGTGTATAGAATGAGCTGCAGGCTGTGTGTGTGTATAAGGTGTATAGAATGAGCTGCAGGCTGTGTGTATATAAGGTGTATAGAATGAGCTGCAGGCTGTGTGTGTATATATTAGGTGTATAGAATGAGCTGCAGGCTGTGTGTGTATAAGGTGTATAGAATGAGCTGTAGGCTGTGTGGGTGTATAAGGTGTATAGAATGAGCTGTAGGCTGTGTGTGTGTGTATAAGGTGTATAGAATGACCTGCAGGCTGTGTGTGTATACAAGGTGTATAGAATGAGCTGCAGGCTGTGTGTGTGTATAAGGTATATAGAATGAGCTGCAGGCTGTGTGTGTGTATAAGGTGTATAGAAACTGCACACAGATAGGGCCTTGGTGGGAATTTAATCCAAAACCTCAGTGCTGCGTGGCGGTAATGCTAACCACTGCACCATCCGTGCTAGAATCCTAGAGACCACTCCATCACCATGACCTGACGTCTCACCCGGTCTCCCTCTTATTTCCAGTCAGTGTGAACGGGCCCCTTGCCACATAGGAAGCACCAGCTGCCTGGAGGCCCCTCACTCCATCTCCTTCCACTACATCGCTATGCAGTCCCAGCTGACAGTCCCGAGGGTCCTCTTCACCATGACCGCACCACGCTCTCAAGCGGACAACCAGCGCTTTACCATAACCAGGGGCAAGGGGCAGCGTGGCCTGGAGGTGCGGCAAGCAGGCAGACACCGCGGAGAGCTGGTCCTCACCAAGCCACTAGCTGGGCCTGCGGAGATACAAGTGGATGTGGAGATGGCAGAAATGTCGCCCCAAGGGCTGCTGGGAAAACACATATTCACCGTCACTCTCTATGTGTCTCAGTACACATTCTAGAGAACGGGTCTCCCCAAGCTTTAGTCAGGTGACCGCAGCAAGTGAGAGGGTTAAATGGGATATATACCCGGGGGGGCAGATATTAAATCTCCATGACATCCCTGCAGCGATCGTGGACTATGGCGAGTACAGGGGGAATGGAGAAAGCTTATTCATGGCTGTGCTTAGTCCTGGTAAATAAACATGTTTATTCTGCTGAAGAGTCGGACTGTGACGTTTGTGGGCACAGCTGCCGACACAGGAGAGAGCAGCATAGAGGAGCAGGAGTTATTGGGGGGTCAGGAGGGGTCACACTGTAGGTTAATGTGAGGACAGGGTGTACATCTGCGGGCTGTTTGCAGTACTGGACCCAGCAGGACACAGGGAGGGGGGTGAGGGTGGGCGTCTCACAAAGAGCAGTTTGTTGGTGGGTAGAGTGAGATCTATAATTTGTCAGGTAAACAGAGCCAGGTACCATCACGTTCCAGGAATAACACCAGGACGGAGCCTCCGTTACACGCGTTATACACACACGGTAACCACAGCGTGTGCTGCAACACTTGTTTATTGTACGATATATACAGTAACAATGATAGAAATGTAGCAGAACATCCTCTACAGACGACAGGCACTCCTGGAGTTGATGAACCGGTGTCTTCCTATTGCTGGATACGGAGAAAGTGGAGTGTCCTGGGCACACCGAGATCGGCAGCCCTTGGCTTAGTGTCGGGGCGAGTGCGTTCCTCCAATATAAAACCCTGTTCTGGATCGGTGTCCAGAAACTAAAGTGCATTTATCTGCATTTCACGTCCGTGTGTTGCACCATTATTCCTGTCAACGGTGTTGAAGGGAACAAAAACAGGTAGAAAAATCTGTAATAAAATGTCATTTTGACGCACTTGGCTGACAAAGTCTATCGGTAGATGTGAATGGGATGTCAGGCCCATCTCTGGTATCTCCTCTGCGGAGACCTGGGACAGATGATGCTTAGAGAATGGGAACTGGGTGAGATGTTCATAGCTGGAGACATTATCTCAGGTTTACAGCGCTTATAACGGATCCAGCTCCCGTGTGAGAGATTACATGTACAGATAAAAAGGCCTCATATAGGAAATGAAGGCAGGTTTCATTAGCTGAATAAAACTGAGATACTAAAAAGTGCGATAGAGGTTTGGCTGACACTCTGCACTATGTCATGATCATTCCGTCCCTCGGAGGGCGCTGTTCACCTGGGGCCTATCGCTAACCTTAGCTAGCCTATATGGCTCCTCCCGCTCATGTTAATAAGCGCACACATGAAGGGCTGCGCAGAGCAGGTTTTACCTCCTAACATCTGCAGAGCAATAAAGTGAAGAGAGAACATGGAAGAGGGGCTTATTTCTCCTTTAGAAGACAGTATTGCATACATGCGTCAGATAACCGGATTCGTTTGGTGGTGGCCACGGTGAATTCTCGGCTGACGGGAAGAGACAATTCTATGGTTACATTTCATAAACACATCTATTATTCCCACCCCAGGTGATTACACAGGCCCAGGGTGCCGATGGGCACATAATGGCCGCGCTATAGAGCCGGCTGCGTTTTACCGACTTCTGATGTTACCCAGACTTCATGCCAGTGTTCTGCTCTCCTCTACCAACTGGAACCTGGGTAACGTTCAACGCATCTTCCCCCATCCACCTCCATTCTAGGCGTCTGCCATTAATCCCATCGGCCTTCTAATACCCTACCATCGTCCAAAAGCCTCTTAGAATCCGATCTCCAGGTCTTCCTTCCTGCGTCTCTGTGTAAACAAGGAGCTGAAGGGGTACAGCTTGGCTTTGGCGTGGAACCTTTGTCCAGCGATCTCTATTTCGTACTGTCCTCGGTTAATAAATTCGGGGGTGATTGGATTGTGGCTGTGGATGAATCCCAGGCACACGTGCCGTCCCAGTGTGTAGCTATAGGCACTGCTGGTGGTCTTACCCACATGCTCCCCGTCCCGATAGATGGGCTCCCCCCACCAGGGCCACAAGTCTAGATCTGTGTCGTGATCCTCCAAGATAAACATTGCAAACCGTTTAAAGACCCCTTCTTCACGCTGCCGCAGCAAGGCCTCCCGGCCAATGAAGTCATAGCCCTGGCAAACGAAAGGAAATCGTTATAAGCGCACAACGAGCGGGAACCCTCCCATCCGGACACATGGAGCCGCTCCGCATTTGTTATTACAGCACAGGCAATAAGCTTAGCGGGAAGGGGGGGGGGGGGAGGGACCTTGGTGTTAGACATACAGGGCCGGATTCCGAGCTGCGCCCAATGCCGAAGGTCACGTAGACGAGCGTTTAAATTTGCAACTGAGCATGCAGGAACGTTTCGGGAAACCCCTATGATGTCTTACAAGGTGGCGGCAAAGTGGAGGGCGTAGTGCACGCAAATATGGCCCACTCAGTGGGCGTGTTATGGGAGTGTCAATGCCAGCGGATGAATTTACAGACGCAGAGTGGCAAGCATAGGAGCCCTTGGTCAGACGCAGACACTGCACCTGCTATAGGGGTTCTGCCATCGATTGTGGGGGACGCACCAGGCGGTGTTACTGGGTGTACCGACGCTGAGAGTGGGCATCTCAGACCTTGCCCATTCCGCCACCAGGATGTACACAAGGGAAGGAGCTTGTAGCAGCATTTGCAGACGTCTGACCGCCAATTGGCGCTGCTGCATGCAACTCAGAATAACGGGGACATACAGGTGACACAGTCGTACGTTCTCATTACGTTGTCCCTCTACCTTGTCTAGCTTGACTCGGAACTCCCGTCCACATTCCAGCGGGGTGGTGAAAGCGTCCAGATCCTGGCCCCAGAAGGCAAAGAATTTCTCAATCCGCAGACTCCTCAGTGCGTAGTAACCGGCGTTCCGGATGCCGTACTTCTGACCAACGCTCATGAGCTCGTTATAGACGTGTAAAGCGTACTGCGGGCACAACAGAGAAAGAGCTGCGTGATGCTGGTACAACAAGGACGGTAAGTACAGCAAATGTGTATTTCTCAGACTCTGTCCTCCGGGCAGTTAATGTTTTCCAGATCTCCTAGCTGGTGCAGAGGTGCCTTCATTACTAGCTGACCCGTTGTAAAAGACCCTCAGGAGGCCTGGGAACATGAGGGGTCAGGGGTCCTGAGGACTGAGCCTGAGAAAGACTGGCTACATGCCATCCTGCCAAGTGCAGGAGGGAGCCCAATGATTGCCAACGTGGTGTAATAGGGCACAGAGCTCTCACTTATAGGTGACTGGCTGGTAACGCCAGCCAGTTAGCTACACCACAGAAATACGCCGATCATGCCACGTTTCTCTGTAAGGGAAGAGAATGTGCCCAGCGCTTGCGGCCAAGCATGGCATAGTCAGGAGGCGCTGTGCCCAGAGGCATGTGCAGACCACTCACCTCAATAGGAATGTAGAGGGTGAAACCTGGCTCTCCGGTGTGCGTCATACTCAGGACCCGGATCCCGTTGGCATATCCCACACTCATCTCCTGCAGAGGAATAAGCGGGCAGACAATGGGCATCAGCGCGGTCACTGGGATCTGGAGCACAAGGGCTCAGCGCGTTCTCTCACCTTACAGAACAAGGACGGAAAGTGGTCCGGGGTCATCGGAGCGTAGGACAACTCTGAGAGCACATCCATGGCACGGGGTCCAATGAGGTTCAGGGCTGCAGGACAGGAGACATTGGGAACACATATAGGAACGTACCCACCCCTGTAATGCTGGTAGTTAGCGTGGGAGGGATACGGCTTTTCACAGTACAGCTGTATGGAAACGTTTAGTTGCCCATCGGTCACATTGCATGTTCCGCTAACTCCAAGTGGAAAGAAGCTAAAAGCGCGTCATCCGACAGGGTACAGACGTAAGGGGGTGCGTCATCCGACAGGGTACAGACGTAAGGGGGTGCGTCATCTGACAGGATACACACCTAAGGGGGTGCGTCATCTGACATGGTACACACCTAAGGGGGTGCGTCATCTGACAGGGTACACACCTAAGGGGGTGCGTCATCTGACAGGGTACACACGGAAGGGGGTGCGTCATCTGACAGGGTACACACGGAAGGGGGTGCGTCATCTGACAGGGTACACACGGAAGGGGGTGCGTCATCTGACAGGGTACACACGGAAGGGGGTGCGTCATCTGACAGGGTACACACGGAAGGGGGTGCGTCATCTGACAGGGTACACACGGAAGGGGGTGCGTCATCTGACAGGGTACACACGGAAGGGGGTGCGTCATCTGACAGGGTACACACGGAAGGGGGTGCGTCATGTGACAGGGTACACACGGAAGGGGGTGCGTCATGTGACAGGGTACACACGTAAAGGGGGTGCATCCTGTCACAGGGTACACACGTAAAGGGGGTGCATCCTGTCACAGGGTACACACGTAAAGCGGGTGCATCCTGTCACAGGGTACACACGTAAAGGGGGTGCATCCTGTCACAGGGTACACACGTAAAGGGGGTGCGTCCTGTCACAGGGTACACAAGTAAAGGGGGTGCGTCATCCGACAGGGTACAGACGTAAAGGGGGTGCGTCAAAACTAGGCCATGTGCACAAATGGCCACTATACCGAAAATTATGGTAGAAGATTTTCCCGCACACTATGCGGCTGTGATGGAAAAATCTGCGATGTGTGCGGGCGCGAGTTGCTGGGGACAGGTCCAAACATTCGGCACCCACCTGCTGATCCAGTGAATTTCTATAGGTTTTAAGCTCTCAATGTGCAGAGACACAGGCTGCATTACTCTGTATCCTGCTTTTCACTTGGAGATTTAGGGCCGGGTCCAGGATCAGGACCAAATAAAAAGGAGTGCCCGTGCTGTGTGACCAGGGGAGCCCACACCTTCACCTGCCTCTCAGGGTGCCCGTGCTGTGTGACCAGGGGTGCCCACACCTTCACCTACGACTGCCTCTGATGGTACCCGTGCTGTGTGACCAGGGGTGCCCACACCTTCACCTGCCTCTCAGGGTGCCCGTGCTGTGTGACCAGGGGTGCCCACACCTTCACCTACCTCTCAGGGTGCCCGTGCTGTGTGACCAGGGGTGCCCACACCTTCACCTACCTCTCATGGTGCCCGTGCTGTGTGACCAGGGGTGCCCACACCTTCACCTGCCTCTCAGGGTGCCCGTGCTGTGTGACCAGGGGTGCCCTCACCTTCACCTACATCTGCCTCTCATGGTGCCCGTGCTGTGTGACCAGGGGTGCCCACACCTTCAGCTACATCTGCCTCAGGGTGCCCGTGCTGTGTGACCAGGGGTGCCCACACCTTCAGCTACATCTGCCTCTCAGGGTGCCCATGCTGCGCAACCAGGGGTGCCCACACCTTCACCAACAACTGACCCTCAGGGTGCCCGTGCTGTGGGACCAGGGGTGCCCACACCTTCAGCTACATCTGCCTCTCAGGGTGCCCGTGTTGCGTGACCAGGGGTGCCCACACCTTCACCTACATCTGCCTCTCAGGGTGCCCGTGTTGCGTGACCAGGGGTGCCCACACCTTCACCAACAACTGCCTCTCAGGGTGCCCGTGCTGTGTGACCAGGGGTGCCCACACCACCTACATCTGCCTCTCAGGGTGCCCGTGCTGCGTGACCAGGGGTGCCCACACCTTCACCTACAACTGCCTCTCAGGGTGCCCGTGCTGCGTGACCAGGGGTGCCCACACCTTCCCCTACAACTGCCTCAGGATGCCCTTGCTGTGTGACCAGGGGTGCCTACATCTTCACCTACAACTGCCTCTCATGGTGCCCGTGCTGTGTGACCAGGGGTGCCCACACCTTCACCAACAACTGCCTCTCAGGGTGCCCGTGCTGCGTGACCAGGGGTGCCCACACCTTCCCCTACAACTGCCTCAGGATGCCGGTGCTGCGTGACCAGGGGTGCCCACACCTTCACCAACAACTGCCTCTCAGGGTGCCCGTGCTGCGTAACCAGGAGTGCCCACACCTTCACCTACAACTGCCTCTCAGGGTGCCCGTGCTGTGTGACCAGGGGTGCCCATACCTTCACCAACAACTGCCTCTCAGGGTGCCCGTGCTGTGTGACCAGGGGTGCCCACACCTTCAGCTACATCTGCCTCTCAGGGTGCCCGTGCTGCGCGACCAGGGGTGCCCACACCTTCACCAACATCTGCCTCTCAGGGTGCCCGTGCTGCGTGACCAGGGGTGCCCACACCTTCCCCTACAACTGCCTCAGGATGCCCTTGCTGCGTGACCAGGGGTGCCTACATCTTCACCTACAACTGCCTCTCATGGTGCCCGTGCTGTGTGACCAGGGGTGCCCACACCTTCACCAACAACTGCCTCTCAGGGTGCCCATGCTGCGTGACCAGGGGTGCCCACACCTTCCCCTACAACTGCCTCAGGATGCCCGTGCTGCGTGACCAGGGGTGCCCACACCTTCACCAACAACTGCCTCTCAGGGTGCCCGTGCTGCGTAACCAGGAGTGCCCACACCTTCACCTACAACTGCCTCTCAGGGTGCCCGTGCTGTGTGACCAGGGGTGCCCATACCTTCACCAACAACTGCCTCTCAGGGTGCCCGTGCTGTGTGACCAGGGGTGCCCACACCTTCAGCTACATCTGCCTCTCAGGGTGCCCATGCTGCGCGACCAGGGGTGCCCACACCTTCACCTACAACTGCCTCAGGATGCCCGTGCTGCGTGACCAGGGGTGCCCACACCTTCACCAACAACTGCCTCTCAGGGTGCCCGTGCTGCGTAACCAGGAGTGCCCACACCTTCACCTACAACTGCCTCTCAGGGTGCCCGTGCTGTGTGACCAGGGGTGCCCATACCTTCACCAACAACTGCCTCTCAGGGTGCCCGTGCTGTGTGACCAGGGGTGCCCACACCTTCAGCTACATCTGCCTCTCAGGGTGCCCATGCTGCGCGACCAGGGGTGCCCACACCTTCCCCTACAACTGCCTCAGGATGCCCGTGCTGCGTGACCAGGGGTGCCCACACCTTCACCAACAACTGCCTCTCAGGGTGCCCGTGCTGCGTAACCAGGAGTGCCCACACCTTCACCTACAACTGCCTCTCAGGGTGCCCGTGCTGTGTGACCAGGGGTGCCCATACCTTCACCAACAACTGCCTCTCAGGGTGCCCGTGCTGTGTGACCAGGGGTGCCCACACCTTCAGCTACATCTGCCTCTCAGGGTGCCCATGCTGCGCGACCAGGGGTGCCCACACCTTCACCTACAACTGCCTCTCAGGGTGCCCGTGCTGTGTGACCAGGGGTGCCCACACCTTAGGCTACAGCTGTGGCTTTAGCCCAAGCATCTTGTACCTGTGTATTTCCATGTGACATCCTCCAGGAGCAGATCGCTGTCACTGGGCATGTGCTGTCTCAGCCAGGACCAGCAATGCACCTGCTGGTCTGTGGGAGAGATCATGAAGAAGCTGCAGGAGGACAATGGAAGAGAGGTGTCACGTCATACACAGAGGAAACATTAATGGCTGCCGATATTCTGTGCTTCCTCCGGCCTCGGACTGGGCAAGGACACTAGCAGTTATGTCACTAACCACAGTATTATAAGACCCCCATCCCACTGCACCAGATACATGAAAACATGGCTAAAAGACTACTACGCGTCAAAAAGCTAAAATAGCAAAGCATGGCACATCGTATTTCCTTTCTGCTTAGAAACTCCCCTCTCTTAAGCAGATATGGCAAGTACATGATAAGTGACAATATAGAAAGCATGGACATACTCAGTAATATATAAACACTTCAGTTATGTGATTTGTATATTCTTTAAGCTTGATCAATTTCAGCTGTACAATAGTATAACAATAGCGCGTTACCTTCTTTGCCAAGTTGTTCTTGAATATAGTTTATCAATGTACTTGTGCAGACATTTCTGTACATTGAATCCTTCCCACGGAGGCCAGTGGGGGACACAGGAATGCCCCCAACAGGACTCAGAGAAAGAAGAAATGGAAGTATAGAAATCCCATTTTCTCTCACCCTCAGGGGACACTGGGGACATCCCCCACCTGTCCCTAAAGGAGGGACTCTCAGCAGTGCACAGCAGCATATGTCCAAACATGGCATCTTTGGCTGCAAAAGTATTGAATCTATAGAAGTTTGTGATCTGAAGACCAGGTGGCTGCCCGGTACCGTGCCTACCAAGTGCACCCAACAACCTCGGGGAATGTGCCCTCACAGTCAGGGTCAGGCCATCCTGCCCCAATTTTAGAACCAAAAGGGCACTAGTTCATGTATTTGCCCAGTAGTTAATTTGATTGGATTATTACAATCATTAGAATCATCGTACCTCTGGGGGGTGCTACCTACTATATTACATAGATCAATTATACTCAAAAAGAATAGTGTTGTGGTGCACTCATCTAAAAATAGTATTAAAATATAACTTTTAATTAGAATTTATTAAAATTACATCAACACACGGTGAAATATTAATATAAAATGACAATTCTGTGTCCGGGAACTCTGTATTCACGTCAGAATCTGTACTTTCGTGTTGTATCCTCTTCCTTTCCTTTTATTAGCACTGCTTGTATATAATGCACTTTATTTCCTATACTGATCAGCTATTATAATAAACCATCTGTGTCTTGTCACGTAATTGAACACATTAAATAATCCTGTAAAGTTTTTTTGTGGTCTCAAATTTCTTTTGTGTGTATACAATATATGTAACACCTTACTGCATACATTAGATGTGAAGGAAATCACTCCGTCCAAATTCACTCCGTCCAAATTCTTCCCAATAAAAAATGAGGTTCCTGCAAACCATGTTCTGCTGTATATATATCTCTAGAATAACAGTCTGGCTGCCTTTGAGCTTAAATTGCTACAAATAGTACTCAATTACGTTCACCTATATGGAAAAGACAGTCCATCCTATTTATCAATCTGCGTATGCACAGAAATGATTGCACTCTACTGCGTACAATCGCTGCGCCTATTTTTATTGCAGCAGCTATGCTTGAACCCACTTAAATAAGGAAGTGCAGAAATTATCCAGAAAAGTGATTAATATGCATTTATCATTGGCATATAGTCATGGCAATAATCTTCATTTTTAGATGAGTGCACCAACACACTATAAATAATGTCATTTACCATCACCACAACACCTGACTGATCCAACCTCTCTGCAATCTGCTGTGACGTGGGACTATGCTCAGGAGAGGCGAGACCATATAGGGACTATGCTCAGGAGAGGAGAGACCATATAGGGACTATGCTCAGGAGAGGAGAGACCATATAGGGACTATGCTCAGGAGAGGAGAGACCATATAGGGACTATGCTCAGGAGAGGAGAGACCATATAGGGACTATGCTCAGGAGAGGAGAGACCATTTAGGGACTATGCTCAGGAGAGGAGAGACCATTTAGGGACTATGCTCAGGAGGGGCGAGACCATTTAGGGACTATGCTCAGGAGAGGCGAGACCATATAGGGACTATGCTCAGGAGAGGCGAGACCATATAGGGACTATGCTCAGGAGAGGCGAGACCATATAGGGACTATGCTCAGGAGGGGCGAGACCATATAGGGACTATGCTCAGGAGGGGCGAGACCATATAGGGACTATGCTCAGGAGAGGCGAGACCATATAGGGACTATGCTCAGGAGAGGCGAGACCATATAGGGACTATGCTCAGGAGAGGCGAGACCATATAGGGACTATGCTCAGGAGGGGCGAGACCATTTAGGGACTAGGCTCAGGAGGGGCGAGACCATTTAGGGACTAGGCTCAGGAGGGGCGAGACCATTTAGGGACTAGGCTCAGGAGAGGAGAGACCATTTAGGGACTAGGCTCAGGAGAGGAGAGACCATTTAGGGACTAGGCTCAGGAGAGGAGAGACCATATAGGGACTATGCTCAGGAGAGGCGAGATATAGGGACTATGCTCAGGAGAGGCGAGATATAGGGACTATGCTCAGGAGGGGCGAGACCATATAGGGACTATGCTCAGGAGAGGCGAGACCATTTAGGGACTAGGCTCAGGAGAGGCGAGACCATTTAGGGACTAGGCTCAGGAGAGGCGAGACCATTTAGGGACTATGCTCAGGAGAGGCGAGACCATATAGGGACTATGCTCAGGAGGGGCGAGACCATATAGGGACTATGCTCAGGAGAGGCGAGACCATATAGGGACTATGCTCAGGAGAGGCGAGACCATATAGGGACTATGCTCGTGAGAGGCGAGACCATATAGGGACTATGCTCAGGAGAGGCAAGACCATTTAGGGACTATGCTCAGGAGAGGCAAGACCATTTAGGGACTATGCTCAGGAGAGGCGAGACCATTTAGGGACTATGCTCAGGAGAGGCGAGACCATTTAGGGACTATGCTCAGGAGAGGCGAGACCATTTAAAAAATAAATAAAATCTGTAACATTTTGTTATTATACATGTAAAAATCCAAGGGGAAAGAAAATCAAAAATATTACGCTGTAACTGTGTATGAAGATGAGCAGCTTCCAGGGGCTGAGCGGTACGAGATCCTGTATAGCAGCCACTGACCTGCGTTTGTTGAGCCGTACTATGCTGCAGTCGTTCTCATATCCCCCCCGCTCGTTCAGCATTCCCGTGTGTACAATGTGCCCTACGGGGACGTCCAGATCGTTGGAGAAGAGGTATTGCAGGATGTCCAGCGCCTGGTCTCCCGGGGACTGAAAGACAGGAGAGAGCTGGGTGTACCGTACAGTATCGCCATCATACGGAACAGCGAGGAGCCAGCTATGAGGGGTGCATGGAGACTGCAGGGATTATTGGGCATTGGGAACAGAACGCAGAGACAGACAGGACATTGTGATGATAACGGGAAGGGATATAGGTCAGATGAATGCTGGAGGGATATATCGGGAGAGGAAGAAATGAATAATGAATGTAATAAGTGATAGAAGATACAATATGACCAGACAAGGTAAAAGTAGGAATGGTGGGGGGCAGCGGGGGGGCAACTTACGCTGATTTCAAACTTGGTGAAGGACGACATGTCTATGACGCACACGGCCTCTTTGCAGCATTTCACCTCCGAGCCCACAATATCAAACCAGTCAGGTTTATAGAAGGTTTTGCTCTGATCCAGAGACAGCAGATCTGGGGACAGAGGGTATCTGTAGTAACGCCAGCATTAAACAATGTAATAAACCACCCAATAACCCCCATCCAAACTACGTGCAGGGTGACACGCTGGCATGGCCTGCACCCAGGTCCTGTATCGTCTCATCTGCAAAACCTGAGGAATGGCCCCTCACCTTTCCCAGGAGGAATAAAGTATTTTGCCCTCTCAAACCCGTGCTTCTCCATCCATCGGGCCCCCTGAGCGTCCAGCCGATCATACAGGGGCGAGGTGCGCAGTTGCCGCCCCGTCTGGAAGTCCCAGCGTGGAACTTTTAGGTCGTAGATGAGAGCTGAAGAGGCCAAACACAAATGACTGCGATGGGGACATCTGTGCCACCTTCTCCGAGAGATCCATCACCCAGGCCCCTGTATTGTACTTACGCATAACCTCCATCACTCTGTGCCGCAGAAAGGTTCTGCTGCTCTGCAGAGCCCCAAAACGCTTGATATCCAGGGGCCAGACATTATCTTGTGGGTAACCATGGACCAACCACTCTGCAAGGAACCTGTAGAAGAAGAGAAGGGCGCTCACCCCCAGGAGACATATACAAGGGACCACAGGGATGTACCCAGGAGACGTATACAAGGGACCACAGGGATGTACCCAGGAGACGTATACAAGGGACCACAGGGATGTACCCAGGAGACGTATACAAGGGACCACAGGGGCGTACCCAGGAGACGTATACAAGGGACCACAGGGGCGTACCCAGGAGACGTGTACAAGGGACCACAGGGACGTACCCAGGAGACGTATACAAAGGACCACAGGGACGTACCCAGGAGACGTATACAAGGGACCACAGGGACGTACCCAGGAGACGTATACTAGGGACCACAGAGACGTACCCAGGAGACATATACTAGGGACCACAGGGACGTACCCAGGAGACATATACTAGGGACCACAGGGACGTACCCAGGAGACATATACTAGGGACCACAGGGACGTACCCAAGAGACGTATACAAGGGACCACAGGGGCGTACCCAGGAGACGTGTACAAGGGACCACAGGGACGTACCCAGGAGACGTATACAAAGGACCACAGGGACGTGCCCAGGAGACGTATACAAAGGACCACAGGGACGTACCCAGGAGACGTATACAAGGGACCACAGGTGTGTACCCAGGAGACATATACAAGGGACCACAGGGATGTACTAGAGAAGATCAAGGTCTCTGGTCTCACACATGCACGCTAGCAACCAATAATCCCTGCGCTCTGACCAGACACAGCGAGAGACATGGGAGGACAGCAGATACAAGCTAAGGACACTTACTTTCCAGCTCCCCCTCCGAGAGAACAGCCCTGGGAGTTCATACCAGCGAGGGTAAAGTACCGGAGAAGAGTCGGACTCTCGCCCATCACACAGCGCATGTCAGGGGTGAAAGATTCGGGGCAGTTTACCAGACGCTGGATCTCCAGTGCCTCCAGAGACGGCATTCGGCGCAGCAAGGCGCTGAGCAGCGGTTCTGCAGGAATGACAGGAGGACACGGGTACTAGTCTCTGCCAGGCCGGAGAGGAATCCAGCCTTCACCAACAGTCTCTCTCACACAACCCACCCAAACCTAGGGCTGTTATGCCATCTGCTGGCAAGCCCAGACTTACCGAAGTGATCCCAGTCTTCTTGCAGGTTCTGGATTTCCAGCTGGTTCCGGCCCTCTGTGAAAATAGGTTTTGGGTTCTTTTCAAAGCCTCCCGATAGGATTCCGCCCTGCCAGCTGCGGATGTATATCCTCCCGTCAGGGTCCACCACAGCTGCGGAGGAGGGCAGAGGACTGGTGAGCTGTGTACTGTGCAGCCCCGTGTACTGCATACGTATCAGACACAATAGCACTGAAAATGTGCTGCTCTCATTACAATAATCATTTACTTATCTAGCACCAGCATATTCCATAGCGTAGCATTACATGTGAGGGGCTCAGCTGATGACATACTTGGCGTGTTTTCCTGTAACGGCGTGCGCAGCGGACGAGTCAGGAGGTAGAAATGCTCACAGGCGTGTAGAGGAATGCTGACCGGCTCCTCATTAGACAGGCCGAGCTCGTAGGCCCACTGCGGAGAGAGGACACACATCTAAGCTAGGTCAGGGAACGGATGCGAGTACCGTTACGGTACCCCAATTATTTCATTTATACAGCGCACACATATTACACAGAATAGTCCAGTCATTCGCATCAGTCCCACCGCCAATAGAGATGGAAGGATGGATAGATATGAGAAAGATACATAGGAGATTCAGAAGATGGAGAGATTGCGGAGACGGAGAGTTGGAGAGATTGAGGAGACGGAGAGATTGCGGAGACGGAGAGTTGGAGAGATTGAGGAGACGGAGAGTTGGAGAGATTGAGGAGACGGAGAGTTGGAGAGATTGCGGAGACGGAGAGTTGGAGAGATTGAGGAGACGGAGAGTTGGAGAGATTGAGGAGACGGAGAGATTGAGGAGACGGAGAGATTGAGGAGAGATTGAGGAGACGGAGAGATTGAGGAGACGGAGAGATTGAGGAGACGGAGAGATTGAGGAGACGGAGAGATATTAGCTTTTTTTTTTTCAGAAGCCAATTAGCGTATCAGTATGTTTTTGCGAGTACGGAAAGAAACAGGAGGACTGTGCTAAACATATATAGCTTGTTCAAAGACCAGCGATAACATGCACTATGCATGAGCACAGACCAAGCTGAGAATAAAACGAGGGCGGCAGCCACCGACACACGTGGCAGCACATCGCAAAATGCTGCTTTCCTGCCATCTGTCATCTTTAAAGCTGCAGGGCAAAATCAGGGCGGGGGCAGAGCAGTTACCCCTCAGCCACAGGAACACACAATAGGGTAACACCTTCACATCATCCACATGCACTCCCCGATTACCTGGCCGGCACAGTTTACAAAGTACTCGCATTCGACCTGCCCCCGGTCCGTGTCCACTCCACTGACGTGGCCTCGCTCTACCAGCACGTGGTTTACGGTGGTGTGTTCGTGGACCAGGGCACCTGGAAGAGACACAAACCACAGGGGAGATCAGTATCTTCTCATAAACTGTGTAATAGATCTCTGCCAGAGTAACAAGGCTGAGAGCTACATAGACAAACCCGAATGTGCCAAATCCGCTAGGACAATGGTCTCTGCTGGTTCTATGTCCCACGTAACAAGGACACAGACAGCCATCTACATCTCAGCTGTTCCGGTCTCTCACCTTTACTCCGAGCTGCAGTCACCAAGGCAAGAGTTACATCTGCAGTGGACACAACGGCATCCTCCGGTACATACATAGCCCCGACTAGATCATGAATATTAATAAGGGGGTGGAGCTCGCCAACTTGCTTTGGTGTAATGATCTCACATGGAATCCCTTTCATTCTAAAGATCAGGGAAAAATGTTAAACTCAAAACGACTTTTCTCACTTATAAGTAAAGATGGTGCCAGCCCAATGCTCACCTTAACCGCGACACCATACGTCTTAGGGATATAAGCCGGTCCTGTGTCTGTGCCAGCAGGATGGAGCCAGTCCTTGTATAGCCTGCAGGACAGACAAACATTGCTGAGCTGCCTGGGACCCTCGCTCACATGTTCTATCGTACACGGAGACGTTCTGTGCAGCACACCCTGCTCCTCTGCAGAAACAGTCCATGTTTTAAGGATATCCATGCTTCATACCAGGTGACTTAATTAGTACCTCAGTCAATTTGATTTAACCATCTGGACTTAAGCATGGATATCCTTAAAACTTGGCCTGTAACGGCGGAGTTAGGGAACTTCTGAACTAACCCTTCCCCACCGAAAGTCACCTTTCCCCATCCTCTAATTCAGTTGGGTATCTAGCTTGGTGCATTCAATCTTATATCTTTCTGCTTTAACGTGGCTTGGAGCTTGTGGAGGATTTATCTTAAAGGGGTCTTGTGACCGGACGCCTTTCGCCTAGGCCGTCACTGGTCACGGGTTAGCGCTTTTGGACTCCCACTCACCGTCACTTACCGCCTGTCACTGACTCCGCCCACTGCGCCATGGGCGTTTAACGATGCTGCCACCACCAAACTCTACCATCGGCGTTTGTAACCGCTTATTAGGTATTCACTCAGGCTCCTGCCTCGGAACCTGGAACCGCTTCTGCTGCGTATGCGTTTGAATAACTACGGACACACCACCTGTTTGGTGTCGGCTGTTCACACCTGATCCCTCGCAATGGACCAGGTCTGCACGGTAGCTTGGCAGAGGGCTTGAACTTGGAGACAAGAAGTTCTTACCCAGAACAGCAGGAGAACGGAATAGCGTTTTGGCGCAATTCTGTTGGTCGCAAGATTGAGGCAATTAAAGTAAAGGCAAACGGTGTTTATTTGCTCAATGTCTTAAAGAAGACCCTCCCTTCCGTCTGAAGGGGAATATCACACAGAAATCAAACAGCAATTCTCCACAAAGGATTTCCAAAGATGTACCACATACAGGAATCTTATCAGCAGGTCTCCTCCACACAGAAGTTACAGGGTTGTACACATACAGGGCTCACAGTCCCTCTTTTTATGTCATTCTTACACACATCACCACAGGGGGGCAAATCCACCCGGTGTTCCCTCTAGCAAATCAGGCTATCTCAGAAAACATAAATTAACAACATATTACATTTCAAAGGAGTCTCTCAATATCCTCCTTCCTAATCCACCAACACAAACTGATTTATCATACGTTATACTGTCTCCTATAATGTTGATATAACAATTCCCAGGAAATGGTAAATGACATTCATCCTTATCAGTTTGGCATTTCCAACCTTAACACTATTCAGTGACATCCAAAAGGTTCTTAAAAACAGATTGTCTTTTCAAAGGAAGTTCTGTACATGTAGTGTTTGGCTATATGACACCATTCACACCTTCACACAGAGAACTTCCAGTCACCCTATTCATAGAGACCTCCTGCTAAGGGAATCACAATCAGCATCTAGTATCTGCAGACACAGAGGCTGGTCATGTCTTATATATTCAATAAGTGCATTTTCTCTACAAAATATACATGTAAACCATATAGTGCATAGCCTATTAAATATACGTTGCCTCATGCACTAATGCATTGCAGATCAGCTGCAATGCATTACAGCAATACATATATACTTTAATACAGTTTACTATGAACCATGTACATCTGTGCTTTTAAACTGTCCACTTTAACTGTGTCAGCGCTGGTCGCAGTGGGATCTGGCTCTCCCTGTCCTGCAGCGGCCATGACACACTCTACCTACACTCCCCCAGTGCATCAAGTCCAGGCCGCTGCATATAAAACATTAAAAACACTTATCAACACTCAGCGTGTAGCGCAGAGTATACATTTACAATGGGCGCCTGGCGCCTTTTTGTCCTTTTAAAAATGGCGGCACAGCACGGGGGTTAACCCCTTCAGTGCTGTGGCAGCCATTAACCCCGTGTGGCCTGCCTCCGGCCACAGGTCTCTATACATTAGGTGTGGCAGTAAGAGTTTATTATGTGTAGGGCACAGCTGTATGGAATGCATCACCCCAATATTACAGTGTATCCCTCAGGTATGACTCCCCCCTCACCTGTGGGGATCCCCGTCTCAGTCTCCAGCTGTTGATAAAGTTTGTTGGAATAATCAGCCATCTCCGTTTCTATGGAAATGTGTTTGACCGTGCTGACCGCCCCGGCACAGAACCGCGTGGAGCCAGCGGCTAACCTGCAAAAGGCAGAGGACCTCTGAATGTGGGAACATCAATAGGGAATAGCAGAAGTGTTCACTGTAAAAGATATAAAGGTGAGAGGCAGGCGACGTTCCTCTACATTCGTGTCTCTGACGGCGAGCTGCATGATGAGCTACCGGAGACCGTGGAGAACATACGGACAGCATGTGGGCAATACCGGGACATTGGGGGTTACAGATAACCTTCCAGTGATAGCAGGACTGTGCCAATAATCACACAACATAATGATTACCTTCCCTGCTCCAGTAACAGGACATCGTGCCACCCCAGCTTGGTAAGGTGATAAGCCACGGAGGCACCCATAATGCCACCTCCACAGATGACCACCTGGGCGCGAGGAGGCAGAGCTGGTACCTCTGTGGATGCTGCACGCCGTGGGGTACACAAACATCGCAAACCACGACATCGTAAGTGCCCCCACAAATCTGTCAGCAAGCGGGCATGCATCCTGGCGGGCAGGAGACAGATGGCAGGGGAGTCTGCAGAGAAAGAGAAGGGACTGTGATTACTGTGCGCCACCAGACAAGTATATATGTATATATCTAATATCTGCTAGTAAGACACGCGGAGGATTACAGCTCTGTGCAGTAAGAATATCGTGCACCTAATTACACCGCACCTAATTACACCGCGTATCACTGTATCTCTCTGCCTAGTACAGTAAGAATATCGTGCACCGCACCTAATTACACCGCGTATCACTGTATCTCTCTGCCTAGTACAGTAAGAATATCGTGCACCGCACCTAATTACACCGCGTATCACTGTATCTCTCTGCCTAGTACAGTAAGAATATCGTGCACCGCACCTAATTACACCGCGTATCACTGTATCTCTCTGCCTAGTACAGTAAGAATATCGTGCACCGCACCTAATTACACCGCGTATCACTGTATCTCTCTGCCTAGTACAGTAAGAATATCGTGCACCGCACCTAATTACACCGCGTATCACTGTATCTCTCTGCCTAGTACAGTAAGAATATCGTGCACCGCACCTAATTACACCGCGTATCACTGTATCTCTCTGCCTAGTACAGTAAGAATATCGTGCACCGCACCTAATTACACCGCGTATCACTGTATCTCTCTGCCTAGTACAGTAAGAATATCGTGCACCGCACCTAATTACACCGCGTATCATTGTATCTCTCTGCCTAGTACAGTAAGAATATCATGCACCGCACCTAATTACACCGCGTATCATTGTATCTCTCTGCCTAGTACAGTAAGAATATCGTGCACCGCACCTAATTACACCGCGTATCACTGTATCTCTCTGCCTAGTACAGTAAGAATATCGTGCACCGCACCTAATTACACCGCGTATCATTGTATCTCTCTGCCTAGTACAGTAAGAATATCGTGCACCGCACCTAATTACACCGCGTATCACTGTATCTCTCTGCCTAGTACAGTAAGAATATCGTGCACCGCACCTAATTACACCGCGTATCATTTATCTCTCTGCCTAGAAAAAAAAAATGAAGACAAAATAATTTAGATTTTTATATATGTACAAGAGATGGGTCAGACTATACGACAGTATATAACATTACATAACACATGGGAGGAGGGGACAGGAGATATAATCATATAACACAGGGGAGGAGGGGACAGGAGATATAATCATATAACACAGGGGAGGAGGGGACAGGAGATATAATCATATAACACAGGGGAGGAGGGGACAGGAGATATAATCATATAACACAGGGGAGGAGGGGGCAGGAGATATAATCATATAACACAGGGGAGGAGGGGACAGGAGATATAATCATATAACACAGGGGAGGAGGGGACAGGAGATATAATCATATAACACAGGGGAGGAGGGGGCAGGAGATATAATCATATAACACAGGGGAGGAGGGGACAGGAGATATAATCATATAACACAGGGGAGGAGGGGACAGGAGATATAATCATATAACACAGGGGAGGAGGAGGGGACAGGAGATATAATCATATAACACAGGGGAGGAGGGGACAGGAGATATAATCATATAACACAGGGGAGGAGGGGGCAGGAGGTATAATCAGACACAGGGAAGTTGAGGACAACAGATAACGATATACAATGCATCCGGAACGTATTCACAGCGCTTCACTTTTTCGGGGAGAAAAAGTGAAGGGGAGAAGGGCCCTAGTCAGGGAGGTGACCAAGAACCCGATGATCTCTCTCTGTCAGAGCTACAACATTCCCTTGTGGAGAGAGTAAAACCTTCCAGAAGGACAACCATCTCTGCAGCAATCCACCAATCAGGCCTGTATGGTAGAGTGGCCAGACGGAAACCACTCCTTAGTAAAAAGCACATGGCGGTCCGCCTGGAGTTTGCCAAAATGCACCTGAAGGACTCTCAGACCATGAGAAACAAAACTCTCTGGTCTGATGAGACAAAGATTGAACTATTTGGCGTGAATGCCAGGTTTTATGTTTTGGAGGAAACCAGGCACCGCTCATCACCAGGCCAATACCATCCCTACAGTGAAGCATGGTGGTGGCAGGAACTGGGAGACTTGTCAGGATAGAGGGAAAGATGAATGCAGCAATGTACAGAGACATCGTGGATGAAAACCTGCTCCAGAGCGCTCCTGACCTCAGACTGGGGCGATGGTTCATCTTTCAGCAGGACAACGACCCTAAGCACACAACCAAGATATCACAGGAGTGACTTCAGGACAACTCTGTGAATGTCCATGAGTGGCCCAGCCAGAGCCCAGACTTGAATCCGATTGAACATCTCGAGGCTGTAATTGCTGCCAAAGGTGCATCAACAAAGTATTGAGTAAAGGCTGTGACTACTTATGTACATGTGATTTCTTCGTGTTTTTTTTTTACATTTTTTTTTATTAAATTTGCAAAAAAAAAAAAAAAAAATCGCAAAACTACTTTTTACACATTGTCATTATGGGGTATTGTGTGTAGAATTTTGAGGACAAAAATTAATTTATTCCATTTTGGAATAAGGCTGTAACATAACAAAATGTGGAAAAAGTGAAGCGCTGTGAATACTTTCCGGATGCACTGTATAACACAGGGAAGGTGAGGACAAGGGATTACCATATATAATAACACTGGGGAGGAGGGAACATGGGATCTAACAATCTATACAATAAGCGAGAAAGTGTGTCTGTGTGTCCGTCTGTTTGCTATTTATGCACGGCCAGAATATTGGACCTAGCTCCACCGGATTCGGCATGGTGTCGTTTGACCAGGGTTCGTTTTTTTGCCTAGGTCGGACATTTGTCAGGGACACACACCGTCACACAATCCCATAAAACCGGGACACACTTAAAATAGAGGAACCATAAGTGTATCCACTGAACTGGAGCTAAATATATATCCAGTGTAATAATGACCTCACCTTCCCAAGGGCACGTCAAAGTATAGAAAGAAAAGGTATATTACATTTCTCAAGGAATCCTATAGGAGGGGGTGCTACCAAAGATAGTGTATAGACATGTATCACTGAACAAGGAACAGGGAAAGCGGGGAGACGAAATCTTTTTATCGTTGCACACAGGTCATTTGTCAAATTTGTATTCAAATGTCACGTTTATTAATGCCGAATAAAATTAATTATATTCCATATTTCCATATGGAATATAATTTTATTCTGCATTAGAAAAAAAGTTCAACTTTAATACAATATTTCACTCTTAAATTACACAGGTTCTGGGGCTGGGGAACTGGCTTCATACACACACCTGTCGCCTCCTCCCCTGAGTTATTATTTATCATAGTATATCACCTGTCCCCTCCTCCCCTGTGTTATGTATCTACTGTCGCCTCCTCCCCTGTGTTATTATTTATCATAGTATATCACCTGTCGCCTCCTCCCCTGTTTCATTTATTATGATACATAATAACACAGGGGAGGAGGGGACAGGTGATATACTATGATAAATAATAACACAGGGGAGGAGGGGACAGTAGATACATAACACAGGGGAGGAGGGGACAGGTGATATACTATGATAAATAATAACACAGGGGGAGGGGAAGGGGCAGTAGACACATAACACAGGGGAGGAGGGGACAGTAGATATATAATAACACAGGGGAGGGGGCAGTAGATATATGATAACACAGGGGCAGGGGAGGGGACAGTAGACACATAATAACACAGGGACAGGGGAGGGGACAGTAGATATATAATAACACAGGGACAGGGGAGGGGGCAGTAGATATATAATAACACAGGGGAGGGGGCAGTAGATATATAATAACACAGGGGAGGGGGCAGTAGATATATGATAACACAGGGGCAGGGGAGGGGGCAGTAGATATATAATAACACAGGGGAGGGGTCAGTAGATATATAATAACACAGGGGAGGGGGCAGTAGATATATGATAACACAGGGGCAGGGGAGGGGGCAGTAGATATATAATAACACAGGGGAGGGGTCAGTAGATATATAATAACACAGGGGCAGGGGAGGGGGCAGTAGATATATAATAACACAGGGGAGGGGGCAGTAGATATATGATAACACAGGGGAGGGGGCAGTAGATATATAATAACACAGGGGAGGGGGCAGTAGATATATGATAACACAGGGGCAGGGGAGGGGGCAGTAGATATATAATAACACAGGGGAGGGGTCAGTAGATATATAATAACACAGGGGCAGGGGAGGGGGCAGTAGATATATAATAACACAGGGGAGGGGGCAGTAGATATATGATAACACAGGGGAGGGGGCAGTAGATATATAATAACACAGGGGAGGGGGCAGTAGATATATGATAACACAGGGGCAGGGGAGGGGGCAGTAGATATATAATAACACAGGGGAGGGGGCAGTAGATATATAATAACACAGGGGAGGGGGCAGTAGATATATAATAACACAGGGGCAGGGGAGGGGGCAGTAGATACATAATAACACAGGGAAGGAGGGGACAGGTGATATACTATGATACATAATAACACAGGGGAGGAGGGGACAGTAGATACATAACACAGGGGAGGAGGGGACAGGTGATATACTATGATAAATAATAACACAGGGGGAGGGGAAGGGGCAGTAGACACATAACACAGGGGAGGAGGGGACAGTAGATATATAATAACACAGGGGAGGGGGCAGTAGATATATGATAACACAGGGGCAGGGGAGGGGACAGTAGACACATAATAACACAGGGACAGGGGAGGGGACAGTAGATATATAATAACACAGGGACAGGGGAGGGGGCAGTAGATATATAATAACACAGGGGAGGGGGCAGTAGATATATAATAACACAGGGGAGGGGGCAGTAGATATATGATAACACAGGGGCAGGGGAGGGGGCAGTAGATATATAATAACACAGGGGAGGGGTCAGTAGATATATAATAACACAGGGGAGGGGGCAGTAGATATATGATAACACAGGGGCAGGGGAGGGGGCAGTAGATATATAATAACACAGGGGAGGGGTCAGTAGATATATAATAACACAGGGGCAGGGGAGGGGGCAGTAGATATATAATAACACAGGGGAGGGGGCAGTAGATATATGATAACACAGGGGAGGGGGCAGTAGATATATAATAACACAGGGGAGGGGGCAGTAGATATATGATAACACAGGGGCAGGGGAGGGGGCAGTAGATATATAATAACACAGGGGAGGGGGCAGTAGATATATGATAACACAGGGGCAGGGGAGGGGGCAGTAGATATATAATAACACAGGGGAGGGGGCAGTAGATATATAATAACACAGGGGCAGGGGAGGGGGCAGTAGATATATAATAACACAGGGGAGGGGTCAGTAGATATATAATAACACAGGGGCAGGGGAGGGGGCAGTAGATATATAATAACACAGGGGAGGGGGCAGTAGATATATAATAACACAGGGGAGGGGGCAGTAGATATATGATAACACAGGGGCAGGGGAGGGGGCAGTAGATATATAATAACACAGGGGAGGGGGCAGTAGATATATAATAACACAGGGGCAGGGGAGGGGGCAGTAGATACATAATAACACAGGGAAGGAGGGGACAGGTGATATACTATGATACATAATAACACAGGGGAGGAGGGGACAGTAGATACATAACACAGGGGAGGAGGGGACAGGTGATATACTATGATAAATAATAACACAGGGGGAGGGGAAGGGGCAGTAGACACATAACACAGGGGAGGAGGGGACAGTAGATATATAATAACACAGGGGAGGGGGCAGTAGATATATGATAACACAGGGGCAGGGGAGGGGACAGTAGACACATAATAACACAGGGACAGGGGAGGGGACAGTAGATATATAATAACACAGGGACAGGGGAGGGGGCAGTAGATATATAATAACACAGGGGAGGGGTCAGTAGATATATAATAACACAGGGGCAGGGGAGGGGGCAGTAGATATATAATAACACAGGGGAGGGGGGCAGTAGATATATGATAACACAGGGGAGGGGGCAGTAGATATATAATAACACAGGGGAGGGGGCAGTAGATATATGATAACACAGGGGCAGGGGAGGGGGCAGTAGATATATAATAACATAGGGGAGGGGGCAGTAGATATATGATAACACAGGGGCAGGGGAGGGGGGCAGTAGATATATAATAACACAGGGGAGGGGCAGTAGATATATAATAACACAGGGGCAGGGGAGGGGGCAGTAGATATATAATAACACAGGGGAGGGGTCAGTAGATATATAATAACACAGGGGCAGGGGAGGGGGCAGTAGATATATAATAACACAGGGGAGGGGGCAGTAGATATATGATAACACAGGGGAGGGGGCAGTAGATATATAATAACACAGGGGAGGGGGCAGTAGATATATGATAACACAGGGGCAGGGGAGGGGGCAGTAGATATATAATAACACAGGGGAGGGGGGCAGTAGATATATAATAACACAGGGGCAGGGGAGGGGGCAGTAGATACATAATAACACAGGGAAGGAGGGGACAGGTGATATACTATGATACATAATAACACAGGGGAGGAGGGGACAGTAGATACATAACACAGGGGAGGAGGGGACAGGTGATATACTATGATAAATAATAACACAGGGGGAGGGGAAGGGGCAGTAGACACATAACACAGGGGAGGAGGGGACAGTAGATATATAATAACACAGGGGAGGGGGCAGTAGATATATGATAACACAGGGGCAGGGGAGGGGACAGTAGACACATAATAACACAGGGACAGGGGAGGGGACAGTAGATATATAATAACACAGGGACAGGGGAGGGGGCAGTAGATATATAATAACACAGGGGAGGGGGCAGTAGATATATAATAACACAGGGGAGGGGGCAGTAGATATATGATAACACAGGGGCAGGGGAGGGGGGCAGTAGATATATAATAACACAGGGGAGGGGTCAGTAGATATATAATAACACAGGGGAGGGGGGCAGTAGATATATGATAACACAGGGGCAGGGGAGGGGGCAGTAGATATATAATAACACAGGGGAGGGGTCAGTAGATATATAATAACACAGGGGCAGGGGAGGGGGCAGTAGATATATAATAACACAGGGGAGGGGGCAGTAGATATATGATAACACAGGGGAGGGGGCAGTAGATATATAATAACACAGGGGAGGGGGCAGTAGATATATGATAACACAGGGGCAGGGGAGGGGGCAGTAGATATATAATAACACAGGGGAGGGGTCAGTAGATATATAATAACACAGGGGCAGGGGAGGGGGCAGTAGATATATAATAACACAGGGGAGGGGGCAGTAGATATATGATAACACAGGGGAGGGGGCAGTAGATATATAATAACACAGGGGAGGGGGCAGTAGATATATGATAACACAGGGGCAGGGGAGGGGGCAGTAGATATATAATAACACAGGGGAGGGGGCAGTAGATATATAATAACA
Source organism: Taudactylus pleione (assembly GCA_031769625.1). NCBI lineage: Eukaryota > Metazoa > Chordata > Amphibia > Anura > Myobatrachidae > Taudactylus > Taudactylus pleione. The sequence goes on from JAUIMM010000392.1 coordinate 1,137,558, forward strand.
CAGGGGAGGGGGCAGTAGATATATAATAACACAGGGGCAGGGGAGGGGGCAGTAGATACATAATAACACAGGGAAGGAGGGGACAGGTGATATACTATGATACATAATAACACAGGGGAGGAGGGGACAGTAGATACATAACACAGGGGAGGAGGGGACAGGTGATATACTATGATAAATAATAACACAGGGGGAGGGGAAGGGGCAGTAGACACATAACACAGGGGAGGAGGGGACAGTAGATATATAATAACACAGGGGAGGGGGCAGTAGATATATGATAACACAGGGGCAGGGGAGGGGACAGTAGACACATAATAACACAGGGACGGGAAGGGGACAGTAGATATATAATAACACAGGGACAGGGGAGGGGGCAGTAGATATATAATAACACAGGGGAGGGGGCAGTAGATATATGATAACACAGGGGCAGGGGAGGGGGCAGTAGATATATAATAACACAGGGGAGGGGTCAGTAGATATATAATAACACAGGGGAGGGGGGCAGTAGATATATGATAACACAGGGGCAGGGGAGGGGGCAGTAGATATATAATAACACAGGGGAGGGGTCAGTAGATATAATAATAACACAGGGGCAGGGGAGGGGGCAGTAGATATATAATAACACAGGGGAGGGGGCAGTAGATATATGATAACACAGGGGAGGGGGCAGTAGATATATAATAACACAGGGGAGGGGGCAGTAGATATATGATAACACAGGGGCAGGGGAGGGGGCAGTAGATATATAATAACACAGGGGAGGGGGCAGTAGATATATGATAACACAGGGGCAGGGGAGGGGGGCAGTAGATATATAATAACACAGGGGAGGGGGCAGTAGATATATAATAACACAGGGGCAGGGGAGGGGGCAGTAGATATATAATAACACAGGGGAGGGGTCAGTAGATATATAATAACACAGGGGCAGGGGAGGGGGCAGTAGATATATAATAACACAGGGGAGGGGGCAGTAGATATATGATAACACAGGGGAGGGGGCAGTAGATATATAATAACACAGGGGAGGGGGCAGTAGATATATGATAACACAGGGGCAGGGGAGGGGGGCAGTAGATATATAATAACACAGGGGAGGGGGCAGTAGATATATAATAACACAGGGGAGGGGGGCAGTAGATATATAATAACACAGGGGAGGGGGGCAGTAGAAATATGATAACACAGGGGCAGGGGAGGGGGCAGTAGATATATAATAACACAGGGGAGGGGTCAGTAGATATATAATAACACAGGGGCAGGGGAGGGGGCAGTAGATATATAATAACACAGGGGAGGGGGCAGTAGATATATAATAACACAGGGGAGGGGGCAGTAGATATATGATAACACAGGGGAGGGGGCAGTAGATATATGATAACACAGGGGAGGGGGCAGTAGATATATAATAACACAGGGGAGGGGGCAGTAGATATATAATAACACAGGGGAGGGGGCAGTAGATATATAATAACACAGGGGCAGGGGAGGGGGCAGTAGATATATAATAACACAGGGGAGGGGGCAGTAGATATATGATAACACAGGGGAGGGGGCAGTAGATATATAATAACAATGGGGAGGGGGCAGTAGATATATGATAACACAGGGGAGGGGGGCAGTAGATATATAATAACACAGGGGAGGGGTCAGTAGATATATAATAACACAGGGGAGGGGTCAGTAGATATATAATAAACACAGGGGCAGGGGGAGGGGGCAGTAGATATATAATAACACAGGGGAGGGGGCAGTAGAAATATGATAACACAGGGGCAGGGGAGGGGGCAGTAGATATATAATAACACAGGGGAGGGGTCAGTAGATATATAATAACACAGGGGCAGGGGAGGGGGCAGTAGATATATAATAACACAGGGGAGGGGGCAGTAGATATATAATAACACAGGGGAGGGGGCAGTAGATATATGATAACACAGGGGAGGGGGCAGTAGATATATGATAACACAGGGGAGGGGGCAGTAGATATATAATAACACAGGGGAGGGGGCAGTAGATATATAATAACACAGGGAGGGGGCAGTAGATATATAATAACACAGGGGCAGGGGAGGGGGCAGTAGATATATAATAACACAGGGGAGGGGGCAGTAGATATATGATAACACAGGGGGAGGGGGCAGTAGATATATAATAACAATGGGGAGGGGGCAGTAGATATATGATAACACAGGGGGAGGGGGCAGTAGATATATAATAACACAGGGGAGGGGTCAGTAGATATATAATAACACAGGGGAGGGGGGTCAGTAGATATATAATAACACAGGGGCAGGGGAGGGGGCAGTAGATATATAATAACACAGGGTGAGGGGGGCAGTAGATATATGATAACACAGGGGAGGGGGGCAGTAGATATATAATAACACAGGGGAGGGAGCAGTAGATATATGATAACACAGGGGAGGGGGGCAGTAGATATATGATAACACAGGGGAGGGGGGCAGTAGATATATAATAACACAGGGGAGGGGTCAGTAGATATATAATAACACAGGGGCAGGGGAGGGGGCAGTAGATATATAACACAGGGGAGGGGGCAGTAGATATATGATAACACAGGGGAGGGGGCAGTAGATATATAATAACAATGGGGAGGGGGCAGTAGATATATGATAACACAGGGGCAGGGGAGGGGGCAGTAGATATATAATAACACAGGGGAGGGGGCAGTAGATATATAATAACACAGGGGAGGGGGTCAGTAGATATATAATAACACAGGGGAGGGGGCAGTAGATATATGATAACACAGGGGCAGGGGAGGGGGCAGTAGATATATAAAAACACAGGGGAGGGGTCAGTAGATATATAATAACACAGGGGCAGGGGAGGGGGCAGTAGATATATAATAACACAGGGGAGGGGGCAGTAGATATAGGATAACACAGGGGAGGGGGCAGTAGATATATAATAACACAGGGGAGGGGGCAGTAGATATATGATAACACAGGGGCAGGGGAGGGGGCAGTAGATATATAATAACACAGGGGAGGGGGCAGTAGATATATAATAACACAGGGGTAGGGGAGGGGGCAGTAGATATATAATAACACAGGGGAGGGGGCAGTAGATATATAATAACACAGGGGCAGGGGAGGGGGCAGTAGATATATAATAACACAGGGGAGGGGTCAGTAGATATATAATAACACAGGGGAGGGGTCAGTAGATATATAATAACACAGGGGCAGGGGAGGGGGCAGTAGATATATAATAACACAGGGGAGGGGGCAGTAGAGATATATGATAACACAGGGGAGGGGGCAGTAGATATATAATAACACAGGGGAGGGGGCAGTAGATATATGATAACACAGGGGAGGGGGCAGTAGATATATAATAACACAGGGGAGGGGGCAGTAGATATATAATAACACAGGGGAGGGGTCAGTAGATATATAATAACACAGGGGCAGGGGAGGGGGCAGTAGATATATAATAACACAGGGGAGGGGGCAGTAGATATATGATAACACAGGGGAGGGGGCAGTAGATATATAATAACAATGGGGAGGGGGCAGTAGATATATGATAACACAGGGGCAGGGGAGGGGGCAGTAGATATATAATAACACAGGGGAGGGGGCAGTAGATATATAATAACACAGGGGAGGGGGTCAGTAGATATATAATAACACAGGGGAGGGGGCAGTAGATATATGATAACACAGGGGCAGGGGAGGGGGCAGTAGATATATAAAAACACAGGGGAGGGGTCAGTAGATATATAATAACACAGGGGCAGGGGAGGGGGCAGTAGATATATAATAACACAGGGGAGGGGGCAGTAGATATAGGATAACACAGGGGAGGGGGCAGTAGATATATAATAACACAGGGGAGGGGGCAGTAGATATATGATAACACAGGGGCAGGGGAGGGGGCAGTAGATATATAATAACACAGGGGAGGGGGCAGTAGATATATAATAACACAGGGGCAGGGGAGGGGGCAGTAGATATATAATAACACAGGGGAGGGGTCAGTAGATATATAATAACACAGGGGCAGGGGAGGGGGCAGTAGATATATAATAACACAGGGGAGGGGGCAGTAGATATATGATAACACAGGGGAGGGGGCAATAGATATATAATAACACAGGGGAGGGGGCAGAAGATATATGATAACACAGGGGCAGGGGAGGGGGCAGTAGATATATAATAACACAGGGGAGGGGTCAGTAGATATATAATAACACAGGGGAGGGGGCAGTAGATATATAATAACACAGGGGAGGGGGCAGTAGATATATAATAACACAGGGGCAGGGAGGGGGCAGTAGATATATAACAACACAGGGGAGGGGTCAGTAGATATATAATAACACAGGGGCAGGGGAGGGGGCAGTAGATATATAATAACACAGGGGAGGGGGCAGTAGATATATGATAACACAGGGGAGGGGGGCAGTAGATATATAATAACACAGGGGAGGGGGCAGTAGATATATAATAACACAGGGGAGGGGGCAGTAGATATATAATAACACAGGGGAGGGGGCAGTAGATATATGATAACACAGGGGAGGGGGCAGTAGATATATAATAACACAGGGGACGGGGGCAGTAGATATATAATAACACAGGGGAGGGGGCAGTAGATATATGATAACACAGGGGAGGGGGCAGTAGATATATAATAACACAGGGGAGGGGGCAGTAGATATATAATAACACAGGGGCAGGGGAGGGGGCAGTAGATATATAACAACACAGGGGAGGGGTCAGTAGATATATAATAACACAGGGGCAGGGGAGGGGGCAGTAGATATATAATAACACAGGGGAGGGGGCAGTAGATATATGATAACACAGGGGAGGGGGCAGTAGATATATAATAACACAGGGGAGGGGGCAGTAGATATATAATAACACAGGGGAGGGGGCAGTAGATATATAATAACACAGGGGAGGGGGCAGTAGATATATGATAACACAGGGGAGGGGGCAGTAGATATATAATAACACAGGGGAGGGGGCAGTAGATATATAATAACACAGGGGAGGGGGCAGTAGATATATGATAACACAGGGGAGGGGGCAATAGATATATAATAACACAGGGGAGGGGGCAGTAGATATATAATAACACAGGGGAGGGGGCAGTAGATATATAATAACACAGGGGCAGGGGAGGGGGCAGTAGAATATATAACAACACAGGGGAGGGGTCAGTAGATATATAATAACACAGGGGCAGGGGAGGGGGCAGTAGATATATAATAACACAGGGGAGGGGGCAGTAGATATATGATAACACAGGGGAGGGGGCAGTAGATATATAATAACACAGGGGAGGGGGCAGTAGATATATAATAACACAGGGGAGGGGGCAGTAGATATATAATAACACAGGGGAGGGGGCAGTAGATATATGATAACACAGGGGAGGGGGCAGTAGATATATAATAACACAGGGGAGGGGGCAGTAGATATATAATAACACAGGGGAGGGGGCAGTAGATATATGATAACACAGGGGAGGGGGCAGTAGATATATAATAACACAGGGGAGGGGGCAGTAGATATATAATAACACAGGGGCAGGGGAGGGGGCAGTAGATATATAACAACACAGGGGAGGGGTCAGTAGATATATAATAACACAGGGGCAGGGGAGGGGGCAGTAGATATATAATAACACAGGGGAGGGGGCAGTAGATATATGATAACACAGGGGAGGGGGCAGTAGATATATAATAACACAGGGGAGGGGGCAGTAGATATATAATAACACAGGGGAGGGGGCAGTAGATATATAATAACACAGGGGAGGGGGCAGTAGATATATGATAACACAGGGGAGGGGGCAGTAGATATATGATAACACAGGGGAGGGGGCAGTAGATATATAATAACACAGGGGAGGGGGCAGTAGATATATAATAACACAGGGGAGGGGGCAGTAGATATATGATAACACAGGGGAGGGGGCAGTAGATATATAATAACACAGGGGAGGGGGCAGTAGATATATAATAACACAGGGGAGGGGCAGTAGATATATAATAACACAGGGGAGGGGGCAGTAGATATATGATAACACAGGGGAGGGGGCAGTAGATATATAATAACACAGGGGAGGGGGCAGTAGATATATAATAACACAGGGGAGGGGGCAGTAGATATATGATAACACAGGGGAGGGGGCAGTAGATATATAATAACACAGGGGAGGGGGCAGTAGATATATAATAACACAGGGGCAGGGGAGGGGGCAGTAGATATATAACAACACAGGGGAGGGGTCAGTAGATATATAATAACACAGGGGCAGGGGAGGGGGCAGTAGATATATAATAACACAGGGGAGGGGGCAGTAGATATATGATAACACAGGGGAGGGGGCAGTAGATATATAATAACACAGGGGAGGGGGCAGTAGATATATAATAACACAGGGGAGGGGGCAGTAGATATATAATAACACAGGGGAGGGGGCAGTAGATATATGATAACACAGGGGAGGGGGCAGTAGATATATAATAACACAGGGGAGGGGGCAGTAGATATATAATAACACAGGGGAGGGGGCAGTAGATATATGATAACACAGGGGCAGGGGAGGGGAAGGTGACTGTACAGTCCTAGAGGTGACGGAGTCTCCTACCACCAGTCCATGTCCCGCACTGTCAGTCACCCCTAACGGCCTCTGACCCCGCCGCTTCCGGACAATCTCCCTGACATCCAAGCGCTAGACGTCACCACGTACCCTCCGCAGCCGGCCAATCACAGCGCCTGTCCACTTCCGCCCACACGTGTTAGGGAGCTGCACATGGTCAGTGAGTAGCCAATCGCTAACAAGGGCGTGGCTTATAACTAAGGACTCTAGTAGCATGGAGCTTCACAGAACTGACTGGAGATAAAGGAATAGCAACATGGAGCTACACAGAACTGACTGGAGATAAAGGGATAGCAACATGGAGCTACACAGAAATGGCTGGAGATACAGGGAGAGGAGCATGGAGCTTCACAGACATGACTGGAGATACAGGGATAGCAACATGGAGCTACACAGAAATGGCTGGAGATACAGGGATAGCAACATGGAGCTACGCAGAAATGGCTGGAGATACAGGGAAAGGAACATGGAGCTACACAGAAATGACTGGAGATACAGGGATAGGAACATGGAGCTACACAGAAATGGCTGGAGATACAGGGAAAGGAACATGGAGCTACATAGAAATGGCTGGAGATACAGGGAGAGGAGCATGGAGCTTCACAGACATGACTGGAGATACAGAGAAAGGAACATGGAGCTACATAGAAATGGCTGGAGATACAGGGATAGGAACATGGAGCTACACAGAAATGGCTGGGGATACAGGGATAGGAACATGGAGCTACATAGAAATGGCTGGAGATACAGGGATAGGAACATGGAGCTACACAGAAATGACTGGAGATACAGGGATAGCAACATGGAGCTACACAGAAATGGCTGGAGATACAGGGATAGCAACATGGAACTACACAGAAATGGCTGGAGATACAGGGATAGCAACATGGAACTATACAGAAATGGCTGGAGATACAGGGATAGCAACATGGGGCTACATAGAAATGCCTGGCGATACAAGGAAAGCAGCATGAAGCTACACAGAAATTGCTGGAGATACAAGGATAGCAGCATGAAGCTACACAGAAATTGCTGGAGATACAGGGAGAGGAGCATGGAGCTTCACAGACATGACTGGAGATACAGGGATAGGAACATGGAGCTACACAGAAATGGCTGGAGATACAGGGAGAGGAGCATGGAGCTTCACAGAAATGACTGGGGATACAGGGATAGGAACATGGAGCTACATAGAAATGGCTGGAGATACAGGGATAGGAACATGGAGCTACACAGAAATGACTGGAGATACAGGGATAGCAACATGGAGCTACACAGAAATGGCTGGAGATACAGGGATAGCAACATGGAACTACACAGAAATGACTGGAGATACAGGGATAGCAACATGGAGCTACACAGAAATGGCTGGAGATACAGGGATAGCAACATGGAACTACACAGAAATGGCTGGAGATACAGGGATAGCAACATGGAACTATACAGAAATGGCTGGAGATACAGGGATAGCAACATGGGGCTACATAGAAATGGCTGGCGATACAAGGAAAGTAGCATGAAGCTACACAGAAATTGCTGGAGATACAAGGATAGCAGCATGAAGCTACACAGAAATTGCTGGAGATACAGGGAGAGGAGCATGGAGCTACACAGAAATTGCTGGAGATACAGGGAGAGGAGCATGGAGCTCACAGATATGGCTGAAGATACAGGGATAGGAACACGGAGCTACACAGAAATGGCTGGAGATACAGGGAAAGGAACATGGAGCTACATAGAAATGGCTGGAGATACAGGGAGAGGAGCATGGAGCTTCACAGACATGACTGGAGATACAGGGATAGGAACATGGAGCTACACAGAAATGGCTGGAGATACAGGGAGAGGAGCATGGAGCTTCACAGAAATGACTGGGGATACAGGGATAGGAACATGGATCTACATAGAAATGGCTGGAGATACAGGGAGAGGAACATGGAGCTACACAGAAATGACTGGAGATACAGGGATAGGAACATGGAGCTACACAGAAATGGCTGGAGATACAAGGAGAGGAGAATGGAGCTTCACAGAAATGACTGGAGATACAGGCTAAGGAGCATGGAGCTACACAGTAATGGCTGGAGACAGGGGGAGGAGGTACACAGTAATGGCTGGCGACATGGGCGATGAGAATGGAGCTACACAGTAATAGGTGGAGGCACGGATGGTAACAGAGCTACACAGTAATGACTGGAGATACAGGGTAAGGAGCATGGAGCTACACAGTAATGGCTGGAGAAGCAGATGGTAACATGGAGCTACATGGTAGTGACTGGAGACACAAGGATGGTAACATGGAGCTACATCGCAATGGCTGGAGGTACAGAGGAAGGGGCTACGCACTAAAGGCTGGAGACAAGGGGAGGAGCATGGAGCTACACAGTAATGGCTGGAGCCACGGGGAGGAGCTACACAGTAATGGCTGGAGCCACGGGGAGGAGCTACACAGTAGCAGCTAGTTACAGGGGGAGGAGCTACACAGTAGCAGCTGGAGTTACAGGGGGAGGGTGCATGGGGCTACACAGTAATAGCTAGAGATAAAGGGGAAGGAGCATGGAGCTACACAATGATGAAGAGGAGCCTGAATTAACCAATCAGCCTTTGGCATTTACAGAAATGAATAGCAACTGAACTAGTATGTCATATTGAAGTCTTCTATTTCTCATTGTTAGTTGACTGTAGGACCTTGTAGTTTTGTGTGTGACATTTCCTTCCTCATTATGTTTAGCAGCACTCCTCATGGCGGCTATATGAGGTCAGTGTGGGGGTCTGACGTTCTGTACCTGGTTTAGCAGCACTCTGTAAGGTCAGTGTGGGGGTCTGACGTTCTGTACCTGGTTTAGCAGCACTCTGTAAGGTCAGTGTGAGGGTCTGATGTTCTGTACCTGGTTTAGCAGCACTCTGTAAGGTCAGTGTGGGGGTCTGATGTTCTGTACCTGGTTTAGCAGCACTCTGTAAGGTCAGTGTGGGGGTCTGACATTCCGTACCTGGTTTAGCAGTACTCCTCACAGTGGCTATATGACATTCCGTACCTGGTTTAGCAGTACTCCTCACAGTGGCTATATGACGTTCTATACCCAATTTAGCAGTACTCCTCACAGTAGCTATATGACATTCCGTACCTGGTTTAGCAGTACTCCTCACACTGGCTATATGACGTTCTATACCCAATTTAGCAGTACTCCTCACAGTAGCTATATGACATTCCGTACCTGGTTTAGCAGTACTCCTCACAGTGGCTATATGACATTCCGTACCTGGTTTAGCAGTACTCCTCACAGTGACTGTATGAGATCACTGTAGGTATGACGTTCTGTACCTGGTTTAGCAGTACTCCTCACAGTGACTGTATGAGATCACTGTAGGTATGACGTTCTGTACCTGGTTTAGCAGTACTCCTCACAGTGACTGTATGAGATCACTGTAGGTATGACGTTCTGTACCTGGTTTAGCAGTACTCCTCACAGTTGCAATATGACGACATTCCGTACCTGGTTTAGCAGTACTCCTCACAGTGGCTATATGAGCTCACTGTGTGGGTATGACATTCTGTACCTGGTTTAGCAGTACTCCTCACAGTGGCTATATGACATTCCGTACCTGGTTTAGCAGTACTCCTCACAGTGGCTATATGAGCTCACTGTGTGGGTATGACATTCTGTACCTGGTTTAGCAGTACTCCTCACAGTGGCTATATGACATTCCGTACCTGGTTTAGCAGTACTCCTCACAGTGGCTATGACATTCCGTACCTGGTTTAGCAGTACTCCTCACAGTGGCTATATGACATTCCGTACCTGGTTTAGCAGTACTCCTCACAGTGGCTATATGACATTCTGTACCTGGTTTAGCAGTACTCCCCACAGTGGCTATATGACATTCTGTACCTGGTTTAGCACTACTCCTCACAGTGGCTATGACATTCCGTACCTGGTTTAGCAGTACTCCTCACAGTGGCTATATGACGTTCTATACCCAATTTAGCAGTACTCCTCACAGTAGCTATATGACATTCCATACCTGGTTTAGCAGTACTCCTCACACTGGCTATATGACGTTCTATACCCAATTTAGCAGTACTCCTCACAGTAGCTATATGACATTCTGTACCTGGTTTAGCAGTACTCCTCACAGTGGCTATATGACATTCTGTACCTGGTTTAGCAGTACTCCTCACAGTGGCTATGACATTCCGTACCTGGTTTAGCAGTACTCCTCACAGTGGCTATATGAGCTCACTGTGTGGGTACGACATTCCGTACCTGGTTTAGCAGTACTCCTCACAGTGACTGTATGAGATCACTGTAGGTATGACGTTCTGTACCTGGTTTAGCAGTACTCCTCACGGTAGCTGTATGACATTCTGTACCTGGTTTAGCAGTACTCCTCACGGTGGCTGTATGAGATCACTGTAGCTATGACATTCTGTACCTGGTTTAGCAGTACTCCTCACGGTGGCTGTATGACGTTCTGTACCTGGTTTAGCAGTACTCCTCACAGTGACTGTATGAGATCACTGTAAGTATGACATTCTGTACCTGGTTTAGCAGTACTCCTCACAGTAGCTATATGACATTCCGTACCTGGTTTAGCAGTACTCCTCACAGTAGCTATATGACATTCCATACCTGGTTTAGCAGTACTCCTCACAGTGGCTATATGACATTCTGTACCTGGTTTAGCAGTACTCCTCACAGTGGCTATGACATTCCGTACCTGGTTTAGCAGTACTCCTCACAGTGGCTATATGAGCTCACTGTGTGGGTACGACATTCCGTACCTGGTTTAGCAGTACTCCTCACAGTGACTGTATGAGATCACTGTAGGTATGACGTTCTGTACCTGGTTTAGCAGTACTCCTCACGGTGGCTGTATGACATTCTGTACCTGGTTTAGCAGTACTCCTCACGGTGGCTGTATGACGTTCTGTACCTGGTTTAGCAGTACTCCTCACAGTGACTGTATGAGATCACTGTAAGTATGACGTTCTGTACCTGGTTTAGCAGTACTCCTCACAGTGACTGTATGAGATCACTAAGTATGACGTTCTGTACCTGGTTTAGCAGTACTCCTCACAGTGACTGTATGAGATCACTGTAGGTATGACGTTCTGTACCTGGTTTAGCAGTACTCCTCACAGTGACTGTATGAGATCACTGTATGACGTTCTGTACCTGGTTTAGCAGTACTCCTCACAGTGACTGTATGAGATCACTGTAGGTATGACGTTCTGTACCTGGTTTAGCAGTACTCCTCACAGTGACTGTATGAGATCACTGTAGGTATGACGTTCTGTACCTGGTTTAGCAGTACTCCTCACAGTGACTGTATGAGATCACTGTAGGTATGACGTTCTGTACCTGGTTTAGCAGCACTCCTCACGGTGGCTGTAAGCGGTCACTGAGTATGACGTTCCCTAAACCTCATTTTGAAGTGTTCCTGTGATGTGTCTGTATGACACCCTTTTTTTACCTTGTCTGTCGTGCTCCTCACAATGATTGGTAGGATGAGCCGCTCATTAATCATGTTTTGCAGTGCTCCTCACACAATGACTGGGCCCAGAGGCTATGTCTGTATCACGTCACACTTGTATTTATTTGGCTAATCGGAGCCCAGACAAATAGTCTTTACCTAGCACATCTAATAAGCAGTAATCGTGGAACCTCGAGTCCTAGTACGAGAACTTACTTGGACAGAAATACATTATAGCTCAAACATGTAGGTAGCATTTTTGTTTTTTATTAAATCTTCCCATTTTTCTGTACAGAAAAAAAAAATGCACATTGTCTGTAACACCGGTAACAATTCATTATGACACAACATGGACAGAATGACTTGATCTATACACAGAAGAAAAACAATTTACAAAAAAAAAAAATAAAAAAAAAAATAAGAGGTGTACTCTTAATGTATGGATGTGACGATGGAATTCTGTGTCTCGTTCCCTGTGTGAGGATGCACTTAGGCTCCAGTGTGTATTGCACGACCGAAACGGTTGCACGGGAGTGAAGTGTAGCGGGTAAGGGGTTTGCGTGTGGTCTGCAGTCCTGGCTGGAGAGTTTAGGAAGGGAAGGGTAGGCGTGCAGTGAAAATGGTGTAGTCTTGAGTGCGGTGTTGTCGTTATCCTAACAATTTCTTGTAGCTGACAAAAAGAAAAAGAAAAAACATTTTGTGAAGGGTTTATGAACAAACGTATTTGGGGGTAATCAGAAATGAAGCGACAGCACTATCCTGGCCCAGGACACAGAAGCAAATGACTGACTGCACATTACACATTCCAGTGGAAGTCCCCACAATGCACTGGGCTAAAGGACGCTTTGCCAGAGAACTCTTAAGCAATTAAAGGAGACATGATTAAATTAGACCATGGGGCTTCCAAACTATCGACACAGTCTGCTTAGAGATGGAGAGATTTCATAGCCAAACACCATCGGGCCCATCAGCCGCCTCTGACGTGTATCGCTGGACCCAGTCTACTGAAACGCTCAGGTAACCAGGCTGAGATTATGCCCCATCTAGGTACAGGCCCTGTAACGCTGCAACCAATACCTATGCTGGACATTATGGAATGTTCCATGGAAATCTGTGATACGGCTCCAGAAAGTCCAGAGCTGTGAAGACCCTCCTGAAAAAGTGAGAGATCCAGAGGGACCAAGGACTACTCTGGAAGACAAAGGAGTAACTACCGTTCTGCTTGTCGTCATAGGAAAATCACACTCTACGTCCTCTATAATATACGCACAGACTACATTCCCAACTCCACAGCTACACAGACCTGTACCAGTCGCACATCTAAGGTCCTGGGAGTCACTTCACATTTTATACCGGATCAGGAGAAGTGTTGGGGTGCAGAACCGTACAGAGTAACAGGGATAGCCCAGACACTGGTTCCGGCTGGGCAGGTAGGACCAGGTAAATATTGCTCGACATCCAGTAGTGAGAAATCAGGTGTTCGGTTCAGTAGTGCAAAATGGAAATCTCTAGCGCAAACCATTTACTTCTGGCCACAGACCATCCAGCGTCTTCAAATGGGTTCGCTTAGAGACAAAGGGGCAGCTGCGGCCAGTCCATCCGTAAGCGTAACCCCTTAGATGCCTGAGCAGCTAACCGCTAGACAGACAGCTGGACGATTTCAGTTACTTGTCAGTCTCTGTACAGCAAAGCTCCAGCGATCAGACGGCTGCACCACAACGTAAAGCAGAACAGATAAATAACAGACATTGCACAATGTATGAGAGTGCAGGATAAAACCATTCATTTTAAGACCAAGCAAGGCGAGTAGCTTCAAGGGCACAACCCAATTCATGTTTAAAAGTAGATGTAGGGTTCTGGTGGGAAGAAGTGGGATTTTCCTAAACCAGCGTGGAAGACCACCCACCCAAATGGCCGCATTCTCCACGGTGGAACATTAATACTATCTGTGGAACAGTTGAGGAGTTGGGTTACACCATTAAAAAAACCAAAACCTCTCCATGTCCGCTGAGATGCTTCCGCCCGGCGTTGTGGGACGGAGGGCAGTTAGGGAGCGGGAGTGTTGTCTTGTTCAGAGTTTTGGCAGCATGGGAAGCATGGCGATTGGCAGATATCCCTCTTTGCAGACCTCCGGGCTCAGACAGCGTCTGAAAGAGCTTAATCTCCAGATCTCATGGTGGAGTTAAACGTAACATGGCTGAGGCACAGCTTCCAACTGCAGGAGGCATTGTGTAATGATAAACCCAGTTCCCTCTCTCCCACCCCCCACCCAGAACAATAAAAGAAAAGTCCACAAAGTAACAGCACTAGGAGAGAAGGGAGCTGTGCAGCAACAGAAGGCCTGGAGTCTCTGGTTACAGTAACCATGTTCTAGGAGTCAGGATGGGGGGGCAGATGGATGGCTGAAGCAGGTGAGATGGGATGCGTAGAATGGGGACGTTTTGGGGGAGGAGTCACCGCAGTTGCTTCCATTGACCCCTCCAGGTTCCACAGCACTGGAAGGAGTGGGGAGGAGGAGGAAGATGGGATAGGGCTGCATGGGAGAGCTGTACACATGGACAGGCCTGCCCTCCCTCCCCAGAACCCCCTGCTTCTCAAAGCTCTTGCCGAGGGGTATAGGAGGGGTCCTCTGCTCTACCTGTCCTTCATCTCTCGTGTCACCCTCTTGGTGATGCGCCCGCACAGAAGACCCCCGAAGAACAGGAGGCACACCCCAACCATGATGACAGACAGGATGTAGTTCTTGGATGGAGAGGTCATGACTTGTGCTGCCAAATCGGAGAAGCCATCAGCTGGGGCCACCTGAAAGGAAGGACGTTTATATAATCAGTCATTGCACATCACAGCCTCAGGAGGGCGCCTTTACTATGAGCAGAACTCAATGTAGGACCATGAGACATTCTAGGAGAATTATCACAGTACAGAGGAAGAGTTATTCCCCCCCCCCCCCACCACACACATACATGGAGGGGAAATATGCTCAGCACCAGCGATCCCTATACAGAATACACAGGGATACACAGGGTGCGTCAGCGCTCCCTATACAGAATACACAGGGTGCGTCAGCGCTCCCTATACAGAATACACAGGGTGCGTCAGCGCTCCCTATACAGAATACACAGGGTGCGTCAGCGCTCCCTATACAGAATACACAGGGTGCGTCAGCGCTCCCTATACAGAATACACAGGGTGCGTCAGCGCTCCCTATACAGAATACACAGGGTGCGTCAGCGCTCCCTATACAGAATACACAGGGTGCGTCAGCGCTCCCTATACAGAATACACAGGGTGCGTCCTGTCCGCCTTACCCTGGCTGCATAGCTCCACATGTCCAGCCGGTCCTGCAGTCTCTTCTTACACTCGGGCTGTAGCCGCACGATCTTGTCCTGTAAGGCTTCGATAAGGCAAGACATCTCTGCAAGAGAACAGACCAGGATTAGAGCGTCTGCTTCTTCCCTCCCCATCTTTAGAGTTAAAATGAAGGAGCAGATCAATCTACCGCTTACAAGAAAGCCAGCCGGATGAACCGCGCTCCGTCCCTCCACACAAAGATGGAGGAGCGCCATTGGGAACATATTACTTACGGCGTCCTTTGCCCGGTGGAATAGCGGCACAGTGATGTTTTATGTCCAGGGCGCAGGCCGTGTGCAGGACGGGGTCCACAAAAATATCGGCTTTACTCTCTTTCAGCATGTTTAGAACTTCCTGTCGGAGGAGCACAGGTAACAGTCTGAGTAACCCAGCGCCAGGTCTCATTGGTGCTGGGGGGACATGTAAGGCTGCATGAAGATGAATATTTGGTGGGGAAAGGCTTATATAAAAAGTGTTCATTCTATGGGGGGAGATGGATCAAGGTGTGGAGAGACAAAGTACCAATCAGGTAATCAATGCCGGCCGCACACAGCCTTTAGAACGGACGAGCTGGTGTGCGGCATGACCTTTATGAGGCCTGGGGCAGCGTCTGAGCCGACGGAACTAGTGCTCAGCGCTGCCCCTGTGTTGAAGACAAGCCAAGCCATACATTTTAATCACGGAAATCTCAGGATTAGAGGCACCAATCCCGGGATTGAAACCCGCAGTTTTTTGCCATAAATCCTGGAATCCCGCTGATCCCGGGATTGGCTTCCCTAGTAGGTACTTGATCTCTCTCCAAGCTTTGATAAATCTCCCCCTACTGTTTTTTCAGACGTCATTGGCTGGGCAGGCAGTGGAAAGATAACACAGGGCAGATAATCACTTATTACCTTTTTGCAACCAGGAGACTTGATTTTAAGCAAACTCATCTTCAAACACTCTTCAACCTGACCAGTAGGTTCCTGAGCTGCGGCCTCTTCCCCGCACAGTGTGTTAATCTGTAAAATGATGACACACGAGATGAACAGGTATTAATCACTGGAAAGGGCCCAAACAGACATCTTGGCACATGCGGAACACACCACCCCCAATACAATGGCCCACCCGACACAAGCCTCACCACCATCCGAGGTCCAAACTACATAGAGATACAGCACCAATCCCAGAATGCAGTCACTCACCTTGAACTCTTAAACTGAATATATGGAAAGGGAGCCAGAGGTGAATAGCGAGACGTCAGGAGGAAACACTTGTAGCCCACAAGAAGTCGGGCAAGTCTCTAAAACATCCAACACCCACTTATGAGAGAGATAGAACCCCAAGATCTCACCTCATCAGAGCACTGAATCTGCAGCTGGGGATCGAGCCGGTAGTCCAGAGCAGTCTCCTGTATTATGACGCGGATCTGATCCTCGCAGTCTGGAGACAGCCGCTGGTGACAGGACAGAATTACAAGTGTCGTCATTAAAAGGAGAATACAATAAGACCGGACTATTCCGTAAAATAGATTGAGAACAAAGCAAAGCTGTTAAACTGGGTGCTGTGCTGTGATGTTCCCAAGGGTAAATAGCTGGATGGATACAAAACATCTGCTCTACAAGTTGGGGCTCCTGGCGAGATTAGAATGACGATGTAAACGCCCCGCGCACCTGGTCTGCATATTTCAGTTTCAGGCAGGATATCACTAGTCCCTCAAGTTCGGTGTCATCTTTGGCATTGTTTAGAATGGTCTGGCAGAATTTGGGGATATCAGCTTTACAGGACTTTCGGAGTACAGGATTCAGCCGGTAATCTGTTGGGAAAGGGATCAGATAAGGATGAATCTCAGCCCCGGTGGTGAGTAGAGCTGGACCCAAGCACTGTCACATCAGGGTGGACAGACCTGTGTTCTGGGTAATCTGGCGCTTGGTGATCATCTGTTTGCATTTGGGGTCCATGGTCTCGGTGTTCTTGTTCTGCTTTAGGCACAGCAGGATGTTCTTCGGGTCTGCGTCACTGCAGAACCTCTGCGAAGGAAGACAACAAACATGTTACAGGGAACTTCCTGCATTAACCCCATCACAGGAGTGTCGTCACTCACTTTGATCATTTGCTTGCAGACCCTCATGAGAGTATAATCCAGTTCTGGGTCCATCATCTCCGTCTCCTGGAGCTTGAACACTTTTTGGTGGCAGGGGGGGCTCAGCTGCTTCTTGTTCTCTTTCAGACACTCTATGATCTGCAAGACGACAGGGTCAGTGCTGTGCACAACTCACCTCTCCCTGTTATAAAAGAATAGCCTCCCCACACCACTTCTGGCCAGCAGATGGCAGTCTCACCTGGGCATTTCCAAAGGGTACGTTAGGGCAGTTGGAGGTTATATCGTTCTTGCAGGCATCGTACAGCTTTGGCTCCAAGCGGATATCCTCTGACTGAAATAAACGCCAGAAACCGTTCAGCAACAACCGGAGGACGCCACAGTCTGCGCTAAGTGTGTCTACACCGAAAACCTGGAGTCTCTAATACACTCACTGTATATAACCCTACTGCTTCTACGCTGGCGGAACTACTCACCATTTCCAGCTCCTCCACCCTCAGCTGTTTGCGGCACTTTAGAGAGACCCTCTGCTCCTTCAGATCCTGCAGGGTGTCATTGCGGACAGTGGTACTGAGACAGATGACAACATCAACCCTGCAAGGTGAGAAGTCCGCAGCTCAGTAGAGGCTCAGTCTCATAAGAAACGGGGGGAGAGAAGGCTAAGGAACATTCCTCAGGAGAGGCTCAGTCTCATAACATAAATGGGGGGAGAGAAGGCTAAGGAACATTCCTCAGGAGAGGCTCAGTCTCATAAAATAAATGGGGGAGAGCTAAGGAACATTCGTCAGGAAACGCTCAGTCTCATAACATAGAAGAGAAGGCTAAGGGAGAGAAAGCTAAGGAACACTCGTCAGGAGAGGCTCAGTCTCATAACAAATGGGGGGAGAGAAGGCTAAGGAACATTCCTCAGGAGAGGCTCAGTCTCATAACATAAATGGGGGGAGAGAAGGCTAAGGAACATTCCTCAGGAGAGGCTCAGTCTCATAACATAAAACGGGGGGAGAGAAGGCTAAGGAACATTCCTCAGGAGAGGCTCAGTCTCATAACATAAATGGGGGGAGAGAAGGCTAAGAGGAACATTCCTCAGGAGACGCTCAGTCTCATAACAAACGGGGGGGGGGGGGGGGAGAAGGCTAAGGAACATTCCTCAGGAGAGGCTCAGTCTCATAACAGAACAGGGGGAGAGAAGGCTAAGGAACACTCGTCAGGAAAGGCTCAGTAACAAAAGGGGGGAGAGAAGGCTAAGGAACATTCGTCAGGGGAGGCTCAGTCTCATAACAAACGGGGGGAGAGAAGGCTAAGGAACATTCGTCAGGAGAAGCTCAGTAACAAACGGGGGGAGAGAAGGCTAAGGAACACTCGTCAGGAGAGGCTAAGGAACATAACAAACGGAGGAGAGAAGGCTAAGGAACATTCGTCAGGAGAGGCTCAGTCTCATAACAAATGGGGGGAGAGAAGGCTAAGGAACATTCCTCAGGAGAGGCTTAGTCTCATAACATAAATGGGGGGAGAGAAGGCTAAGGAACATTCCTCAGGAGAGGCTCAGTCTCATAACATAAAACGGGGGGAGAGAAGGCTAAGGAACATTCCTCAGGAGAGGCTCAGTCTCATAACATAAATGGGGGGAGAGAAGGCTAAGAGGAACATTCCTCAGGAGACGCTCAGTCTCATAACAAACGGGGGGGGGGGGGGGAGAAGGCTAAGGGACATTCCTCAGGAGAGGCTCAGTCTCATAACATAAATGGGGGGAGAGAAGGCTAAGAGGAACATTCCTCAGGAGAGGCTCAGTCTCATAACAGAACAGGGGGAGAGAAGGCTAAGGAACACTCGTCAGAAAAGGCTCAGTAACAAACGGGGGGAGAGAAGGCTAAGGAACATTCGTCAGGGGAGGCTCAGTCTCATAACAAACGGGGGGAGAGAAGGCTAAGGAACATTCGTCAGGGGAGGCTCAGTCTCATAACAAACGGGGGGAGAGAAGGCTAAGGAACATTCGTCAGGAGATGCTCAGTAACAAACGGGGGGAGAGAAGGCTAAGGAACACTCGTCAGGAGAGGCTAAGGAACATAACAAACGGAGGAGAGAAGGCTAAGGAACATTCGTCAGGAGAGGCTCAGTCTCATAACAAACGGGGGGAGAGAAGGCTAAGGAACATTCGTCAGGAGAGGCTCAGTCTCATAACAAACGGGGGGAGAGAAGGCTAAGGAACATTCGTCAGGAGATGCTCAGTAACAAACGGGGGGAGAGAAGGCTAAGGAACACTCGTCAGGAGAGGCTAAGGAACATTCGTCAGGAGATGCTCAGTAACAAACGGGGGGAGAGAAGGCTAAGGAACATTTGTCAGGAGAGGGTCAGTCTCATAACAAACGGAGGAGAGAAGGCTAAGGAACATTCCTCAGGAGAGGCTCAGTCTCATAACATAAATGGGGGGAGAGAAGGCTAAGGAACATTCCTCAGGAGAGGCTCAGTCTCATAAAATAAATGGGGGAGAGCTAAGGAACATTCGTCAGGAAACGCTCAGTCTCATAACATAAAGAGAAGGCTAAGGGAGAGAAAGCTAAGGAACACTCGTCAGGAGAGGCTCAGTCTCATAACATAAATGGGGGGAGAGAAGGCTAAGGAACATTACTCAGAAGCGGCTCAGTCTCATAACAAATCAGGGGGAGAGAAGGCTAAGGAACACTCGTCAGAAGAGGCTCAGTCTCATAACAAACGGGGGGAGAGGAGGCTAAGGAACATTCCTCAGGAGAGGCTCAGTCTCATAACATAAATGGGGGGAGAGAAGGCTAAGGAACATTCGTCAGGAGAGGCTCAGTCTCATAACAAACGGAGGAGAGAAGGCTAAGGAACATTCGTCAGGAGAGGCTCAGTCTCATAAGAAACGGGGGGAGAGAAGGCTAAGGAACATTCGTCAGGAGATGCTCAGTAACAAACCGGGGGAGAGAAGGCTAAGGAACACTCGTCATGAGAGGCTAAGGAACATTCGTCAGGAGATGCTCAGTAACAAACGGGGGGAGAGAAGGCTAAGGAACATTTGTCAGGAGAGGCTCAGTCTCATAACAAACGGGGGGAGAGAAGGCTAAGGAACATTCCTCAGGAGAGGCTCAGTCTCATAACATAAATGGGGGGAGAGAAGGCTAAGGAACATTCCTCAGGAGAGGCTCAGTCTCATAAAATAAATGGGGGAGAGCTAAGGAACATTCGTCAGGAAATGCTCAGTCTCATAACATAGAAGAGAAGGCTAAGGGAGAGAAAGCTAAGGAACATTCCTCAGGAGAGGCTCAGTCTCATAACAAATGGGGGGAGAGAAGGCTAAGGAACATTCCTCAGGAGATGCTCAGTCTCATAACAAATGGGGGGAGAGAAGGCTAAGGAACATTCCTCAGGAGATGCTCAGTCTCATAAAATAAATGGGGGAGAGCTAAGGAACATTCGTCAGGAAACGCTAAGTCATAACAAACGGGGGGAGAGAAGGCTAAGGAACATTCGTCAGGAGAGGCTCAGTCATAACAAACGGGGGGAGAGAAGGCTAAGGAACATTCGTCAGGAGAGGCTCAGTCTCAAACAGGGGGAGAGAAGGCTAAGGAACATTTGTCAGGAGATGCTCAGTAACAAACGGGGGGAGAGAAGGCTAAGGAACACTCGTCAGGAGAGGCTCAGTCTCATAACAAACGGAGGAGAGAAGGCTAAGGAACACTCGTCAGGAGAGGCTAAGGAACATTCGTCAGGAGATGCTCAGTAACAAATGGGGGGAGAGAAGGCTAAGGAACATTCCTCAGGAGAGGCTCAGTCTCATAACATAAATGGGGGAGAGAAGGCTAAGGAACATTCGTCAGGAGTTGCGAGGGGGAGTAAAAGGTGTTACGTACATAGTGTCGGGGGGATAAGAGAAAGGGACTCACTTCTGCTTGATGTTGGGGCACAGTTTCAGGACGTCCTCCTTGCAGGCCATCTTAAACTTGTAGGAGAAACGAAAATCTTTCATTTGGACCTAAAAAGAAAATGGACGGTTGGAGAAACGGAAGACCTGTAGCATTTGTGTTTTACGCGTGAGCGGAGCCAAGACGCCTACGAATGCGGCAATCAGAATCGCTCAGCAGAGGAAAAATAAAGTAGATCATTACCAGCTGGAAGTGGGTGACGCCCACAGCGCACTTCTCATTCATCTCCTTTTGATGCTTGTTCTGGATTAAACATTCCATAAGATCCCCGGAATCTATCTGGTTGTCGGCCACCTCCTGAAGCAGAGACAACATGCTGTGTAAGTATAGCTAACAAGTATGGAAAACTCTGTGCCGCAAGCCCCAGTAATCCCCCCCACGTACATGGCAATATCCCTGGATCATTGGCTCACACGCCCTCATCAGAAGAGCTTCTATCTGAATGTCCTGTAAGGCAGAAGGGGGAATATACAGGGGTAAGTCGGCTACATCAGGATTAGCAGTCATTAGGACGGGAGCAGATGTGCAGAATCAGCATGGTCTCAGTCTTACAAGCTGAATGCAATGCAGAAGTAAACATGCTCCTCCCAAGCAATGACTACAGGTGGCGCTGTTCTGCCTGCAAGGACCCAGCTCTGCTCACCTCAGACTCCAGCTCCGTCAGATTACCCACGATCTCCCTGCATTCCACCACCAGCTCTTCCAGATGATCCTGCAGACACTCCAGTTCCTGAGAGGAAAACTTCCATCATTAATCTGCAAACAAGCAGCCTGGATGACATGGTGAGAGGCTGGCCGCCATCATGGCTCATTCCTGCGACACGCAAGGCGCAGAGAGGACAGAAGGGCAGCACATCGCGTACCTGTCCAGTCTCCGTCTTCTCGTTGCACCATTTCCCCAGCTCGGTCATACACTTTGCCTGCATGGCAGGATCCAGCTTCACGTCCAGCGCTCTCTGGTGAAGAATGCGCTGCACTTCCGCGCGACACTCCCGAGAGAGCTGCAAGGACAGAATGAGACATTTACAGAGGGGAAATGATGGGGAGTATGTAGGGGAACCTGTCTGCTCAGATACTGCAGCTACAGACTGTATTCATTAATAGGCAGCATGTCAGATGGATATTACACGTTCTCACATTGTAATGAACTTTCAGCTGAATTTCTGTCTAACTTACTCACGGGTCCCCCCTGTCCTCACCACGAGTAACATCTCCCCGTGTCCTCACCACTAGTAACATCTCCCCGTGTCCTCACCACTAGTAACATCTCCCCGTGTCCTCACCACTAGTAACATCTCCCCGTGTCCTCACCACTAGTAACATCTCCCCGTGTCATCACCACTAGTAACATCTCCCCGTGTCATCACCACTAGTAACATCTCCCCGTGTCATCACCACTAGTAACATCTCCCCGTGTCATCACCACTAGTAACATCTCCCCGTGTCCTCACCACTAGTAACACTCACCCGCCGCCCTTGTTCCTCTGTGCGATAAGCATGTCGGTACAGACAGGAGAAAATGGCTCCTGCTGGCATAGTCTCGCTGGTCTCGTTCCAGCCATGTGCATAGCAGAGCCTGGAAGCATCGCCCTGGCATTTCCGGTATAGGACAGGATCCAGTCTGCAAGAGAAAGTCTGGTTCATTACAGGAGGATTATGGCGCCACCTCGGTTCTGACCACTTGGACAGACAACGTGGAGGAAGCTTTAGGTGAGAAGTCTCGTTAGGAGGCTGCGCCTATATATGAGAACAAAGGAAACCTTTCCACTAACTTACAGGGAATAGGTCGTAGACACTCACCGTCCCGTTCTGCCAGCTAATGTAAAGCGTCACTTACTAAAGCCCGAGATCACCAGCTCCAAGAAGCGGAGAGACTGCCGGAGACTTCTATAATGATCGCTTACAGCATAGGCCTCTAATTCACACGAAGGGGGCACATTAACCAATGCTAGCGACACAATCCCTACCAGGGAAGAGATGGCGTGTAATCTCCTGGGCGCGCGTCAGTGATGTAACCTATAAGTGAAAGGTGTAGCCGTATGCACAGAGATACTGATTAGCGCTGCGACACGTACTTCCAGTCCCGGGAAATGAAGTATTGCAGCTCCAGAAGCCGGTGCTCACACTCCTCCACCATCTTCTCAGTGTACAAGTGCTCCATCAGACACGACAAGATCCTGGGAGAGAGGGGGGGGGGGTTGTGCTGTCAGTATACCCAGAGCTCAGTGCAGACCCCATCGGCTGAGTCCGGTCAGCAGTTACTTACACTCCCAGCTCATGGGACGCAGCCATAAATGCTGTAACCCCCACCCCAGCCCGACACCCTGCACAGGATTTAGGCTGCGATACTCACATTGGATCCCCAGAGCGGATGTGCTTGCAGGCAGTCTGGATGACAGATTCACAGGCCTCATTCAGGGCCCGGTCTATGCGGTAATCAGCTGCGGGGTCCGTCTCCTGCACCAGGGTCTGTAACTGTATGGGGAGGGGGGGAGAAGGGTAAGTGACGGGCACATATAGGGGGATGGGGAGAGGCACATATAGGGGGATGGGGAGAGGCACATATAGGGGGATGGGGAGAGGCACATATAGGGGGATGGGGAGAGGCACATATAGGGGGATGGGGAGAGGCACATATAGGGGGATGGGGAGAGGCACATATAGGGGGATGGGGAGAGGCACATATAGGGGGATGGGGAGGGATAGGGGTAGGTGACAGGCACATATAGGGGGATGGGGAGAGGCACATATAGGGGGATGGGGAGAGGCACATATAGGGGGATGGGGAGAGGCACATATAGGGGGATGGGGAGAGGCACATATAGGGGGATGGGGAGAGGCACATATAGGGGGATGGGGAGAGGCACATATAGGGGGATGGGGAGGGATAGGGGAGAGGCACATATAGGGGGATGGGGAGGGATAGGGGAGAGGCACATATAGGGGGATGGGGAGGGATAGGGGAGAGGCACATATAGGGGGATGGGGAGAGGCACATATAGGGGGATGGGGAGAGGCACATATAGGGGGATGGGGAGAGGCACATATAGGGGGATGGGGAGAGGCACATATAGGGGGATGGGGAGAGGCACATATAGGGGGATGGGGAGAGGCACATATAGGGGGATGGGGAGAGGCACATATAGGGGGATGGGGAGAGGCACATATAGGGGGATGGGGAGAGGCACATATAGGGGGATGGGGAGAGGCACATATAGGGGGATGGGGAGAGGCACATATAGGGGGATGGGGAGAGGCACATATAGGGGGATGGGGAGAGGCACATATAGGGGGATGGGGAGAGGCACATATAGGGGGATGGGGAGAGGCACATATAGGGGGATGGGGAGAGGCACATATAGGGGGATGGGGAGAGGCACATATAGGGGGATGGGGAGAGGCACATATAGGGGGATGGGGAGAGGCACATATAGGGGGATGGGGAGAGGCACATATAGGGGGATGGGGAGAGGCACATATAGGGGGATGGGGAGGGATAGGTGACAGGCACATATAGGGGGATGGGGAGAGGCACATATAGGAGGGCAGTAGTCATATGGTGGCTGTGGCACAGGAACGAGGCTGACACACAGTGAGTAATAAACGGGTTGCTCACCGCCTGCTGACACTTCTCGGCTACGTTCCCCTTCTCCCCGCGCACCACCTTCATCAGACAATGCAGGGTCCGTCCCTTCCGGTGTAGCCCGGAGCAGTGATGCTCTATCTCCCCCCGGCAGCTCAGGATAATCTCAGGGCTGAGAGAGAAGTCCTCCATCAGCATGCGCCGGTAGTCCAGCATCTCCCCCTGACATTCGCTGCTCACCTGGCGGCCTGGGAACACAGCCGGAACCCAGATGTTAGTCACCGACTACAATCATACCGGGGAGCCTCAGAGCAAAGACACTAAACATAATGACGTCCATGTTTCTAATGCAGATGTCGTGGTTCAGTAATGGGTCATTTCCACACAAACGCCGGGCACAGCCACCCCACCGAAACATCTCATCACTGCCCAATGGTAACAGCCGCCATTACTTCATTCTGCCAGGTCCCCACTAAACGTCATCACAGGACCCTGCGCACCAGGAGAAATAGGCCCTGCGCACCCATCGTTACACAACCACACGCACCTCTGTGCACAGCAGACTCCAGACACAGGAGCAGATAGGAGAGCCGGGCCTCCCGGGAGCGGGGGTGATTCTCCACGTTACACCGGTACTTCTTCAGGTCAGCCTTGCAGGACTTCGCCAAGGAGTAACTGACTTTGTAATCCTGCGCGATGAGCTTCTGACGTGTAGTGAGCGCGTCGCGGCACTGCAGACAGGACGGCAGATTATACAGTGACAGACCAGTGGTGACATTAATCAGAGGTGCAAGAACGGTGCATGGAAAGGTCTGGGGATGGGACTCACCCGCTCGCTCATGGACTCCTCAAACTTATGGTTGAACAGACACTTGTAGACCCTTCCTTCTCCAGCCTGGACCTGTTCAGGGGACACAAGGCAGAGTGAGGACATCGGCACCTACATCCAACACTACTAAATGTGTCCAGACACCGGCAGGGAATAAAAGATACTGTGACCAAGGTGCATGACCCGAAAACACTGCGCAAAAACAACAGTAGCCGTCAAAGACAGCAGCGCAGCGACAACATGGTGAAGGACTGAACTGTGAGTCTACCGGGCCACCCAGTCTGTCTAATGTCACACCCACGTGACACGGGCAATTCCATTCAGTCATTAAAGCGAGTATCAACTTCTAGATGAAACGATCGGCAAAGCATGATAAAAGGAAGGTGTATATAAGCTTATTACATACAAGTGCAGATAAAATGATTACAAATACACATATCTACGATGTATATATTCCGCTCTTAGGACACATTGTATGCATTGTCTGTCACTTTGTATGAATGGATGGATGCTGGCGTTAGAGAGACTCCAGCATCAGAGGGATTGGTGAAGATCTGCTAGGTCTTGGACATCTTATAGGTCAGATTACTTAGAATTACACTGTTTATAGTCACGGTTAGGCATCCATTTATAGATATTGGTTACATACTGTAGCATGAGGAAGTGTCACCGTACCCTACTGACTGTAGCATGAGGAAGTGTCACCGTACCCTACTGACTGTAGCATGAGGAAGTGTCACCGTACCCTACTGACTGTAGCATGAGGAAGTGTCACCGTACCCTACTGACTGTAGCATGAGGAAGTGTCACCGTACCCTACTGACTGTAGCATGAGGAAGTGTCACCGTACCCTACTGACTGTAGCATGAGGAAGTGTCACCGTACCCTACTGACTGTAGCATGAGGAAGTGTCACCGTACCCTACTGACTGTAGCATGAGGAAGTGTCACCGTACCCTACTGACTGTAGCATGAGGAAGTGTCACCGTACCCTACTGACTGTAGCATGAGGAAGTGTCACCGTACCCTACTGACAGTAGCATGAGGAAGTGTCACCGTACCCTACTGACAGTAGCATGAGGAAGTGTCACCGTACCCTACTGACTGTAGCATGAGGAAGTGTCACCGTACCCTACTGACTGTAGCATGAGGAAGTGTCACCGTACCCTACTGACTGTAGCATGAGGAAGTGTCACCGTACCCTACTGACTGTAGCATGAGGAAGTGTCACCGTACCCTACTGACTGTAGCATGAGGAAGTGTCACCGTACCCTACTGACTGTAGCATGAGGAAGTGTCACCGTACCCTACTGACTGTAGCATGAGGAAGTGTCACCGTACCCTACTGACTGTAGCATGAGGAAGTGTCACCGTACCCTACTGACTGTAGCATGAGGAAGTGTCACTGTACCCTACTGACTGTAGCATGAGGAAGTGTCACCGTACCCTACTGACTGTAGCATGAGGAAGTGTCACCGTACCCTACTGACTGTAGCATGAGGAAGTGTCACCTTACCCTACTGACAGTAGCATGAGGAAGTGTCACCGTACCCTACTGACAGTAGCATGAGGAAGTGTCACCGTACCCTACTGACAGTAGCATGAGGAAG
Organism: Taudactylus pleione; assembly: GCA_031769625.1. NCBI lineage: Eukaryota > Metazoa > Chordata > Amphibia > Anura > Myobatrachidae > Taudactylus > Taudactylus pleione. The sequence continues at coordinate 1,165,080 of JAUIMM010000392.1, forward strand.
TGTCACCGTACCCTACTGACTGTAGCATGAGGAAGTGTCACCGTACCCTACTGACTGTAGCATGAGGAAGTGTCACCGTACCCTACTGACTGTAGCATGAGGAAGTGTCACCGTACCCTACTGACTGTAGCATGAGGAAGTGTCACCGTACCCTACTGACTGTAGCATGAGGAAGTGTCACTGTACCCTACAGTCGCATGTAATATTTGAATGATTAGAGTACTACTGCCACTTACTGTCTGAATATGGTAATTCATTATTTGAAGGAGACTTGTGAAGGTACATAGGAGTCTACTCATAACATTTTCACCTACTTTTGTAGAAAGCATCTGTGCTATTATAAAGATATCACTGATATCTCCGGCTTACCTCTCCGCTCCAATCCGCTGTCCTCACACTAATATGGGGGCCAAAGTCATCAAGCTCCGGAAATGCAATATTTTTGTACTGGACTACGGGAACATTCACCGTCACCGATGGCGTTAGTTCCCACACCCGGTTCCTTCCGACAGACGAACGGGCTTTGTGTGGCTGCGTGAAGCACAGCTCTAGCAGATGCACTACAGATACAGTCAGACTGGGCAGTGCTAAGTTGCACAGCTACGGAAGGAGCAGTGCAGGGGATTGTGGAGACAGATGAATTACAGATCAGCCGTCTCCGCACCGAAGCAATGATGAATCGCTCAGATTATTTTGCATCCACCGCTGCGGCTTCTCGCAGCGACTTGGATACTTCATTAGAGAGGGCTGCCCTGTGCCCAATAATTAACATAATGAATAGGCCCCATAAGGAGGTGCTGGATTATTTGCAACCTAATGTACGTAGAGAATTATATTACCGTCTCATTCATGTGAAGATAATCTTGGAAGTTAAATGCATTAAAATCATAGCCAAGAGCAGAATTCGGATGCAGATATCCCGGTTTGTATGTTAATCTCATTTAGCAAAGAATCTTTTATATCGGTAGTTATCCCGTTCTGCGAGGTAATATATCACGGCTAATCTCCATAACCTGATGCAGCCTATTACAGATAAACCTTTTATAATTCATCTATTGCATATTGCAGATACGTGGCGGGGTCCTACAAGGAGGGGTAAGGGCTAAGTAGGTGTTGCCCATATGTAAGTACCTTTCCTCCTATGTGTGATGCTGCACCCCAGGCCCCCCCGTGTCCCTCACATGGCAGATACGTGGCGGGGGTCGTACAAGGAGGGGTAAGGGCTAAGTAGGTGTCCATATGTAAGTGCCTTTCCTCCTACATGTGATGCTGCACCCCAGGCCCCCCGTGTCCCTCACATGGCAGATACGTGGCGGGGTCGTACAAGGAGGGGTAAGGGCTAAGTAGGAGTGTCCATATGCGAGTGCCTTTCCTCCTACGTGTGATGCTGCAGCCCAGGCCCCCCGTGTCCCTCACATGGCAGATGCAGACGTTTTATCGTGGATTTGACATACGGGGTATAAAGTATTCTCAGTAGATAAGTATCCACACCACAATGTAAAGACCTGACACCGAGGAGAATGAATGGACCAAGCTAAGAACAGACACAACCTTCATAGTAGGAGATTAGAATTATTTTACGTGACCTCATTGAGCACCTTAACCTTAACTATCCAAAGTAACAAAACTTCCAGGGGGGATGGCGGCCACCCCAGCTCCTTACCGGGCAAATCATTTCATCATCACTGCACCAACTTTCCCCCTCCCCGCAGGCACCAAACACCCCCTACTCCCTTCCTGCCAGCTCCCAGCCCAGCGCCTCTTACTATGTAATCCCCTATGGGAGGCTTCCTACATTCCACCCGTCTCCTAGGTGGTCACTGGAGGGAACCGTCTGAATTTAGGGGGTTCCCAATAGTGAGCCAATGACGTACAGATTGGACAGGAATGTATATTGTGGGCACAGTTTTTATTTTGCTAAACAAAAGCTCAGACGAGGCACACAGAGAGGCACACAGAGAGGCACACAGAGAGGCACACAGAGAGGCACACAGAGAGGCACACAGAACCACTGCCGCTATTTCAGCAGATCGGGGTGAATGGAGCAGAGCTGCTTGTCCTGTGTTTCCGGTGCAGGATGGTACAAGGTATAATGGTAACTTACAGCTTCACAGAACCGCTCACGGTCGTCTCGGCATGCGAAGTAGAGGTGTCTGTCAAGATGGAAGTCGTCCGATGAGAGCTCAGCCACTCGCATGATGGCCTGTTTACACTTATCCGAAAAGCGTGTCTGAGAGTCGGCCTCCTCCGCCTCCTTTACAATGGCTTTCTCCAAGCAGGAGACCACCTCCCCCTGAGAGTGAGGGTCCTGTGCAGGGAGAACATCTATTACTATACAGAGAGAAGGGGGAACTAGCGCTGTATATAGTTCTATACCAGGGAATGGCAGGAGACCACCTCCCCCTGAGAGTGAGGGTCCTGTGCAGGGAGAACACCTATTACTATACAGAGAGAAGGGGGAACTAGCGCTGTGTGTAGCTATATACCAGGGAATGGCAGGAGACCACCTCCCCCTGAGAGTGAGGGTCCTGTGCAGGGAGAACATCTATCACTATACAGAGATAAGGGGGAACTAGCGCTGAATATAGTTATATACCAGGGAATGGCAGGAGACCACCTCCCCCTGAGAGTGAGGGTCCTGTGCAGGGAGAACATCTATTACTATACAGAGATAAGGGGGAACTAGCGCTGTATATAGTTATATACCAGGGAATGGCAGGAGACCACCTCCCCCTGAGAGTGAGGGTCTTGTGCAGGGAGAACATCTATTACTATACAGAGATAAGGGGGAACTAGCGCTGTATATAGTTATATACCAGGGAATGGCAGGAGACCACCTCCCCCTGAGAGTGAGGGTCCTGTGCAGGGAGAACATCTATTACTATACAAAAAAGAAGGGGGAACTAGCGCTGTGTGTAGCTATATAGCAGGGAATGGCAGGAGACCACCTCCCCCTGATAGTGAGGGTCCTGTGCAGGGAGAACATCTATTACTATACAGAGAGAAGGGGGAACTAGCGCTGTGTGTAGCTATATAGCAGGGAATGGCAGGAGACCACCTCCCCCTGAGAGTGAGGGTCCTGTGAAGGGAGAACATCTATTACTATACAGAGAGAAGGGGGAACTAGCGCTGTGTGAAGCTATATAGCAGGGAATGGCAGGAGACCACCTCCCCCTGATAGTGAGGGTCCTGTGCAGGGAGTCCATCTATTACTATACAGAGAGAAGAGGGAACTAGCGCTGTGTGTAGCTATATAGCAGGGAATGGCAGGAGACCACCTCCCCCTGAGAGTGAGGGTCCTGTGCAGGGAGTCCATCTATTACTATACAGAGAGAAGGGGGAACTAGCGCTGTGTGTAGCTATATAGCAGGGAATGGCAGGAGACCACCTCCCCCTGAGAGTGAGGGTCCTGTGCAGGGAGAACATTGTTACTATACAGAGAGAAGGGGGAACTAGCGCTATGTGTAGCTATATACCAGGGAATGGCAGGAGACCACCTCCCCCTGATAGTGAGGGTCCTGTGCAGGGAGAACATCTATTACTATACAGAGAGAAGGGGGAACTAGCGCTGTGTGTAGCTATATAGCAGGGAATGGCAGGAGACCACCTCCCCCTGAGAGTGAGGGTCCTGTGCAGCGAGAACATTGTTACTATACAGAGAGAAGGGGGAACTAGCGCTATGTGTAGCTATATACCAGGGAATGGCAGGAGACCACCTCCCCCTGATAGTGAGGGTCCTGTGCAGGGAGAACATCTATTACTATACAGAGAGAAGGGGGAACTAGCGCTGTGTGTAGCTATATACCAGGGAATGGCAGGAGACCACCTCCCACTGAGAGTGAGGGTCCTGTGCAGGGAGAACATCTATTACTATACAGAGAGAAGGGGGTGTGTATAGTTATATAGCAGACCACCTCCCCCTGAGAGTGTGGGTCCTGTGCAGGGAGAACATCTATTACTATACAGAGAGAAGGGGGTGTGTATAGTTATACAGCAGACCACCTCCCCCTGAGAGTGTGGGTCCTGTGCAGGGAGAACATCTATTACTATACAGAAAGAAGGAAGAACTAGCGCTATGTGTAGCTATATAGCAGGGAATGGCAGGACCAGGTTGAAGCCTGCTTACGATCAGTACATCGTGGAGAACAGTAAATCGTGGACAGCAGCATCACCTTTTCCCCAGGCCGGATGCTGCCACATTTCAGGGTGTTGATCTCAGCCTTGCAGTCCTCCATAAACCCACAGATCAGCCGGTAATCACTGTAAATGATTGCAGTCATCTTGGTGATGTATTGGTGGCACTGGTATTCTGTGATATTACCACGGTGGTCGACCAGACAAGACACCACATAACCCTTCCCAGGAACCTCTTCTGCACATTCCTTCAGCTGCGAACAAACAAGAGTCTGGTTACTGATGTCCATTCAGGAGTCATTCCATAGGGAACAGACAGCAGCATAAGTGCGTCAGGAACCTGAACACGGCATGGGCCTCTGCATTAATGTCTAACAGGACCCACATCCCAGAGATCTCCCCGGCCTCAGACTCACCATGGACAGCGTAGGATACCCCCACATTAGTGACTAACAGGACCAATATCCCAGAGATCTCCCCGGCCTCAGACTCACCATGGACAGCGTAGGATACCCCCACATTAGTGACTAGCAGGACCAACATCCCAGAGATCTCACCGGCCTCAGACTCACCATGGACAGCGTCGGATACCCCCACATTAGTGACTAACAGGACCCATATCCCAGAGATCTCCCTGGCTTCAGACTCACCATGGACAGCGTAGGATACCCCCACATTAGTGACTAGCAGGACCAACATCCCAGAGATCTCCCCAGCCTCAGACTCACCATGGACAGCGTAGATACCCCCACATTAGTGACTAGCGGGACCCATATCCCAGAGATCTCCCTGGCTTCAGACTCACCATGGACAGCGTAGGATACCTCCACATTAGTGACTATAGGGACCCATATCCCAGAGATCTCCCCGGCCTCAGACTCACCATGAACAGAGTAGATACCCCCACATTAGTGACTAACAGGACCCATATCCCAGAGATCTCCCCGGCCTCAGACTCACCATGGACAGCGTAGATATCCCCACATTAGTGACTATAGGGACCCATATCCCAGAGATCTCCCCGGCCTCAGACTCACCATGGACAGCTTAGATACCTCCACATTAGTGACTAACAGGACCAATATCCCAAAGATCTCCCCGGCCTCAGACTCACCATGGACAGCTTAGATACCTCCACATTAGTGACTAGCGGGACCCATATCTCAGAGTTCTCCCAGGCCTCAGACTCACCATGGCCATCGTAGGATGCCCCCACATTAGTGACTATAGGGACCCATATCCCAGAGATCTCCCCGGCCTCAGACTCACCATGGATAGAGTAGATTTGCAGATCTCCTTTGCCACAGACTCAAACTTAACGTCCTTTGTCAGGTTGTATTTGAAGTTCCAGAGCAGCTGTAAAGGGATGTACAACATTATAGAAAGCATGAAGAAGCCTATGGAGGCAGCGAGATCAGCAGAATGTAGCATTACAGAGGTATCAGGCACATTGGGCTCCCAGTGAACGGGCTGGCCGCATTGTGATAGATCGTCTGAGCACAGAATGCTGCATCCGCCGTGTGTAGGCGACAGACTGCACAACGCGTAAAGTCTATCATTTCAATGCTATGTTTGGATGAAGGAGCCAGAGGGGCCTAGCAGTAACCCTGCCGGTCAGTGAGCCTCAGGAATTACACGGCAGCCATGCGATCTTCACCTGGGAACACAAGGACCCACCCTACAGCGCCAGGGTCCAGGCTTCACTATTATAATACGGTCACACTAAGGCAGGTGCTAGCCCTGTCAGATGCATTGCGGGTAGTGTTCTGTACATTGGGGAGTCAATTAAACCACACTGACAAAAACTGACACCTACGGTGAAAAGGAGAATATACATATGTACACAAACGATGACATTAAATCTTTAGCACGAAAAGGAACGGATAATGGAAGCCGCTATTTATAAGCAGTCACTGGCCAGTTCCTGAGGCCGAAACCAGCTCAAACATCACCTATTAGTGAGGGAACTTCCCCCTCAATCTAGAATCGGGGACTTTATTCTTACACTATCCAACACAAAGTGACCGGCATGGCAGGAGTCTTACCGGTCATCTAGCCTTATAGTGCGCACAATAACGCCGTAATGGCCGAGCTGTTCCGTCACTACTGCCCTGGGGATAGGAGTTAGTCAGAGGTCGCCATACACATAGCACAATACTTACGTGGTTACAGTCTGAAGAGATTTCATTGTCCGCCTGGAAAGAGAAGGAAATAATTAGGATTAAATCTCATTCACTAATCAGATATAACCCTAGAGAAGGTCGTCTGCGGCCGGTCATGTATTTCTCCAGCACTTTATATAGACCCCATTATACTGTACGCTGATCACTATAGACCACTGCCTAGAACGTTTCTCTCATCAGCAATATGTACATTATTACCCAACATACATCTTACGCTTATGTACACGCAATACCCAGTAGCAGCTCTTTCAGTAACAAGCACCAGTACCTGCACGCGTGGAGGCAGCCATTTTAAAGGCTGTACCAAGAGTGCAGCTACTGGCTAGCAACCAGTGACATCACCGAGGCACGCCGCAAACGGATTGGCTGCATTCTCATACGCTGGGCAAGCCCACGAGAGGTCTGCCACCGGCATGGGCACATTTCTGCATTTGGAGGATGGAGTAGGGGTCGGTCTGTTTTAATGTGCGACATGCACGAACCTTGGTGATGTAGCCATGGTCTCTGTGTCATGCAGTCGGGAGCAGTGCATTATGGGGGGGGGGGGGCAGACTGGGTACATCTGGGAATATCAGGCTCCACAAATCTATAGAGGAGTCTTTAGCAACGAGCAGTACAACAATCCCCAGGAAAGGACGCACTGCAAGAGGGGGGCTGCACTGCAAGAGGGGGGCTACACGGGAACCACTATGGCTGCCATGCTGTATACATCCTAGCTTAGTGCTGCCAGTTCTATAATGAGCCACCACTGGGGGCACGGTTTTCACATTATACGAATACTCTGGGCAACAACAGTAGATATGGACACACGGGCACAGTGGTTAGCATTGCTGTCTCAGTGCTGAGGCTATGCTTCCAGTTTGATGGTAAGCTGTGTGACTAATGGTGCGTACACACTGGTCGATAAAGTGGACGACTGAACGATAACGATATTGTTATCGTTCATTTTCAACCCCAAACGATAAACGATAAAGTGGACGACTGAACGATAACAATATCGTTATCGTTCAGTCGTCCACTTTATCGTTAATTTTTAACCCCAAAAAGATGGACGACGCGCGTTCCCGCGGGTCGTTCGTCATCACCGTTCATCGGGCTGACATGCAGGCCAACCTGCCGATCTCGTCAGGTTGCTGCATGTCAGGGAATGGGGGAGAGAGCCCGGAGCTGAACGATATCGGCCGGCGTAACGTGTGTGGCCATTATAGCACCAGTCATTGCCCATAGAGCAGGCGCAGAGTTTATGGACACTCCAGATCATCTGTGCGACCAACTTCAAGATTAAATCAGCAAACAATGAACAGTATTCACGTGGACAAGTAGCAATAGCCATAAAGTATATATCATCTAGCCCACACCAGGTCCTAAAATGTGATCAAACGCCTGTGACAAATAGTCCATAGCAGAATATACTGTTATTTATATCTGGTGCATCTGATAAGCAGCCCCGGCCCCCTCCTCCTATTATGTCTGTAAGGACGGTAATGTGACCCCGTGTGGCTTACCACATGCCGCAGAACTGATGGCGGCTCACGTTGGAGCAGCCAGGCTGTGTCTTAGCGCCGTGCCAAGGAGAAGAGACACCCCAGCGATAACCTCAGGGGAGCCATTGTTGGCGCTCAGACAGGAAAGGGTTACAAATCCGTTTCTCAACATTCTGATTATAGTTATTCTGCGCTGGGGAAAGATTGTTCACAAACGCAGGACACTGACGAGTTTCCGATCTGACCAGCAAGCCCACCCACAGTGTAATGCGCACAGTGCAGCAAAGACCCCCAAACCACATGTCGGGAGCTACAGGCCTCAGACACCACGGTAAATGCGCTTACAACTCTACCGTCAGAACTACGGCATTAATGGGGAGGAGGGGGCAAGGGGCAAGGCAGAACACAACAGGGCCGATTCAATTCTACACGACGTGCCGCCGAAACTCACGCAACGTTCAGCTGCCCACAATTGGCCTATTACGGTAGCTACACATCACAAGTTTCCTGCCGACATCTACGGGGTGCGAGGAAAAGCGTGCGATGCCGATGGTCATGAGGCGTTCCAGAGCACGCAGGACTGAATCTGCCGCTACACATCATAGCAGACCCCACGTTTGTGACCAGAGCGTAGAAAATGCACAATACCAAAATGTGGTCCTAATCATCGAGCCCCCGAATAAGCGCCTCTCTAGACCACAGAACTCAGGGGGCCAGTGTGACACCAACAACTGGAGCTCGGCCCAAATAGGATCATGTAACAGTACAGAAAATCTACCAGGGAAAGGCTGATACAAGCAGCAAGGCTGGGTGACAGCAATGCCAGGGCCTGGCACCCCACTGAGAGGCTGGTAAGAGCTGGCAGAAACAAATGCCCAAAGACGACAGTGTAGGGGGCAGAGCGAGCAGCGGGTCACAGTGCCTCCCATACCAGGCAGCATACGCAGATGTTACACCGACTACTGAGACATGGGGTGATGGAGTGTAATTCTCTCACGGCTTCCTCGTGTGGGGGTTATTTCAGAATGATTAATGACACGTGTCCGTTCCCTGCCCTGAGAGGAGGATTGTGAATTATGCCATGATATGTAGGCACTCGCAGGGCTGCATGCCTGTGATCGCTGTAAGTCTTATTTTCAGATTCTACCAGTTGTATTTCTAGATGTCTGGAGCCTTCATACATACTCCCGGGGGGTGCAGGGGGCAGTCTGTGATATATTTATGGCCCTAACTGCACGCGACTTGGATCAGCTAAAGATATTCCACACGTGGTCAAACGCTGAGGGGCTCAGCCACAAGTCTGTCCGTGATCCGTCATTCTTTTAATAGTTCCAGTCAGTAATGGAGAATGGTGCACAGGACTATAATCCTATCACTATAGTATCAGCAGCTTCAGGAGAATCATTACACATAAAGGGCATCACAAGTACATCTATGCCGGACCCCAGACACTACAGGATGCTGCCGACAGCTGGCCCCCATAACCCCAGACACATCATCTAGGGAAAGCCTTAAGCTGGGTACACACCTATACAATCATCGGGCCGCTCATCCAGTATCGAGAAAACGGCTATTGGATTGTATAGGTGTGTACGCTGTCCCCATGCAGGAGCGTTAGCCGATAAATGGCTTTTAACGCTCCTGCAACAGCCGGGATCGGGAGGTCGCATCTTATGTACGGCTTAATATTTATCGGTTCACCCTCTCGATCCCATAGAAGTCCGTAAACACTGTGCTGTGTCTGCTATGTCTGCACAGTGTGTGCGCAGCTGACAGGGGGTAACACTGAGCTATGTCTGCATAGTGTGTGCGCAGCTGACAGGGGGTAACACTGAGCTATGTCTGCACAGTGTGTGCGCGGCTGACCGGGGGTAACACTGAGCTATGTCTGCACAGTGTGTGCGCAGCTGACAGGGGGTAACACTGAGCTATGTCTGCACAGTGTGTGCGCAGCTGACAGGGGGTAACACTGAGCTATGTCTGCACAGTGTGTGCGCAGCTGACAGGGGGTAACACTGAGCTATGTCTGCACAGTGTGTGCGCAGCTGACAGGGGGTCACACTGGGGACAGACTGCACGGCTGATCGGGACAGTTATACCCCATCAGCCTGCAATCGAGAGAGTGTGCACCCAGCCTTAGAGTGGAGAAATAAAGCCTGGGATAGCCTGGGAGGATAGGGGCTTCCCAGCACTGACACAGGATGTCCGACGGTCAGGAAGTAGTAAAATGACTGTGCGACCTGCAGGCATCTGCCCCACCTCCCACCAGCAATACACTCGCCATACCAGACACCTGGACCCCCCCTCCCCCGTTATCCCACCATGTCCTTATAGCCTCGTTAGAGGGCTGACTTGTATTACCCCATACACATGATGTCCCTGCAAGGCTGACTGGTGAGACTCAGTAGTTATGGTGGTAATCCTCAGTGATGAGACCCAGGGGATGGCACTAAAGGGGCTGGGGAACGTGGGTGACAGCCCTGTGGGAACGCTGCAAGTTTAGTACTGGGCGTGTACAGGATGGCAATATCACCTGGAACAGAGTTATATGACGTGACACATCCACCTGCCCGGCAGGACTACAGGGAGACGCCCCGCTGGGCTACAAACTCACTGTCTCCATTGTGCAGAATGTGTGGAAGTCGTATCTCTCGTGTTTTACTGCAGAAACCCCCCCCCCCGGAAATTACATGTAATAGATACAGAACTGTGCTGCAGCCAAGGGACCCCAGCCCCATCTGTCTACATGTCCCATTTATCAAATAATCTCCATACTTACAGTCTAATGTATATTCCAAACTAGTATACATCCATCTACCAACTTTCCACTACATTCCTGCAACGTAGTCCTCCAACGTCCCCAGCAAAGCACCATCCTTAGTGTATGCCGACTTCTTCTCTCTAATATATATATATATATTTTAGGGATGAGCGGGTTCGATTCTACTCGGCTCCGTTCGGATTTAAAAACCAAATCTTATTGGCTATCAGCTGTCACGAGTTTTGGATAGCCAATAAGATTTGGTTTTTAAATCCGAACGGAACAGAGTAGAACCGAACCCGCTCTCACACACACATAAATATATATAATATTAATATATATAATATTAATATATATATATATATATATATATACACACACATATATATATATATATACACACACACACAATCATCCATCATGGGTCTCCTCCAGGTTACAGTGTGTATAAAGGCATATTGGATGCTTCAGTGAATCAGACCTGACATGCCCAGTAATGTAATATTTGCTGTGCATTATGCATGTGACTATGGAGTTTTACATATTCAATATTGGCAGACGGGATCTGTAGATACAGCAGACTTCTCCAACATGTCCCATAAGACAGCTTTCTGCAAACAGGGCTAGTTAGGACAACCAGTCTCCTGGAGGGATCGGGGGAAGCTGGCAAAGGACTGAAGATGGTGCAACGTGGGGGACAGCACAGTGCCCCCAACTGGAGAATACAGGGACTATAGCCCCATTAGCTTAGGGTTAAGCAGTAGGTTACTGTGTAGCTTTTGCAAACTGTACCATATTCCTGTGTCAGGAGATATACGTGTTATATTGTTAGTATAAACATGAACCTGGTACATTGAAAGGTTACTAAGGGCCCCTTCATAACACCTCCGCCAGTGACCTGTTCACAAAGCCTCCGCCAGGACCCCCTTCACAAAGCCTCCGCCAGGACCCCCTTCACAAAGCCTCCGCCAGGACCCCCTTCACAAAGCCTCCGCCAGTGACCCGCTTACAATGACACCGCTGGACCCCTTCACACAACAGAAGACAAATTCCAACCCTACGATTCCAGGCCACAGGACAAAGGTCATGTTTTCTGCCTAGCACTGGAGTGAGTAATCAGGCCGTGCCGTTTGCAGAGTATTTATGTTGCCATCATTAACTGTAAAACAAATTAATAATTTACTCAGGAAAGGGTTTATACACAGGCCATAAACTGGGGAACCGAAGACACCGCCTCACATCTACCCTACCACCCAGGGTAAGATAGGCAGCGCCAAGAGTCGGTAATGGATGTAAAGCTAGACCGACATCATAGGACACAGTAACCTGCATATAACACAACAACCACATCTACAGAGCAGTAACACAACCCCAGATATCCAGATAGCTATGGAGAACCAGGCGGCCTAAACCCGATGGTCCGGCTCTTATAATGATCCTGCCCGAACAGTCCGCGTAGTAATAACTGGATTCAGGTGCATAAAACCGTGCGGGTACAAGTAATAGTACTGTACAAGTCAGACAGACCCCCCATTGCACCACCTGGACGCTCTGCGCTGTGCTAATATTACTGGCTGTATGATCACAGAGCGATCTGTAGGTTATCACCTGCCCCAGCACAGTCACCATCAGTACAGAGACGCTGGACGCTCTGCGCTGTACTGATATATTACTGGCTGTATGATCACAGAGCGATCTGTAGGATATCACCTGCCCCAGCACAGTCACCATCAGTACAGAGACGCTGGACGCTCTGCGCTGTACTGATATATTACTGGCTGTATGATCACAGAGCGATCTGTAGGTCATCACCTGCCCCAGCACAGTCACCATCAGTACAGAGACGCTGGACGCTCTGCGCTGTACTGATATATTACTGGCTGTATGATCACAGAGCGATCTGTAGGTTATCACCTGCCCCAGCACAGTCACCATCAGTACAGAGACGCTGGACGCTCTGCGCTGTACTGATATATTACTGGCTGTATGGATCACAGAGCGATCTGTAGGTCATCACCTGCCCCAGCACAGTCACCATCAGTACAGAGACGCTGGACGCTCTGCGCTGTACTGATATATTACTGGCTGTATGATCACAGAGCGATCTGTAGGATATCACCTGCCCCAGCACAGTCACCATCAGTACAGAGACGCTGGACGCTCTGCGCTGTACTGATATATTACTGGCTGTATGATCACAGAGCGATCTGTAGGATATCACCTGCCCCATCACAGTCACCATCAGTACAGAGACGCTGGACACTCTGCGCTGTACTGATATATTACTGGCTGTGTGATCACAGAGCGATCTGTAGGTTATCACCTGCCCCAGCACAGTCACCATCAGTACAGAGACGCTGGACGCTCTGCGCTGTACTGATATATTACTGGCTGTATGATCACAGAGCGATCTGTAGGATATCACCTGCCCCAGCACAGTCACCATCAGTACAGACGCTGGACGCTCTGCGCTGTACTGATATATTACTGGCTGTATGATCACAGAGCGATCTGTAGGTTATCACCTGCCCCAGCACAGTCACCATCAGTACAGAGACGCTGGACACTCTGCGCTGTACTGATATATTACTGGCTGTATGATCACAGAGCGATCTGTAGGTTATCACCTGCCCCAGCACAGTCACCATCAGTACAGAGACGCTGGACGCTCTGCGCTGTACTGATATATTACTGGCTGTATGATCACAGAGCGATCTGTAGGATATCACCTGCCCCAGCACAGTCACCATCAGTACAGACGCTGGACGCTCTGCGCTGTACTGATATATTACTGGCTGTATGATCACAGAGCGATCTGTAGGATATCACCTGCCCCAGCACAGTCACCATCAGTACAGAGACGCTGGACACTCTGCGCTGTACTGATATATTACTGGCTGTATGATCACAGAGCGATCTGTAGGTTATCACCTGCCCCAGCACAGTCACCATCAGTACAGAGACGCTGGACGCTCTGCGCTGTACTGATATATTACTGGCTGTATGATCACAGAGCGATCTGTAGGTCATCACCTGCCCCAGCACAGTCACCATCAGTACAGAGACGCTGGACGCTCTGCGCTGTACTGATATATTACTGGCTGTATGATCACAGAGCGATCTGTAGGTTATCACCTGCCCCAGCACAGTCACCATCAGTACAGAGACGCTGGACGCTCTGCGCTGTACTGATATATTACTGGCTGTATGGATCACAGAGCGATCTGTAGGTTATCACCTGCCCCAGCACAGTCACCATCAGTACAGAGACTAACGCTGCTTCTGGGAGTGTCCCAACAGGAATTAGGTGTGTGAGGGCCTGAGAGCTGGCAGCAATATACCATACAGGACATGCTGGAACAAGTTCGGGCGGCTGTGCGTTACTACACACAACACATACACAGATCTGCTATAGCAGCACACACACCAGATCCTGTTACTGCTCTCCCCAGGCCATGCACTAAGGATTCCCATGTGCATACACCAGACAGATCAGAAATACTGAGGAGATGGCTCGTACACTGTATATATATTATGCTGAAAGCTCCGGCCAGCACAACCACAGAGTAACGCAATCCACCTTATTTATACACAAACGGGATGGGAAATGCTCTCATTTATTAATGACTAAACAGGGGACAACCAGGGGAACCGATATCAGGATCAGAGGATCACAGAGATCCCAGGTGGGAATCCAGCACAGGACTTGGGGCCATGTTTCAGCTCAGCTAGGCTGCAAATAAATACATGTTATACACATACAGGCCTACAAATCACGTGTCATGGACCTGACATGGATCACAATCAGGACAGTACGGATGTAACGTTCTCAGCCCCGATCCGAGACACGTGTCATGGACCTGACATAGATCAATATCAGGACAGTACGGATGTAACGTTCTCAGCCCCGATCCGAGACGCGTGTCATGGACCTGACATAGATCAATATCAGGACAGTACGGATGTAACGTTCTCAGCCCCGATCCTAGACACGTCATGGACCTCACATAGATCAATATCAGGACAGTACGGATGTAACGTTCTCAGCCCCGATCCTAGACGTGTGACATGGACCTGACATAGATCAATATCAGGACAGTACGGATGCAACGTTCTCAGCCCCGATCCTAGACGCGTGTCATGGACCTGACATAGATCAATATCAGGACAGTACGGATGTAACGTTCTCAGCCCCGACCCTAGACACGTCATGGACCTCACATAGATCAATATCAGGACAGTACAGATGTAACGTTCTCAGCCCCGATCCGAGACACGTGTCATGGACCTGACATAGATCAATATCAGGACAGTACGGATGTAACGTTCTCAGCCCCGATCCTAGACGTGTGTCATGGACCTGACATAGATCAATATCATGACAGTACAGATGTAACGTTCTCAGCCCCGATCCGAGACGTGTGTCATGGACCTGACATAGATCAATATCAGGACAGTATGGATGTAACGTTCTCAGCCCCGATCCTAGAAACGTCATGGACCTCACATAGATCAATATCAGGACAGTACGGATGTAACGTTCTCAGCCCCGATCCGAGACGTGTCATGGACCTGACATAGATCAATATCAGGACAGTACGGATGCAACGTTCTCAGCCCCGATCCGACACACGTGTCATGGACCTGACATAGATCAATATCAGGACAGTACGGATGCAACGTTCTCAGCCCCGATCCTAGACACGTCATGGACCTCACATAGATCAATATCAGGACAGTACGGATGTAACGCTCTCAGCCCCGATCCGAGACGTGTCATGGACCTGACATAGATCAATATCAGGAAAGTACGTATGTAACGTTCTCAGCCCCGATCCGAGACGTGTGTCATGGACCTGACATAGATCAATATCAGGACAGTACGGATGTAACGTTCTCAGCCCCGATCCTAGACACGTGTCATGGACCTGACATAGATCAATATCAGGACAGTACGGATGTAACGTTCTCAGCCCCGATCCTAGACACGTGTCATGGACCAGACATAGATCAATATCAGGACAGTACGGATGAAACGTTCTCAGCCCCGATCCGAGACGTGTGTCATGTACCTGACATAGATCAATATCAGGACAGTACAGATGTAACGTTCTCAGCCCCGATCCGAGACGTGTGTCATGGACCTGACATAGATCAATATCAGGACAGTACGGATGTAACGTTCTCAGCCCCGATCCTAGACACGTCATGGACCTCACATAGATCAATATCAGGACAGTACGGATGTAACGTTCTCAGCCCCGATCCTAGACGTGTCATGGACCTGACATAGATCAATATCAGGACAGTACGGATGTAACGTTCTCAGCCCCGATCCTAGACACGTCATGGACCTCACATAGATCAATATCAGGACAGTACGGATGTAACGCTCTCAGCCCCGATCCTAGACGTGTCATGGACCTCACATAGATCAATATCAGGACAGTACGGATGTAACGTTCTCAGCCCCGATCCTAGACACGTCATGGACCTCACATAGATCAATATCAGGACAGTACGGATGTAACGCTCTCAGCCCCGATCCGAGACGTGTCATGGACCTGACATAGATAAATATCAGGACAGTACAGATGTAACGTTCTCAGCCCCGATCCGAGACGTGTGTCAAATAGATACGAAAACAAACAACCCGCTCACATCCATCGTCTGACGAGAGCTGCTGGAACTGAGCAGAACGCTGTGCGTTCCTGGGATTATGGGCATGCTACTGACCACACAACGCACTTCTACACGGTACCATGGTGACACGATGTACAGAGTAAAGCTGGCCACACATCTAAAGTTTATCTGTCCAACCAGCCAACTAGTTGATTGGTTGGAATGAAAATCTGGTAACGTATGGGAGTAACTGATGATCAGCAATTTGCTCCCAAACGCTGGAAAATTGACCAAAACTGTTTGAACAAATAGTTTAGATCAAACATTTAACAAACTTGTCTGACGCCATTTTCATCTGTTTTCTGGCATTTAGGAGCAAATTGCTGATCATCAGTTACTCCCATACGTTACCAGATTTTCATTCCAACCAATCAACTAGTTGGATGTAAGTTGGTCTAGTGTGTGGCCAGTTTAATAAGACAGGAAACAGGGGAAGGGGGGGGGGGGGTCAAGCTGGGACTAACAGCAGAATAATTGGGGACACATTCGCTGGTACTACGCAGCCACGGCTCAGGTTTGGTGGCACCAGTGCCAGAAAGGTCTGGACGTGGCAGCTATTTCACATGGATGCGCCAGGGAGGCGGAGCGGGTAATTATACAGCAGGTTTATTCTTAGTAGGCTCCTACGTTGTTTTCTGTATTTTGTGACAGAGGATGTTATGTGAAGATCAGGCTGTGCTTATATCAGTGTTACCCAACAAAGAGGGGTCACCGCAGGACAGTCCACAGGCGCCAAAACACAGATACCGGAAGGTGAAAGATTTCTATTATCGCTTCCAAGTACCAGAAATAGAAACAGAAATATACGCTGGATAAACAGGCCAATATGTGTATACTTTCCCTGACGCAGTTCATTCACAGAAATTGGCGCCACCCCTCCAGACGCACAATCCCGGTGTCTCCGAGCCACCCCACTGACCTCTGGCGCAGCCTCATATCAACTCAGACATCTGTGCAACCATGGGAGTGCGCGCACTGCTACAATGCTACATATGATGTTTTAGTATGCGACGTTCCTCGTATCCATGAACCTTATGGAGTACCTTAATGTACCATGAGATCAGGGTCCGCGCAGAGGCGTGCCTGTCCGTTTGAACGCTGTTGCATGTGCGTGCATAAATTAGCCAGAGCGATTGCATATGCAGCTTGAGTACTTACAGCGTGCAACGAGGTGAGCAATCTCTAAGTAAAGTCAGGGCTGCTGTAATTCTGCGTGAGAGGCCGATGGTATTCCATGTTACTGATGTACAAGCCCCACTGCAAGGTAATACGGATGTGGTAGTGGGAGGCAGTGGGCGTCTCTATGTTGGCTGTGCGACGGCTTTGCGATAGCATTCAGTAGCATAATTTTGCAGCAGACCTGCGTGCGATTACAAAGCAGCCATCGCAATAGCGATACGTGATGAATCAGGCGCAGAGTCCGGAAGCACTGCTGCATCTTCTACACACACTAGACTGGTTCTTGTGACCCAAAAAACTCTCAATTATGAGGGACAAAAAAAATTTCCAGGGAAAAAAAAAAGAAGATTCATTCTTATAATAAGGGAACAATCTCTGGCAATGAGGGTGTTAATTACACAAACTTCTCTCTCCCAGGGCTCACCAAGGACCTACATCACCGCCATGACGGCAGGGCTAGCAATGCCAGGTCTCCACAGAGCAGTATGGCAGTGCCAGGCGATCACACATTACCAATGCAGAGAGGAGACCTCATGCCAGAAAACAATGACAGGCTGAGCTCCTGTACACAGCTGGGGAACCACAGTTTCCAGTGGCGGCAGACCACCGGTTCCGACCACGGTTATCTGACAGATATCATACAAGGGTGCTTATTCATCACAATCCGAAGGTTAATGTCCTTTTCTGACACTAACATCACAAATACCGCAATAAGAACAGAACAAATGGTTTCTTACGGGCTGCGTTCTAAAATCCTTACATTCTACTGCATGGCGTGAACCATCCCTCACGTGTTATCCCATCCCATGTAATGAAACAATTGCAAGATGTGAGAAGCTGCTGGTGACAGCACCAGTAACACAAGTATAAAGTGCATGTTCTGTTCCTCACATCACACGGTACAAGCTACAAACCTTCAGGGCCTTAATGTAACATGGAACATAGGCTCAAGGCAGGTATCCACTAACCCATTAAAATGAGCGACTGAACGATAACTATATCGTTCAAACCTTCATTAATCGTTCGCAAATCGGGCATGAAAATGTCCAAAACGACCAGCGATGCGCGCTCCCGCTGGTCGTTTGACATCATTGCCTGAACATGCTGGTCAATCTGCCGATAACGACAGATTGACCATATCCAGGGATGAGGGAGGGTGTCTGCAATAAACGACTGATCTGATCTTCCACTGCAGGGGAAGAGGAACGACTGTACAAGTACAATGTTGTAATCGTGCTGTCGTTACACTATCTGCTAGTGGCTACGCACCTTTAGTAGTCAGTGCCTGAAGCAGGCCACAGACAGGATTGTCTCATGTTGATGTCTCTGGGGAGAGGGAAAGAGCCGTGTATTATACACCCAGAGCCAGCGAGACATCCAGACACATGTAACCTGTACATAGACTGAGCATTCCAGCTCTGACACTAAACCAATAACCTCAGTCACAGACAGAGACCCCAGCAGTTGCCGATTCAGGTTATATAAAGGCCCCGCTGATACTTTACAGCTACCTGCAGGATTATCTGGGAGAGGTAAAGTCGTAATAACGGGAGAACATAGGACAATGCTGCCATAACAAGTATCAGCGCCCCCCTCGTTTCTGTAGTTTGTAACACAGAAGTCTAATCCTGCAAACACGTAATGATTAACAATTTTGTTAGTAAACGATTTTCGTTCAGTTTTTCCTTTGAAAAAGTGAACGATTTTTTGAAGTGTAATGAACGATTTTTTGAACGATGAACAAAAATGTTCCTTCCCTTAATGAAAATCGTTGGTCAGTCAGAAATGGACGATGAACTAGAAACGGGAATGCGCATGAACGATTATTGTTCGTCATAACTCAGAAACTGAACGATTTTTTGAACGATTACGACGTAGTTATCGTTAAATCGTTCAAAAAATCGTTACGTGTGTGCGCAAGATGAACACAAGCTACAAATTTTTATTAATAAGAACAATCCAAAACTTCCTTCCTTAAGAAATCACCAAACTTGAAAAAACCCCAGTGAATGGGGAAAAGTCACCATCTACTCTCTTGTTGAGGCTTCAGGTCACCTGCAGACTTTACCAGAAAACTCCTGTGTATGAGCTCTGGAGTACCAGGGACAGCAGCACTGAGACCTGGCTGCTTGGCGAGGGAAGAAACAGGGTTGTTAGAAGTCCAGAGAGTACACCAACCACAGAAACCTCCCAGCTCAACGTCCCTTGTCTGGATGGTTCCATCACACTGGGCATCACTTCCCCAATTTACCCTCTAACAATTGCCATACCCCCAATCTACAGACTAGCCACCACTTCCCCAACGTACACTCTAACCATCGCCATTTTACAGACTAGCCACCACTTCCCCATCATACACTCTAACCATTGCCATACCCCCAATCTACAGACTAGCCACCACTTCCCCGATCTACCCTCTAACCATCGCCATACCCCCAATCTACAAACTAGCCACCACTTCCCCAACGTACACTCTAACCATCGCCATACCCCCCAATCTACAGACTAGCCACCACTTCCCCGATCTACCCTCTAACCATCGCCATACCCCCAATCTACAAACTAGCCACCACTTCCCCAACGTACACTCTAACCATCGCCATACCCCCCAATCTACAGACTAGCCACCACTTCCCCAATTTACCCTCTAACAATCGCCATACCCCCCAATCTACAGACTAGCCACCACTTCCCCAACGTACACTCTAACCATCGCCATTTTACAGACTAGCCACCACTTCCCCATCGTATACTCTAACCATCGCCAGACCCCCAATCTACAAACTAGCCACCACTTCCCCAATCTACCCTCTAACCATCGCCATTTTACAGACTAGCCACCACTTCCCCATCGTACACTCTCACCATCGCCATACCCCCAATCTACAGACTAGCCACCACTTCCCCGATCTACCCTCTAACCATCGCCATACCCCCAATCTACAGACTAGCCACCACTTCCCCATCGTACACTCTAACCATCACCATACCCCCAATCTACAGACTAGCCACCACTTCCCCAACGTACACTCTAACCATCGCCATACCCCCAATCTACAGACTAGCCACCACTTTCCCATCGTACACTCTAACCATCGCCATACCCCCAATCTACAGACTAACCACCACTTCCCCAATCTACCCTCTAACCATCGCCATACCCCCAATCTACAAACTAGCCACCACTTTCCCATCGTACACTCTAACCATCGCCATACACCCAATTTACAGACTAGCCACCACTTCCCCATCGTACACTCTAACCATGGCCAAGTCCCCAATGTACACTATAGCAAAGGGCCATCAGAACATACAGGCTTAATGGGCAGCTGCCTAGAGTCCCACAATTCCATGGCCTTCCAGCTGGACTGGTTCGCAGGGGGCATCTCATGGAGTGTGCGGCCGTTTGAGCCGTGCAGGTAGCCAGCTAAGAGGCAGGTAGAGAAAGCTGTGCCCTGGCTGCTCTGATTGTGAATCAGAGCGGACAGACAGTATTCTTTACCTGCCTCCCAGCCTGTAGCCACAGAGCTGGATTATGGTGGTGGTGGTGAGCTCTCTCAGGAGTCCCCCCCATACTTAAATCACAGCTGCAGTGCAGAGCAGGAACTGCACTGCGACCTGGAGAAGAGCAGAGGTAGGCGGAGTCCATAATCCTCACTTTACATAATGCTTTTTTATTTTCGAACATTGGATTTGTTGAAAGTACCAATAAGTATAAAGGATTAATTTTATTAACCATTTACATTTTTATTCCCTTGAATAAGTGGGGAGGGGCCGAGTGCATTGCTTTGCCCTGGACCTACAATGCTGATAAGACAGCCCCCTGCGCTAGGCGCCACCACGTCCCCAATCTACAATCTAGTCACAATCACTTCCAAATAGAGGGAATAGCAGATAGTTTAGGAATTTATTGATTTTCTAATAAAATAGTCACATATAATTACAGCAATAAAGTGAAATAAAAAAAACAAAGTAAATAAAGTTAGATTAGTGATGTCTTCAAACAGAATGAAATAGATTGAGCACTGATGATACTAGTGTGTATAGGACTGGTATATCTATGTACATAGAGGAGGTCACTTTTAGCTGGTCGTTAGAATCATTATTATGATTATTTAGGGAAGTCACAAATTTCTAAGCTTATTTATTCTCCTCTCTGTGGTAATATTAATCTCTATATGTATTATTACAATGTTGAAGAAATGTATCTTTCCTATATTGGTGTTATACAGATCACAGAATATTAAATAAGTGATGGATTCACTCTATGGCAGGGGTGGCCAGACTTTTGGACTCTGATCTACTTTTAAAACTAAAAACCTTTTGTGATCCCCTGTAGTTGTGCCCCTCAGGCAACGCCCCCCGCCCCACAGTTGCGCCCCTCAGGCAATGCCCCCCTCGCAGTTGCGCCCCTCAGGCAACGCCCCCCACCCCCGCAGTTGCGCCCCTCAGGCAACGCCCCCCACCCCCGCAGTTGCGCCCCTCAGGCAACGCCCCCCACCCCCGCAGTTGCGCCCCTCAGGCAACGCCCCCTGTAGTCAAGCCCCCTATAGCAGTGTCCCCAGTACTAGCTCCCCCTCCCAGTGCAGAAAAGCCTGCTCACACCCCTGTGAAGAAACGTACCTGTCTTCACGCTGGCACCGCTCCACACCATCAGGGCTCCAGAGTCCCACCATCGCTGCCTGATGGATCCAACAGGCGCGCAGGCTCCTCCATCGCATGACGTCACCCGCACACTACATCACTGGGAACGCTGGCCTCTGAAGTGATCAGAGACTTCTTTAGCCTCTGATCGCTTCAGAGGCCAGCGTTCCCAGTTGCTGTGATTAAGTTGGTCGTGATCTACCATCTGCGAGCGACCGGTAGATCGCTATTGACATTTTGGCCGGGCCTGCTCTATTGGGTCAATTCAATTACATGCAAGGTGGGGAGTTGCTGTTGCAATGACAAAGAAATGGCAGCAGCCAAACCTGGAAACTTGCCCCGCTCACGACCCGATCTGGTCATAGACTCGCTGATTTTAGTATGTAACCCTATGGGGCTGTGATCAAATACTCGCGGATAACTGAATCTATCCCACAGAGTGAATACATCACTCATTCAATATGTTACTGTGATCTGTATAACAATACAGGAAGGTTACATATTCTTATAATGTTGCAGAAATGTATAAATTTTGACATTGCCACAAAAAAATTGTTGTACAATAAACAAACTTCCCGAGATCACCTTATTCAACTGCAACTAAAAGCGACACAATCATGTACATGCAACTGGAAAAATGTTTATATACCAATTACACCCAGAGTACATGGTTACCAGCAGATAGATGGTTCGGGGCGTGCATCGGGGAGTTGATACTGATCGCCCCTGGGCGCATGCTCCCTAAAGACTATATGGTTTAAGGAGTCCTGAATTAGATGCTCTATTGTAATTCAGATGAAAGTGTTACTTAAACAAGGTCGGTTTGAAAAGGTTCAATATGAACCGAATTGACATTTAGTCTGGCTGAACTGTATTCTTTGTGAACAATAAACGGATGAACTTTTGGCAGTAATTAGTGCCCCTGTCCAGGTTCCTAGTAGGTGGTCTATTTATGTTTGATCCTGTAGTGGGATCATTGGAAGCACCCCAATATGTTGGCACTACGTTGAAGATGTGAGCGCAAGAGGGGTGCATTATATAATATAGGGTATATCCTCCCCCCCTCTTTATAGTATAAGGAGGGGGGAGGATATTATATAATATAGGGTATATAAGATATAAACCTCCCGGATATCCTGCAGGCACTCCAGCACAGCCAGGGTATATAATAATATGTGTATATCAGGGTATAGTATAAGGAGGGGGGAGGATATTATATAATATAGGGGTATATAATATAAGATATATACCTCCCGGACATCCTGCAGGCACTCCAGTCCTGCAGGCACTCCAGCCCAGCCAGGGGATATAATATGTATATATCAGGGTATAGTATAAGGAGGGGGGAAGATATTATATAATATAGGGTATATAATATGATATATATACCTCCCGGACATCCTGCAGGCACTCCGGCACAGCCAGGGGATATAATATGTATATATCAGGTATAGTATAAGGAGGGGGGGAGGATATTATGTAATATAGGGTATATAATATGAGATATATACCTCCCGGACATCCTGCAGGCACTCCAGCACAGCCAGGGGATATAATATGTATATATCAGGGTATAGTATAAGGAGGGGGGGGAGGATATTATATAATATAGGGTATATAATATGAGATATATACCTCCCGGACATCCTGCAGGCACTCCAGCACAGCCAGGGTATATAATATGTATATATCAGGTATAGTATAAGGAGGGGGGAGGATATTATATAATATAGGGTATATAATATGAGATATATACCTCCCGGACATCCTGCAGGCACTCCAGCACAGCCAGGGGATATAATATGTATAGATCAGGGTATAGTATAAGGAGGGGGGGATATTATATAATATAGGGTATATAATATGAGATATATACCTCCCGGACATCCTGCAGGCACTCCAGCACAGCCAGGGTATATAATATGTATAGATCAGGGTATAGTATAAGGAGGGGGGGGATATTATATAATATAGGGTATATAATATGAGATATATACCTCCCGGACATCCTGCAGGCACTCCAGCACAGCCAGGGTATATAATATGTATAGATAAGGGTATAGTATAAGGAGGGGGGGATATTATATAATATAGGGTATATAATATGAGATATATACCTCCCGGACATCCTGCAGGCACTCCAGCACAGCCAGGGTATATAATATGTATATATCAGGTATAGTATAAGGAGGGGGGAAGATATTATATAATATAGGATATATAATAAGAGATATATACCTCCCAGACATCCTGCAGGCACTCCAGCACGGCCAGGGTATATAATATGTATATATCAGGGTATAGTATAAGGGGGGGGAGGATATTATATAATATAGGGTATATAATATGAGATATATATCTCCCGGACAGCCTGCAGGCACTCCAGCACAGCCAGGGGATATAATAATATGTATATATCAGGGTATAGTATAATAAGGGGGGAGAATATTATATAATATAGGGTATATAATATGAGATATATACCTCCCGGACATCCTGCAGGCACTCCAGCACAGCCAGGGTATATAATATGTATAGATCAGGTATAGTATAAGGAGGGGGGGATATTATATAATATAGGGTATATAATATGTATAGATCAGGGTATAGTATAAGGAGGGGGGGATATTATATAATATAGGGTATATAATATGTATAGATCAGGGTATAGTATAAGGAGGGGGGGATATTATATAATACAGGGTATATAATATGTATAGATCAGGGTATAGTATAAGGAGGGGGGGATATTATATAATATAGGGTATATAATATGAGATATATACCTCCCGGACATCCTGCAGGCACTCCAGCACAGCCAGGGGATATAATATGTATATATCAGGGTATAGTATAAGGAGGGGGGGATATTATATAATATAGGGTATATAATATGAGATATATACCTCCCGGACATCCTGCAGGCACTCCAGCACAGCCAGGGTATATAATATGTATATATCAGGGTATAGTATAAGGGGGGGGGAGGATATTATATAATATAGGGTATATAATATGAGATATATACCTCCCGGACATCCTGCAGGCACTCCAGCACAGCCAGGGTATATAATATGTATAGATCAGGTATAGTATAAGGAGGGGGGGATATTATATAATATAGGGTATATAATATGTATAGATCAGGGTATAGTATAAGGAGGGGGGGATATTATATAATATAGGGTATATAATATGTATAGATCAGGGTATAGTATAAGGAGGGGGGGATATTATATAATACAGGGTATATAATATGTATAGATCAGGGTATAGTATAAGGAGGGGGGGATATTATATAATATAGGGTATATAATATGAGATATATACCTCCCGGACATCCTGCAGGCACTCCAGCACAGCCAGGGTATATAATATGTATAGATCAGGGTATAGTATAAGGAGGGGGGGATATTATATAATATAGGGTATATAATATGTATAGATCAGGGTATAGAATAAGGAGGGGGGGATATTATATAATATAGGGTATATAATATGAGATATATACCTCCCGGACATCCTGCAGGCACTCCAGCACAGCCAGGGTATATAATATGTATATATCAGGGTATAGTATAAGGGGGGGGAGGATATTATATAATATAGGGTATATAATATGAGATATATACCTCCCGGACATCCTGCAGGCACTCCAGCACAGCCAGGGTATATAATATGTATAGATCAGGTATAGTATAAGGAGGGGGGGATATTATATAATATAGGGTATATAATATGTATAGATCAGGTATAGTATAAGGAGGGGGGGATATTATATAATATAGGGTATATAATATGTATAGATCAGGGTATAGTATAAGGAGGGGGGGATATTATATAATACAGGGTATATAATATGTATAGATCAGGGTATAGTATACGGAGGGGGGGATATTATATAATATAGGGTATATAATATGAGATATATACCTCCCGGACATCCTGCAGGCACTCCAGCACAGCCAGGGTATATAATATGTATAGATCAGGGTATAGTATAAGGAGGGGGGGATATTATATAATATAGGGTATATAATATGTATAGATCAGGGTATAGTATAAGGAGGGGGGGATATTATATAATATAGGGTATATAATATGAGATATATACCTCCCGGACATCCTGCAGGCACTCCAGCACAGCCAGGGTATATAATATGTATATATCAGGGTATAGTATAAGGGGGGGGAGGATATTATATAATATAGGGTATATAATATGAGATATATACCTCCCGGACATCCTGCAGGCACTCCAGCACAGCCAGGGGATATAATATGTATATATCAGGTATAGTATAAGGAGGGGGGGAGGATATTATGTAATATAGGGTATATAATATGAGATATATACCTCCCGGACATCCTGCAGGCACTCCAGCACAGCCAGGGTATATAATATGTATAGATCAGGTATAGTATAAGGAGGGGGGGATATTATATAATATAGGGTATATAATATGTATAGATCAGGTATAGTATAAGGAGGGGGGGATATTATATAATATAGGGTATATAATATGAGATATATACCTCCGGACATCCTGCAGGCACTCCAGCACAGCCAGGGGATATATGTATAGATCAGGGTATAGTATAAGGAGGGGGGGATATTATATAATATAGGGTATATAATATGTATAGATCAGGGCTATAGTATAAGGAGGGGGGGATATTAATATAATACAGGGTATATAATATGTATAGATCAGGGTATAGTATAAGGAGGGGGGGATATTATATAATATAGGGTATATAATATGAGATATATACCTCCCGGACATCCTGCAGGCACTCCAGCACAGCCAGGGTATATAATATGTATAGATCAGGGTATAGTATAAGGAGGGGGGGATATTATATAATATAGGGTATATAATATGTATAGATCAGGGTATAGTATAAGGAGGGGGGGATATTATATAATATAGGGTATATAATATGAGATATATACCTCCCGGACATCCTGCAGGCACTCCAGCACAGCCAGGGTATATAATATGTATAGATCAGGGTATAGTATAAGGAGGGGGGGATATTATATAATATAGGGTATATAATATGTATAGATCAGGGTATAGTATAAGGAGGGGGGGGATATTATATAATATAGGGTATATAATATGAGATATATACCTCCCGGACATCCTGCAGGCACTCCAGCACAGCCAGGGTATATAATATGTATATATCAGGGTATAGTATAAGGGGGGGAGGATATTATATAATATAGGGTATATAATATGTATAGATCAGGGTATAGTATAAGGAGGGGGGGATATTATATAATATAGGGTATATAATATGAGATATATACCTCCCGGACATCCTGCAGGCACTCCAGCACAGCCAGGGTATATAATATGTATATATCAGGTATAGTATAAGGAGGGGGGGAGGATATTATGTAATATAGGGTATATAATATGAGATATATACCTCCCGGACATCCTGCAGGCACTCCAGCACAGCCAGGGTATATAATATGTATACATCAGGGTATAGTATAAGGGGGGGGAGGATATTATATAATATAGGGTATATAATATGAGATATATACCTCCCGGACATCCTGCAGGCACTCCAGCACAGCCAGGGTATATAATATGTATATATCAGGTATAGTATAAGGAGGGGGGGATATTATATAATATAGGGTATATAATATGTATAGATCAGGGTATAGTATAAGGAGGGGGGGATATTATATAATATAGGGTATATAATATGAGATATATACCTCCCGGACATCCTGCAGGCACTCCAGCACAGCCAGGGGATATTATTATTATTATTATTACCAGTTATTTATATAGCGCACACATATTCCGCAGCGCTTTTACAGTGAATATTTGGCCATTCACATCAGTCCCTGCCCCAGTGGAGCTTACAATCTATATTCCCTAACAATCGCTCACACACATATGCACTAGGGTTAATTTTTTGCTGGGAGCCAATTAACCTACCAGTATATTTTTGGAGTGTGGGAGGAAACCGGAGTACCCGGAGGAAACCCACGCAAGCACAGGGAGAATATACAAACTCCACACAGTTAGGGCCATGGTGGGAATTGAACCCATGACCTCAGTGCTGTGAGGCAGTAACGCTAACCATTACACCGTCTGTGCTGCCCAATATATATCAGGTATAGTATAAGGAGGGGGGGAGGATATTATGTAATATAGGGTATATAATATGTATATATCAGGTATAGTATAAGGAGGGGGGGAGGATATTATGTAATATAGGGTATATAATATGAGATATATACCTCCCGGACATCCTGCAGGCACTCCAGCACAGCCAGGGTATATAATATGTATATATCAGGGTATAGTATAAGGGGGGGAGGATATTATATAATATAGGGTATATAATATGAGATATATACCTCCCGGACATCCTGCAGGCACTCCAGCACAGCCAGGGTATATAATATGTATATATCAGGTATAGTATAAGGAGGGGGGGAGGATATTATGTAATATAGGGTATATAATATGAGATATATACCTCCCGGACATCCTGCAGGCACTCCAGCACAGCCAGGGTATATAATATGTATATATCAGGTATAGTATAAGGAGGGGGGGAGGATATTATGTAATATAGGGTATATAATATGAGATATATACCTCCCGGACATCCTGCAGGCACTCCAGCACAGCCAGGGTATATAATATGTATATATCAGGTATAGTATAAGGAGGGGGGGAGGATATTATGTAATATAGGGTATATAATATGAGATATATACCTCCCGGACATCCTGCAGGCACTCCAGCACAGCCAGGGTATATAATATGTATATATCAGGTATAGTATAAGGAGGGGGGGGAGGATATTATGTAATATAGGGTATATAATATGAGATATATACCTCCCGGACATCCTGCAGGCACTCCAGCACAGCCAGGGTATATAATATGTATATATCAGGTATAGTATAAGGAGGGGGGGAGGATATTATATAATATAGGGTATATAATATGAGATATATACCTCCCGGACATCCTGCAGGCACTCCAGCACAGCCAGGGTATATAATATGTATAGATCAGGTATAGTATAAGGAGGGGGGGAGGATATTATGTAATATAGGGTATATAATATGAGATATATACCTCCCGGACATCCTGCAGGCACTCCAGCACAGCCAGGGTATATAATATGTATATATCAGGTATAGTATAAGGAGGGGGGGAGGATATTATGTAATATAGGGTATATAATATGAGATATATACCTCCCGGACATCCTGCAGGCACTCCAGCACAGCCAGGGTATATAATATGTATATATCAGGTATAGTATAAGGAGGGGGGGAGGATATTATGTAATATAGGGTATATAATATGAGATATATACCTCCCGGACATCCTGCAGGCACTCCAGCACAGCCAGGGTATATAATATGTATAGATCAGGTATAGTATAAGGAGGGGGGGAGGATATTATGTAATATAGGGTATATAATATGAGATATATACCTCCCGGACATCCTGCAGGCACTCCAGCACAGCCAGGGTATATAATATGTATATATCAGGTATAGTATAAGGAGGGGGGGAGGATATTATGTAATATAGGGTATATAATATGAGATATATACCTCCCGGACATCCTGCAGGCACTCCAGCACAGCCAGGGTATATAATATGTATATATCAGGTATAGTATAAGGAGGGGGGGAGGATATTATGTAATATAGGGTATATAATATGAGATATATACCTCCCGGACATCCTGCAGGCACTCCAGCACAGCCAGGGTATATAATATGTATATATCAGGTATAGTATAAGGAGGGGGGGAGGGTATTATGTAATATAGGGTATATAATATGAGATATATACCTCCCGGACATCCTGCAGGCACTCCAGCACAGCCAGGGTATATAATATGTATATATCAGGGTATAGTATAAGGGGGGGGAGGATATTATATAATATAGGGTATATAATATGAGATATATACCTCCCGGACATCCTGCAGGCACTCCAGCACAGCCAGGGTATATAATATGTATATATCAGGTATAGTATAAGGAGGGGGGGGAGGATATTATGTAATATAGGGTATATAATATGAGATATATACCTCCCGGACATCCTGCAGGCACTCCAGCACAGCCAGGGTATATAATATGTATATATCAGGTATAGTATAAGGAGGGGGGGAGGATATTATGTAATATAGGGTATATAATATGAGATATATACCTCCCGGACATCCTGCAGGCACTCCAGCACAGCCAGGGTATATAATATGTATATATCAGGTATAGTATAAGGAGGGGGGGAGGATATTATGTAATATAGGGTATATAATATGAGATATATACCTCCCGGACATCCTGCAGGCACTCCAGCACAGCCAGGGTATATAATATGTATATATCAGGGTATAGTATAAGGGGGGGGAGGATATTATATAATATAGGGTATATAATATGAGATATATACCTCCCGGACATCCTGCAGGCACTCCAGCACAGCCAGGGTATATAATATGTATATATCAGGGTATAGTATAAGGGGGGGGAGGATATTATATAATATAGGGTATATAATATGAGATATATACCTCCCGGACATCCTGCAGGCACTCCAGCACAGCCAGGGTATATAATATGTATATATCAGGTATAGTATAAGGAGGGGGGGAGGATATTATGTAATATAGGGTATATAATATGAGATATATACCTCCCGGACATCCTGCAGGCACTCCAGCACAGCCAGGGTATATAATATGTATATATCAGGTATAGTATAAGGAGGGGGGGAGGATATTATGTAATATAGGGTATATAATATGAGATATATACCTCCCGGACATCCTGCAGGCACTCCAGCACAGCCAGGGTATATAATATGTATAGATCAGGTATAGTATAAGGAGGGGGGGAGGATATTATGTAATATAGGGTATATAATATGAGATATATACCTCCCGGACATCCTGCAGGCACTCCAGCACAGCCAGGGTATATAATATGTATATATCAGGTATAGTATAAGGAGGGGGGGAGGATATTATATAATATAGGGTATATAATATGAGATATATACCTCCCGGACATCCTGCAGGCACTCCAGCACAGCCAGGGTATATAATATGTATAGATCAGGTATAGTATAAGGAGGGGGGGAGGATATTATGTAATATAGGGTATATAATATGAGATATATACCTCCCGGACATCCTGCAGGCACTCCAGCACAGCCAGGGTATATAATATGTATAGATCAGGTATAGTATAAGGAGGGGGGGAGGATATTATGTAATATAGGGTATATAATATGAGATATATACCTCCCGGACATCCTGCAGGCACTCCAGCACAGCCAGGGTATATAATATGTATAGATCAGGTATAGTATAAGGAGGGGGGGAGGATATTATGTAATATAGGGTATATAATATGAGATATATACCTCCCGGACATCCTGCAGGCACTCCAGCACAGCCAGGGTATATAATATGTATAGATCAGGTATAGTATAAGGAGGGGGGGAGGATATTATGTAATATAGGGTATATAATATGAGATATATACCTCCCGGACATCCTGCAGGCACTCCAGCACAGCCAGGGTATATAATATGTATATATCAGGTATAGTATAAGGAGGGGGGGAGGATATTATGTAATATAGGGTATATAATATGAGATATATACCTCCCGGACATCCTGCAGGCACTCCAGCACAGCCAGGGTATATAATATGTATATATCAGGTATAGTATAAGGAGGGGGGGAGGATATTATGTAATATAGGGTATATAATATGAGATATATACCTCCCGGACATCCTGCAGGCACTCCAGCACAGCCAGGGTATATAATATGTATATATCAGGTATAGTATAAGGAGGGGGGGAGGGTATTATGTAATATAGGGTATATAATATGAGATATATACCTCCCGGACATCCTGCAGGCACTCCAGCACAGCCAGGGTATATAATATGTATATATCAGGGTATAGTATAAGGGGGGGGAGGATATTATATAATATAGGGTATATAATATGAGATATATACCTCCCGGACATCCTGCAGGCACTCCAGCACAGCCAGGGTATATAATATGTATATATCAGGTATAGTATAAGGAGGGGGGGAGGATATTATGTAATATAGGGTATATAATATGAGATATATACCTCCCGGACATCCTGCAGGCACTCCAGCACAGCCAGGGTATATAATATGTATATATCAGGTATAGTATAAGGAGGGGGGGGAGGATATTATGTAATATAGGGTATATAATATGAGATATATACCTCCCGGACATCCTGCAGGCACTCCAGCACAGCCAGGGTATATAATATGTATATATCAGGTATAGTATAAGGAGGGGGGGGAGGATATTATGTAATATAGGGTATATAATATGAGATATATACCTCCCGGACATCCTGCAGGCACTCCAGCACAGCCAGGGTATATAATATGTATATATCAGGGTATAGTATAAGGGGGGGGAGGATATTATATAATATAGGGTATATAATATGAGATATATACCTCCCGGACATCCTGCAGGCACTCCAGCACAGCCAGGGTATATAATATGTATATATCAGGTATAGTATAAGGAGGGGGGGAGGATATTATGTAATATAGGGTATATAATATGAGATATATACCTCCCGGACATCCTGCAGGCACTCCAGCACAGCCAGGGTATATAATATGTATATATCAGGTATAGTATAAGGAGGGGGGGAGGATATTATGTAATATAGGGTATATAATATGAGATATATACCTCCCGGACATCCTGCAGGCACTCCAGCACAGCCAGGGTATATAATATGTATATATCAGGGTATAGTATAAGGGGGGGGAGGATATTATATAATATAGGGTATATAATATGAGATATATACCTCCCGGACATCCTGCAGGCACTCCAGCACAGCCAGGGTATATAATATGTATATATCAGGTATAGTATAAGGAGGGGGGGGAGGATATTATGTAATATAGGGTATATAATATGAGATATATACCTCCCGGACATCCTGCAGGCACTCCAGCACAGCCAGGGTATATAATATGTATATATCAGGTATAGTATAAGGAGGGGGGGAGGATATTATGTAATATAGGGTATATAATATGAGATATATACCTCCCGGACATCCTGCAGGCACTCCAGCACAGCCAGGGTATATAATATGTATATATCAGGGTATAGTATAAGGGGGGGGGAGGATATTATATAATATAGGGTATATAATATGAGATATATACCTCCCGGACATCCTGCAGGCACTCCAGCACAGCCAGGGGATATAATATGTATATATCAGGTATAGTATAAGGAGGGGGGGAGGATATTATGTAATATAGGGTATATAATATGAGATATATACCTCCCGGACATCCTGCAGGCACTCCAGCACAGCCAGGGGATATAATATGTATATATCAGGGTATAGTATAAGGAGGGGGGGGATATTATATAATATAGGGTATATAATATGATATATATACCTCCCGGACATCCTGCAGGCACTCCGGCACAGCCAGGGGATATAATATGTATATATCAGGTATAGTATAAGGAGGGGGGGAGGATATTATGTAATATAGGGTATATAATATGAGATATATACCTCCCGGACATCCTGCAGGCACTCCAGCACAGCCAGGGGATATAATATGTATATATCAGGGTATAGTATAAGGAGGGGGGGGATATTATATAATATAGGGTATATAATATGAGATATATACCTCCCGGACATCCTGCAGGCACTCCAGCACAGCCAGGGGATATAATATGTATATATCAGGTATAGTATAAGGAGGGGGGGAGGATATTATGTAATATAGGGTATATAATATGAGATATATACCTCCCGGACATCCTGCAGGCACTCCAGCACAGCCAGGTTGTTGTTCCAGGAGTTCTTGGGGCAGATGCGGGAGATGTCCTCCCGGCAGGCCTCCTCCTCGATCAGCCTGACGCCGGGGAGTCTCCGGGGCTGAGAGGCCCCAGGCTGAGCCGCCACTGCCGCGACCGCAGCCACCTCCTGCGCCGCGACCTCGGCCCGAGCCTCCAGACCCCAGAGCAGAGCCAGGCCAGCGCTCAGCAGCAGGAACCAGCACAGCCGGACACGTCCGCAGGCCGCCATCTTGGGATCAGCCAGTCACGGAGCTGCTGCAGGCGCGGTCCCTGTCCACCGGGTAATGCCGGAGCGCGCACGCCGAGCAACGTGCTCACGTCACCCCAGTACCAAGCTGTGCCCTCGTCAAAGATGGCGGCTCCCTGTTACTGCGCTCCGTCAGTCCGGACGCCTGATTGTAGTGCTGGTCCGGAGAGAAGTCTCTCTGCCGTTACTATACCCAGGTCCTAGAGTACTTCCCTGTGCGGAGAGGAAGCCGTTTTCCACAGATGTGGTTTAGGGGCTCTAAGAAAATGGCGGCGAAGGCCCACACGGTGCCCGCATAGCTGATGGGAGGCCACGCCCACAGAGGCCATTATGGCGGTGACGTTTCCCCTCATGCTATATCATACACACATCATCCCTCCTCGTCCTGAGACTTTATCACCTACAGATAGTGGAGACCTCTATGTAGTAACCATAACTCTCTCCCTGTGCTGTAGGCACACAGCAGGCCTTTTACGGATAGAAAGTGGGCTCTCTCTGCAGCTCAATGCCCTGTTCTGCCAACACTGGCAATCAAAAATGCTGGACATCGATGATTGGCAATCAATCAAAAATGCTGGACATCGATGATTGGCGATCAATCAAAAGTGCTGGACATCGATGATTGGCAATCAATCAAAAGTGCTGGACATCGATGATTGGCAATCAATCAAAAATGCTGGACATCGATGATTGGCGATCAATCAAAAGTGCTGGACATCGATGATTGGCAATCAATCAAAAGTGCTGGACATCGATGATTGGCAATCAATCAAAAGTGCTGGACATCGATGATTGGCGATCCATCTGGGAAACTGGAAAATGCAACATAAAAATCCCCAAATTGCCAATTCCAACCTAAAATTGATACATGTTGAATTATGCCCATCTTTCTGTTATATAGTGGGGGAGATAGAGGGACTTAAAATCCCTCCCTCTGCTGTAGTGAGTCCCCACTAGTCTCCTGGACTGATGGGGACAAGTTCATTTTGGGGGGCACTACGCCCACCCCTGTGGGGGATGAGTGGGGTTCATTTTCCACAGTATAGGTTATATCAGAGGGGTTTAAACAGGCAAAAGTCACCTGGCTGTAAAATCCATATGTTCTTCAGCCCCAATGGTCGGCCTAGTCCAGTGGTCTCCTACCGGTAGCTCTCGGCCATAATCTGGGTAGTTCTCCTAGCTTCAGTACTGCTGAATCAACTAGGAGGAAGTGACCTCTGACAAAGCCGGAGGTGTAGCGACAGGGAAGCGCTTCAGGTGATAGCCATAGGGCGACAGTACATGACGGACACCATCAGGACATCACAGGAGTCTAATGCATTTGGGGCAAATGACTCCTACCCAGCCTTGCCAAATTTAGCTCCTCTACTGTACTTACCTCCTTGGAGCCAGTAATTAAAAGTGAAATGTGCAACAAAATCACTATTAATTAAGTGCATTGTTTGCTATTAAACATTTTTTTCACTTTCATTAAATGATCTTTCGGTTATTAACCAAATTTTTTTAATTTGTTTTTCAAACATGTGAGTAGCTCTTCAGGTTTCATTTTTCTTGAGTAGCTCACATCCCAATTAAGGCTGGCGCCTAGTCTGTTCCAGAGACTTAAAATAGACAACAATAAAACATAGTTGCAGCCAATGTTTGTCTGTGCAAACTGGAATAATGAGGAAATAAGACAATGGCCTTAATTAGATGGAGAAGTAAAAGCTATGTGTCTGCAGGTGGGGCAGAGGCACAGAGATTTATAGTTGAGAGGGGCATGTCCTAGCTTAATTATGAATTTCAATATAAGAATAAAAAACCTCCCAGTAGTTTGCTATATGCAGAAGCAGCCAGTATTTACCATGCATGCAATAAGGCATTTGCACCCTTGCATTGGAACATGGTTTGTCCAGGAGCACATTGCTCCACTTTTCCCCTCTGACTTGTAACGGATACAGAATAAGGCCCATAGTGTACCATTTAAAATATTGCAACTCTTAAAAGGCGCAAGTATTTTTCTACCTATTAATGATATCAGGTACTACGTGAGTTATGTTCCTCTTATGTTTTTCCCAATACGTGGGCAGCATCAGTTTCATTGGAGGTAAAATTAGAAAACTACATACGTAAACAAACCTTATGTGCAAAAAAAAAAAAAAAAAAAAAGGAGATTTAGGTCTTACCTGGTTAAATCCTTTTCTTCTAGTTCAATAGGGGACACAGTGATAACACTGGGATATAGGCTGTGCAGAAGGACTGGGCACTAAACCGTTAATGGGTTTGACTTTCCAGGCAGCCTAACCTCCTCCCCTATACCCCACCCGCAGCAGGGCGCTCTCCCTCTTCCAGGTAAGAACATAAACCTCCTTTTCATTTTTTACGGCCAAAGGGGACATAGGGACAACGCTGGGACATCCCAAAGCAATTTTCCCAAGGGCGCGGACGCTCCTGAGCCAAGGTCTGCTTCGTAGCCGGCCGGCCAGCTCCGTTTGTGAAAGCCATAGAGCACTAAAAGGGAATCGGACTTACGGATATCCCTAGTGCGAGCTACATAGAACCAGAGGGCCCTCACCACATCCAAAGAGGCCTCCTCCGGTTAAGAATCAGGCAACTGAAAAGCCGGAACCACAATCTCCTTGTTGATGTGGAACAGAGAAACTACCTTCGGAAGTGTCAGAAGAAGTGAAAGACCAGAAACAAAGACCAACACGACAGCGTGCTCAGGACACTCGACGATGCGAAGGGCTCGATTCAGACGCACTCGCTAGATGCGTTTGCATGCAGCCAAAGTATGCAAATCTCGCGATTGCACAGCAAAGCTTTAGCACGCCCACTATGTCTTGGCGTGCGATCACTGTGTGTATTTAGATGCCCTTTAGCCTGTCTTAGGACGCCCACTTGTGCACGTCATCTCCAGGTAGTGTATGCAAACATCTGTAACATCAAGTACCATCAGAAGCGAACGCAGCACTTGTGGTTGACCATACCCTACCGCAAGCACCGCGAGTGCTTCAGTGTGAAATTCAAGCAAGTGACGTGTACTATAATGCTCCGTAATAATTATGCACGCCTCTGAAACGGCGTTCAGACACGCCTGCATTCGCACCACCACTCCCCCGTTTCCATCGACCAACTCGTTACCACCCACAAACTGCTTCTCCTGTCACTCAGTCTAGCGAGCAGTCTATGTTTAAGGGGCGAACGCATGGACTGGTTCATGCACTGCATGCGCACATTGCAAACATCGGTTGGCTGCGTGCGAATGCATCCTAGCGAGCGGGTCTGAATTGGGCCTAAAGTTCTCTACGTAAGCCAGCGAATGTCCACCACCTCTAAAGGCTCAAAGGAAGATAACTGAAGAGCCCTAAGCATTAAAGACAAGTCCCACTGAGACACTAGAGGAACAAAGAGGGGCTGCACATGGAAGGCGCATTGAAAGAAAGTTCTGACGTCAGACAACAAAGCAATCCACCTCTGAATGAGTACTGAGAGGGCGGAAACCTGAACCTTCAGGGGCGAAAGGCAAAGACCCAAATCCAGGCTAGGCTGCCGGAAGGAGAAAACCCGGGAGAGACAAAAGGACCTAGGGTGTAGGCCCCTGGCCGAACACCGAAAAAAGTAAATCCTCCAAGCCGGGTGATAAATCCTAGCTGAAGGTGGTTTGTGGGCACTAAGCATGGTATGAATGATAGACCTGGCCCTCAGGAGGGATGTCTCAAGAGCCACCCCGTCAAAGTGAGACAGGCCAGATCCGGATGGAAAAATGGGCCCTGTGACAGAAAGGTCCGGCCACAGCGGAAGATCCAGAGGAGTGTCGATGGAGAGGCCTTGGAGATCCACGTACCAAGCATGCCGCGGCCAAACAGAAGCCACGAGGATCACGGTGCCGCATTCCAGTTTCAGTTTGCGAAGAACCCACGGAATAAGTGAGATTGGAGGGAATATGTATATTAGACGAAAGACCCACAGAATCGCTAAGGCATCCACCAGAAGAGCTCCCAGATCGCTGGTGCGAGAACAGTACCTCAGCTGCTTGTGGTTGTGTCCAGATGCCATCAAGTCGATGTCCAAAAGGCCCCAGCGAAAAGCTGAAAGACGTCCAGATGAAGAAACCACTCGCCCGTCCTAGCGGCTTAGGAAGTCCGCTTCCCAATTCTGGTCTCCAGGAATGAAGACTGCAGACAGAGCTGGAAGGTAAAGCTCTGCACAGCTGACAATCCGACTCACCTCCGTCATGGTGTCGGAATTCCCTCCCTGACGGTTGATGTAGGCAACGGCGGTTGCGTTGTCAGATTGAACCTGGACCAGACAATGTTGGGAGGAGCGGCTGCACTAAACACAGAGCACGAAAGACCGTATGGAGCTTCAGAATGTTGATCGGAAGGCGGCGTTCCTGAACAGTCTACTGACCTCGAAAGGACTGCTGGCAGGTTACTGTACCCCCCACCCACGCGGACTTGTGCCGGTGGTGAGAAGGACCCAATCCTGAATCCAAGGCCCTTGTTCAAGTGGGACACCTGGAGTCACCAGAGGAAGGAGAGCCGGACCACTGAGAGAGGATGAATGTCTGCGACTTGATCTGGAGATAGGAACGGTTCCATCGGGTCAGAACTTCCCTGTGAAGGGGCCCGGAGTGAAACTGTGAATATTCCACAATGTTCAAGATGCAGACCAGTGAGGATAGGCATGCAGGAGTGAATGGACACTCAGCGGTGATGCAGGAATCTGTGCATCTTGTCCTGAATCTTGTACACCGGAAGGAAGATTCTATGAACAGCGGAGTCCAGTAAGGACAGCAGGTGGAGCATCTGCTGAGACTAAGTTAAAGAAGACTTTCTCCAATGCATGATCCACCCATGAGATTGCCTCGTTGAGATAGGAGGTACCCTTCTTAATATGAGCCACCCAAGCAAAAACCATAGCTGGATGTGCTATAGCACAGGTTCCTAAACTCAGTCCTCAGGACCCCAAACAGTGCATGTTTTCCAGGTCTTCTCACAGAATCACACCTGTGGATCTTTTAAAATGTGTCAGTGAGTAATGAATATACCTGTGCACCTGCTGGGTGATCAGGAAAACATGAACTGTGTGGGGTCCTGAGGACAGTGTTTGAGAACCTCTGTGATATAGCACCTGCATGGGAATAAATAGCCTTAAGGAAGATTTCCAATTTCCTATCCATCGGTTCCTTAAGGGAAGCCTTATTATTAGGGATAGGAAAGGTAGAGTTCTGTACTAGGTGGGCAGTATACGCGTCTACCGAGGGAGGAGACTCATTTGTGATGCTGTAGGAAATCAAGTGTGTTTCACTTCCGGGTCATTGGACCTTTAAATAAGCAGATGATCCAGCCATAGATCCCACACAGCCTTGAAGAAGAGTATTCCTTTACTCGAAACGCGTTGGCAGCTGGGATCTATCTGATGGTTAAATCCGTTACCGTATACAGTGAGTGAAGCCAGAGACTTGAAGGGATTTTGGGCAGTCTATCCGGCGGACTCCTAATTAACGCTCTTTAAGAAGCACCTGGCTTGGGTGCCACATACGGTATGGTTCCAATTTGTACCTTTTTCTGAGTGATCTCAGAATACAATAATCTTCCTTTTTGTATGTCAGTTTTGTGATTACTGTGGAAATTATATTCCCTATGTTTTATGTGTATATGTCATTAAAAGTATCGAAAATACTACACTATATATTATTTTCTCTCTTATTATGTGTACTGGGAAGAGAAATTATTGAACTTCCGTCTGAATGAAAAATAAGAATATGGACATATAGAGATACATCGCAAAGACTTTGGCTTTTTCCATTTGATTCTACATTGATTAATTTGTATGGAACATCTAATTAGCGCCGCATTTATGTGACCAATTTTTATGTATTGTTTGATTCTATATTTTCTGTTTTTGGTGGAGACAGTGGGTCTCATAAGTTGGCTGCTCAATATTAGTACGCGCCAGTGTTTTCGCCGAATATTTTTCCTATATTCATTTGTGATGCTGCTCAGCAGTGAGCCGATAAAAGATTGAAATGTGCTTGGTGACCAAAAAGACAATAAGGAATGGTCCTAGCCTCCACTAAGACTTCCTTCAGCTGTTCTGACTTAGGAAACACTACTGAAACCCGCTTTTGCCACTTGAAAACCGGAGCATTCGAACTAGGTGCCAGCTCCTCGTCCTCGATTTGCAGAACACGTTTAACTGCCTTATCAAGGCCGCTACATCTACCAAGATGAGAATTCACCCTGGACAATGGAGGTCTCCACATCTAAAGCAACGGAAACTGAGGTTTCCTCAGACCTTGAGGAGATCGGAGTCCAAAGCAGACTGAGGAGCAGTACCTTCCCACCTGGATTGCCTGCATTTGTAAGCACGGTCCTTATCCAGCATTTGCTAGTAGGAGGCTGACACCCTGAACTGACCGGGAAAAGGAACTCATCCATGGTGGTTCCAAAGCGGGTGGCTACAAATTAGAAAGAACCGTGGCAAGGTGGGCCCATGCCGGAGGGAAGGTTGTCTAACTGTCATCAAGCTGTGTTATTAGCTATGACAGCGAGGCAGCCCAAGCCGGCTCCTGGATGGAGGCTTTGGATGGGACCTCCTGTTGCTCATCTTTGCAGCACCGGATACAGACAGAGTCCTGGGCTGGATCCTGCGAGGAGAGACCAACAGAACAAGATCTGCGCAACACACGAACTCCCGCCTCCTTGGCCACCACCTTAGATGCTTTGCCTCTGGAGGACATGGTAAAATCCAAGGCAATCCCCATACACAAAGCTATAGCAACAGATGTGTGCAATAAGGGGAAGATGCAATGAATGTAAAACTGCACAAAGTAATAAGTGTTGCATAATGTAATGCTCAGAGAAGCCCTCAGCCTGTTAACACAACGGTTAATTGGCCAGTACACAGAGAGTGTTAAACAGAACAGAAAAAAATGACAAGCAGAAGGAAACAAAATGAATATACCTATCAGTACATTGAATGCAATATAGAGATAATAGGCAGTGAGTGCTTAACAGTCCAAGCCCCAGTCGGCTGGAAGGAGCTTAACTGTATAACCTGACATGAGAGTGAGGTATACAGGGAGACAGGAATCCAGCTCTACGGAGACTAGCTGCAGCCAGCTGTGTACTAAAAATAGTCGCACTAAAAATAGTCGCTCATCGTCTCTGTAGGAGGGAGGAGGAAAAGCCCTCTGGCAGGAAGCCTCTGTGAGGGAACGCACCAGGGGCCGGGGGAGGAGCCAAAAGGGAGAAATGGTTGCCTTGAAGGGGTACAGACGGCCTGGGCACCTGATTGTCAGAGACCCACCGACAGGTGAAGCCATGCCAATTCAGCTCCCGGCAAGCAGGGAGCCACCTTACCTGCTCCCCCAGGGTCCAGCTGAGGCCCCTGGTGCCTGTGGAGGACCCGGCCGAGGTAGCTGACCCAGTCGTCAATGCCGGGGGTTGGTGGAGCAGCAGCACTGAGCGTCCTATAGGACGCTCAGCGCTGCTCACTCAAAATAAAATAATGAAACTGCCCCCTGCTAAAAGTGTGCCAGGGGACCATGCCCAAATACGTACCGGCATGAGTAAATGGACAATAGATATTCCCTCTCTCCTGTGAAACTTTAAATACAATGCTAACCGCCTCTAGGAAAATACTTCCCGCGGCACAATACCAAGAGGAGTTTTTCTAAAATTATTTCACAGGGCTTACTTTTCTCCTCACCGACAATTCAGGGCAGGAATGGTGACATCGCCCTCACGCCCTCGATGTCAATCTCCATTAGCTGACTCTCTTCATTTTTGGAAATGGCCTCTTAGAATATTTTAGTTACAACTGCGTAAATACGCTTTAGATAATTTTGTTGACTTACTTTTACCAATTAATGGGCACTGTTTGGGATATTACAGGAAGGTCAGGGAGTCACAAAAGGCTGTAAAATACTTTCCGATTAGTGCGGTAGCGCGTAAAGCTATCTTACAAGCCTGGATAAGTGTTTCCCCTCCTACTCTAAAGTTAAGGAGAAGCTTTTCCTTGTGTGTATCATGGAATGGATAGAAACCACATTAGAAAGGGAAATTCGGGTTTCTAAATTTTTCGACACATGGGAGAGTTCTATCTCAATCCTGTCTCGCCTCATGACTCCTACCTCTCATTTTTTGACAAAATCTGAAACGAAAATATTTTTGGGATCATTGTCTCATTGTGGTTGAATGATTTAATTACTTATATTCAGCTAAATATTATGAGTATATACTACTATTGTGATGATTTGAAACGATTTTGATTCTGTTTTCAGCTTCTGAACTGACATGTAATAATTATGGTTTTATTTTTGTTTTCATCTGTATATTGTACACGATGTTTCAATAAAAAGAATAAAAAAAAAAAATACTAAATTGTGCCAGGGTCCTGCCGGCACCAAACAAACTGGCCTGTGTGGTGCTGGGGTATAGGGGAGGTCAC
The DNA here is from genome assembly GCA_031769625.1 of Taudactylus pleione. Lineage (NCBI taxonomy): Eukaryota > Metazoa > Chordata > Amphibia > Anura > Myobatrachidae > Taudactylus > Taudactylus pleione. The sequence continues at coordinate 1,207,764 of JAUIMM010000392.1, forward strand.
TGGGATGCCTGGGAAGTCAAAGCCTTTAACTGTTTAGTGCCCAGTCCTCCTGCACAGCCTATATCCCAGCATTCTCCCTATGGCAGTGAAGAAAACCCCAAACCATTAAGAAACAAGATGGAAAAACTTACAAAACTAACTCCCCATCTCTGATAGCAGGGAATAGAGCGGTTTCTCTCATAGACAATCTCCGGATTGTGTTTTCAAATGCTACCATTGAAGTACTGTCAAATCCTGCAACACATCACCCAAGTTTATAAGGGCCAAAACGAGTTATGGTAAAACTTACCTTTGTTAACTCTCTTCATAAGGTCCACAGGGAGACATTGGGGCTATAGGTGGGACCTGGAAGGACCAGACAGTAACAGCAAAGCTTTTCAAGCCCAGAATGCTCCAGTCCTTCCCCTTCTACCCTGCCCACAGCCTGAGGGCACCTCAGTTTTGTTAACAAGCCCAAGGTAGGAGCAGGATAGGAGAGAAGGAAGACTGGTACACTGAGGAATCACACTCTCACACAGAGAAGGAAACAAGTGACCAGGAGAAGAAACCCATAGAATCCAGGAGCGTCAGAGCGGGTGCCCTGTGGACACTATGGACTTCGAAGAAAGTTAACGAAGGTAAGTTTTACCATAACTCTCCTTTTCTTCTTCAGGGTCCATAGGGCTCCACAGGGAGACATTGGGGATGTCCCAAAGCAGTTGTTCAAGGGCGGGAACACTCCTGAGCTGATAGAACCCTACGCCCGATGGAAGCATCCTGAGAGGCAAATGTATCGAAGGCATAAAACCTAAGAAAGGTGTGGACAGAAGACCAGATATTCGCCTTGCATAGCTGTTCAGCTGAGGCGCCACGCCGGGCTGTTCACGAGAGACCCACAGAGCGAGTAGAATGAGCAGATACTGTAGCCGGCGCAGGAAGGCCAGTCTGTGTGTAAGCCTGAGAGAGACACTCTGGTCAGATGAATTCGAATGACTGTTTGTTAGCTGGCCATCCCTTCCTGTGGAATCCATATAGGACACAGAGGGAGTCCGATTTCCTGAAGGAAATCGTATTATCCACGTTGATCTTCAGAGCACTGGCCTAAAAAGGCCTCACCGGCCGAGAGGTCTGGTGATTTAAAGGTCGAAACCACAATTTCCTCATTCAGGTGGAAGCGAGAAACCACCTTGGGAAGGAAGCCTGGGCGTGTTCGAAGAACAGCCCTGTTGTGATGAAATATTAAAAAGAGGGAGCGACATGAAAGCGCCCCTAAATCCGATACCCTATGGACAGATGCTGTAGCCAGAAGAAACAGAGTCTTCGCAGTGAGCCACTTGATATCCACTGATTCCAGGGTTTCGAATGGAGGTTCCAGCAGAGCTTGGAGCACCGCTGACAAATCCCATGGAGCCACAGGAAGGACAGAGGGAGATTGTATACGTAGAACATCTTGCATGAAGGTTTTAACATCTGGTATTGTAGCAATTCTGCGCTAAAACCAGATAGACAAAAGGTGACACCTGCACGTTCGGAGATGCTAGGCGGAGGCCTAGATCCAATCCAGCCTGAAGAAAGGCAAGAATTCGAGAAACCTTAAAAGAATTACAGGTCATAGTTTCTTGGAGCATACCATTGGAAATATGTATGCCAAATTCTGTGGTAAATCCTGGCTTAGGCCAGTTACGTGCTCTGAGCATGGTCTGGACCACAGAGCTGGAGAAACCCTTAGCCATCAGGAGTTAAGTCTCAAGAGCCAAGCCGTTTAAAGAGACTGGCTAGGTCCAGATGTAGACATGGACAGTGAGACAACAGGTCTTCTCATAGAGGAAGTTGAAGAGGAAAGTCTATGGAGAGCCTTTGAAGATCGGAGCACCAATGACGTCAAGGCCAAGCCAGAGCTATGAACAGGACTGTGCCCCCCCCCTCCTGTAGGAACTTTCGAAGCACTCGAGGAAGCCGGGAGATTGGTTGGAAGAGATATGCCAAATGGAATTTCCATTTCACTGACAATGCGTCTATGAAGGCCGCGTTGGGGTCCTTTGTTCTGGCTCCATAATTTGGAAGCTTGTTGTGTCTTGAGGACTTGAGATCCACTTTCGGAAGACCCCATTTGTCCACTAGAAGCTGAAAGACTTCTGGATGTAGAGACCATTCTCCTGCATGCACGTCGTGACGGCTGAGGAAGTCAGCTTCCCAATTGAGAATCCCCGGGATGAACACTGCAGAGATGGCTGGGAGATTGCGTTCCTACCATGTGAGAATGCGAGACACTTCTGTCATTGCTGACTGACTTAGAGTGCCCCCTTGGTGATTGAGGTAAGCCACAGTCATGGCATTGTCGGATTGTACTAGTACTGGCCTGTTTTTCAGAATATTCAGAGCCAGAGTGAGAGCACTGTAGATGGCTCGAAGTTCCAGGATGTTGATTGGTAACACTACCTTGACTGGGGACCATCAGCCCTGGAACGAGTGCTGGCCGGTTACTGAACCCCACCCTCGGAGGCTTGCGTCCGTGGTGAGGAGAGCCCAGTCCGGGATCCAAAAGGGACGAGTCTAGTCTGTAGCCACTAGGCTAGGGATAGGCGAACCTATGGGGGGAGGCCAATCATCTGAGATTTGAGCAAATGGGGTAGCCCATTCCACCTTGAGAGTATCAGGTATTTTAGGGGCCTGGAATGAAACTGGGAGAACTCCACCATGTCAAAGGTGGACAACATTGATCCCGAGACCTGCATTTTGCAGAGTGAATTGACATTCGGCAATTGTGGAGCAGTCTGCATAGTTTGAGCTGGATTGCTGAACTCTTGTCCGCCGTTAGGAAGATTCTCTGAACTCGAGAGTCCAGGAGGGCTCCCAAATGTACCATCCTTTGAGAGGGTGTTAGGGAAGATTTTTTTCCAGTTGATCAGCCAACCGTGCACTTGAAGAAAGGCAATAGTTACCTTCAGATGGCTGTAAAGAGTCGCTGGGGAGCTGGCCAACAGCAAGAGATCAAGTATGGGAACAGTCTGATCCCTTGATGACGAAAAGAGGCCGCCATAACTGCCATGATCTTGGTAAAGACCCGGGGGGGGGGGGGCCTTGAAAGGTCGAACGGCAGAGCCTGTATTTGGTAATGTTGCAGTAGTATAGCAAACCAGAGATATTGTTGATGAGAAGGGGCTATAGGTACATGTAGTTAAGCGTCCTGAATGTCTAGAGACACCATAAAATCCCCAGGCTCCAAAAGCTAGGATAATGGAATGGAGGGTTTCCATACGAAACCTGGGCCCCTTGATAAACTTGTTCAGAGTTTTGAGGTTGAGGATAGGACAATGAGAACCATTGGGCTTCTGAACTACGAAAAGAGTAGAATAATAGCCCTTGCCCCGTTGTGAGGAGGGGACCCAAAATTATTATTCCTGAATTCGGTAAAGACTAAATGGATTTTTGGAGCAGCAGGGCCCTGGTTGGGTCCGATGGAGGTCCTAAGCAAACTAACTGCTGGGGGTGGTCACCTCAGGAATGAGGGCGCGTATCCATGGGAGACCACTTCCCTTACCCAGGCATCAGACGTGGTTTGATACCAAACCTGGGTGAAATTAAGAAAGTCTGCCTCCCACCCAAGGAGCCGCCCAGGGAGAGGCCTGCCCCATCAGGCGGTAGGCTTGTTCTCAGACTTGGCAAGTGGACATCTAGTAGCCCAGGCCTATTTTGCCCTAGGCTTGGAGGCCTTGGTTGAAGTCTGCTGTCGTTGAAAGGACTGACTCTTGGCTTTTCCTTGACGGCAAAAGGAGCGAAAGGATAACATCCATCTTGGAAGCTGCCAAGGTAGTCACAATTTTATCCAATTCTGGACTAAATAGGATGTCACCAGAATAAGGCAGAGACTCCAGAGCATGTTTTGAGACTGAATCTGCTTTCCATGAACGTAGCCAAACAATACAGTGGGCCACTATCGAAGTGGCAGATATCCTGGAGGCCAGGAGAGCCATATCCAGAACTGCTTCACCTAAATAGGAGGCTGCATCTCTAATGTGAGATATGTAGGACAGCTGTTCCCTCGAAGCATCAGGAGGAAATGTCTCTTCTAGGTTCTCTGCCAAACTCTCAATGGCTTTTGCCACCCAGGCCGTAGCCCTAGCAGGACGAGTAATAGCTCCTGTAAGAGAGTATATGGATCTATGACAAGCTTCTATACATCTATATGTAGTCTCCTTCAAGGAGGTAGTAGTATGAATGGGTAACTTGGCATTTTTAAAGTCATGTTACATAAGCATCCACTGCTGGGGGAACTTCCCATTTAGTACAATCAGTAGCAGGAAGAGGGTAAAAGGAACTAAACCGTTTTGGAATTGAGAAACCTTTTACCGGGCATATTCCAAGTGTCACTCATGTGATCAGATAGCTGGTCAGTGAGGAAACTGGTAAAACTACCTTTTGTCGTCCTCTTCTATTTGTAATATAAAGCAGGTATATTTAGTTTATAGGGTGGGTCCTAGTCTCCTGAGACAGAGTGAGAGAGATCTGCGCCTTCTGCCTCCCCAGATAATATATATCAGAATCAGATAACTGTGTGGACTGGGAAGATAACAGCACATTTAGTAGGTAAAAGCTTTTCTTTTTGCAGCATTTGCTGAAAAACTATAGAGGTATCCGCCAAACTCTGTACTGAGGTATAAAATACATCTACCCATGGGGGAGGCAAAGGATTTGTAGGGAGCACCTGCTGTGGCCATCCCATAGGGGAAGCTACCACAGGGACCGCTGGGAGGACCGCAATATTCTGCCAGCACCTGTGAAAAGGCAGCCAAGGGTGGGTCCTGAGGAGGAGACACCGGGGCTGAGGGACCTGAGGCTGTGTAACAATTAGCACAAAGACCTGAGTGAGGTCCTCTGGGGCTAAATCCTGTAGAGCAGGACTTACAGTACACCATAGTAGGAGCAGTAGCATCAGGCTGCTTGTTATTCTTTCCTCTGCCAGACACAGCTACAGGGATAATAACATACACAATCTGACACAGTGCAGTGTGTAATATGGCACAATGTAGTGGGCAACCACGCTATATAGTATGTGATAGCCCTCACAAATATATAGGAGATGTGAGGTACAATGAACCCCCTGTACCTTAGTATGTCAGGGTATAGTAGAATAAAGGGAAAGGTATAAGCTGACAGTATGGAAAGTAGAGAATAGCGCTAGCATAGGTCACATACAAACGCTGAAAAATATTACGTCTGCAATGTGCACTAAAATGTACTACACAGAGCGCAGTGGCTGGTAGGATATAGCGTTGTATGACCTGGCCCATGGGAGAGGTATACAGGGAGACTGGACCCAGCGTTCTCGGAGACCTGCTTGCATAAAATGGCTGCCGCGCGTCTCTGAGGGGGACGGAGGGTGAGGGAGGAGCAGCCCAGGGAACACCAGGAACAGCGACCAGGGCTGTGGGAGGGGCTGCAGGGTGAGCACCTTTGCGGACGTTAACCACCAGATCCCCTGGCCTCTACATATTCCCATGTGTGCCAGTGTATCCTATACCCCGGTGGTCTAGTGGAGTCATGTGCGCACCAGTGTCCACATCAGCGCCTCTGGTCTGTCTCCTAAGACCGAAGACTGCGTAACAATGTGGGTCCCCACAAACGAGTTTCCGCCTTACCTGTCCCCTGAATTCCGGGCTACAGTTTGGGGTCCGGGGAGCCTGCTAGCTAGTCCCCCTCGGAGGCCGCCGATAAAAGCTTGGGCTGCTTAATGCAGTCCCGTTATAATGGTGATCCAGCTCCTGCCGGACACCAACAAAACAGTTGCCCTCAGGCTGTGGGCGGGGTATCTTGGGATTGCAAAAGCTTTTCTGCTGGTGTCCGGTCCTCCAGGTCCCACCTACACCCCATTGTCTCCCTGTGGAGCCCTATGGACCCTGAACAAAATAAATTTACCCTAAATGAGGATGAAGACTCGCTACAAATGGTCTTCGGATTGGGCATGTGTTCTGGGTGATGCATTATCTAAGAAAGTTATTGTCCTATTTAGGCGGAAAGAAAAACAAAATGTATGCTTCCTTCATAGCCAGGCAGTGCCACTTTACCCATGTCCTAGACAGGGGTTGCTCACGCTGCACAGCACCAGGCAGAGGGGGGTGTGGGCGCTGCACAGCACCAGGCAGAGGGGGGTGTGGGCGCTGCACAGCACCAGGCAGAGGGGGGTGTGGGCGCTGCACAGCACCAGGCAGAGTCACTTTACCAGTATCCCCAGGCAGAGGGGGGTGTGGGCGCTGCACAGCGCCAGGCAGAGAAGGGTGTGGGCGTTGCACAGCGCCAGGCAGAGGGGGGTGTGGGCGCTGCACATCACCAGGCAGAGGGGGGTGTGGGCGCTGCACAGCGCCAGGCAGAGTCACTTTACCTGTGTCCCCAGGCAGGGGGGGGGTGTGGGCGCTGCACAGCGCCAGGCAGAGGAGGGAGTGGGCGTTGCACAGCGCCAGGCAGAGGGGGGTGTGGGCGCTGCACATCACCAGGCAGAGGGGGGTGTGGGCGCTGCACATCACCAGGCAGAGTCACTTTACCAGTGTCCCCAGGCAGGGGGGGGTGTGGGCGCTGCACAGCGCCAGGCAGAGGAGGGAGTGGGCGTTGCACAGCGCCAGGCAGAGGGGGGTGAGGTGTTGCACAGCGCCAGGCAGAGGGGGGTGAGGTGTTGCACAGCGCCAGGCAGAGGGGGGTGAGGTGTTGCACAGCGCCAGGCAGAGGGGGGTGAGGTGTTGCACTATCACAGGGATTTCCTAGATTTGTGTGGAGTGTAACAAATATACAGGAACCTGCACTGCAATCACTTCCATATTTATCTAACGCCATCATTCGGATTACACGGTGTATGTGGCAATCCTCCTCCACGCTCAGCAGCCGCCCATCACGCTGTGCCAGCGAATCGCCACGAAACACCTTCACTGCTCTGTACCGGTCTGTAGATTTTTCTATATGTTCTCTTAATGGACATTAGGACGGAAGAACAAGTACTGAATGACATAGGAGTAACGCTGCATAGCCCAGCATAGTATGTGTAGGGTAAGGATGACAACAAGAGATATGGTAAGAACTTACCGCTGTTATCTCTGTTTCTACGAAGTCCATAGGGTCCACAGGGTTGACCTTGGGGTATAGCTGGATCTGGATCCACGGGCACCACGCAGTTAAAGCTTTGCTGCTCCCAGGATGCACTTGGGTCCGTCCTCCTCTATACCCCGCCCCGGCCACAGGCACCTCAGTTGGTAAGCAGCTAAGGCCGGAGGAGGAGACTAAACAGAGAGAAGGAAGACTGGAACACACAAGAAACCATACTCACAGAAATGGGAGACGGAAAACCGGTGACCAGCCACACAGCCCATTTGAAGCCAGGTGCGTCAGGGCGGGCGCCCTGTGGACCCTATGGACTTCGTAGAAACAGAGATAACAACGGTAAGTTCTTACCATATCTCTTGTTTTCTACTTCAGGGTCCATAGGGGTCCACAGGGTTGACCTTGGGGATGTCCCAAAGCAGTTCAACTAAGGGCGGGGACGCTCCTGTGCTGAAAGGAGTACCCGGCGCCCAAAGGATGCATCCTGAGAGGCGAAGGTGTCAAACGCATAAAACCTCAAAAACGTCTGAATTGAAGACCAAGTAGCCGCCTTACACAGCTGAACAGCGGAGGCGCCACGTCTAGCAGCCCAAGAGGGACCCACAGAACGAGTGGAATGAGCCTTAACAGAGGCTGGCACAGGTAAACCCTCCTGCGCATAAGCCTCACAAATAACTGAACGAAGCCAACGGGCTAACGTTTGCTTGTTGGCAGGCCAACCCCTCTTGTGAAAACCGAAGAGGACAAAGAATCCGACTTCCTAACCGAAGCAGTCCGGTCCACATAGATTCTAAGTGCCCGGACCACATCCAAGGAAGCCTCACCAGCCGAAAGATCAGGTGACTGAAAAGCTGGCACAACAAGTTCCTGATTAATGTGGAACTTTGAAACCACTTTGGGCAAAAACTCAGGACGCGTGCGGAGCACTGCCCTGTCCTGGTGAAAAATCAGAAAAGGAGGGCGACAGGAAAGCGCCCCCAATTCTGAAACCCTCCTGGCCGAAGCAATTGCCAGGAGAAAAATGGTCTTAAACGTCAGCCACTTGAGCTCCACCGACTCAAGCGGCTCAAAAGGAGGACCCTGCAAGACCCTCAGTACCACCGTCAAGTCCCACGGAGCCACCGGAGGCACGAAGGGAGGCTGGATCCTGAGAACACCTTGGAAAAAGGTGTAAACATCTGGCAGTGTAGCAATCCGTCGCTGAAACCACACGGACAGAGCAGACACATGAACCTTCAGAGAGGCCAGGCGTAAGCCGAGGTCCAAACCCGATTGAAGAAATTCCAAGATTCTGGAAACCCGGAACACCTGCGGATCATAGTTTCTGGATTCACACCATTGAAAATAAGTGCGCCACACCCTGTGGTAAATCCGCGCGGAGGCAGGCTTGCGTGCCCTAAGCATGGTACCAATCACTGAACTGGAGAAACCCCTAGACCTCAAGACGGCTGTCTCAAGAGCCACGCCGTCAAAGACAGCCGACCCAGATCCGGGTAAAGGCAGGGCCCCTGAGACAACAGGTCCCGACGCTGAGGAAGAAGGTACGGAGCGTCGATGGAGAGGCACCTCAGATCGGAGTACCAAGGACGTCTGGGCCACGCCGGAGCCACCAGCACGAGCGTGCCGCCGTCCTGCTTGAATTTCCGCAGAACCCGAGGAAGTAAGGATATCGGAGGAAACAGATACGCCAGGTGAAACGTCCATTTCACCGACAGAGCGTCTACCAGACAGGCGCCTGCGTCTCTTGTCCTTGACCCGTAAACGGGCAACTTGTGATTGTGACGGGAGGCCATCAAGTCCAGCTCCGGCAGCCCCCACCTGTCCACGAGTAGCTGAAACACCTCTGGGTGAAGCGACCATTCCCCGGGATGCACATCGTGACGGCTGAGGAAGTCCGCCTCCCAATTGAGGACTCCGGGAATGAAGACTGCCGAGATCGCTGGAACGTGACACTCCGCCCAAGCAAGAATGCGAGACACCTCCGACATTGCTGCCCGACTGCGAGTTCCCCCTTGGTGGTTGATGTACGCCACCGTGGTGGCGTTGTCGGACTGCACCTGAACCGCCCTTCCGTGAAGAGCGGGGCCGGACGACTGCAGGGCCCTGTACACAGCCCGCAGTTCCAGGATGTTGATGGGGAGAAGTGCTTCTTCCGCGGACCAACGACCCTGAAGCGATAATGAGCCGGTCACTGCCCCCCAACCCCGAGGACTGGCATCCGTCGTGAGCAGGACCCAGTCCGGGATCCAAAAGGGGCGCCCCTCGACCAGATGCACCGTCTGAAGCCACCAAGCCAAAGACTGCCGAACCTCCGCGGACAACACCAGCATCTGAGAGCGGATCCGGTGAGGTAACCCGTTCCATTCCGATAGAATCAGCCCCTGCAGGGACCGGGAATGGAACTGGGCAAATTCCACCATGTCGAATGTCGACACCATGGACCCCAGAACTCTCATAGCTGAATGGACCGACAGGCGGCAACTGCTCAGGCAACTGTGTATCCGCAGCTGCAGGGAGGAGACCTTCTCTGGAGTCAGGAAAATCCGCTGCTGACGAGAATCCAGCAGGGCTCCCAAATGAACCATCCGTTGTGATGGAATCAGGGAGGACTTCTTCCAGTTTATCAACCACCCGTGTGCTTGAAGACAAGCAATGGTCAGGTGGAGATGTCGAAGAATCACCTCCGGGGAGCTCGCCAGCAGCAGAAGATCGTCCAGGTACGGCAACAGACGTAGACCCTGACCCCGAAGGTGGGCAGCCATAACCGCCATCACCTTGGTGAACACCCTCGGAGCCGTGGAAAGGCCTGAACCGAAAAGACAGGGCGTACCCCTGAGAGACTACTTCTCGAACCCAGGCATCCGTGGTGGTATTGTGCCAACACTGGGCGAATTGGAGAAGTCGGCCTCCCACTCTGGGGTCCCCCAGAGAGAGGCCCGTCCCATCAGGCAGCAGGCTTATCCTCCTGCTTGGAAGAAGGGCGCCGAGCACTCCATGCCTGCTTCTTGGGCTTGGGTGCGGCCTTGGTCGCCGAATGTCTCGGGAAGGACTGGCCCTTGGCCTTACCCTGAACCCGAAAGGACCGAAAGGCAGAGCTCCTCACTTTAGCCGGCGCAGAGGCCGAAGGGAGAAAAGCCGACTTGGACTTAGCCAAAGTATCCACTATTCTGTCCAAATCCGGACCAAATAGTAAATCACCATTAAAAGGCAAGGCCTCCAGACCCTTTTTTGAATCTGCATCAGCCCTCCAGGACCTCAGCCACAGGGAGCGCCGAGCAGATACCGCTGCAGCCGACACCCTAGAAGTGAGCAGGCTGGCATCCAAAGACGCTTCCCCAATATAGGAAGCTGCATCCCGCATCTGTCCCACTAACGCTCTCTGGATATCCGGAGCCTCATCAGGAAAGGTATCCTCCAAGGCATTGGCCCATGCCTCAATGGCTTTAGCCACCCAGGAGATAGCCATGGACGGGCGAGCCACCGCCCCGGAAAGAGAATAAATGGACTTTAAACAAGTCTCCACCTTCCTGTCCGTGGGATCCTTCAAAGAGGAGATAGACGGCAATGGCAACGTCGCGCTTTTGATCAAGCGGGTAACGTGGGAATCCACCGCCGGCGGAGTTTCCCATTTCCTGCAATGAGCTTCAGGAAAAGGATAGTTCGCCGCCAACCTCTTCTGTGGATGGAACCTCTTACTAGGTAATTGCCAGGCCGCCGCCATATGATCCGATAATTGATCAGACAGGGGGAACACAGTTGAGGTCACCTTGGCCTTTTTAAAATTAGGAAACTTCGACCTAGGAGCCGGCGCATCATCCTCAACATGTAGGATAGCCCGCACCGCCCTAACTAAGGCTGGAACATTAATGGAGGACTTAGCTTCCACCTCCTGCCCCATGACATCAGAGTCAGAGTCCTCATGGATTTCTCCATCATCTGAGGACACTTCTGAGTCCGACAACTGCGCAGCTAGTGAACTCACAACCGGACGTTTAGACACCCTTGGTGGCCCATCACCTTGCAACATAGACTGAAACGCCGAGGATGAAGCCGCCAGACTCTGTACGGAGCTGGATAGAACATCCACCCAAGGCGGAGGAGCCGTCGGAGCAACACTCTGCAAAGGCACTACAGACTGACACGTCCCTGGGGAAGACTGCACATACACAGGCAGTCCCGAGTAAGGACCCACAGTCTGGGCCCCGGGGGAAGACCGCAACATTTGTGGAACCCTCGGGGAATGGGGGATGGTGGGCTGCGGTAACGCCCTAGAAGGGACCGCTGATGGGACCGATAACCGGTCCGCAATAGACGCCAGCACCTGTGAAAACATCGCCCAAGGAGGGTCCTGTGATACAGGGGGGTTGGAGGGGCCCGGTACCAGCTGGCACCGCCCGCACAGACCATCCTGAGATAAGTCCTCCCCATCAACTCCAGCAGCACAGCGTCTGCAGGAAAATAGCACAGGAGCCACAGAGCGCTCAGTCTCCTCATCCGACATGATACCGTAAATACACAAGAAATAGGTATCACCAGAGGAATTACGGTTTTAACACCCGCGCACTCACCAGTATGCGACACAACAGCCCAGATATGGTACTGTGTAGCACACAACAGTATGTGACTGACCCCACAAATACGTGTTTTATATAAGTGAGGGTCTCAGAAAAACGCCCTTCCCCCACACACCTGCCGGGCCGTAGGAGAAGGAAAGGGATAGTTATAAGCTGACAGTAAGGAGAATAAGTCACAGACAGGCAGCACTAGCAATAGTCACATACAATGCAGAAAAGTTATACTCACTGCACCTTCCGCTACAATCAACCGCCCAGATTCAGTGTCTGGGAGGGCTATAGCGCTGTGTACACTGTCCTTCAGCAGGGGAGAGGTACACAGGGGGACCGGTCCACTTGATACCGCCTGGGAGTCTGCGATGTGCCAGTAAAGATGGCCGCCGGAGACCTCAGAGGAGGAGTGGCCGAGAGATAAGAGCAGCTCAGCGACGCCAGACTCCTAGTTGAAAGGCGCGCTGAGCTGAGGGGAGGAGCCGCTAGACAGGGAAGGCTGCCTCCCCTGGCTAGCAATTAACCCCCGGGTTGCCGGTCCCGCTACCAGCCTGATACCCTGGTGGTCTAGCAGACACGCGGGGTATTCCTCAATTGAGGGGGAGCCCGCCGCCGCCGCTAGCGCCTCCGGTCTGTCCCCAGAGACCGGAGGCTCCTGACTGCATTGAAGTATCCGCGGGCCGCCGCACGCGGCGACCCGCGGCTTACCTGATCCCCGTCGCGTCCGGCAGCAGTCAAGGGAATCCCCAGAGCCCGGCTAGTACAGGCTCTGGGGTCCCGCCGCGATCCCCAGAGCTGTACTGGCGTCGCGGCGCCAGCGGGGAGAAGGAGCGGCAGCATGGACGTCCTAAAGGACAGTCTGATGCTGCCGCTCTAACAGTGTAAAAAAAGAAGAAAAAAATAAAAAATTTCTCTTTTAAAATAAAGCTTAGGGGCTGCTCCTGCAGCCCCACTGCGACAGGGTGACCCGACTCCGGCCGGGCACCAACTAAAACTGAGGTGCCTGTGGCCGGGGCGGGGTATAGAGGAGGACGGACCCAAGTGCATCCTGGGAGCAGCAAAGCTTTAACTGCGTGGTGCCCGTGGATCCAGATCCAGCTATACCCCAAGGTCAACCCTGTGGACCCCCTATGGACCCTGAAGTAGAAATAGGAGTAACGCTGCATAGCCCAGCATAGTATGTGTAGGGTAAGGATGACATAGGAGTAACGCTGCATAGCCCAGCATAGTATGTGTAGGGTAAGGATGACATAGGAGTAACGCTGCATAGCCCAGCATAGTATGTGTAGGGTAAGGATGACATAGGAGTAACGCTGCATAGCCCAGCATAGTATGTGTAGGGTAAGGATGACATAGGAGTAACGCTGCATAGCCCAGCATAGTATGTGTAGGGTAAGAATGACACAGGAGTAACGCTGCATAGCCCAGCATAGTATGTGTAGGGTAAGGATGACACAGGAGTAACGCTGCATAGCCCAGCATAGTATGTGTAGGGTAAGGATGACACAGGAGTAACGCTGCATAGCCCAGCATAGTATGTGTAGGGTAAGGATGACACAGGAGTAACGCTGCATAGCCCAGTATAGTATGTGTAGGGTAAGGATGACACAGGAGTAACGCTGCATAGCCCAGCATAGTATGTGTAGGGTAAGGATGACATAGGAGTAACGCTGCATAGCCCAGCATAGTATGTGTAGGGTAAGGATGACATAGGAGTAACGCTGCATAGCCCAGCATAGTATGTGTAGGGTAATTAGGCACATTGCACGGCCGCTATGGTATGGATCAGCGCTGGTCCCTCGGCAGCTCCCGGCTGTATCATTCGGCTGTGATACAGTATCAGGGCTATAGATGTAAGTAAATCGCACCCGATGAGCGTTATCCGTTTATCCATACTGGGGTAGTGATCAGAGGAAACTATTCTCACATGTGAGTTCTACTTCCGTCCTCTTTCATACAATAGAGACTGTATTTAGGGAATGACCTTTGTTCTCGTCTGGACAGTATCTGTGTTTTCCAGGACAAGGTGGCTCGCTATGTACATACGCCACAGACTGAGCAATTATATTTATTGGCGAATGAACACACACAATATATACATACATACGACAGGCTCAATCCATGGCACTCGACCATCTGGGGTGCCCTTGGTATGTGACCACACCATCTACATAAAAAATATCATACAAACTCGGCACTCACATGCTTTTCAAACTGCAACTCCTTTGAACATAGGGAATGTTGGTTCCAAAATATTGCAATAATTTGTTAAGCTGGCCACCGCTTCACGGTCATTCCCATCTAGCCAGTCCCTACACTGATTCTCAGATAAATGAACTTGATCTGCCATCTTGGCCTCAAGCTTGCATACATTTTAAACAGAAAACTGGGTCCTGCCTTAAAGAGACAGGACTGCACCCAGGGCCATCAGTTAATAGGCACCTGGAAAAAGAAAAAAGTTTGTCTTACACACACACACACACACACACACACACACACACACACACACACACACACACACACACACACACACACACACACACACACACACACACAGTTCACCCCAGAAATTTTTTTCCCCATCCGGGTAGCATCCAAAAGTAGCCGGGTGGGGGCCTTCGCAATTATGCGTGCGCCGGGAAAAGAGGTATCTCCCAGACCAATCCAGCCCGACATGTCTCAGGCTGCTCCCCCCCCCCCACTGGCTCTCAGTCAAAAGTGCCCATTATGCAGTGCCCCCTGTATTTGTGCCCTTTACACAGTGCCCCCTGCAGTTTTCACCTTTATGCATTGCCCTCTGTAGTTTAGCTTTGCCCCTGTGCAGTGCATAAGGCCCCCCAGGTTTAAAGTGTCCTGTGTGCAGTGCCCCCCCCCAGGCTGGCCCCTTTAGGCAGTGCCCCCCAGGCTGGCCTCTTTAGGCAGTGCGCCCCCCCCCAGGCTGGCCCCCTTTAGGCAGTGCGCCCCCCCCCCCCAGGCTGGCCCCTTTAGGCAGTGCCCCCCCCCCCAGGCTGGCCCCTTTAGGCAGTGCCCCCCCCCAGGCTGGCCCCTTTAGGCAGTGCCCCCCCAGGCTGGCCCCTTTAGGCAAAAAAAAAATATCAACTAAGCTTCGGAAACACCAGAACTTGTCTGTACGGGATCCAGTTTAATATCTATCACAATCTTGTAGGGCAGGAGCGGGGTACATATGTCCTATCCTGCCGTGACCACCATCCAGCACAGAACGCAACGCGCACCAGGGTTCATTAAAATTAACAAACTTTTATTCAGACAGAAAAGGAAAAAAAAAAAAAAGAGAACACAATAAAAAAGAAGGAGGAGGAGGAGGAGGAGGAGGAAAGTCTTTACATTACAGAGAATATGTACAATATACAGCGAGGAAGCGATGATTACTATCCTTGGCTCCAGGTCAGGCAGGGGGCAGTCACTGATTACACCAGGTATGTGGTCACATAGCAGCACGGGGGTCCGGGGCCATCGTCCATGTCACTCCCATTTGTAGATCTTCACCATCTTCTCTGTTAGAGTGGCCAGCAGGTGGCTCTGATTTACCTCTATGGGGCAAATGTCCAGCACGGGCTGATCCGCCTGCAGCTTCTGCACCAGGGAGCCGCTGCCCGAGTGCCAGAGCTGCGATGGGACAAAGAGGAGAACCGGTCACACAGCCGCTAACGTGGCAGCGGAATCACTACTATAGACAGATGATCGCTCTCTATATACAGAACATAAAGCCAGTAATACGCCTGTAAGGTAACTAGTTCCGTTACACCCCGCCAGGATGGCTCTTACCTGCATACTATACTCCAGCACGACGAGTGGTGATAAATACGAAGCCGGGCAGCGCAGAACATTGTTACATGATACAAATTTTCACCTCCAACCCACCAGGAGGTCAGCTGCTTACATAAGCCGCCGCTTCGTAAATAAAGCCCTTTGTGTCCGAGCCCGCCATTTAGGAAACATTGCATCCGAACATCGTTTAGATCAAGGGTGGGGAACCTTATATCTGCCGAGGGCCACTTGAATATATATAACATTATTCGTGACCTGGTGCAGGCCACGCCTCTCCATGTGACATCACACGGGGGTGGGGGCTTCAATAGCTGGTGATTACAGCAATGCCTGGAGTATCCTGAGGATGCTCCGGGGAGATGTAAGGGCAGCGGTGTGACCATATGATACATCCTAAGGACACCCCGGGCAGCACTGCTGTATAGATTCTGGCTGAAGGGTGACATTATAGGCACAGTGATAGCCAGGTGAGGATGCTCCGGGGAGCTGTAAGGGCAGCAGTGTGACCATATGATGCATCCTAAGGACGCCCCGGGCAGCACTGCTGTATAGAGTCTGGCTGCAGGGTGACATTATAGGCACAGTGATAGACAGGTGAGGATGATCCGGGGAGATGTAAGGGCAGCAGTGTGACCATATGATACATCCTAAGGACGCCCCGGGCAGCACTGCTGTATAGAGTCTGGCTGCAGGGTGACATTATAGGCACAGTGATAGACAGGTGAGGATAGCAGAGAAAAGCTCAGAGGGCCAGACCAAATGATTCCGGGGGCCTTATACACCCCCCGGGCCTGAGGTTCCCCATCCCTGGTTTAGATGAAGGAGACGTTCAGTTCCCCTAAATGCTTTAGGTCCTCCTGAGACAGCGAATGGGAATAGGAACAGTAACCAAGCCGTTAATGCTGAACCATTGTGCGATGTGTCACAGCAATAACACCTAATCATTTGTGAGGTTACGGTGAAGGGAATACCAAACAGCGCACAACCGAGCAGATCACTTTAGGCGCTAGGCTCAGGGAGTGGATCCCGGCCAGGAGTATCCCCCACCTCTGTGTAAATGTCCGAATAGTGTGAAGCTGAAAATACTCCTTCTTGCCACTAATTAAGCCTCTGAATACTAACCAGACCTCCAGCGAGGCGGTGACCCCTGATCAGTGCTGACGGGACCATTGTCTACAGTGAGGAGGCTCAATGGTCTAACTAAGGAGGCCCTAAAGCCAAGTGCCGTTCTCATATGTCTGCTATATAGCTGACTATGGGCCGTATTCAGAGATGGGCGCTATCGCTCAGCCTTTGTGCGCGGAAGCTGTGTGATAAGACCCTAATGCCGCAGAAGGAGTCTTGTGTAACATATACCTCCGGTGATTCGCTGCTGCTTCCGAGTACGCAGCCATCCCAACAGCAGCGTGACCATCAGACATCTGATTAATGGTCAGGTACCTCAGGATGGCCGGGAAATTCACGCAGCCGGGGCCAGTGACGCTGGTCTCAGCAAGCCCAGAAAACAGGGCCGTCGCCGCCCGTTCCCTACCCCCTAATGACCGCAGCACGTCAGTCAGAGGGGTCACTGACACTGGCCAGCGCATGCGCCGATCGGAGCTATTAGAACTGTACGCATAGCGTCGGGATTCGCGTACATCGCTGAATCAGGCGCTTAGACACAGTCTGTAATTTTAATCTCCATAATGCCAGGGAAAATACATCGATGTATGAGCGTCACAATAACCGGCATAGCGTTCCCAAGTGTATCTATGGGACAGACGCAGGCTCATTACGTATGTATACACACACACACACATACAGTACACACACCCCCACATTGACCAAGTCTATCTATGGGACAGACGCAGGCTCATTACGTATGTATACACACACACACATACAGTACACACACACCCACATCGACCAAGTCTATCTATGGGACAGACACAGGCTCATTACGTATGTATACACACACACATACATACATACAGTACACACACACCCCCCCACATCGAACAAGTCTATCTATGGGACAGACACAGGCTCATTACGTATGTATACACACACACACACATACAGTTCTATGGAATACGTGCTAAAAGCCGCCATCCGATTGGTTGTTGCCGCACATCACTGTTGTGCGTTCCATGTTATTACATAAATCCCAATTATGGACAGATAGCACCAGAGCAACAATACTGTATAACCAGCACAATGATGTACTGTGCATATAGGTCACCTGTCCCCACCTGGGCAGAGTTGGACGACTCGTCTCCCGCACACACTAGGGTGCTGCCGTCCCGGTCAGGGCTCTGGAATATGGCGTTCTTGGTGAGGAGTTTACAGGTGGGTCCCGCATTGAAGGTCTGGACTGGGTAACAGGAACAGCTGTACTCATCGGACGCGCCACTCAGCCGGCTGCTGGTAAGTTCCATCATCACGCAGCGCAGGTAGCTGTGCGTCTTACCTGCCGATACAAGTATCTCTGTGTGAGCCTATGTGCAAACATACATACAGTACTGGGAAGCCAGGGGCACATACTTACCAGGGCGGTAAGTCACAAGGCAGTGACGCGTATTGCTCTCTGTCTGGATGTCTGTGCATCCTCCAGGCTCTAACGGGAGAAGGTGGGGCCTGTACTGAGCATCTTTCATCTCCCAAAAACAAGCTCCCTCCAGGGTTCCAGCCAGCACCCCTCCACATGGGAAGACCTCGGAGGCAGCTCGGGGCACGTAGGAGAGGGAGACCACAGGACAGCTAGAGGAAGAGCGCAGGTTGTGAGGCGCTAGATTCTCTCTCCATCTCTACAGTGTTACGCACCAGGCAAACATAAGCGCTTACCGAGAGCCCAGCGGTACCAGCTCCTTCACACATTGGCTGGTGTCTCTCAGGTCGTACACGAGCACAGAGCCATTGATGAGACCGGCATACACATAGTTGGTATCGTCAGAGCACCAGCTGCAGCTCCACACCGGCCGGCCAGTGTTGTACGTCTGGACCACAGTGTTTGTCAGTAGGCTGCAGGAAGAAGGGGACAGTGTTAATGGCTTCATTCCTAGAGGAGACTGATTCGCCATGCGCACATGGGGGGGGGGGTCTGACTCCCCTGCTCTCAGGGGGCGGAGGAGAAAATGCTGGGAGTCCTCACCTGGTGAGCTTCACAGTGTTATCCAGGGCAGCCGAGAGCAGCAGCCCGTCAGCCCGCTCATTGAAGGCCAGGCCCCGGATCTGTTTGGAATGTATCGGAACATATTGGCTGCTTTTCATATTGGCTACACTCAGCTTCTTGACGCCACAACCTGGGAAGAGCAGAGACAGTGAGAGAACACTCTTCCCCCTGGGACCCACCACCTCGCCGCTCGTAAAGAAACACTCTTCCCCCTGGGACCCACCACCTCGCCGCTCGTAAAGAAACACTCTTCCCCCTGGGACCCACCACCTCGCCGCTCGTAAAGAAACACTCTTCCCCCTGGGACCCACCACCTCGCCGCTCGTAAAGAAACACTCTTCCCCCTGGGACCCACCACCTCGCCGCTTGTAAAGAAACACTCTTCCCCCTGGGACCCACCACCTCGCCGCTCGTAAAGAAACACTCTTCCCCCTGGGACCCACCACCTCGCCGCTTGTAAAGAAACACTCTTCCCCCTGGGACCCACCACCTCGCCGCTCGTAAAGAAACACTCTTCCCCCTGGGACCCACCACCTCGCCGCTCGTAAAGAAACACTCTTCCCCCTGGGACCCACCACCTCGCCGCTCGTAAAGAAACACTCTTCCCCCTGGGACCCACCACCTCGCCGCTTGTAAAGAAACACTCTTCCCCCTGGGACCCACCACCTCGCCGCTCGTAAAGAAACACTCTTCCCCCTGGGACCCACCACCTCGCCGCTTGTAAAGAAACACTCTTCCCCCTGGGACCCACCACCTCGCCGCTCGTAAAGAAACACTCTTCCCCCTGGGACCCACCACCTCGCCGCTTGTAAAGAAACACTCTTCCCCCTGGGACCCACCACCTCGCCGCTCGTAAAGAAACACTCTTCCCCCTGGGACCCACCACCTCGCCGCTTGTAAAGAAACACTCTTCCCCCTGGGACCCACCACCTCGCCGCTCGTAAAGAAACACTCTTCCCCCTGGGACCCACCACCTCGCCGCTTGTAAAGAAACACTCTTCCCCCTGGGACCCACCACCTCGCCGCTCGTAAAGAAACACTCTTCCCCCTGGGACCCACCACCTCGCCGCTCGTAAAGAAACACTCTTCCCCCTGGGACCCACCACCTCGCCGCTCGTAAAGAAACACTCTTCCCCCTGGGACCCACCACCTCGCCGCTTGTAAAGAAACACTCTTCCCCCTGGGACCCACCACCTCGCCGCTCGTAAAGAAACACTCTTCCCCCTGGGACCCACCACCTCGCCGCTCGTAAAGAAACACTCTTCCCCCTGGGACCCACCACCTCGCCGCTCGTAAAGAAACACTCTTCCCCCTGGGACCCACCACCTCGCCGCTCGTAAAGAAACACTCTTCCCCCTGGGACCCACCACCTCGCCGCTTGTAAAGAAACACTCTTCCCCCTGGGACCCACCACCTCGCCGCTCGTAAAGAATTGTCTCAAACATGGGGCCTGATTCAGAGCCGCGTGCAATGCCGACGCATGGCGTTTTGCTACTGTGAGAATATCCCTAACAACGCCTCCAGCGCATGCGTCTCACATTGTGCGAGCACAAAGACGCTGCTGCAATTGAGAAGCGCTGTATCATTAAAGGTCCTGGACGCTCCTGGGTTGGCTAATCACACGCATGGAGTTGGTCCGGTGTTATGGGCGTGTGATTGCGCATACAGACGCTCAAATCATTCACTCTGGACGCTGTACTCTGATGGAAAATCTGCACCTGTCAGAAGGCTGCTGCCAGCATCGGTGGTGCATCTGATGGCGGCGCCGTATTACAGCGTCAGGCGCTCATAGTGGGCGTCTCAGTCCTTGCACAATCAGACGCACCCCTGTACGCCATGGGGAGGGTTTTGTAGCAGCAACTGCATAAAATCGCAGACGCATGACCGCCAAAAGCCGCAGCTGCATGCCACTATGAATCAGGCCCATGATCTCAATGTCTGCTGCAGAACATAGCCCGGTACCCGTGTGTGTAGTGTATGAGGATAGAACATAGCCCGGTACCCGTGTGTGTAGTGTATGAGGATAGAACATAGCCGGTACCTGTGTGTGTAGTGTATGAGGATAGAACATAGCCGGTACCTGTGTGTGTAGTGTATGAGGATAGAACATAGCCCGGTACCTGTGTGTGTAGTGTATGAGGATAGAACATAGCCGGTACCTGTGTGTGTAGTGTATGAGGATAGAACATAGCCGGTACCCGTGTGTGTAGTGTATGAGGATAGAACATAGCCCGGTACCCGTGTGTGTAGTGTATGAGGATAGAACATAGCCGGTACCTGTGTGTGTAGTGTATGAGGATAGAACATAGCCCGGTACCCGTGTGTGTAGTGTAGGAGGATAGAACATAGCCCGGTACCCGTGTGTGTAGTGTATGAGGATAGAACATAGCCGGTACCTGTGTGTGTAGTGTATGAGGAGAGAACATGCCCGGTACCTGTGTGTGTAGTGTATGAGGATAGAGCATAGCCCGGTACCTGTGTGTGTAGTGTATGAGGATAGAGCATAGCCCGGTACCTGTGTGTGTAGTGTATGAGGAGAGAACATGCCCGGTACCTGTGTGTGTGTGTACAATCCTGGACAAAAGTCCAGGAATGATGAGGTTTGTCCATGCAAGATGACGTTTTGCCTCTTTCTGAGTCCCGTTTTTTGGAGGGAAAAATCCGAACTCGGCGTGCAAACTCGAACCTATCAGAGCCTGCACAACCCTACTCCTAAGCAAGTTCTCCTGGCACCAGGTCAGATTACAGGGTGCGGTGGATTTGCCTCCCGGGTAGAGGAACCCGGCCGCTCTGCTGCAGTATGGGGATCTGTGTTACACAAAGTGTTCTCCTAGCTCGCCAAAGAACGGATGAGGTCACTAGATACGTATAAAGGACCATAAGAGTCAGCATCTTACCAGGGACGAGCGTGCTGTGTGAGGACGGCTGCGATACCACAAGACAGCTCAGGTGCTCACAGTACGACATGACACGACAGTTCCCTCCCTGAGAGATCAGGATGGCCTTCTCAAAGCTGTACTTGTGCTGACCTTGGCTGGAGGACAGCGAGCTGGACCCCCCAACCCGGGAATGGGAGGGCTGCTGAGAAGAGCTGGTTCCATGCTGGGCAATTAGCATCTTCAACTCCTGCCGGAAAGAACCAAGCTAATGAACAACTGGCAGAAGCCTGAAAACGACCCCCTCCTCCCCTACAGAGACCCCCCCGAATTTACATGTAGAAATACCAGAGCCACCGAGGCCGAATGTGCCCACATAAGCACCAGTACGAGCCTTCATTTATCTACAGGGAGTTTTACACTTTCAAATGAGCCCGTGACCATGAGAACAAGCATTCCCAATTATAGGAGGACAGGACTGTAAGGCGATAGTTTCCAGATTATTAGGTATAATGCAAGAAAAATAAAGTAATCCTCAATATATGGCTGTAACTAGTGAAGTTATTTATTTTAAAGGTTTCGTTATACTTTGATTTGCACATTGCCTGCCATTTGCTACAGTCCCCTCACTTAGATCTTGTACCTAGTGCCCAGCCGCTCACCTAGATCTTGTACTTAGTGCCCAGCCGCTCACCTAGATCTTGTACTTAGTGCCCAGCCGCTCACCTAGATCTTGTACTTAGTGCCCAGCCGCTCACCTAGATCTTGTACTTAGTGCCCAGCCGCTCACCTAGATCTTGTACTTAGTGCCCAGCCGCTCACCTAGATCTTGTACTTGGGGCCTGATTCAGAGCCGCTCATAAAGCGGCCGCTCATTCGCTCTGAGTGATGTTCTCACAACTGTGCATGCGTATGGGTCGTAATGCGCATGCGCCAACCAGTCATTGCGGTCGGAAATCGTGCGCAAGTACAACAACGAAGGGCTGCTAATTTGAATGTACCGTTTGTGGGTGGTAACAGGGGAAGGTACTTGAAAACGGGGGAGTGGAGATCAGAACGCAGGCGTGCCTAACGCTCAAAACGGCGTTTAATGGGAGTGCATAATTAGTAAAGGAGCGTCATCGACCACGTCACTTGGTTGTCTTTTAGCCTCAACTGCTCGCAGTAATAGCGGGAAGAAAATCCTACCACAAGCACTGCGAGCAGTTCCGACGCCTTTCGATGTTCCCGATTAATCTAATAAATACCGGAGATGACGTGTGATGCGAACGGCAAAGGGGCGTCTTTACAAAATAGCGAGCGCATGTTTCGGACACTCGCTCAGACATATAGGCGTCAAAACACCGCAAAGAGCGAGCGCTCAATTTAAATATCCGGCCCTTTTTGAGAACGAGCGTCATCAAATAGCGTCCGGCTCTGAATCAGGCCCTTAGTGCCCAGCCGCTCACATGGCTGTTTACGTACTGGCCATCTCACCTAGATCTTGTACTTAGTGCCCAGCCACTCACATGGATCCGTTTGCGTACTGGGCACATCCCCTGGATCTTGCATTTGGTACCCAGCCGCTCACCTGGATCTTGTACTTAGTACCCAGCCGCTCACCTAGATCTTGTACCTAGTGCCCAGCCGCTCACATGGATCTTGTACTTAGTGCCCAGCCGCTCACCTAGATCTTGTACTTAGTGCCCAGCCGCTCACCTAGATCTTGTACTTAGTGCCCAGCCGCTCACCTAGATCTTGTACTTAGTGCCCAGCCGCTCACATGGGTCAGTTTGAGAACTGGGCGCCTCACCTGTATCTGATTGCGGAGTTTTCCACATTCATCTGTCAAAACCTGGACCTGAAGGCGGCACTGCGCAGACTCAAGCTCCGCCTTCCGCCGCAACGACTGTTCCTTCTCCAGGGAACTGAAAGGACATTATAGAGTATATGTATCAAGGATAATGGAATTAAAAGAAAGTTCATAGTTATATAGGAAGAACCTTAAAAACACGTTCTCATGCACACAGTAAGGGGAACAAGTTTGCGTACAATGTGCAGCGCGGTTTAGCGACTTTTCATTTAAATATGAAAAAATTATTTCTGACGTGAAAATCAGGATAGAAAACGTACTCCCCAAAAGCAAATGTGGCATATAGAACAATCTTTCCATAAGTTTTCCTTGTGTTAGTTTGTTATAATATTCTGTATTTACACCCAGTAATAACATGGGTAACGTCACTGTGATAAGTGCATCTTCCACCATTATTCTGCGGTTCTCCTGCGCGACTTTCTTAGTAAAGTTTTAAAACCTTCTAATTAACAATGTTTGGAAATCTGCCGATTCGCCGAAATGTTCCTTCATTACTGTAAGAATTCAACATTTCGATGAGCCAAAATTCACAAAACAGCATAAGTAACTAGGAGAACGCAAAGCAGAAAAAAGAAAAGATAATTTAGTATTCGCCAGACGTTTCTGCATTTCAGACGGTGTAACTACAGGCGACGCCACTGACAGGAGGATGAACACTGATCGCCTGTATTATTGCATCTAACACCGGAACCGATCACCGCTCTTCTCCACACTCACAGTATAAAATTATATACACCCCACCCGGCAGGATTACCTTCTCATACGCTCCTGCTCACTGGTGTCCAGAGCCTTCAGGGTACGGGCATACAGGACCACGATGTCGGAACGCTTGGCTTTCTTATTACACTGGAAGGGAGAGGGGGAGAGAGAGAGAGAAGTTATAGCAACAGGTGAGCTCACCCGCTACCTAGTACTCCCCAGAGCCATGACTGGTGCCAATCTCCCAGCACAGATCGGGGGCTGCCGCCTATCATGTACTGGGTGCAGGCAGCTTCACCGGAATATACTCCTTACAGAAGAAAAGGCTCTATAAGAAATGGTCCTGCTGTCACTGATATGGCCATAGGGGACAATCTATTTCATTTTCACCAGCCGACATTTCATTA
The DNA here is from genome assembly GCA_031769625.1 of Taudactylus pleione. Classification (NCBI taxonomy): domain Eukaryota; kingdom Metazoa; phylum Chordata; class Amphibia; order Anura; family Myobatrachidae; genus Taudactylus; species Taudactylus pleione. The sequence goes on from JAUIMM010000392.1 coordinate 1,232,168, forward strand.
TGTTGTTGTACATTGCAGAAATCTAACAATTGTTACTGCGCGGGTACAATAACCTCATGTAACAGGACAGCAAGGCATGGGATATCAGTAATGTCATTATATCATGTAACAGGACAGCAAGGCATGGGATATCAGCAATGTCATTATACCCTCATGTAACAGGACAGCGAGGCATGGGATATCAGCAATGTCATTATACCCTCATGTAACAGGACAGCAAGGCATGGGATATCAGTAATGTCATTATACCCTCATGTAACAGGACAGCAAGGCATGGGATATCAGCAATGTCATTATATCATCATGTAACAGGACAGCAAGGCATGGGATATCAGCAATGTCATTATACCCTCATGTAACAGGACAGCAAGGCATGGGATATCAGCAATGTCATTATACCCTCATGTAACAGGACAGCAAGGCATGGGATATCAGTAATGTCATTATACCCTCATGTAACAGGACAGCAAGGCATGGGATATCAGCAATGTCATTATATCATCATGTAACAGGACAGCAAGGCATGGGATATCAGCAATGTCATTATACCCTCATGTAACAGGACAGCAAGGCATGGGATATCAGCAATGTCATTATACCCTCATGTAACAGGACAGCAAGGCATGGGATATCAGTAATGTCATTATATCATCATGTAACAGGACAGCAAGGCATGGGATATCAGTAATGTCATTATACCATCATGTAACAGGACAGCAAGGCATGGGATATCAGTAATGTCATTATACCATCATGTAACAGGACAGCAAGGCATGGGATATCAGTAATGTCATTATATCATCATGTAACAGGACAGCAAGGCATGGGATATCAGCAATGTCATTATATCATCATGTAACAGGACAGCAAGGCATGGGATATCAGCAATGTCATTATACCATCATGTAACAGGACAGCAAGGCATGGGATATCAGTAATGTCATTATACCATCATGTAACAGGACAGCAAGGCATGGGATATCAGTAATGTCATTATACCATCATGTAACAGGACAGCAAGGCATGGGATATCAGCAATGTCATTATATCATCATGTAACAGGACAGCGAGGCATGGGATATCAGCAATGTCATTATATCATCATGTAACAGGACAGCGAGGCATGGGATATCAGCAATGTCATTATATCATCATGTAACAGGACAGCAAGGCATGGGATATCAGCAATGTCATTATATCATCATGTAACAGGACAGCAAGGCATGGGATATCAGCAATGTCATTATATCATCATGTAACAGGACAGCAAGGCATGGGATATCAGCAATGTCATTATATCATCATGTAACAGGACAGCGAGGCATGGGATATCAGCAATGTCATTATATCATCATGTAACAGGACAGCAAGGCATGGGATATCAGCAATGTCATTATACCCTCATGTAACAGGACAGCAAGGCATGGGATATCAGTAATGTCATTATATCATCATGTAACAGGACAGCGAGGCATGGGATATCAGTAATGTCATTATACCCTCATGTAACAGGACAGCAAGGCATGGGATATCAGCAATGTCATTATATCATCATGTAACAGGACAGCAAGGCATGGGATATCAGCAATGTCATTATACCCTCATGTAACAGGACAGCAAGGCATGGGATATCAGCAATGTCATTATACCCTCATGTAACAGGACAGCAAGGCATGGGATATCAGTAATGTCATTATACCATCATGTAACAGGACAGCAAGGCATGGGATATCAGTAATGTCATTATACCATCATGTAACAGGACAGCAAGGCATGGGATATCAGTAATGTCATTATACCATCATGTAACAGGACAGCAAGGCATGGGATATCAGTAATGTCATTATATCATCATGTAACAGGACAGCAAGGCATGGGATATCAGCAATGTCATTATATCATCATGTAACAGGACAGCAAGGCATGGGATATCAGCAATGTCATTATACCATCATGTAACAGGACAGCAAGGCATGGGATATCAGTAATGTCATTATACCATCATGTAACAGGACAGCAAGGCATGGGATATCAGTAATGTCATTATACCATCATGTAACAGGACAGCAAGGCATGGGATATCAGCAATGTCATTATATCATCATGTAACAGGACAGCGAGGCATGGGATATCAGCAATGTCATTATATCATCATGTAACAGGACAGCGAGGCATGGGATATCAGCAATGTCATTATATCATCATGTAACAGGACAGCAAGGCATGGGATATCAGCAATGTCATTATATCATCATGTAACAGGACAGCAAGGCATGGGATATCAGCAATGTCATTATATCATCATGTAACAGGACAGCAAGGCATGGGATATCAGCAATGTCATTATATCATCATGTAACAGGACAGCGAGGCATGGGATATCAGCAATGTCATTATATCATCATGTAACAGGACAGCAAGGCATGGGATATCAGCAATGTCATTATACCCTCATGTAACAGGACAGCAAGGCATGGGATATCAGTAATGTCATTATATCATCATGTAACAGGACAGCGAGGCATGGGATATCAGTAATGTCATTATACCCTCATGTAACAGGACAGCAAGGCATGGGATATCAGCAATGTCATTATATCATCATGTAACAGGACAGCAAGGCATGGGATATCAGCAATGTCATTATACCCTCATGTAACAGGACAGCAAGGCATGGGATATCAGTAATGTCATTATACCCTCATGTAACAGGACAGCGAGGCATGGGATATCAGCAATGTCATTATATCATCATGTAACAGGACAGCAAGGCATGGGATATCAGCAATGTCATTATACCCTCATGTAACAGGACAGCAAGGCATGGGATATC